>CM038052.1:109518853-110143853 GCA_021397845.1 Areca catechu
ATTAGTGGCTCTATGGAACCCGAGTCTTTAAGCTAGTCTAATCGAGTCTGGTAAATCGATTGGTGTCGAGGTAGGTTTGGCATTGTGATCATGGTTGCATTAGGCTACCTCTTTCCTGGCCAACTTGGTTGGTGTCTAGGAAAGATGGTTAATTGCGGATACTCATCCATGATCTCACCTACTTGGCTAGTTATGTTGACCAGAACTGATTAGAAAAGCTCATTGACTCGAGTTAACCCATGTCACCCAAGTTAATCAGTCTGACTGATCAGTAGGTGCCCATGGATCAATTGTTGAATTGGTCCAACCCTCCTGAAAATTGATTCATTCAGTGGGAGGATGATCCATGTTCTTGTCTTATTCTTCTGTCACAACCTAAAATCCTCTAAAATTATTAGGTCTTGAAAAAGACTAAGTCATGGAGTTGATGGTGTCTTAGCCTCCCATTAAGTGAGTTAGTAATGTGTCCTTTAACTTGGTGTTCATCGGTAGTTCCATAGAACGGGTGTGCATCCGGTTACTGGAATTGCTCTCTCATAGAAGATGGTTCAGTGCAACCTTCTTGACGGTGATCATGTGAGCCGGCCATAGTCAAGCCTAGTCATTCATTGGCTGGAAGTATTGGATTTATCATATTAATGGTTGGACCTAACCAAAGACCTGCAATATGAAGCCCCTAGGCCGATTGGGATGCTCTTTGGGACAAAATTAATTACTGGAAGTTGCTTAGGGAAGCAATTGGTTGGTGAACCTACCTTTAGGCGCATATAGGTGAGCTGGCCATGGTCGGGCTCATACGTGGTCATTGGCTTTCAATACCCACTATGAAATAGTGATTTTATGGATTGGAGTTAGAGGCTCCCAATCTGAAAAATTAGTGGGAGAGACCTTTAGACTAAAGTCCAAGTCTTTTGGTTAATTGATTAATTCATACTCTAATATGGTCTTATTTTTCCTTTCAGATGTCTTCAAATCTTTCGCTCCGGTCACTTCTCGATAACAAGAAGTTGAAGGGTCACAACTTCGATAGTTGATATCGAAAGTTGAGAATTATCCTGGAGCATGAATGGATCCTTTATGTGATAACGGATCCGACACCTGAAATCCCCTCTGCCAATGCTCGGAGTTCGATCAGGGATACTTATCAAAAGTGGGTTTTTGATCGGACTACTGTCCGATGCATTATGAGTAGTCCGATGCATTATGCTAGCGACAATGAACGACGAGTTCAGTCGCAAGTTCGAGGAGGCCCAACCAGAAGAGATTCTTCAAAAATTAAAGGAATCTATTGGCACACCGGACGATGTAGAGTGGTACAAAGTATCTTGTGCCATCTACAACACCAAGATGCCGAATGGTGGTTCAGTCACTGATCATGTATTGTACATGATCGAGTTGATTGAAAAATTGGGCAAGCTCGAATGTCCATTGCACGAGCAGTTCGGTAAGGATGCGATCTTGAATTCTCTGCCCTCCTCCTATCTTGACTTTCTTGATCATTGCAGAATGAACATGCTTGCAGTTAATTACCATGGTTTGATGGGATTACCGCATACTTTCGAGAAAGACCACCAACTAAATAAGGGGGTGGTGGATTTAGTAGGAGGTTCTAGAGGTTGTCATCCCTTTAAGAAAAGGAAGAATAAAAGGAAGGGAAAGAAGGTGCTCAATGCTCCTGGCCCGAGTCAGACCAGGAAAGTGAAAGCTGACCAGTCTTTTGCAGAGTGCTTCTACTACAAGAAGCGAGGAAACTGGAAGAGGAACTGTCCTCTTTACCGAGTGTCCCTAGTCCCGAATAAGCCAAGGAAGGGAAAATAGCAGAGTGCTGGACAGGGTATTTATATGATAAAACCTTGTAATTTCTCTATTTGTGATACTACTAACTGGGTATTGGATACCGGTAGTCCTATTCATGTTTATAATTCATTACAGAGACTGCAAGTTAGCAAGAGATTCAAGGATGGGAAACAGTTTCTAAGCATTGGGAATGAAAATCATGTTCTAGTACTGGCGATCGAAGTTCCGAGTCTTATCTTTGAGTCCTGTATTGTCGAGTTAGTTGACTGTCATTATTGTCCTAGTTTCATTATATGCATAATCTCTATAGGCCTTTTCGCCAATTATGGTTTTGAACTATCAATAAAAGGAGAGTTTTGCCAAGTTATTTGGAATAACTCTATGATAATGAAAGCTAAGTTAAATAATGGCATTTATGTACTATCATGCCTGTTAGTGTAATATACACATCTAGCAAATGCCCAAGGTTAGAAAATGTCAGTGATCTGTATCTTTGGCACTGTAGGCTAAGTCATGTTAACCAGAATAGGATAAACAAGATACGAGGAGAAGGCCTCCTCAAGGTCAGTGATTCTGAATCATTGCCCACTTATGAATCCTGTTTACTTAGTAAAATGACTAAGTCACCTTTTACTGGAAACGGTGAACGAGCTACAGAACTTCTAAGTCTCATACATACTGATGTATGCGGACCCATGACAGTTAGTGCCAGAGGTGGATATAGATATTTCATTACATTTACAAACAACCTTTCGAGGTTCGGTTATGTCTTTTTGATGAGATATAAATCTGAGTCGTTTGAAATGTTCAAACGATATCGTAATGAAGTAGAGAAACAAACTGGAAAAAGTATTAAAACCCTTCAATCTGATCGAGGCGGTGAATACCTATCTGGTGAGTTTTTGACATACCTTGAGGAGAATGGGATTCTCTCTCAATGGACTCCTCGAGGAACACCACAGTTGAATGGTGTGTCCGAAATGAGGAATCGAATCCTGTTGGACATGGTTCGATCCATGATGGGCTTTGCAACTATGTCGCTATCCTTCTGAGGATATGCACTTGAGATAGCTTGTCACTTGATAAATAATGTTCCGAGTAAGTCTGTTGTCTCCACTCTATATGAGATGTGGACTGGACGTAAGCCCTCAATCTCACACCTTCGGGTCTGGGGTTATCCGGCTTATGTAAAGCATTTAGACTCAGATAAACTTGGTCCTAGGTCTGATCGGTGCCTGTTTATTGGTTACCCTAAGGAAACCAAAGGGTATTTCTTCTACTTGGAGGATGAACAGAAAGTATTCGTCACTCTTAGTGCTATCTTTTTGGAAAAGGAGTTCCTTGGAGAAGGGTCTGTAGCCTCTAAGATTAAACTTGATGAAGTTCAGCCAGTAAAAGAACCTGCACACTCTAAGGACATCATAGAACCGGCTATGACTAGATCACACGCAGAATCCATTATTAAGAGATCCAGTAGAGTACCACGTCAGCCGGATAGATACTACGGTTTCTTGGTCCGAGATGGCGATCCCATTGAGCTTGATGAGAACAACGAGGATCCGATTACCTATATGGATGCACTTCAGAGATCTGACTTCGAGGCATGGCTTGGAGCCATGTGATCCGAAATAGAGTCCATGGAGATCAACAATGTATGGACATTGGTTGATCTGCTTGAAGGGATAAAACCCATCGGATACAAGTGGATCTTCTAGAGGAAAAGGGGCACAAATGGAAAGGTGGAGACCTATAAAGCCCGTCTGGTTGCCAAGGGATATCGTCAGCGATATGGTATCGATTATGACGAGACTTTCTCCCCTGTGGCAATGCGCAAGTCCATTCGGATCATGCTTGCTTTAGCAGCATATTTTGATTATGAGATCTGGAAAATGGATGTCCGAACAGTTTTCCTAAATGGGGAGCTCGAAGAGGAGGTGTATATCATACGGCCTGAAAGGTTCACATCCTCAGATGTGTCAAAAGTATGTAAGTTGCAAAGGCCCATTTATGGACTCAAGCAAGCATCTCGAAGTTGGAATTTACGGTTTGATAGGTGTATCAAATCGTATGGCTTCGTTAGGAACGGAGAAGAACCGTGCATCTATAAGTGGGTTAATGGTTCTATGATTGTATTCTTGGTATTGTATGTTGATGACATTCTCTTAATCGGGAATGATGTCACATCATTACAAGGAATAAAGGTATGGTTGTCATCTCAGTTCTCCATGAAGGACTTGGGTGAAGCTTTTTACATACTAGGTATGAAGATCTATAGAGATAGATCTAAGAGGCTTCTGAGATTATTCCAGTCTACGTATATTGATGCCGTGTTGAAATAGTTCAGCATGGAAAATTCCAAGAAAGGCTATCTTCCAAAAGGTTCTGGAATTACTCTTTCTAAGAAGGATTGTGCAACAACTCCTGAGGAAAGAGAGCACATGAGTAGAGTACCTTATGCTTCTGCAGTAGGCTCTATCATGTATGCTATGACATGTACTAGACCAAACATGGCATACTCACTAAGAGTAGTGAGCAGATACCAGTCTAACCCAGGTGAGGCGCATTGGAAGGTGGTTAAGTCCAACCTGAAGTATTTGAGAAATACTAAAGACCAATGGCTAATTTATGGAGAATCTGACTTGAAACTTGTGGGGTATACTAACTCTAGTTTCCAGTCAGACAGAGATGATAACAAGAGTGTGTCAGGGTTTGTATTTATCCTGAATGGAGGAGCGATTTGTTGGAAAAGTTCTAAGTAGGCAACTGTTAAAGACTCGGTATGCAAGGCAGAATACCTTGCAGCATCAGATGCAGCAAAGGAAGCCATGTGGTTGCAGAAGTTCCTTGGAGAGCTAGGGGTGGCATCTTCCCTAGATGGTCCTATTCTAGTGTACTGTGACATCTCTGGAGCCATTGCTCAAGCTAAGGAGCCGAAAGCTCATCACCGCACCAAGCACATTCTGTGGTGCTACCACCTTGTATGAGAGATCGTAGAACGAGACGACATCAATCTTATGAAGATCGATAGAAAGAAAAATCTGGCTGACATTTTTACTAAAGCCATCGGAATTAAAGAGTTTGACTTTTGTAAAAGGGAAATGGGTATTAGATACTGTTCTGATTGGCTTTAGTACAAGTGAGAGTTGTTGAGAATTATGTCCCAAAGCTAATCGCCTATGCTGTAGGTGGTTGAATTTAGTATTGTACTCTTTGTATGAATTACTAAATATTATTTTGGTAGCTCATCACATTCTGTCATTTTCCTATAATGAACTCCTTTCATGTAATGAAGTGGTGCGGGCACCAGACTCAGAAGAAGAATTCAGAGCTCCATCTGGATCTCTGATTGACCTTGCCCGAAGAATTAGGGTTTTTTGGTTTGTAATAAGGGTTGACTTGATCAACTCAATTTTAGCTTGAGTTTGTATTCCCTGCAGTTTATTTTGTTGAGTCATGTTGACTCAGTAGTGGTCTAGGACTTCAACCTGGGGTGTCACATTTTCTCCCAAGGCCAAGCAAGTGGACGCCACACTCCCAGCCACATGCCTGAGTCCAGGGGGCGCCACATCTCCATCCAGTAGGCTTTGGTCCCCATACCACAGATAACAGCTCCCTTCTCTCATGCGCCATTTGAGGAGAAAGCAACCAGGGATCCACAAATCAAGGGGGCGGCCCAAGACCTTCCATAAGAGCCAAGCTATGAAAGGGAAGAAATTCTTCTTGGAGAGAACTTCAAGGAGGCGCCCATTCCCTGCCAAAAATATCCAAAACAAAGATGGGAAGGACCATGACTTAGGGAGAAAGAAAAGGAGGAGTCCAAAAGAGTTGAGCCATGGAAGGAAAGAAATCCTCTCTTGAAGAACAAAGCTTGGAGGCGCCATCTACCTTCCTTTTAAAATCCAAATCAAATTTTTTTGGAACCTTTGGCCGGCAATATGTGTAGGGATTGATCCTAAAATCCTAATTTGAAGATACCCTCCTTTAGTCCCACATGGGAAGATGTAAAACCCTACTCTCTTGTAAAGTCCTATAAATTAAACGCCCCCTTGTAAATTTAAAAGTAATCAGATGAATGAATTCAAATATTTGTGTGAGCAAACTCTGTGTTTTCTCTCTTCTGCACTTGCATCCAGGTGTTGAGCTCCGTGAGGGAGTAAATCCGGGTTCCCCAGGAACTTTGAGGAGGTGTGAGATCTCCAAACCCCAAACCCTAGGTTAGCCACTTCACTCCCAAACCCTAGCCGCCCATCATCCTTCTCTTTCCACCAAGCCCTAGAATATCCCACCTCTCACGGCCATCCTCTTCAAGTCAAGGCTGACCCCAGCATCCGGGTCCAGTCCGGATACTTCAGATCCAGAGCAATGCCCTGAGGAAGTCAGATCGAACCCAGGAGAATCCGGATTTCAGCACATCAACTTTCAAGTTTTTCAATCTGGTAAATTCTTCCTTGAGTATCTGATTCCATCACTTGTTCTTCTTCTTTCCCAGATCTTGAGCCCAGGAGAAGCCGACTCAGCCACAGGACCAGTATTGGAGGATCCATTGCGAAGGTACCCGAATCCGAGGATCCAACAATCTGCTCGAGAGAGTTCTTCCACCAAACTTTGTGAAGATAACTGTCTGGTTGGTAACCCATCTCTTCTCTTTATTTCTGTCCTGTTGAAAGTTCAGAGTGAAACCCTAGGTCTGGGAGTTTCTCAACCCCCAGCGATCCATTACTTCTGAACTACTCTGATAACCCAGTTTTATTTAAATTGTGCTTTCAATTATTACCTAGTTTCTTTCAATTTAGTTTAACTTTCCTTTGAGTCAAAGCCGACTTCTGAAAATATAAAAAAAAAACAACAAAAAAAGAATTAGTCTTAATTTACTTCTGCATCGCATCTTCATTTGTTCTACATCATTTTTGGTATCAGAGCACAGTCTAGGGTTTCTGTTTTGCTTGCTTGTTTTAAGTCTCTCTCCTTTTACTTTGTCTGCTCGAAGTAGACTCCCCAGGACATTCGGTCCTAGGAATGAAGTGAGGTGCAAACCTCCTCTTCCCATTCCACGGGGTGTTCCTAGGGCGTGTAGGGGATCCGTTGGGTTACAACTTCGTAGCAGGAATTATAAACGGGAGAAGCACCCTGTTTTTAGTCCATAACTACCCTGTTGCAGGAATTGTTTCTCAGTGCAAGTAACTCCGAATTGCATAATTTTTGTTTCACTGGAACCATATAATTGAATCTATTTTACATAATTTTCCTGTGATTTATTAGTTTCCGTAAAATTTCTGAGAGTTAAATTACTGCAACTCTGTTTTTGTGTTCTGCAATGCAATTATTTTGAGTGAACATCTCCTAACTCATCCTAAGGGCATTTGAGCATATAAGATAAGGGAAGGAGTTGATAACCTCTCCTTAGCCCAAAACCACCACCCACTCATTCGAACCTAAGACTTTAATCTTAAAATTAATTAGATCTAATTTGCCCTAGTGGGCTAGGGACATCAACAAGTCGGGTCAAGGCTAGTGTTGAGTCAGTTTGTCTAGTTACTCTGTGTGTGCTTTGTACTCAGTGTCTAGAATGGTGGTTCAGGGACTACGTCCCGAAGGTCTTGTGTGCTGGTCTGCCTACCTGGCCAATCATTGATTGGTGTCTAGGATTGGCAATTAGGGACCTAACACTCCCCTTACACCTGCCTGGCTGAGTCCCGAGTTACTACAGGCTAGCTTGCCAGTCTGATTGGGCATCTAGTTTGGGCTCTAGGTCTAGTTAGCCCGTAGTCGATTCAGTTGAGTCTCATTTTGCGTGTTTGCTTGCATCATCATGTCTACCCGGAATGGAGTACCCTACCAACATAGTCAAACCCAACCTGATTTAGAGGCCATGGTTAGAGCTCTTACTGAGAGTATGAACAAATTAAGTCAGGATATGAATGAGAATTTTGCCCAGCTTAGGGATCGAGTCCAAGTACTTGAGGAACCTAGGCATCAGAATTGGACTCCTGACCCAGATTTTAATGTGACTCAACCTCACCCACACCAGGAGCCTAGAAGACCTTTATACAGAGATCCTGAACCTAATCATAGGAGGCCTGACCCAGAGCCTGAAGATAGAGATGATAGGTTCATTCGGAACATCAAATTAGATGCACCCACTTTTGATGGTAGCTTAAACCCTAAGGTGTATTCTGATTGGGAGGGTGAGATGGACCAGTACTTTGAGTGGTATGCCATGTCTGAGGAAAGAATGTTCAAGTTTGCCAAGATGAAGTTAGTTCGTCAAGCTAGGTTATACTGGGGGAACATTGAGCTGACCACTAGAAGACGAAATGTAGAGCCCATAACCACTTGGCAGGGTATGAAAGAGAAACTTAGAGATAAGTACCTACCCATTTCATACCAGCAGAACCTGTTAGACCAATGGCAGACTTTGAAACAAGGGAACCGATCTGTATCAGACTACATAACCACCTTTGATGAATACCTGATGAGATGTGATGTGAGTGAATCCCATGAGGTCACTTTGTCTAGGTTTAGGGCTGGACTTAGGGAAGACATAAAGAGGGAGTTGTTTCTGAGAGAGGTTACTGACCTAGACCAAGCCTATCAGATTGCACTGAACACTGAGAAGATTCAGAGAGGACCTATACCTTCTAGGGTTAGTGCCCCAATCCCAAGAAATGGACCTAGCCAAGTTATCCCTAGCAAGTCTAATCAGGGTATTCCCATCCCTAGGTCCATGGACAAAGGTAAGGCACCTGACACCCAGAGAACCCCTAGTATCATATGTTTTAAGTGCCAGAAGCCTGGTCATATCTCCAACCAGTGCACAGCTATAGCTTGTTTTAAGTGCCACAAGGTAGGTCATGTTTCTAGCCAGTGCCCTCGTAGATCCCTCTACATAGAAGAAGGAGAAGAAGAGAATTTCGGATCCAATGAAGAGTTTGAAGAAGAAGTTTATGAGGCCGGAATGAATTTGGTCGATGAGTATGAAGGAGAGGAGGAATCCATAGAGTCTGACCAATTAGGGGTTGTGAGATGCATCCTGTCCCAGAATAGAGTTCAGGAAGATTGGCGTAGGACTAACATCCTACAGACTTTCCTTAAACTAGGGGATAAGGTATGTAAAATCATCATAGATAGTGGGAGCTGTGTGAATGCCATTTCTGCTAGCACTGTCAAAATGTTAGGCTTAACCCCAGTCCCCCACCCCAACCCCTATAAGGTTTCTTGGGTAGACTCTACCTCTATACCCATCCAGTCTAGATGTCAGGTCCAAATCCAAATGCAATCCTATCAAGAGAAGATTTGGTGTGACGTCTTGCCCATGGGGGTGAGCAGTATAATTCTTGGAAGACCTTGGTTGTATGATCATGATGCCACCCTCTTAGGAAAATCCAACACCTGTGTCTTTAGTTTTAATGGGAAGAAAATCACAATCCATTCAGTCCCTCCTGAGCACAAGGTAGCTAAAGGAACCAATAAGGTCAGAGAAATGAAGACTGGAGTGAACCTAATTAGTGCTAAGGATCTAGAACAAGAAATTCATAGTGGTTCACCTATTTGGATGTTGACTGCTAAGGAACTTAGGACTCCTACACCCTCAGAGCCTCCTCAGGAAGTTAAACCTTTGTTAGAAGAATTTGAGGATGTTTTTCTCGAGGATCTGCCAAACCACCTTCCACCTCTTAGGGATATCCAGCATTCCATAGATTTAGTCCCAGGATGGTGGGGACACCGGAGGCACCAGAATAAGATAGAGGCTTTTCAATCCTCTGTGAATTGATCAATAATTTATGAGTCCATCTGTAATAAGGGCTAAGCTCATCTGAGTCCATTTTAGTTGTTATTTGAGTATTTTGAGTTGTTATTTCAGTTCTGTACTTGTCAGCTCATGTTGAGCTAGTTCAGTCCAATGCTAGTCAGCTCATGTTGAGCTAATTTTATTTTTTGAGTCCTATCCAAGCATACCGAAGACTCAAGACTATATCATACAAGTGAAGACCAAGTCCAACTAGATTGAAGACATGGAAGTATAGCCCAAGTCCAACCCAGCTTGAAGATTTGAAGACCCCAAGAGGAAAATTCAGAAAAACCCTGATTTCTTGCAGATGCCCTCCAGATGCTCAGATTCCCTTCCAGATGCCAAAGTATATTCATAAATAAGGGCATCCATGATTTCAGAGGTCCATCTGCATCCTAGCCCGAAGAAATCAAGCCCAGGTGCCAAGCCCAAGCTCCTAAGAAGCAAGATACCAGGGAATATTCCTGCTACCTGGCTACCAGGCCACCCCAGCTTCCAAAGGCCCAAACCCATGCACCCGGGCCCCTTTGGGCCGGCCCCTTGCTGCTCCTAGAAGCCCAACACGCCCCCCTAGGCGTCCTTGGAGTCTTGACCAAGTCAAGAAAATTTTTAGGGATTTTTCTACCTAATATTTCCTTATTTTCTAGCTAGGGTTTGAGAGGGAAAAGGATTCTTATGTAAAGACTTATGTACCCTTACTTGGAGCCCAAGGTTAAGGGTCTATTTAAGGGACCCTAGCCTCTTGTATGAGGAGAATTTTTGATGAATGAAAACCTTGAGTTCTTCTATTGAGTTGTGATACCCTGCTGTGTGCATAAAGGGGTTTGCGAGAGTTTTTCTTCCCAGTGCTGCAATCATCTTCCTGCTGCCAACAAGCATCTCAGATCCCTGGACGCCCACTCCAAAAAAAGCCTTCCCTTTCTATTTTCCCTTTGCTTTCTTGTTCCTTTGTGAGTTTTCTAACCCCTGACAGGTCGTTTGTAGGTCCCTGAGTTCCTACGAATCCAACGACTCCAGCCAAGCCTCAATCGGATCACCGAGCAGAAAGCCAGGTATCCGCGGGTCTTTGGCTCGGTTTTCCAGGCCGCATCCATCGAGGAACGAGAGACCCCTTCGCTGTGATCTTTACAGACGTTGTCAGGTACACCCCTCTACCTCCAGTAGTTTTATTGTAGGAGAACTTGCCCTAACCGAGGCTTCTCAGCCCCGGCGGTCCTTTCTTTGCTACTTTTCTAGGTCCTAATCTGCATGCTGATCTTCAAAAATTCATACAAAACTCCCTACAAATAATTTTGATCTGAAATTTGGGAATTAATCACCTAACTCAACATGTAAAACATACAAAAAAAAACTGCATGCATATTAGTTCCTCATCATTTGGTATCAGAGCTTAGATTAGGGCTTGTTTTCTGCAATTTTGCAATCCGTATATACTCTATTAGTTTAATTATTTCTCCCTGTTAAAAACTCTAAAAATTCTGAAATTTATTTTCTTGGATTTATCATAATTCATAGTAATTCTAAAAATTTTTCCAGATTTTATTATGTCCTGTGAATTTTCTGCAAGCCGAAATAGGGCCTGCAAATTTTCGGCTCTGTTTTTTTCTAGCAAGATAAGTTTGGAAGTTTTAGGATTTTGTTTAGGAGTTTTTGCATATTTCTTAATTTTAGTATATTTCCGGTATATTAGGCCATAATTTGAAAGTTCTCTTCTATTTAATAAAATACAAAAAAAAAAAAAAATTACATATTCTCCAAAAATACCAAAAATATCTAAACCCTAATTTGCATCCTCATCTGCCTGCCATCATTGCATAATTTACTTTTAAGGACACTCTTGCTATATCAGATAAGGGGAGGAGTTGATAACCTCTCCTTAGCCCAAAACCACATCCCTTGCATTCGGTCCCAAGCCTTAACCTAAAATTAATTAGACTTAATTTGCCCTAGTGGGCTAGGGACACCAACTGGTCAGGTCCGGACTAGTGTTAGATCACTGTGTTAAGTTAACCTGTGTGTGCCTTGTGCTTAGTGTCTAGAATGGTGGTTTAGGGATTCAATCCCGAAGGGCTTGTGTGCTGGTCCGCCTACCTGGCCAATCTCTGATTGGTGTCTAGGATTGGCAATCAGGGACCTAACACTCCCCTTACACCTGCCTAGCTGAGTACAGGGTTACTATAGGCTAGTTTGCCACCCTGATTGAGCATCTAGTTTGGACTCTAGTCTAGTCAGCTATAGTCGGTCTGATCGAGTCTTGCATGAGCACTAGATTAGGAGTTTCATATCACCCACCTCCTTCACAAATGTCTGAACCCATGGAAAATTTACAAGCCCAAATAAAAGCCCTAGCTGATCAAATGGCCCATATGACTACCCAGTTAACTCAGTCTGCTACCCAAACCAACAATAGAATTGACCATCTTGCCAATAGGTTTGACCAGTTAGGAGGCCGTGTAGGGACCATAGCAAGAACCCATGGGTCACGATCTGAGCCAGATCCTGAGTCCCCTCAACCTAGGAGAACCCCAAACCCTGATCTATACCATGAGGTCGAACCTAGGAGAGCCCCTTATCCTGACCCGTACTACAATCCTCAACCTAGGAGGACCCCAAACCCTGATCCATACCGAGAGGTTGAACCTAGGAGAGCCCCTCAGCCTGACCCATACTATAATCCTAAACCTAGGAGGACCCCAAACCCTGAACCATATCGTGAGGTTGAACCTAGGAGAGCCACTCAGCCTGACCCATACTATGATACTGAACCTAGATCCTATGACTCTAGATCCTATTTACCCACATCCTATAAGCCTAGTATACCCACAACCTATAGATCTTATGACTTCAAATCCTCTGACTCTAAAATCTACGAACCCATATCCCATGAGTCCAGTAGACCCAAGACCCATAGAGCTGAACCCAAATCCTATAACCCCAGATCTTATGATCCCGTGACCCATAGATCTGCTCCCTTATCCTATGAGTCTAGGGAGCCCATAATCCCTAGATATCAATCTAGTACTAGTCAGGTTTTCCATAGTCAACTTGAACCCCATAGGATTAGCACCCCTAAATATGAGCCCAGTAGTGAGCCACTACCCCTTAGACAACCTGAACCTACTAGGATTAGTGTCCATAATCAGAAACCAGGACTTAGCCATTTTTTCCCTAGCCGACCTTCTCCAACCATTCCTGAGATTGACAAGGCTTACATTAATGCGGAAGTGTATGAAGCTGATGCGAGCCTAGTGGATGAGTATGAAGGAGAAGAGGAGACACCTTTAGTAGACGTAGAATTAGCTGACCCAGTAGATATCCTGGTAGAAATCACCCTAGAGCTAGTTGACCTTGACCACATCCAACCTAAAGCTATAGTGGAAGAACAATTAGAGGAAGAGAACTATGATACTAGGATTTTACCTGAGGAAACTCTAGAAAAGGATCTAATTGTAGAGCCTATTCCTAAATTGCATGAACAAGAAGACTTTATTCAGGATTTGGCTTACTTAACCCATTGCCCTCAGGATGAATCCCTTCCTGCCATTCCTATTGAAGATCTCTTCCCAGAAATTGTTGACCCATCCTTCCATAGCATGGACCTTTTCATGCCCATAGAAATTCCACAATCTCGTAAGATTAGCCTCATTAGTCTAGGATTAGTCCCTGACATGCCTTCTTTTATTGAACTTTATCCAACTAACCTTGAACCTTTTTCCCTACCCTACCAAACTACTTCTAAACCCACTTCCTATTTTCTACCCTTTCCTGACACCTCTAGCATTTCTAGGATTATTAGATTGCATTTAACTGAGATTAGCATACTGCATGCATTCATTACGCATGTTAGGTTTGCATTATACTTCTGGCATATCCTCTGGCATTTGCTTGGAGTCCATTGTAAATACTCTTGTGCACACCACACTAGGGTCAGACCTAGAGAGTCTATAGTCTCTTAGGTTTAGTCCCATAAAAGTCTAATAAATTTCCTTCGATAGGAATGCAAAGTCGAGTGTATTAGGTGTTAGTTTGAGTCCTTTGCATCATTTTATTAGGAGTCTGCATGTGCCCAGCATGTTCACCACCTATACTAATTTTAAACAAACTGGCTAATTCCCGAAGATGGATCAAAAAAAATTTGATGTAGCGGATTTTATCTTGGTTAGGCTTAGGCCTAAAAGAAGCTTCATGCTCGCAGAGCCGGATCTTTTAAAGTGATAGAGAAGGTTGGATCAAATGCCTAGGTGTTAGAATTGCCTTCGGATTTGGGCATTAGTTCTACCTTCAATATTACAGACCTGGTTGAGTATAGGGAACCGGCAGCGATACCTAGTGAGGCCTTTGGACCTATTCCTTTTCATTGTGAGTGACCCTAACCTAGAGTGTCCACAAACAAATTTGGCTTGACAGAGGAGAACGGATCGAGCATATCCTGGACGATCAAGCCATCACGACCTAGGGCCATGTCTATCAACGCTTTCTGGTCCGATGGCAAGGCCGGCCAGAGTCGGACGATTCATGGATTTCTCGAGAGGACTTGCAATGCCTCAACCCAGACCTTCTCGAGAGATATGTGAGCCAGTCTGACCTTCACTCGATAGGGTCGAGTTCCTCCCACCCCGGGAGAATTGGTGGGGACACCGGAGGCACCAGAATAAGATAGAGGCTTTTCAATCCTCTATGAATTGATCAATAATTTATGAGTCCATCTGTAATAAGGGCTAAGCTCATCTGAGTCCATTTTAGTTGTTATTTGAGTATTTTGAGTTGTTATTTCAGTTCTGTACTTGTCAGCTCATGTTGAGCTAGTTCAGTCCAATGCTAGTCAGCTCATGTTGAGCTAATTTTATTTTTTGAGTCCTATCCAAGCATACCGAAGACTCAAGACTATATCATACAAGTGAAGACCAAGTCCAACTAGATTGAAGACATGGAAGTATAGCCCAAGTCCAACCCAGCTTGAAGATTTGAAGACCCCAAGAGGAAAATTCAGAAAAACCCTGATTTCTTGCAGATGCCCTCCAGATGCCCAGATTCCCTTCCAGATGCCAAAGTATATTCATAAATAAGGGCATCCATGATTTCAGAGGTCCATCTGCATCCTAGCCCGAAGAAATCAAGCCCAGGTGCCAAGCCCAAGCTCCTAAGAAGCAAGATACCAGGGAATATTCCTGCTACCTGGCTACCAGGCCACCCCAGCTTCCAGAGGCCAAAACCCATGCACCCGGGCCCCTTTGGGCCGGCCCCTTGCTGCTCCTAGAAGCCCAACACGCCCCCCTAGGCGTCCTTGGAGTCTTGACCAAGTCAAGAAAATTTTTAGGGATTTTTCTACCTAATATTTCCTTATTTTCTAGCTAGGGTTTGAGAGGGAAAAGGATTCTTATGTAAAGACTTATGTACCCTTACTTGGAGCCCAAGGTTAAGGGTCTATTTAAGGGACCCTAGCCTCTTGTATGAGGAGAGTTTTTGATGAATGAAAACCTTGAGTTCTTCTATTGAGTTGTGATACCCTGCTGTGTGCATAAAGGGGTTTGCGAGAGTTTTTCTTCCCAGTGCTGCAATCATCTTCCTGCTGCCAACAAGCATCTCAGATCCCTGGATGCCCACTCCAAAAAAAGCCTTCCCTTGCTGTTTTCCCTTTGCTTTCTTGTTCCTTTGTGAGTTTTCAAACCCCTGACAGGTCGTTTGTAGGTCCCTGAGTTCCTACGAATCCAACGACTACAGCCAAGCCTCAATCGGATCACCGAGCAGAAAGCCGGGTATCCGCGGGTCTTTGGCTCGGTTTTCCAGGCCACATCCGTCGAGGAACGAGAGACCCCTTCGCTGTGATCTTTACAGACGTTGTCAGGTACACCCCTCTACCTCCAGTAGTTTTATTGTAGGAGAACTTGCCCTAACCGAGGCTTCTCAGCCCCGGCGGTCCTTTCTTTGCTACTTTTCTAGGTCCTAATCTGCATGCTGATCTTCAAAAATTCATACAAAACTCCCTACAAATAATTTTGATCTGAAATTTGGGAATTAATCACCTAACTCAACATATAAAATATACAAAAAAAAACTGCATGCATATTAGTTCCTCATCACAGGAGCTACTTTACCCAACTTGCCCCATTATAGGATGAATCCATCTGAGCATAAGGAACTGCAAAAGCAGGTTGGAGAATTGTTGAGGAAGGGGTTCATTAGAGAGAGTCTTAGCCCTTGTGCAGTCCCTGCACTACTAACCCCGAAGAAGGATGGCACGTGGAGGATGTGTGTTGATAGTCATGCCATCAACAAAATCACAATCAAGTACAGGTTCCCCATCCCTAAACTAGATGACATGCTAGATATGATGGCCGGTGCAATAGTTTTTTCTAAAATTGATCTCAAGAGCGGCTATCATCAGGTTAGGATTAGACCATGGGATGAGTGGAAAACCGCTTTCAAAACTAAGGATGGTCTCTATGAATGGGTTGTTATGCCTTTTGGGTTGTCCAATGCCCCTAGTACTTTCATGAGGATTATGACCCAGGTACTTAGAGCTTTCATAGGGAAGTTTGTAGTGGTCTATTTTGATGACATCCTGATCTATAGTAAGACCCCTGCAGACCACCTAGGCCACCTTAGACAAGTCTGTCAAGTTTTGAGGAATGATAGTCTCTACGGTAATCTCAAAAAGTGTGAATTCATGACCAGTAGAATTATCTTCTTTGGTTTTGTAGTAACCCCTGACGGCGTGGCTGCCGATCTTGAAAAAATTAGGTCCATAGTAGAATGGCCAGAGTCGACCAGTGTGCATGAAGTCAGAAGTTTCCACGGCTTGGCTACCTTCTATAGGAGATTCATCAAGGGGTTTAGTACTGTAGTTGCTCCTATCACAGACTGTATTAAGAAGGGAGAATTCCAGTGGACTAAAGCAGCCCATAAAGCCTTCCTAGATCTTAAGGATAGGATGACCCAGGCACCCATTTTGAGGTTACCTGACTTTTCAAAGGTATTTGAGGTTGCCTGTGATGCTTCAGGAGTAGGTATAGGTGGAGTCCTAAGCCAAGACAACCATCCCATAGCATTCTTTAGTGAAAAACTTAATGATGCTAAGCTTAGGTATTCTACCTATGATAAGGAATTTTATGCGGTAGTGCAAGCTTTGCATTACTGGAGACATTATTTGCTACCGCAAGAATTTGTGCTGTTTTCGGACCATGAGGCTCTTAGATTCTTGAATTCCCAGAAGAAGCTTAACCCTAGGCATGCTAAGTGGGTAGAGTATATCCAGTCATATACTTTTATTTTGAAGCATAAGGCTGGATCTGAAAATAAGGTAGCTGATGCCCTTAGTCGTCGATCTTTGTTGTTGAATTCTGTTAGGGCTGAAGTCATAGGGTTTGAGCAAATCAAAGAGGAATATGAGTCATGTCCGGATTTTCAGACTGTGTACCAGGATCTAACTCAAGGACCATCTAGTGACCATAAGGATTATACCCTTTTAGATGGCTTTCTGTTCTTTAAGAATAGGCTTTGCATCCCTAGAACTTCTCTTAGGGAATTTTTGATTTGGGAAAGTCATGCTGGAGGTTTAGCTGGCCATTTCGGAAAAGACAAGACCACCCTGGCTATTGAAGACCACTTTTTTTGGCCTAGCTTAAAAAGAGATGTAGCACACATTGTGGCTAGGTGTCGGACCTGCGCTGTTGCCAAATAGCGAAAATAGAACACCGGCCTTTATACCCCACTCCATGTCCCAGATCATCCTTGGCAAGATGTGAGCATGGACTTTGTGTTAGGTGTGCCTAAGACCCAGAGGAGGCATGACTCTATCTGTGTTGTAGTAGACCGATTTTCCAAGATGGCCCATTTCTTGCCTTGTTCCCAAACATTTGATGCGTCTAAGGTAGCCACCCTGTTCTTTAATGTGATAGTTCGACTCCATGGCCTACCCAAGACCATTGTTTCAGATAGGGATGTCCGATTCACCAGCTATTTCTGGAAAACACTTTGGCATAAGTTAGGGACAAAACTTAAGTTTTCAACTGCCTATCATCCCCAGACTGATGGCCAAACTGAAGTAGTGAACCGTAGTTTAGGCAATCTGTTAAGGTGTCTTGTTGGTGAAAACATTAGGAACTGGGATTTGTATTTACCTAGAGCTGAATTTGCATACAATGACTCGGTCAATAGGTCTACGGGTAAGAGTCCATTTGAAATTGTGCATGGTTACAAACCTCACACACCTCTTGACCTAGCTCCTTCACCAGTCCACACACGAGTCTCCGAGTCTGCCGAAGTTTTTGCACAGCATATAAAAGACTTGCATAAAGAAATTCATGCCAAAATAAATTTAAGTAATGAAACTTATAAGAAGTTGGCTGATTCTCAAAGGCGAGTCAAAACTTTTAAAGAGGGAGACTATGTAATGATTAGGTTAAGGCCTGAACGGTTTCCTCCTAGAACCGTTAGAAAGTTACATGCTAGAGGAGCTGACCATTTAGAGTGGTGAAGAGAGTAGGATCCAATGCCTATGTGCTCGAGTTGCCTCTAGAACTAGGCATTAGATCCACTTTCAACATTACAGACCTAGTAGAGTATAGAGAGCCAGCAGTGATTCCCAGTGAGCCTTTTGAACCTAATCCTGCTCTTGAGAGTGAACCCAACCCTGTGTGTCCACCAACAAACTGGCCTGTAAGGAAAGAGCAGATTGAAAAGATCCTGGATGATCAGGTTATCTCTACTCGTAATCGAGGATACCAAAGATACCTGGTCCACTGGCAAGGAAGGCCAGATTCTGATGACTCTTGGATCTCCCGAGAAGAATTACAAGAATTGGACCCAGACCTCTTGGAGAGATACCAGAGCCAACTTGATCCATACTTAACAGGGTCGAGTTCCTCCCACCCCGGGAGAATTGGTGCGGGCACCAGACTCAGAAGAAGACTTCAGAGCTCCATTTGGATCTCTGATTGACCTTACCCAAAGAATTAGGGTTTTCTGGTTTGTAATAAGGGTTGACTTGATCAACTCAATTTTAGCTTGAGTCTGTATTCCCTGCAGTTTATTTTGTTGAGTCATGTTGACTTAGTAGTGGTCTAGGACATCAACCTGGGGTGTCATATTTTCTCCCAAGGCCAAGCAAGTGGACGCCACACTCCCAGCCACACGCCTGAGTCCAGGGGGCGCCACATCTCCATCCAGTAGGCTTTGGTCCCCACACCACAGATAGCAGCTCCCTTCTCTCATGCGCCATTTGAGGAGAAAGCAACCAGGGATCCACAAATCAAGGGGGCAGCCCAAGACCTTCCATAAAAGCCAAGCTATGAAAGGGAAGAAATTCTTCTTGGAGAGAACTTCAAGGAGGCGCCCATTCCCTGCCAAAAATATCCAAAACAAAGATGGGAAGGACCATGACTTAGGGAGAAAGAAAAGGAGGAGTCCAAAAGAGTTGAGCCATGGAAGGAAAGAAATCCTCTCTTGAAGAACAAAGCTTGGAGGCGCCATCTACCTTCCTTTTAAAACCCAAATCAAATTTTTTTGGAACCTTTGGCCGGCCATATGTGTAGGGATTGATCCTACAAACCTAATTTGAAGATCCCCTCCTTTAGTCCCACATGGGAAGATGTAAAACCCTACTCTCTTGTAAAGTCGTATAAAATAAACCCCCCTTGTAAATTTAAAAGTAATCAGATGAATGAATTCAAATATTTGTGTGAGCAAACTCTGTGTTTTCTCTCTTCCGCACTTGCATCCAGGTGTTGAGCTCCATGAGGGAGTAAATCCGGGTTCCCCAGGAACTTTGAGGAGGTGTGAGATCTCCAAACCCCAAACCCTAGGTTAGCCACTTCACTCCCAAACCATAGCCGCCCATCATCCTTCTCTTTCCACCAAGCCCTAGCATATCCCACCTCTCACGTCCATCCTCTTCAAGTCAAGGCCGACCCCAGCATCCGGGTCTAGTCCGGATACTTCAGATCCAGAGCAATTCCCTGAGGAAGTCAGATCGACCTCCAGGAGAATCCAGATTTCAGCACATCAACTTTCAAGTTCTTCAATCTGGTAAATTCTTCCTTGAGTATCTGATTCCATCACTTGTTCTTCTTCTTTCCCAGATCTTGAGTCCAGGAGAAGCCGACTCAGCCACAAGACCAGTATTGGAGGATCCATTGTGAAGGTACCCGAATCCGAGGATCCAACAATCTGCTCGAGAGAGTTCTTCCACCAAACTTTGTGAAGATCACTGTCTGGTTGGTAACCCATCTCTTCTCTTTATTTCTGTCCTGTTGAAAGTTCAGAGTGAAACCCTAGGTCTGGGAGTTTCTCAACCCCCAGTGATCCATTACTTCTGAACTACTCTAATAACCTAGTTTTATTTAAATTATGCTTTCAATTATTACCTAGTTTCTTTCAATTTAGTTTAACTTTCCTTTGAGTCAAAGTCGACTTCTAAAATATAAAAAAAAATAACAAAAAATAATTAGTCTTAATTTACTTCTGCATCGCATCTTCATTTGTTCTGCATCATGAAGTCCCTAGGACTTTACTGACTTTGATATAGAGAGGATATATCGAGTGGTCCTTAAATCAGGTTCACAACCAAAGGATACATTGTACTGGATGGTAATGTATCAAGTGTAGGTTGTTGTGGTTCACATCATTTGGTTGTCCTCTTGACCAAAGGAGTGTGGTGACACTGATTTGATATACAAGTGGGATATATGATATCTCATTGAACGTGACTCCGTGTAGCCCCTTTCTGCTAAAGGGATACTAACGATTGGATATGGGTATAAGTGTCCCTCTGACCTGAGGTCATCATGGTAGCTTGCAAGCAACTCCCTGTGCTTTGGTACCGGACTACCCGGATTTCTAATCTGGTGATGAAAGTTTTCTGGGTATAGGCAAGTACTTGTGGAGCAGTGGTGGACCAAGATGAAATTGACCTGTCTAAATACTTTGGATTGAATATCTCACAGTATCTCAATTTAGCAAATCCTCGGCCGGGGTAGTCCTAGTGAGGAGTCACTAGACTTGCGAGGTTAAGACATGTTGTGGATTGACTCAGCTAAGGTTGGTAGTATAACCCTAGGTCATTCTGAGCATTGGAGGTCAAAGGGATAAATGATACGGTAACCATATGACAGAGATTCGATTGATTGCTCTTGCATCTTCGACCTATCCGGATGCCGGAACCCATTGCTAGATGGTATCTTGTGCTAGTACTGAATTGTTCCAGTGCTACCACCTAGATTCGAACCTATGAGGTCACACGCCATAGAAGATTACTCCCTGATCCAGGTATCGATTTATGATTAGGAATCATTTTGGTAACGGTTTGATTGAGCATACTTTGGACTGACCCAGTTTTGAGTTGATTAGAAATTTGTTCGGATCCACCAGGAATTGTTTCTGGATAACCGGGACTTGATCAAGCTTTGTATTAATTAGATTTTGATCTAATTATGTATTGAACCAATTTAGAATTGGTTTGGGATTTTTAAACCAGTTTTGAATCGGCTTTGGACCCATCTACATGGTACTTAAGGGCTTGGCCGAACAGGGGATTAATGACGCCTCTTCTTCTCCCTTTCCACTCGATTTTTGCTGAGATTTACCACCATTAAATGGCCTTTTAATTGCTGCATTTGGGAACGAATTTGATTCGTTCGGTTACCCGCTGCCCCTTGGTATTCCCAGCTGGTCTCTTCCGCTCCCTTTAACCACCGGTTACTTGTTCACATTGCTATAAAATTCTAGGTGGCTGAAAAACGAAAAAGAAAATTCTTCTTAAGAGAGCTTCCACCAGTGTTATTTGGCCCTGGGTTTTGGTGAGTGATTGGGAGAGAATAACCTTCTTAATCCCTATTATTGCTGCTGCTCATAGTGTGGAAGGAAATCTGTTTTGGAGAAAACTAATTTCAAAACTTGGAGTTCTGTTCTTCCTTCCACCCATCACTGTTTGAAGGCTTCCAGCGATTAGCAGCGCACGAGAACCCGGATCAGGCGAACCCTAGGCATGTCCCCCCTCTAGAGGGTGTTCCCATCAGCACCTGAGAGCTTTCGGATCGCCATTGCTGTTGCCTTTGCTATTCTATTTTTGGGTTGCATGAACTTTTGTTGGAGCATTTGGAAGAGAGGAAAGTTCCAAACGTTGGATGATCCAAAGGCTATCCATTGAAACAAGTTCAATCAAGTATTTCCCTTACTGTTGTTGCTGGTGGAGAGATCAAAGTGTGGCCATTTGGTTTGGGTTTTGCTGTTCTTGGAGAAGATCTAAAACCAACGTTCCAAAAGGTGCTGGAAGAAGAAGACAGGAATAAAGTTATTCCTACTATTCCAGCTATTCCACTGTTATTCCTGGTTTATTCCAAGCAGGAATAAGGTATGATTTCTGATTTTATTTTTCGTGCATGTATAGATCTGGATTTATTAAATTGTTTATAAATATTACATGCCCTGTTTCATGCCTATACATGCATCTTGTATATGCTAGATCCTATGCGGAGTAGGTGTTTTCCGTAGTTGTTTTAAAATTGTTTTAAAATACTTACCTACTCCTTGTGCTGTTGCATGCTTGTATAGGCACTCACAACTCATGTTTTCTTTCACTAAGTGTTAGTGTTTGACATGTATCCATACTTATCACTTAATCGGGATAATGGAAGATCGAAAGATTAAATTGCATGGTAACTTTCTGCTGAAGGGTATTTTGATACTTTCTACCAAATTTCATATTTTCTGGGTAGGCATGACACATTGCTAGATGTCAATCTTGTCTTGTAGGTTTTCATGAACCAATTGGATTGGTTTCATGAATCAATTCGATGGATAATTCGAAATGGACAATTAGGTGAGCCAATTTGACCTAATTAGGTCAATCGGGTTCGATTGATTCAAATCAGCTCAAACCTAAACCTACTACTGGCTAAATGTGGAACCCAAAGGGTCACACACATTAGGGAGTTAACCAAGGAAGTCGTACATGGTTTAATTAGGGTCATTGCATCCTAATTGTTTAGCTAGATTACACACTAGCATGTGTAGGCTAACCCAATTCCTAACCTAATTGATTTGGTTCTAGTTTCTTGTTAATTGGACTAACCTAATTAAAGGAAACCTACATTAGGTTGAGTCCTAATTGGGGAAGCCAAAACCAAGCTTTATCTGGTTTTTATTTGGACATTAACTTAGTTTATTGAAGAGTCCTAGGCGCTCAAGACTCTTGGTGCCTCTTGGCGCTTGCGGGAGAAAAGAGTGCACGCAGAAGGACTGAGAGTCTTTCTACAGATGAAACTCTGGGAGATTCTTATATGAGATGCCTCTTCAAATAGTCTCCATGCCCTTTTGGTTTTGGTTGTCCGGTCAAAAGGGGACAAAGGAGCGGCATGAAGTGAGAAGAAGTCAGCGCACGAGCAGATGAAGAGTCACATCTCTTCATCTATATACGGTTCTAAGGCAGAGTCCTTTTGCTCTCAGGATTCCTCTTCTATGGTTTCAAGACAGGAAAAGATGGTTCCTTTCCCTAGAGTTCGGTACATGCCATGTGGCATGAGGAGAGATCATCTGGAGAACTCAAATAAGACTCCTGAGTCCTGAAGAGTGTTATCGGATATGAAGAGACATATCCGATAAGAAATTTTGGGATGCTTTTCATGCCCCTTAAATTCTTATTTAAGGGTGTACTATGAAATGAGATGTTGTTGTTCGGTCTTCCATAATAGGAGTCCAATTTCATTGAGTGTTCTGTTTGAGTGTCTCTCTGTCTCTCTCTCCCTCTTTCTTTCTTTAAAACAAGACTTGTCTTGTTAAGACAAGGTCTTTTCTACTAGGACAAGGCTTTGTTTTAGGATATAGGCCTAAGGGGTCCTAAAGGAGGGTTGTTTTAAAATCAAGAGTGCTTTAGGAGAGTGTTCATAGTGCCCTACAGTGGGACAGGGTATCCTATAGTGGTGAAAAATCCAAAGGCTGCAGAAAGAGTCCTACTCTAGCAAGCAACTTCAAGGAGTTCTTCCTTGGTTCAATTCTCGTGTGGATCACCATTGGAGGGCTTACACTTGTGAGTCCTACGGAAAGAAGTGGAAAATAGAGTTTCAGGTATGTTTCTTGTACTTCATTTATGATTCATTAGTTGATTTGTCTAAGGGGATCCGGCAATTAGGGTTTCTTCTAGCTAGTTAGGGTTTTCATGCTAGAATTTTCGTTTTAAAATTCACTTCCACATGTAGCATGATGACCTTGGCTCCCTAGAAATTCCATCAATGATCCCTCCTTAAGGTTGAGCCCAGAAGAGTCCCACATCTTAACCCAGGCTAAGAGGTTCACCCTAGGAGACCCAATCAAGAGTTCATGGACCAGGAAGAGAGAGCCATCAGAAACATTAAGCTAAAGGCACCCACCTTTGATGGTAGTTTAGATCCCAAAGTTTACGTAGATTGGGAGGAAGACATGGAATAATACTCCAAGTGGTATACGATGTCGGAAGGGATGAAGTTCAAAATTTCCAAACTTAGATTGGTTTGCCAAGCTATGTTATATTGGAATAATATTGAGAGGATGATCTGGCAAAGAGGAGAAGAACCCGTTGCAACCTGGGGGGCCATGAAAATTAGGCTTTGAGAGAAGTACCTCCCAATGTCTTTCCACCAGAAGTTATTGGATCAATGGTAAATATTGACTCAAAGGAACAAGAGCGTGGTCAAGTACATCGCAAAGTTTGATGAGTATGTCATGCAATGTAACATCAACAAATTTGAATCTATAACCCTATCTAGGTTTAGGGCTGGCCTACATGAGGATATCCAAAGGGAGCTTTATTTTAGAGAAGTCCATGACTTAGAGCAAGCTTACCAAGTTGCTAGGAATTATAAGCGATTCCAAAGGACACCCACTTATCATAGACCTGAACCCTTTAGGAACCCTAGCCGAATCCAAGGACCTAGTCAAGTCTACCCGAGTTGACCCAACCCGAGCCGACCTGACCTAGGTCGACCCAGTCTCAGTAAAGAAGATAAAGGTAAATCAATTGAGGTCCAGAGAGCCCCAATCCTCACAACACGTGCTTTAGATGCCATAAACCAAGGCATTATGCTAGCCAGTGCACCTCCAAAGCCCTACTTATAGAGGAGCCAGCTGAAGATGAGTTAGAACCCACTACTGAGCCAGAAGGAGAAGTTTATGAAGCAGAGGATCAATTGTTTGAAGAGTATGAGGGAGAGGAAGAACTGCATAAGGGATAGGGCCTTGAACACTAATGGTTTAGAAGCAAGACTTGTTCTCATTAGTCCTGAGGGATAGGACATTTAATATGCTCTTTGATTTGGATTCTCTCCAACAAACAATGAGATGGAGTATGAAGCCTTGATTGTTGGCCTCACCATTGCTAGAGAAATAAGAGTCAACACCTAAGATTTTATAATGACTCATGCCTAGAAATGAGTCATATTTTGAATGAATATGAAGCCAGGGAAGAGAACATGTATCTCTAGAAGTCAAAGGACTTGATTTTGGCCTTTTGTAGTTTTGACATCTAGCAAGTCCCCAGAGAGGAGAATATTTAGACTGATATCATGTCCAAGCTTGCTATAGTAGTACCTAATGACTTGTGTGCACAGGTCCTTTTCAAAGTCTTGGAAGAGCCTAGCTAAACAAATCAATACCGGTACTCTAGATAGATGCCAAATCTTGCTAGATAGATTCACTTATTCAATATCTCTATAACCAGAGCCTTCCCAAAAACAAGGAGGAAGCCCATAAAGTATGAAATCGGGCTTCCAGGTTCGTACTCCATGAAGGGAAGATCTAAAAGAGGGGTTGATGGGGACATCAACAACAAAGAAGTTTTTTTGGACTAACTTACTTTGTTTTGCAGTTAAAATAGATAAATCTAATAAAGGGTTTGAGTCCATCTTCTTTTTCAGCAAATACTTGAGCCAATTCAAGAGTCGACTCAACCTAGATTCAAGTAGGATATGAGGCCACTTCTTCAATGCCCATTTTTTTCATTTGGCACCAACCATTTGAAGCCCACTTCCCTCACTTGGATGCCATCTACTTGAAGCACATTTCCCTTAATTGGTCGACACCACATCAAACACCTTTTGGGGAGGAGGAAGGACACCACATCAAGAATTTTATGGGGAGACTGAAGCCATGTTCTATTACCCCAACAACCCTCCAACTAACTTGCCATGTCGGATGCCATATCACATGATCTACATCAGCAAATGGAGGACACATCATTGCCACCTAGGAGCCACATATCATGGTTGTAACCTTCTACCCATAAATGGTTGTAAAAAAACTAATTCTAGTTGAACCACCTCACCAAGAGTTGTTAGATCCAACTAGAATTAGCTAGCTCATCCTTATCCCCTTAGCTCATCCTTATCCCCTCCCCTTGGACGAAATTCCATTGGATTAAAAGCCTATAAAGAGGGCCCTAGTCCCTTTCTTGTATTCATTCTATAATTCATTCTATTTTGGATTAAATGAAGAAAGCTATATTTCTTGTTCTAGTTTCTCTTTGTTCTCTTATTTGGAGTAAAAAGTTCTTGAGTTTGAGAGTTAGAAGATAGGTTTGAGAAGAGAGTGTGAGGTTCTTGAGTGAGTGCTTGAAGGGTAGAATATCCTTGAGTGTTTGAAAGGTGGAGTGCTCCTTGCTTGATCCAAGATCCAAGCATCATTCCTTGAAGGCGTCGGTTTCTACTTCCTTGTTTTCCCTTTCTTCTTCTTCTTGTTTCTATTCCAATTTTGAATTCTCCTTCCATGCCTAATCTCTGATTTGATGCAGGTTTTCTTTGATTTTCCAAGTCCAAGATGAAGGTCTCAAAGCCAAGGATCATGGCCAAGGTGAGTCCTAAAAGTAAGGAGTGCTAGTCTTATGGTTTAGACCTCAATCCTTGAGTGAAGAGAGCTCCTTCTTCCATCAAATAATTAGCCATCATTGTTGGTAGGAAAACTCTTCCTAAGCTTTATTAGATCTGATCATTTGAAGGTTAACTTGCCCTAGCAGTGATGGTTTCCTTGCCATGAAGATCCTAATTTCTATTTTGAACTAGATCTACATTTCGGGTATTGTAATTTAGATCAACTTGTCTCCTTATGAAGATTTTTTTCTTGGATTAATTTAGATCATTTATTTGATAATTAATTTCTCAAGTTTGCTTGTTGGTTAGCTTTCTAAAACTCTCCCTTCATCATTTAATTTTCGTCCCTCATCAATTTTTTGGTACCAGAGCTTAAGGTTCTACTAGGTCAAGTGTTTGATTGCTAAAATTTATGTTCTAGTATTTATCCAAATTTTTCATGAATTTTAGTAATTTTTTTCATTGCAGAAAAATCCAAAAAAGTTCTTTTCTAGTACCTTAGTGTGTTAGGATTCGAAATATAAAATTCAAAAAAATATTTTTCATTGATTTCTATTAAAAATATGAGTTCTTAGATCATTTCTGAAGTTTTGTCTAGAATTCTATTTCTGCCTTCTATTTCATTTAATTTTCAAAAAAATATAAAAATATTTTTTATAAATTTTTAATGTTTAGATTTGAGATTTAAAGTTTAATTTTTATTATTTTTCACTAGAATTTTGAATTTTAAAAGGATCTAGAGTTAGAAATTCAAAATTTGAATTCAGGTTGTTAAGAGTTAGCTAAATTGATGGAACCTTCTAGCATGTGCTTTCAAACTACCTTCTCAACCAAAATTTGAGTTAATCTGAAGTCAAAACTTTAAAATCCAAGAATTTCTATTTGAGAGTTAACCAAATCAATTTTATTTTAAATTTTTGGATTTTTAAAAAGATAAAATTTTGAATTTTTAAAACTAGCTAGTTGAAAGTTGTTCCCTGCTGAAATTTTTTTACAACTAGCTTTCAAAATGAATTTCTTAACCAAATTCCAAGAATTAAATTTCAAAGTTTAGAATCTAGAATATTAACTAAGTGATATCATAATTAAAATTTTAATTTTAATTCTTAAAATTTTAAAATTTTAATTTCAAATTTTTTAAAACTAGTTGACTAGAAATTGTTAGGGCTGAAACTATCTTGCAACAACTCTAACTTCTAGAATAAATTTTTAATCCTAATTTGAGATTTAAATTTTAAAATTTGATTTCTGAAATCTGGACTTCAAAATCTAAATTTTTTAATTTAATTTTTAGAATTTTAATTATTTTTAAAATTCGGGTTTGAATCACATGTTTGTACTAATACTAGTTGTTGTGTTAACTAGTTGGTGAATTGTTTGTGCATCCATTCCTAAATCTAATTAAGGGCATTCAATTATAACATATGGGAAGGAGGTCATTACCTTTTCTTGGCCCAAAATAATTACCCACATTTGCATTGACCTAAATCATAATTAAAATCGAGTAGGAACCTAAAACTAGGGACACCCACAAGTCGGGTTTAAGTGCAAGATAAGACCAAATATTAGTTGATATTGTACTTACTTCTTGAAATTGGTGTCTAAGGCAAGGGGTCCAATGGAAAATGCCTTAAGTGGACTTGCGGTTTTTAATTAGGACCTCGTAAAAGCGAGGGGAGCCTCCAGCAACCCCACCTCTTACCTGGCCAGTGAAAAAGGTAATTACAACTTTAACCAGTACTTAGTCAATTCCTGTATTTTGAACTTTTAGGTCTAAGAGACCTAGAAGTTAGGTTTGTACTGCGTGTTTTGAAGCTCCATACCAATAGTCCCATACTCAGTCTGTTTTTACCCATGGATCCTAATCTTGAATTCTTTTGAAAACCCTGACTAAAAAGTTTGATACCATAAATGGATAATTAGGGCAAATGAGAACGGAATTAGGTCAAGTGAAGGACCATGTTTGGACACTTGAAGAGACCACAATGACCCCCACCGAACCTGAGTCACTTAGGTCAATTCCTCGAGGTCCAAGAGTCCATCATCATGAGTTCACTATTGAATACAATTCAAGATGACTTCACCATGACTTCATAGAAGAAGCCCATAGGATCCATGCTGAGCCTGAATCACCTAGTCCACCTCCCCTAGGTCTAAGAGCCCAATGTCATGATCTCACCCCTAAGTATAACCCTAGATACCCCAACCAAGACTTTGTAGATCAGGAGGAGAGAGTCTTTAGGAATAATCGACCCTATGCATCCACTTTTGATGGAAACCTTGAGGTATATGTCGATTGGGAAGAGAAAATGGATCAATACTTTGAATTTGATTAAATGTTGGAAGTAACAAAGTGTCAATTTACCAAATCAAAGTTAATCCGACATGCTAAAGCATATTGGAGAGAAGTTATGCAAAAAAATTATTATAGTGGGGATAAAATAAGTACTTGGAGAGAAATGAAGAGTAAACTAAGGGAAAAGTACCTAAATAAATATTATGAGCAAAATCTTTTAGACCAATGGTATAAATTGAGACAAGATGATACAACTAAATCTGATTATATTGTCAAATTCAATAAGTATGAGGGAGATGAAGAAGAGACTAAACCCATGAAAAATTAGAGAATAAATCTCCTAAACCTATTGAAGAATTTAAGGATGAAATAGAATCAAAGTCTTGTCCAAATGAAGGGCTAGAAAGAGAAAATCCTAAACCTATTGAAGAACCTAAGGAAGAAGTTTATGAAGCTGGGTCAAACCTTATGGACGAATATGATCATGAACAATTACTTGAAGATAAAATAATTACCCAGCCTAAGGAAATCAATAATAGGGATGAACAAAATGAAGTCCAAGAACAAAGCCATGAAGAATAAATCGAGGAGATAATAGATGATCCAGAATTAATTGATGTTGAAGGTTTAGATCTAGAGATTAATGAAGGATCACATATTGGGATATTGACCGTCAAAGAACAAAACCCTATAGATCAGTCCCAAGAAGCTGTAGAGCCTTTGAAAACCCTATAAAATATTTTTTCTAATAATTTTTCTATCCCTGATTCCCCATTTCTGAACATCCACCATCCCGATCCACCATTATGTTTCATTCACTCTTCTATCCCATTCGGTTGGGACATCCACCATACCATTGATCAAGTCCCAGTAATATTCAACAATTACTATTGGAAGACATTATGGCATTTATTGGGCACCAAATTAAGATTCACTGCCACCTACCTAAAGTTATGTGCCAAAGTTTTCAAAGTCATTTAGGGGAATATTAGAAATTAGAAACTTTTGTTTCCTAGCAATAAAGTTTAGTTCATAGATAATAAAGTCCATTAGAGTTTGTTTTGTTTTGGTGTCATTTATGTTTTGTCATTTGATGTCATTTGACCTTCCCATGCATGTGTCCATAACTGCGAGAGTCATATGCATAGCATGATTAGTAAAAAAATTTGAGCAATGAAATTAACAAGCATATGATCAACTCACATAAAAGAGCCAAAGAATTTCAGGAAGGAGACTATGTCATGGTAAGGCCAAACCTGAATGATTATATGCCTGTGGTGTAGGTCATTTTCAAAATAGTAAGGAAAATTTGGACCTAATATGTGCTAGATTGACCATCCAACTTTGGTATCAGTTCCACTTTCAACAATTCAAATCTAGGATGGTGCGGGCACCAGACTCAGAAGAAGACTTCAGAGCTCCATCTGGATCTCTGATTAACCTTGCCCGAAGAATTAGGGTTTTTTGGTTTTTTATAAGAGTTGACTAGATCAACTTAATTTAGCTTGAGTCTACATTACCTGTATTTTATTTTGTTGAGTCATGTTGACTCAGTAGTGGACTAGGGTTTCAAAATGGGATGTTACACTTTCTTCCAAGACCAGGCAAGTGGACACCACACTCCCAGCCACACTCTCAGTCCAGGGGGCGCCATATCCACATCCAGCAGCTTTTGGTCCCCACTCCACAGATGCAACCTCCTTCTCTCATGCGCCAGATAAGGAGAAGTCCACCAAGAGACCATCAATCAAGGGGGCGGCCAAGACTTTCCCAAGAAAATCCAAGCAAAGGAGGGAAGAAATTTCTCTTGGAAGAACATATCAAGGGGCGCCCATTACCTGCCAAAAACACCTAAGACAAAGATGGGAAGGGCCTTGACTTAGGGAGGAAGAAAAGGAGGAATCCAAAAGAGTTGATCCAGGGAAGGAAGAAAATTTTTTCTTGAAAATCCAAGCAAGGTGGCGCCATCTACCTGCCATTTATAACCCAAATCCTAATTTTTGGTATTTTGGCTGACCATATGTAAGGGATTTGCCCTAATTTGGAGATCCCCTCCATTAGTCCCACATGGGAAGATGTGAAACCCTCCTCCCTTGTAATGCCTTATAAATTAAACCCCTCTTGTAAGTTTAAAAAAATCATAGATGAATGAAAGAAATTTTTTCTTGAGCAAACTTGTGTTTTCTCTTGTCCGCACTTGTTTCCAGGTGTTGAGCTCCATGAGGGAGTAAATCCGGGTTCCCCGGGAACCTTGAGGAGGTGAGAGATCTCCAAAATCCTAAACCCTAGGTTAGCCACTCAATTCCCAAACCCTAGCCGCCATCACCCTTCTCTTTCCACCAAGCCCTAGTCTTTTCCTCTTCTCACGGGCACCTTCTCCAAGTCCTGGCCGACCACCAACATCCGACTCCAGTCCAGATACTGCCGGTCTACAGCAATTCTAAGAGAAAGTCAGATCGGCCTCCAGGAGAATTCGATTTCAGCAACTTCAGCTTTCAAGTTCTTCAACCTGGTAAGATCTTTTCTTGATTTTCTGAATTCCATCGTTTGTTCCTCTTCTTTTCCAGATCTTGAATCCAGGAGAAGCCGACCAAACCACGAGACCAGTATTGGAGGATCCATTACGAAGATAGCCGACTTCGAGGATCCCACAATCTGCTCGAGAGAGTTCTTCCACCAGAATCCTGAGAAGATCACTGTCTGGTGAGTAAACCATCCCTCCTCTCTATTTCTGTTCTGTTGAAAGTTCAGAGCGAAACCCTAGGTCTGGGAGTTTCTCAACCCCCAGCGATCCGTTACTTCTGAACTACTCTGATAATTTGGTTCCTTCTAAACTGTGCTTTCAATCCTTACTTAGTTTCCTTCAAATTAGTTAGCTTTACTTTGAGTCAAAGCCAATTTCTGAAAAAAATATTAAAAAAAAAAAAATGAATTAATCTTAATTTTACTTCCGCATACGTTTTTTTGTTCTTTGTTCTGCATCATAGGAGGGTAAAGGAACTAACAATGATACCTAGTGAGCCTTTCGAGCTTGATTTTATCTTTGAGAGTGAGCCAACCCATGAGTGTCCACTAGCCAAGTTACCAAAGCAGCAAGATAGGATTGAGCGAATCTTAGACAATACGACTATCACTACCCGAAATAGGGACTATCAACGCTACCTAGTTCATTAGCAAGGATGTCCTGATTCTAAAGACTTATGGATTACTTGAGAAGACCTACAAAGAATCGACCAGACCAACTAGAGTATCACCAGAGTTAGATTAATTCTTACTTGATAGAATTGAGTTCTTTTCACCCCGGGAGAATTGATGGGGACATCAATAAGAAAGAAATTTTTTGGACTAACTTACTTTATTTTGCAGTTAAAATAGACAAATCTAATAAAGGGTTTGTGTCCATTTTCTCTTTCAGCAAATACTTGAGTTGATTCATGAGTTGACTCAACCTAGATTCAAGCAGGATATGAGGCCACTTCTTCAATGCCCATTTTTCCCCTTTGGTACCATCCATTTGAAGCCCACTTCCCTCACTTGGATGCCATCTACATGAAGCCCATTTTCCTTAATTGGTCGACACCACATCAAGCACCTTTTGGAAAGGAGGAAGGACACCACATAAAGAATTTTATGGGGACACTGAAGCCATATTCTATTACCCCAACAACCCTCCAACTAACTTGCCATGTGGGATGCCATATCACATGATCTACATCAGCAAATGGAGGACACATCATTGCCACCTAGGAGCCACATATCATGGTTGTAACCTTCTACCCATAAATGGTTGTAAAAAAACTAATTCTAGTTGAACCACCTAACCAAGAGTTGTTAGATCCAACTAGAATTAGCTAGCTCATCCTTATCCCCTTAGCTCATCCTTATCCCCTCCCCTTGGACGAAATTCCCTTGGATTAAAAGCCTATAAAGAGAGCCCTAGTCCCTTTCTTGTATTCATTCTATGATTCATTCTATTTTGGATTAAATGAAGAAAGCTATATTTCTTGTTCTAGTTTCTCTATGTTCTCTTATTTGGAGTAAAAAGTTCTTGAGTTTGAGAGTTAGAAGATAGGTTTGAGAAGAGAGTGTGAGGTTCTTGAGTGAGAGCTTGAAGGATAGAATATCCTTGAGTGTTTGAAAGGTGGAATGCTCCTTGCTTGATCCAAGATCTAAGCATCATTCCTTGAAGGCGCCGGTTTCTACTTCCTTGTTTTCCCTTTCTTCTTCTTCTTGTTTCTATTCCAATTTTGAATTCTCCTTCCATGCCTAATCTCTGATTTGATGCATATTTTTTTGATTTTCCAAGTCCAAGATGAAGGTCTCCAAGCCAAGGATCATGGCCAAGGTGAGTCCTAAAAGTAGGGAGTGCTAGTCTTATGGTTTAGACCTCAATCCTTGAGTGAAGAGAGCTCCTTCTTCCATCAAATAATTAGCCATCATTGTTGGTAGGAAAACTCTTCCAAATCTTTATTAGATCTGATCATTTGAAGGTTAACTTGCCCTAGTAGTGATGGTTTCCTTGCCATGAAGATCCTAATCTCTATTTTGAACAAGATCTACATTTCGGGTATTGTAATTTAGATCAACTAGTCTCTTTATAAAGATTCTTTTCTTGGATTAATTTAGACTATTTATTTGATAATTAATTGCTTAAGTTTGCTTGCTAGTTCACTTGCCAAAACTCTCCATTCATCATTTAATTTTTGTCCCCCATCAGGGATGTTGCTACCAAGATCATCATGGCCTATAGCTCAGTCATGCCAAGGCATTCCTCCTCTATCGACGTAACACATCCTCCCTTCCTTCTTTCCTGCAAGACAAGGAAGCCCCGGGCTGGGAATTCCGGTGAGGACACTCTGACGATCAAGTCAATGGAATGATTGAGGGAAACATAAAAGACCTTCACAGTGTAGGGCTTGGGGGACCTGTCCACCGGGAGGGTGCGACTCAATACGAAACTGTTAAGAAAATGGAAAGAGTTGGGATCGAGAGCAGGGGATGGGGACTTCCCTCTCCCTCACCTTTCCCCATGTTCTTACCTTTCTTACCTTCTTCCCTCTCTCTGAAGGGAAGGAAAAGCCCCCTTTCTTCCTCCGCTCCCCCCTTTATAGGAGGGGCACTTCTATTTCAGGAGGGATTGCCCAGGCATTGCAGGTCCTGGGGCTTTGGCTGGATTCATTTCTTGGGGAGGCTTCAGGTGTCGTGCCATGGTGGTGGGCGATCGTTGGTGGTATGATCATGGGCATGGCAGCACGCCACTGGGCCTGGGGCTTGGGGGTGCCTGTATCGTACCTCTGGTAGAGCTGGCACCACCTATGGAAGGCTGCGGGTGACCAGGCTTTTGCGGCAGCATGATTCAAACACCTGCTTTCTAGTGGGAACTCCATACCTGGGACTCCACGTTGGGACACAAGCATGGCCCTGGCCAAGAGCTGACCTCGAATAGGGACATGCCATGTGAGCCCAACTTCGGTTGGGAGCTTGACCTTGGCAAGGAGGCTGATTTCAGATGAGGGGCTCGCCTAATGAGCCCAACTTTGGCTGGGAGCTTGACCTTAGCATGGAGGATGATCTCAGATGGGGGGCTCCCTAATAAGCCCGACCTCGACTGGGAGCTTGACCTTAGCAAGGAGGTTGATCTCAGATGGGGGACTCATCCAATGAGCCCGGTCTCAGCTGGGAACTTGACCTTGGCAGGGAGGCTGATCTCAGTCGGGGGGCTCATCCAATGAGCCCGGCCTCGGCTGGGAGCTTGACCTTGACAAGGAGGCTTCGCCAGGCTGGCACACATGGATGGCGGGTCTCCTATCACCGTGGCTGCCCGCATGCTCCATGTCAGCGGATGTCGCGACTTCAGATTTCCCCCACTCCCGAGCCTAGAGGACAAGGTAGCGCTCGGTGTGAAGGGAGTAATGGTCCCGCTGACGTGGGGGGATGTGCCTACTGTGCCATTAATGCCTCGAGCACCTATGGCCCGAAAATCATGCCCCCGGTGAGAATGAGGCGATGCTTCACTCAGTTTTCCAATGAAGGACCATGAATGCTCCGTTTGGATCAAAGCGATAGCTGCAAGTTTGGCATATATGGGGTGCCCGGATGGGCCACATGGCAGTCTCCGGTAGGCCAAAAGACTTGGTGGGCAGGTGCCTTGCATTGGATGAGGCGATGGTGGGTGGCGACTTTTACTGCAAAGGGTCTGCATCCTCCTTATTTAAGGAGTCCTTGAGTGCTGGCCAACAATATTCTACTGTGCGCTCCTTCTTTTCCCTCCAGTCCTTCTCCCGCTTGAGTGTTGAGAGCTTTTGATAGGCTAGATTTTTCTCCCATGCTTTCTTCCTTTACTCATCCTTTGGGCCATGCTGAGAGAGGGCTCTTGGTGGACTTCAGGTTCTTTGCCAAGCAATCGGGGAGTCGAGTGAAGACTCTCTAGAAGGGATCAGTCGATTGTCAAGGCGATGGCGTCTAGCTTGGAGAAGAAATCCGTCGAGCTCGAAAATTCCCCCCAAGGAGGACAAGGGGGAGAGCTTTCGGTCGCATAGTTGGGGAAGAACATAAGAGGGAGAAAGAGGTCGCTCGTGCCTCCCCTCAATTTACAAGACCAAAGTCTTCGACGAGGAGGTGGAGGCCGGGGTGTGGTCATTGTGCAATAGATCACGGCCCCTCTGATGCCATCAATGGTGGCATAATGAGGGGCTGCTGTAGCTGCTCTTGAAATCACAGGGTTAGTAAAATCCAAGGGGAAGGTGGTGGACCCGATGCCGGACTCTAGAGGTTTGGCAGACACCTGAGGAAGGGCCCCTACGGGCTCCGCCTATCCTACTAGTGCCTTCTACACCAATCACGAAGGTTAAGATCAGGACCAAGGCTAGAGCTGACCAAGCTTCCTTCCCTTCATGCTTGTAATCTGGCATTTGAGAGATGATGAGGGATGGGACTCTAACATGATCTATGCAGATGAATGACATAAGAAGGATAAGAAAATCAGATTAAAGGAGAAATGATTTTTTAGGTTATTTAGATTTAGTTCCCGAAAACAACTAAGACTAGGTTAGGGTTTCATGCAATAGTTAGAATTCCTACCCACATGCTAGAACTTTCAACAAAATAAAACAAGTAAAGGATCCTAAGTCTAAGAAGGCCTATTAGGAGCATGTTCAATCTTCAAAAACCAGAAAAAGTAAGAAGAGAAGGGGTTTACATACCTAGTAATGATTTTCATGATGTCGCAGAAGAGTTCACTTTGCTCGGATCAGTGCTTGGATGATCCGGTCAATTTCCTGTGAATCCATTAACTTCTTATCAGCTTTATTTAGAGGAAAAGAAGAATTCATCCAGATGGCGTGGTCCTAGAGGGATCCTACAAACGTCAGGGGTTAGTGTCAAGTATGATGGGAAAAATTTAAAATGGGGGATTAGAAGAGAAGAAGAAGTAGTAGGATCGCTGGGGCCAATTTGAGGACTGTAGAAGATGAAGATGCCTGGATCCTTGGAGGACTGATGGTGGGTGTCTTAGGGATCTTGCTTAGATAGACAATGGCTAGGGTTTGGTGGAAGAGGGAGGGATGGTTGGTGGCTAGGGTTTGCTCACAAGAAAAAAAGACAAGTCTCACACCACTTCCAAAGAACACAAATTATCACAAGAAAAATTCACTAGAGTTTTAATTCATGAAAAGTGATTCATTACAAAAGGGGGAGGGGGTGAGTATTTATAGATTCATCCAACCCTTTCCCTATCAAACTAAGAGTACACAATATGAATAGGATTAGGAGAATAAAGTTGCATAGAATAAGAGTACATAATTTGAATAGAATTGGTAGACTGAAATCCTTATAGAACTTGAACATCAACTCCTTCTTGGACTTGGAAGCTTTGACTTTTATCCATGGGCTTGGACTAGTATGAAATTCTTGCTGGGCTTGGACTGGGTCAAAGCCTTGGCCATCTTGGACTGGATCAAAATATGGGGCACCAACTTCATGATGGACTGGGGGGCGTCAACTGCTATGGGCCTTGGACTAGGATGCCAAGGATAGAGATCTGGGGTGGCACTTCTTCATGAAATGTTGTGGGCTTGAGGTGCCTAAGGCTTGGTATGCTGGGGCACCATCTCTTGGAGGTCTTAGGCAGCATGAAGAAATCCAGATGCTGGGTTGGTGACTTAAGTGTGGGTCCAAAGGTCCTCCTCTTGAACAAAAATTACATTGACTCAAAAAGGCCGAACTGACAAAACTCAAAATAGGCCTAAATAAACAACGGACTCACTGAATAGATAAACAGGACTCAATAGATTAAACAAGGAACTTCCATCGACTTAGTGAATCTAATTGGCTCACTTTATTACAGGACTCACAAAATTTGGACTTCATTACAGGACTTAATAAAAATTGACCAACACATGACTTAGAGGATAAATAAAAGCTTGAAGTCTATGTCTGATCTGATATCCCCATCAATTCTCTAGAGGTGGGAGGAACTCGATCCTATCGAGTAGGAAGGTCGATCTCGCTCAGGTACTACTCTAACAGGTCTAGGTTGAGGCATTGCAGATCCTCTCGAGTGATCAACGAATCCTCAGATCTCGGTCAACCTTGCCAACGAACCAAGTGACTAGTAGTCTTTGATCCAGGTACTAATGGCTTGGTCATCCAGGATACGCTCAATCTTTCCTCTCACAGGCTAACTTGATGTGGACACTCTTGGTTGGGTTCGCTCTCAAAGAAAGGGTTAGGCTCAAACTCACTGGGTATCATTGCTAGCTCCCTATACTCTACGAAGTCTAAGATATTGAAGGTTAAGCTTAATGCCAATTAGGTAACTCAGGCATTAGGTCCAACTCTCTTTATCACTTTGATGGATCCATCTTACAGGTACGTAGCCTAATTGTTACAAAATTTTTATAGTGAACTCTTAGACTCTTTTCAGGAATTAACCAAATTTTTTTATAAAAATATTACTTACATTAATCTTATGATTAATTTCTCATGCAGATCTCTAATCATGCAGTGCAAATGATACACAACAACTCCTATTGACATACAGACAAAACACCTAATGCGGGCAAATAACTCATACCAACACTTATTGATATGCAAAGTCGACTAACTCTGAACTATAGCTATGGGTTTGACCCTTGGTCAGGTGAGTGACATGCATATGAGAACTTGACATGCACTCCTAACAGATGCCATAGGGTCCTTCAAAAGTAAGATGCAAACATGACATGCGTAATGAATGAATGCAGTATGCAAACTTCTACAAAATGCAATCTAGTGGTTAGAGAAACATGAAAAGCTTCAAAAAAGGATAGAAAATAAGAGGTAGGTTCAGGGTTAGCTTGGTAGGGTAGAAAGTAAGAAAATGGTTTGGGATTGATTGGATAGTATAGGAGACAAGAAGGAGTGTCAGGAATTAGTCCTAGACTAATGAGGTTGACCTTATGGGGTTAAGGTTTTCCTATAGGGTCTACAGTATGGAAGAATGGGTCATTAATTTCAGGAAAGAGATCTTCAATGAAATCTACAGGAGGGGATTCATCCTGAGGGTACAGATAAGCCAAATCCGTAATAAAGTCTTCTGGTTCATGAAATTTAGGACTAGGCTCTATAATTGAACTTTCTCCTAAAGTCTCCTCAGGTATAATTCTAACAATAGTATCTAGGTTCTCTTCCTCTAACTAGTCTTCCACTATAGGTTCAGTTTAGGTATGGTTAGGGTCAGCTAATTTTGGGTTGGCTTCTATCAGGGTTTGGTCAGGGTCAACTAATTCTGGGTTGGCTTCTATCTGGGTTTGGTCCGGGTCAACTAATTTTGGGTTGGCTTCTATAGATATCTCTTCTTCTTCTTCCTTATACTCATCCACTAGGCTCATATCGGCTTCATATATCTCTTCTTCAAGGTCATTTTAGTGAACCAATGGGGTGGTAAGAGGGGGTTGGCTAAGAAAAAATTGACAAATGACTAGGGTAGGGGTGGGTTGACAAAGAGGAAGTGGACTAATACTGTTCTCATATCTAAGGGTACTAATCCTATGGGTTGCTTAGTTATTGTATTAGGTTATTTGGTTTATCTGGACGATCAACTAGACAAACTGGTTTTGGGATTAGGTATTGGACTGGTTAATCTGGGTGGTTAATTAGGTAGTGGATTGGGTATTCAGTTGGTTCATCTAATCAAATCATTCAATCATGGCTTTCATCAAGATCTCAATGTTGGATTCCATGGCTGAGCTAGGTTGGGGCTTAGACTGTTGATATTTGGTTCCTAACCTAGTGGTCATGCAATCAATCACTCAAAGTGGTATGGTGCAGTCAAGCATGCAAGGATTAGTACGTTCTAGGGTTTGCTAGACCTAGAGTCAAAAATGAGTGGGTCGACTCAACTTACACCCAACTCAACAAATAATCCTTCCTCTAGCTAGGTAAGAGGTGGGGTGGTGGGAGGCTCTCCCTGCCTGTGATAAGGTTCTAATTAAGTAACCACCAGTCCACTTAGGGCATTTGCCTCTAGACCTCTAGCCTTGATACCGGTTTCCTGTAATAGTTGAGAAATTGAATGCACTAGTTAACCCACACTACTCGGACCCGACCTATTGGTGTCCCTAAGCTCACTAGAAAAAATTAGGTTGCTAATTGATTTTAATTAAGGCTTGGGTTCTGATGATGGGTGGTTGTTTTGGGCCCGGGACAGGTGATGAAATCCTGCCCTGATCTGAGATAGGAAATTATCCTTAAAATTAATTGAATGAGATTATGAACACACAATGAAACCTGGTGCAATCTAATAACAATAAAAAAATAAAAATTATTTTTTTGTTTTTTTATGAGGTGAAAAATTAAATTTGAGTTGGTTAAGTTATCAAACAAAAATTGGCTTGGGTGAAGTGGGTTTGGTAGTTGATTAGATTTGGTTTAATCATATATACAAAAACTGAAATTAGGGTTTGTTTGATGTAGAAGTTAGCATGGATTTCAATGCAAAAAAGTTCTAAAGAAATTACAGAATAGAGAATGACATGTATGGATGCTTCCTACCAAATTTCATGTAAAATAGAATAGTATTATGATGCAAAACCTAGGGTTACTAACTGGTTGCAGGAAAACACAAAATTTTGGTTAGGGTTTCTAGGATGCTGATTTTTTTATAAATTTTGGTTCTGTAGTATCTGAGAAAAATATTATTAAAATAGAGGACTCAACAGAGATGATGTGATGCTAATTTCAAAGAAAAAAAGATGCCCAAGTTCATGAAACAAATCTAAACTCAAACCCCTAATGCAGATGATCGGATGCATATTTTTGTTAGGGTTTTATTTTTGCTATTTTTTGTTAATTTTTAGATCTGAAAGAAATCCAAAAAAATATCAGAAAATAGAAAACAAAACATAGGATATTCATCATGAAAATTAGAAAGAAATAAATATTTGATGGGGGAAACAATCCTATGTTTTGAGGGATTATGCAGAAAATAGCATGCAGAAAATTTAGACTATGATGCAAGAACATGCCCTAAACTGTGCTCTAATACAAAAATTGATGAGGGATGGGACTTTAACATGATGCATGCAGATGAATGACATAAGAAGGATAAAAAAATCAGATTAAAGGAGCAATAATTTCTGAGGTTGTTTAGATTTAGTTCCCGAAAATAGCTAAGACTAGGTTAGGGTTTCATGCAACAGTTAGAATTCCTACCCACATGCTAGAACTATCAATGAAATAAAACAAGTAAAGGATCCTAGGCCTAAGAAGGTCTATTAGAAGCATGTTCAATCTTCAAAAATCAGAAAAAGTGAGAAGAGAAGGGGTTTACATACCTAGCAATGATTTGCATGATGTCGCAGAAGAGTTCACTCTACTCGGATTGGTGCCTGGATGATCCGGTCACTTTCTCGCGAATCCGTTGGCTTTTTATCAGCTTCGTTTAGAGGCAAAGAAGAATTCATCCAGAGGGTGTGGTACCGGAGGGATCCTGCAAACATCAGGGATTAGTGTCAAGGATGATGGGAAAAATATAAAACAGGGGATTAAAAGAGAAGAAGAAGTAATAGGATCGTTGGGGCTGATTTGAGGACTGTAGAAGATGAAGATGATTGGAACCTTAGAGGGCTGATGGTGGGCATCATAATTAGGGCTCTTGCTTGGATAGACAATGGCTGGGGTTTGGTGGAAGAGGGAGAGATGGTTGGCAGCTAGGGTTTGCTCACAAGAAAAAAAGACAAGTCTCGTACCACTTCCAAAGAACACAAATTGTCACAAGAAAAATTCATCAAAGTTTTAATTTATAAAAAGAGATTCATTACAAGAGGGGGAGGGGGTGGGTATTTATAGATTCATCCAACCCTTTCCCTGTCAAATTAAGAGTACACAGTATGAATAGGATTAGGAGAATAAAGTTGAGTAGAATAAGGAGTACATAATTTGAATAGAATTGGTAGACTGAAATCCTTGTAGAACTTGGACATCAACTCCTTGGACTTGGAAGCTTTGACTTTTCTCCATGGGCTTGGACTGGTATGAAATTCTTGCTGGGCTTGGACTGGGTCAAATCCTTGGGCATCTTGGATTGGATCAAAATATGGGGCGCTAACTTCATGATGGGCTAGGGGGCATCAACTGCTATGGGCCTTGGACTGGGGTTCCAATGATAGGGGCCTGGGGTGGCACTTCTTCATGAAATCTTATGGGCTTGAGGTGCCTAAGGCCTGGTATGTTGGGGCACCATCTCTTGGAGGGCTTGGATAGCATGAAGAAACCCAGATGCTGGGTTAGTGACTTAAGTGTGGGTCCAAAGGTCCTCCTCTTGAATAAAAATTACATGGACTCAAAAAGGCCTAACTGACAAGAATCAAAATAGGCCTAAATAAACAATGGACTCACTGAACAGATAAACAGGACTCAATGGACTAAACAAGAATCTTCCACTGACTTAGTGAATCCAACTGGCTCACTTTATTACATGACTCATAAAATTTGGACTTCAATACAGGACTTAATAAAAATTAACCAACACATGACTTAGAGGATAAATTGAAGCTTGAAGTCTTGGTCTGATCTGATGTCCCCATCAAGAGATTCCTTGGCCTATCGGGGATCTTCCTTGATGTAAGAGATTTTTGATTAATGAAGTCTTCTTTTTTCAATATCCAATGCATCTCCATCTCCTATTCCTCTTCTTTGGGCTTTAGAGTAGGAAGGTGTATTTCTGGGGCCAACTTGAGTTTGTTCCAGACTTTCGGCTCCCACAGGATGATGTTGGAGCCTTAGGGCCCGTGCAAACGCCTTTGGCTTCTAAAGCTTCCGGGGTCCCTCGGCGTGACCCACCGGGCAAGACCTCAGACTCCTTCGGTTCTCATCTCCGGACTGTGATTGAGTCCAGTAGCTGGAGCCAAGAGGCCTGATGGAGGAGGCCAAGAGGCCTACCAAAGGAAGCCGAGGGGCCTAATGACGGAGGCCGGGGGGCCTGATGAAGGAGGAGGCCGAGAGGCCTGATGAATGAGGTCGAGGGGCTTGATGAAGGAGGAGATTAAGAGGCCTGATGAATGAGATCGAGGGGCATGATGAAGGAGGCTGGGAGGCCTGATGGAGCAGGCCGAGAGGCCTGGTGAAGGAGGCCGGGAGGCCTGGTCAAGGAGGCTGGGAGGCCTATCGGAGGAGGTCGAGGGGCCTGATGAAGGAGGCTAAGAGTCATGGTGAAGGAGGCCGGGAGACCTGATGAAGGAGGCCGGGAGGCCTGATGAAGGAGGCCGGGAGGCCTGATGATGGAGGTCGGGAGGCCTGATGAACGAGGTTGGGAGGCCTGATGTACCAAGCTGTGAGTCAGGCGGTAGATCGCCACGACTTCTGGAGTTTCCTGATGGACATCTCCGGACGTGAGCATGGCGACTGGAGCCGAGAAGCTGGATGAAGGAGGCTGGAAGGCCTGATGAATGAGGTTGAGAGGCCTGATGGAGGAGACCGAGGGGCCTGATGGAGGAGGCAGGGAGGCTAGATGGAGGAGGTCGAGATGCTTGATGAAGGAGGCCGGGAGGCCTAATGAAAGAGGCCAAGGGGCCTAATGCGCCAAGCTGTGAGTCAGGCGGTAGATGGCCGGGACTTCTAGAGTTTTTCGATGGACATCTTTGATCTGTGAGCAAGGTGGCTGGAGCTGAGAGGCTAGATGAAGGAGGCCAGGAGGCCTAATGAAGGAGGAGATTGAGGGGCCTGATGGAGGAGATTGAGGGGCCTGATGGAGGAGGCCGAGAGGCCTGATGAAGGATGCCGGGAGGCCTGATGAAGGAGGCCGAGGGGCTTGATGCGCCAAGCTATGTGTCAGGCGATAGATGGCCGGGACTTCTGGAGTTTTTCGATGGACATCTCTGGTTTATGAGCAAGGTAGCTAGAGCTGAGAGGCTGGATGAAGGAGGCTGAGAGGCCTTGTGAATTTGGAGGCCGAGAGGCCTAATGAAGGAGGAGGCCAAAAGGCCTGATGGAGGAGGTCGAGGGGCCTGATGGAGGAGGTCGAGGGGCCTGATGGAGGAGGACGTGTGGCCTGATAGAGGAGGCCGAGGGGCCTGATGAAGGAGGCTGGGAGGCCTGGTGAAGGTGGCTCGGAGGCCTGGTGAAGGAGGTCGATGGGCCTGATGCGTCAAGTATAAGTCAGGCAGTAGATTGCTGGGACTTCTCAAGTTTCCCGGCGAACATCTCCGAACTGTGAGCAAGGTAGCTTTAGTAGAGAGGCTGGATGAAGGAGGCTAGGAAGCCTAATAAAAGAGGAGGCCGAGGGGCCTGATGGAGGAGGCTGGGAGGCCTGATGGAGGAGGCTGGGAGGCCTGATGGAGGAGGTCGAGGGTCTTGATGAAGGAGGCCGGGGGGCCTAATGGAGGGGTCGGGGGGCCTGATGGAGGAGGCTAAGGGGCCTGATGCGCCAAGCTATGAGTTAGGCGATAGATGGCTAGGACTTCTGGAGATTCCCGGTGGACATCTCCAAACTATGAGCAAGGTGGCCGGAGCTGAGAGGCTGGATGAAGGAGGCCGGGAGGCTTGGTGAAGTAGGAGGCCAGGAGGCCTAATGAAGGAGTAGGCCGATATGCCTAATGGAGAAGGCCGAGGGGCCTGATGAAGGAGACTGGGAGGCCTGATGGAGGAGGATGGGAGGCTTGTTAGATGAGGCTAGGAGGCCTAATGGAGGAGGCCAGGAGGTCTGATGAAGGAGGCCGAGGGGCCTGATATGCTAAGCTGTGAGTCAGGCGGTAGATGGTCAGGACTTTTCGAGTTTCCTGATGGATATCTCCTGACTATGAGCAAGGTGGCCAGAGCTGAGAGGCTGGATGAAGGAGGCCTGGTAAAGTAGGTGGCTGGCATGCCTGATGAAGGAGGAGGCCAAGAGGCCTAATAAAGAAGGCTGAGGGGCTTGATGAAGGAGGCTGGGAGGCCTGATGGAGGAGGCCGAGAGGCTTGATGAAGGAGGCTGAGGGGCTTGATACACCAAGCTATGAGTTAGGTGGTTGATGGCCGGTACTTCTGGAGTTTCCCAGTGGACATCTCCGGACTGTGAGCAAGGTGGCTAGAGCCGAGAGGCTGGATGAAGGAGGCTGGGAGGCCTAATAAAAGAGGAGGCCGAGAGGCCTGATGGAGGAGGCTAGGGGGCCTAATGGAGGAGACCGGGAGGCCTGATGGAGGAGGCCGAGTGGCCTGATGAAGGAGGCCAGGGGGTCTGATAGAGGAGGCCAAGGGGCTTGATGAAGGAGGCTGAGAGGCCTGATGAAGGAGGCCGAGGGGCCTGATGCTCCAAGCTATGATTTAGGCTGTAGATGGCTGGGACTTCTAGAGTTTCCTAGCAGATATTTCCAGACTATGAGCAAGGAAGTTGGAGTTGAGAGGCTGGATGAAGGGGTTCGAGAGGCCTTGTGAAGTAGGAGGCCGAGAGGCCTGATGAGGAGGCAAAGGGGCCTGATGCGCCAAGCTGTGAGTTAGGCGATAGATGGCCAGAACTTTTGGAGTCTCCCGATAGACATTTTTGGACTGTGAGCAAGGTGGCTGGAGTTGAGAGGTTGGATGAAGGAGACCGAGAGTCCTAGTGAAGTAGGAGGCCGGGAGGCCTATTGAATGAGGAGGTCGAGGGGCATGATGAAGGAGGCCGGGAAGCCTGATGGAGGAGGCCGAGGGGTCTGATGAAGGAGGCCGGGAGGCCTGATGAAGGAGGCTGGGAAGCCTGATGAAGGAGGCCGGGAAGCTTAATGAAGGAGGCTGAGGGGCCTGATGCACCAAGCCATGAGTCATATGGTAGATGGCCGGGACTTCTGGAGTTTCCTGGCAGACATCTCCGGACTGTGAGCAAGATGGCTGGAGCTGAGAGGCTGGATGAAGGAGGCCGGGAGGCCTAATGAAGGAGGAGGCCGAGGTGCTTGATGAAGAGGCTAGGAGGCTTGATGGAGGAGGACAGGAGCTTGATAAAGGAGGTCGAGGGGCCTGATGAAGGATGTTGGGAGGTTTGATGAAGGAAGCTAGGAGGCCTGATGAAGGAGGCCGAGGGGCCTGATGCGCTAGTTATGAGTTAGGCGGTAGATGGCCAGGACTTCTGGAGTTTCCGGTGGACATCTCCAGATTGTGAGCAAGGTGGCTGGAGCCGAAAGGCTGGATGCTAGGGGCCGGGAGTCTTAGTGAAGTAGGAGGCCGGGAGGCCTAATGAAGGAGGAGGCCAAGGGGCCTGATGTGCCATGCTGTGAGTCAAGCTGTACATGGTCAAGACCTCTAGAGACTCCCGACGGACATCTCCTGATTGTGAGCAAGGCGGCTAGAGCCGAGAGGCTGGCTGAGCTTCTGGTATTGAACGCCGGGCTTCAGGAGTCTCTAGGCTTAGAGTGTTGGGCTTTGGGAGTCCCCGGGATTAGAATGTCGAGCTTTTTAAGTTTTTGGGCTTAGAGTGCCGAGCTTCGGGAGTTTTCGGGCTTAGAGTGCTAGGCTTTGGAAGTTTTTGGGCTTAGAGTGCCAGGCTTTAAGAGTTTCTGGGCTTAGAGTGCCGGGCTTCGGGAGTTTTCGATCTTAGAGTGCCGGGCTTCAAGAGTTTCTATACTTAGAGTGCCGGGCTTCCGGAGTTTCTGGGCTTAGAGTGCCAAGCTTCAGAAGATTTTGAGCTTTGAGTGCCGGGCTTCGGGAGTTTCTGGGCTTAGCGTGCCAGGCTTCAGGATTTCCCAGGCTTAGAGTGCCGGGCTTCGGGAGTTTCCAGGCTTAGGCAGGCTTGAGATTGGTCGAGTGAGTGCTTGAATAGACAGAAGACAAGGTTGCGCTAAAAGTGAGTTTCAATAATCAAAGGGCGAGTCTTACATCCTTGACAAGGTGGTGGACTACTCCAAGCTCAAAGCTTTGATGCGGGCCTGTTGAGAGGGCTCGGCTCATCGATTGACCATGCTGCGAGTCAGGTGGTGAAGCTTCTAGCATCTTTACAGACATCTTAGGACCATTAGTGCAGTGGGTGCCGGTCTGTGAGCCAAGCAGTGGACAACAGGACCACCGGGGTTCCCCACGAACATCTCTGGACTATGAGCATAGCAAATGATGCAGAACGGAAGCTTTGATACCAAAATTGATGCAGAACAAAAGAGATGATGCGATGTGGAAGTAAATTAAGACTAATTTTTTTTTTATATATATATTTTCAGAAGTCGGCTTTGACTCAAAGGAAAGTTAAACTAAATTGAAAAAAACTATATAATAATTGAAAGCACAATTCAAAGAAACAAGATTATCAGAGTAGTTCAGAAGTAAAGGATCGCTGGGGGTTGAGAAACTCCCAGACCTAGGGTTTCGCTCTGAACTTTCAACATGACAGAAATAAAGAGAAGGGAAGGGTTATGTACCAGGCAGTGATCTTCACAGAGTTTGGTGGAAGGACTCTCTCGAGCAGATTGTTGGATCCTCGGATTCGGATATCTTCGCAATGGATCCTCCAATACTGGCCCTTTGGTAGAGTTGGCTTCTCCTGAACTCAGGATCTGGGAAAGAAGAAGAACAAGTTAAGGAACCAGATACTCAAAGAAAGGATTTACCAGATAAGAAGAACTTGAAAAATTGATGTTGCTGAAATCCTGATTCTCCTGGATGCTGATCTGACTTCCACTGGGATTTGCTCTATATTCGAAGTAGCCGATCTGGACCTGGATGCTGGTGGTCGGCCTCTACTTGGAAGAGAGGGGCCGTGAGATGATGAGGTAGATTAGGGTTTGGATGATTGGTGGAATGAAGAAGATGATGGGTGGCTAGGGTTTGGAATTGAAGTGGCTAACTTAGGGTTTTGGTAGGGTTTGGAGATCTCACACCTCCTCAAGGTTCCTGTGGAACCCGAAATCACTCCCTCACGGAGCTCAATACTTGAATACAAGTGCGGAAGAGAGAAACACAAAGTTGCTCACAAAGAAATTGATTTCATTCATCATTAAATTCAAGAGTTACATAGAGTTGAATTTATAGACATAACAAAGAAATAAAATTTTATACATTTTCCATGTGGGACTAATAGGACTAACCCACACTTTAGGCATCAAATTCTCTTCCCAAGACTCCTTCCATGAGTGGGCAGCCCAAAAACTCCAAGAAAACTTGAAAATCAGCTCCAAATGGCAGGTTATGGGGGTGTCTCCTAGTATCTCTCCATGAATCAAGGATTTTCCCTTCATGGTTTGGCTCATTTGGACACCTCCTAGTCTTGCTCCACAAGTTTAGGCTTCTTCCTTTCATGGCTTTGGCACTTTTGGAAACTTTTGGAAACCTCCTTGAATTCCTCCCCAAGACATGCTCTCTTCCCTTTTATAACTTGGATTTTTATGGAACATTGTGGGGCACCTCCTTGATCCTCTCTTCAAGAAAAATTCTTGCCATCCTGGCTTGGGTTTATCTGGAAAGAAATTGGCTCCTCCTTGGATTGAGGTATCTTGATGGATTTCTCTCCTAAGTGGTGTAAGAAAAAAAAGGGAACTTACTTCTTGTGGTATAGGGACCAAAGACACTGGATGGAGATGTGGCGCCTCCTGGACTCTGGCGTGTGGCTGGGAGTGTGGCGCCCACTTGCTTGGGCCTGGGAGAAAAAATGTGGCACCCTGGACCTTGACTTGACTGAAAAAAAAGTGGCACCAACCTGGAGAAGACCTAGACCACTACTAGGACTTGTTCTGAGTCAACATGACTCAACAAAATTTAAATTGCAGGGAAATACATACTCAAGACTAAAATTGAGTTGACCAAGTCAACCATTATTACAAAACCAGAAAATTCTAATTCTTTGGGCAAGGTCAATCAGAGATCCAGATGGAGCCCTGAAGTCTTCTTCTGAGTCTGGTGCCCGCACCAATTCTCCCGTGGTGGGAGGAACTTGACCCTGTCGAGTATGGATCAAGCTGGCTCTGGTATCTCTCCAAGAGGTCTCGGTCCAATTCTTGTAATTCTTCTCGGGAGATCCAAGAGTGTTGCCCAGATATGGTGCCCAAGAGGGGGGGTGAATTGGGTATTTAAAAAATTAAAGTAATATATGTGCTACCAAGTTTTAAGTTGAAGAGTGATAGTGCTCAAATAATTGTGCAACGGAAGCAATGAAATAAATCAACAATTAAAGAGCAAAAGAAGATAAAAAGAGAAGCAATGCAAACACACAAGAAGTATAGTGGTTCGGTGCACCTAGCACCTACATCCACTCCCCAAGCTCCACTTGGGAATTTCCACTATAATCTTTAGATTACAGCCGACTTGTTTTACCAGGCTCACAAGTCAAAACCTTACACACTTGTTTTGGCTTCGGGCTTACAAGCAACCCTAGTTGGTTTTATCAATTGGCTTACCAACAAACCTCACTCACTTGTTTTGGCTTCGAGCTTACAAGCAACCCTAGTTGGTTTTATCAATTGGCTCACCAACAAACCTCACACTAGTTTCAAATTCCCTTGAAACTAGCTAAAGACAAAAGAATATGAATACAATTAATAAAACTAGACAAACTCCTTTTGAGTAATAAGAAATTCGTTGTAGCTCTTGATGGAGACTCTTCAAGCCTTTTCCCTTGGACTCTTTGGACCTCACTAAATGCCAAATACTTGAAAGTTGGATTCCTCAAAGATGGAAAGCTTTTGGCTAAGGAATCTCTTGGTTTTCTCACTCTTTTTGGCTTGGAGTTGATTGAAGGCTTTGTACTTTGACTCTAAACTTTTTCACTTTGTCTCCTTGTCTTTTTTGAAGTTTGGTGGACGTTAAATACCTCATTCATGCTGAAACAACTCCACAAGACCGTTAGAATCAAAAATATGGTCGTTTATGGCCGTTAGAAATCAAATCAAAAGTTCAGAAAAACTAGCCGTTATGCCATGAGTCGACCTCATGAGTCGACCTCTGGATCAAGTGTCGACCTCATGAGTCGACCTCCAGTTTGTTTTAGGCAAAAATCCAGAAAACCATAGTTCTGCCCATTTTGAATTCTCAGGCTATGAGTCGACCTCTGGTGTCGACCTCTAGACAGGTGTTGACCTCTGGTGGTCGACCTCTGGAGTGTGCCACTGAGATTTTGCCATGCCGGCCATGCTGAACTTTTCTTCTCTTCATGAGTCGACCTCTGGTGGTCGATCTTTGACAAGGTGTCGACCTCTGGTGGTCGACCTCTGATCTGAAATTTTCTGAAACTCTTAGAGATGTGCGTGCCATGCTTGAGTTTCTCTAAGCCTTTGTTTCTTTTGTTAATTATTTCTTAACAGGAAGGTCCAATATGAGAAATTTGATCTTGTCTAAGGTAGAAGAGATCTTTTCCAAATCAGGCAAACTTAGTTTCATCATTGTACTCCTGATACTCTTTTTGAATAACCTAAGTCCTGAAACTTTATCTTGAGTGAAACATTAGTCCAAACATATACTCAACCTTTTGTTAATCATCAAAACTAAGGAGCCAAAGTCAACAAAGAGTCATCAGAATCTATCCTTTCTTGCCAGCGGACCAGGTATCTTTGGTATCCTCGATTACGAGTAGAGATAACCTGATCATCCAGGATCTTTTCAATCTGCTATTTCCTCACAGGCCAGTTTGTTGGTGGACATACAGGGTCGGGATCACTCTCAATAACAGGATTAGGTTTCAAAGGCTTACTAGGAATCACAGCTGGCTCCCTATACTCTACTAAGTCTGTAATGTTGAAAGTGGAGCTAATGCCTAGTTCTGAAGGCAACTCGAGCACATAGGCATTGGATCCTACTCTCTTCACTACTCTAAATGGTTTAGCTCCTTTAGCATGTAACTTTCTAACGATTCCAGGAAAAAACCGCTCAGGCCTTAACCTAATCATTACAAAGTCTCTCTCAACAAAAGTTTTGACTCGTCTTTGAGAATCAGCCAACTTCTTATAAGTTTCATTACTCAAAGTTATTTTGGCATGAATTTCTTTATGCAAGTCCTTTACATGCTATGCAAGTGCATCAAGAGACTTGTGTGTGTGGGCTAATAGTGAAATCAGATCAAGTGGTGTGTGAGGCTTGTATCCATGAACAATTTCAAAGGGACTCTAGCCTATAGACCTATTGATCGAAATATTGAATGCAATTTCAGTCCTGGACAAAATACAAATCCCAATTCCTGGTGCTCTCAATCAAACCAAAATCTGAGCCAAAGCCTAGTAAAGGGTCAAGAAAAACTAAACTAGACTGACGACGCACTCCTAAAGAATGGACTTTATTCCAAAGGAACCCTAGGTCTAAACCTAACAAACTAAGGCTCTCTAGGTTTGACCTTGGGTCGGAGGAGGGCATGCAGAGCATGAAAACTTATTATGGATGCCTAGTAGGTGCCATAAGGTCTTCCAGAAGTAGGTGGCAAACCTAATAAGTTCTAAGGAGTCTTGCAACCTAGAGATCTCAGTAAAGCGTAATCCCATAGCTCTAGAAACATGAGAAGATTCAGGGAAGGGTAGGAAATAAGAATCAGAGTTTTGAGGTGGCTTATCGAAAACAAGAAACAAACCTTGGTTATTCAGGACGACCTTAAAATGAGGACATTGTTCTATAGGTGCACTCATCCAAACCTCATGATTTGCTATAGGAGGGTCTACAAGTGCAAGTTCTAGGATAGGCTGGGTGCTCCTAGAAGGTGGAAGGTTATCAAGAAGGTCTTTGGAATGTTTATCTAGAAAGTCCTCTAAGCTACTGTCTTTTTCTTGTTCTTGGACCTTCTCAATGGGCAATTCTTGTGAACCCCTTCCTTCTTCACACTTCTCTAGTAGATTTGACTCAGGGGTGTCTTCTTTGGATTCCTCAATGAGTTCAGGGGTATTCTCACTTAAACTTTCATTTGGTATAATTTCCTCTTCCTGAACTTCCTCAAAAGGGTCTTCTCTTAGGGTTAGCTCCTGAATTCCTTGAGTGGCAGGGGTCCCCTCAATAACCCCATTAGGTAGGAGTTGGTTAATTGAATTATCGAGAGAGATATCCTCAAATTCTTCTTCTTCATATTCATCTATCAAACTTATGTAAGGCTCATATATTTCTTCCTCAATCTCACTGAAAGGTTCTAATCTATTCTCCTTTGATTCCTCTTTAAGTACGGCTCTGGTCAGGTCAACTAATTTTGGGATGGCCATGCCTAACTCCTTCTCAGTGTTATCCTTCTGGTCAAGAGGTGACACAAGTGGGAATTGACAAACAAAAGTCTGGTTCACTACGGATGTCGGATCAATCGGAACTTGACTCAGGTTGGTAGAGGTTGTCTTTAAGTCCAAAGTACTTGATTGGTTATATCTTAAAGACCACTCATAGTCTTGGGCTTCTTGGTAGGCTGGGTCTAACTTATTGGTCTTTTCAAGGCATAGCTTCCTATAAATGTCTGGGTGTAACCCAACCCTAAACCTCGATGTGATCTGAGCTTCGGTCTCAATGGTATTGCATTTCATGTCATACCACTGGAAGTCCTCGATATATTTAGACACAGGCCTATTACCTTGTCGCAATTGGTACCATTGGTACCTTGTCGCAATTGGTACCATTGGTTTAAAAGTCTTTTCTCATAGGATCTACCTAGGTACCTATCTCTCAACTTACTTCTCATATCTCTCCAAGTATATATTTCCTCTTTTCTTTGATAACACTCATGCTCAATAGCATACCAATGCGACCTAGCATGTTTGGTGAACTTGGTTTTGGCCAACCTAACTTGTCCTAATTCCGATATGTTAGTGCACTCAAAATACCGATCCATTTGTTCTTCCCACTTAATATATGTCGCTTGTCTTCCATCAAAAGTGGGTGCATAAGGTTCGGTGTTCCTAACGGGTCCCTTCTCTAAGTCAACCAAGTATGGGTATAGGCTCCTAGGGCTAGACTCAGGGGCAAGATCATGGTCATAGGCTCTTAGATCAAACCACCAATGATTAGGTTCAGGATCCCTGTATAATGGTCTCCTAGGCTCTGGGTGTGGGTGAGGTTGGGGTCTACCAAATTTTGAGTCAGGGGTCCAATTTTGGTGCCTAGGCTCCTCAAGTACCTGGGCTCAGTCTCTAAACTGGGCAACAGTATCAGTCATATCCTGACTCAATTTGGTCATACTTTCAGTAAGAGTTCTAATCATGGCCTCTAAATCAGGTTGGGTTTGACCAGGTTGGTAGGGTACTCAGTTCCGGGTGGACATGATGATGCAAGCAAGCACACCAAATGAGACTTGACAGAAATGACTACGGGCTAACTAGACCTAGAGCCCAAACTAGATGCCCAATCAGAGTGGCAAGCTAGCCTGTAGTAACTCGGGACTCAGCCAGGCAGGTGTAAGGGGAGTGTTAGGTTCCTAATTGCCAATCCTAGACACCAATCAGTGATTGGCCAGGTAGGCAGACCAACACACAAGCCCTTCGGGACGTAGTTCCTGAATCACCATTCTAGACACTGAGTACAAAGCACACATAGAGTAACCAGACAAACTGACTAAACCCTAGGCTGGACCTGACCAGTTGGTGTTCCTAGCACACTAGGGCAAATTAAGTCTAATAAATTTTAAAATTAGGCTTAGGATCGAATGAATGGGTGGTGGTTTTGGGCTAAGGAGAGATTATCAACTCCTCCCCTTATCTTAGATGCTCAATTGCCCTTAAGATGAATTAGGAGATGATCACTCAAAAAAAAATTGAATTGCAGAAACATAGAAATAGAATTGCTTTAATTTAACTCTCAAAAATTTCACAGAAACTAATAAATTACACTAAAATTATGTAAAATAGTATCAATTATACTAGTTCTAGCAAAATAAAAATCATGCAATTTGGAGTTATCTACAATGAGAAATAATTCCTGCAACAGGGAAGTTACAGACTGAAACTAGAATGCTTCCCCCGTTTACAATTCCTTCTATGAAGTTGTAACCCAGCGGATCCCCTACACGCCCTAGGAACACCCCGTAGAATGGGAAGAGGAGGCTTGCACCTCGCTTCATTCCTAGGACCGGACATCCTGGGGAGTCTACTTCGAGCAGACAAAGTAAAAAAGAGAGACACTCAAAACATGCAAGCAAGTCAGAAACCCTAGACAGGGCTTTGATACCAAAATTGATGCAGAACGGATGCTCTGATACCAAAATTGATGCAGAACAAAAGAGATGATGTGATGCGGAAGTAAATTAAGACTATTTTTTTTTTTATATATTTTTAGAAGTCGGCTTTGACTCAAAGGAAAGTTAAACTAAATTGAAAGAAACTATATAATAATTGAAAGTACTATTCAAAGAAACTAGATTATCAGAGTAGTTCAGAAGTAAAGGATCGCTGGGGGTTGAGGAACTCGCAGACCTAGGGTTTCGCTCTAAACTTTCAACATGACAGAAATAAAGAGAAGGGAAGGGTTATGTACCAGGCAGTGATCTTCACAGAGTTTGGTGGAAGGACACTCTCGAGCAGATTGTTGGATCCTCGGATTTGGATATCTTCGCAATGGATCCTCCAATACTGGCCCTTTGGCAGAGTTGGCTTCTCCTAAACTCAGGATCTGGGAAAGAAGAAGAACAAGTTAAGGAACCAGATACTCAAAGAAAGGATTTACCAGATAAGAAGAACTTGAAAAATTGATGTTGCTGAAATCCTGATTCTCCTGGATGCTGATCTGACTTCCTCTGGGATTTGCTCTGTATTCGAAGTAGCCGATCTGGACCTGGATGCTGGTGGTCGGACTCTACTTGGAAGAGAGGGGCCGTGAGATGATGAGGTAGATTAGGGTTTGGATGATTGGTGGAATCAAGAAGATGATAGGCGACTAGGGTTTGGAATTGAAGTGGCTAACCTAGGGTTTTGGTAGAGTTTGGAGATCTCACACCTCCTCACGGTTCCTGTGGAACCCGGAATCACTCCCTCACGGAGCTCAACACTTGAATACAAGTGCGGAAGAGAGAAACACAAAGTTGCTCGCAAAGAAATTGATTTCATTCATCATTAAATTCAAGAGTTACATAGAGTTGAATATATAGACATAACAAAGAAATTAAATTTTATACATTTCCCATGTGGGACTAATAGGACTAACCCACACTTTAGGCATCAAATTCTCTTCCCAAGACTCCTTCCATGAGTGGTTAGCCCAAAAACTCCAAGAAAACTTGAAAACCAGCTCCAAATGTCAGGTTATGGGGGTGTCTCCTAGTATCTCTCCATGAATCAAGGATTTTCCCTTCATGGTTTGGCTCATTTGGACACCTCCTAGTCTTGCTCCACAAGTTTAGGCTTCTTCCTTTCATGGCTTTGGCACTTTTGAAAACTTTTGGGAACCTCCTTGAATTCCTTCCCAAGACATGCTCTCTTTCCTTTTATAACTTGGATTTTTATGGAACATTGTGGGGCACCTCCTTGATCCTCTCTTCAAGAAAAATTCTTACCATCCTGGCTTGGGTTTATCTTGAAAGAAATTGGCTCCTCCTTGGATTGAGGTATCTTGATGGATTTCTCTCCCAAGTGGTGCAAAAAAAAAAGGAACTTACTTCTTGTGGTGTAGGGACCAAAGACACTGGATGGAGATGTGGCGCCTCCTGGACTCTGGCGTGTGGCTGGGAGTGTGGCGCCCACTTGCTTGGGCCTGGGAGAAAAAATGTGGCACCCTGGACCTTGACTTGACTAAAAAAAAGGTGGCACCAACCTAGAGAAGACCTAGACCACTACTAGGACTTGTACTGAGTCAACATGACTCAACAAAATTTAAATTGCAGGGAAATACAGACTCAAGACTAAAATTGAGTTGACCAAGTCAACCCTTATTACAAAACCAGAAAATCCTAATTCTTCGGGCAAGGTCAATCAGAGATCCAGATGGAGCCCTGAAGTCTTCTTCTGAGTCTGGTGCCCGCACCAGCAAATGCCAAGCTATGAGCTTTGTAGTAGATGGCGGGACTTCGTTGAGTCACCATGGTCATCTCCGGATTGTGAGCAAGATAAGAGTTGAACTGAGAGTTAAGCGGTAGATGGTGGGGGCCTTTTGGAGTCTCCGTGGACATCTTCGAATTATTAGCATAGCCGTTGCCAGTGATGAGGGATGGGATTCTAATATGATGCAGGATGATATGTAAGGGATGAACATGAAGAAAATCAGATTAAAGCAAGCAAATATTTTCAAATTGGTTTATGGTTTAATTCTTGAAACTAGACAAGACTAGGTTAGGGTTATCCTATATCAATTAGCATCCTACCCACATGCTAGATCAATCAAAGAGAAAAGAAAATCAGGATCCTAGGTCTAAGAAGGCCTATTAGGACCATGTTCAACTTTAGAAAATCAAACAAAAAGAGATAGGAAAAGGTTTAAGTACCTGGCAATGATGTTCTTGAAGTCACAGAAGGGTTCCTCCACTCGAATCGTTGCCTGGAAGATCGAGTCTCTTTCTTGAGGATCTGTCAGCTTTTTATTAGCTTTGTTTAGGGACAAAGAAAACTTCATTCGAAGGGCATGGCACCGGAGGGATCTGCAAACATCAAAGGTTAGGATGATAGAAGATAAGAAAAATATAAAATAGGAGATTGAAGAAGGGAAAAGTGGGCTGTTGTTGATGTTGACGGTCTGCTAGGGCTTGGTGTTAGGCATCTTGGGGTTTGAGGATGGAGGCTGGGGTGGCTTGAAGTTGAGGGAGGAGAGAGAGTAGCAGGGGTAGCTAGGGTTTGCACACACAAGTAACCACGAGTCTCACACCCACTCCAAAAGAAGGACACAAATTTTCATAAGAAAATTTAGCAAAGTTTATTTCATGAATAAGAGATTATTTTATAAGAGGGGGAGGGGTGGGGTATTTATAGATTCACCTGGGACCCTTTCCCTGTCAAAATTGGATTACAAGTTTGTATGGGACAAGGAGTACAAGGTTTAACTATAATTTGGAGTACAAAGTTTGATTGAAATTAGGAGTCCTAAATTCTAGTAGGACTTGGACATTGGACTTCTTGTAGAGCTTGGAAGCTTTGACTTTTTTCCATGGGCTTGGGCTGGGATGAAAACCTCTTGGGTTGCTTTGACTTTTCCACTCCCTGCTGGACTTGGACTTGGGTGCCAACCTTGTTGGACTAGGCTTGGAGGGGCACCATTCCTTAGTGGACCAAGACTGGAATGGGTGCCAACTCTTGGGCTTTGACTGGGCTAGGGTGCCAAATGCAAGAATGGGCCTGAGGGGGCGCCCTTCACTTGTAGGCCTGGGGTGCTAATTCTTGGAGAGCCTGGGGTGCCGGGGCATGAAGAGGCTTGGAAGTCTAGATGCTGGGCTGGAGACTTGAGTGTTAGTCCAATGGTTCCTCTTCTTGAATGAAACACACACAACTCTTGACTAAACTAAAACACTTGAACTCAAATGACATGACTCAAGGGACTTAGTGAATCCAACTGACTCACTTTATTACAGGACTCAAAATTAAATTCCATTACAGGACACAAAATTAACCAACACATGACTTAGAGAACAAACTCGGAGCTTGAAATCTTTAACTAATCTGATGTCCCCATCAATTCTCCGGGGGTGGGAGTAACTCGACCCTGTCGAGTAAAGGTTGATCTAGCTCTGGTACTGCTCTGACGGGTTTGGGTTTAGGCATTGCAGATCCTCTCGAGTGATCCACGAATCCTTAGATCTTGATCGACCTTGCCAATGAACCAAGTGATATAGTAGCCTTTGATCCGGGTACTAATGGCTTGGTCATCCAGGATACGCTTAATCATTCCTCTCATAGGCTAATTTAATGGTGGACACTCAGGATTGGGTTCACTCTCAAAGAAAAAGGTTAGGCTCAAAACTCACTATGTATCATTACTAGCTCCCTATACTCTACTAAGTCTGAGATATTGAAGGTCGAGCTTAATGCCTAATAAGGTAACTCAGGCACTAGGTCCAACTTTTTTTATCACTTTGATGGATCCAGCTATACGGGTATGTAGCCTAATCATCACAAGATTGTTCTAGCAAACTCTTAGACACTTTTCGGGATTTAACCATGTTCTTATAAAAATCAATGCTTACAGTAATCTTATAATTAGTTTTTCATGCAAATCTCTAATCATGCAGTGCAAAAACTCATAACAACACCTAATGACATGCAGGCAAACACCTACTGCCAACACCTAATGCAAGCAAACAAATGACTAAACCCTAAACTACAACTATGGGTTTAACCCTTTGTTAGGAGGGTAACATGAAGATGAGAATGGTGCATGGACTCCTACTAGGTGCCATAAGGTCCTCCAAAAGTATGATGCAAACATGACTTGCTTAATGAATGAATGCATTATGCAAACCTCTACAAAATGTAGATGAATGGTTAAAGAAAGATAAGAAGATTCAAGAAAAGGTAGAAAATACGAGGTGGATTCAGGGTTAGTCTGGTAGGGTAGAAAATGAGAAGGGGGTTTGGAGTTGATTGGATAGAATAGGATGCAGGAAGGGGTGTCAGGGATTAGTCCTAGACTAATAAGGTTGACCTTATGGGATTGATGTATACCTACAGGGTCTACATTATGGAAGAATGGGTTATTAATTTCAGGGAAGAGATTGTCAATGGGAACTATAGAAGAGAATTCTTCCTGAGGGTACTGGTTTAAAGAGATCAGGTCCTTAATAAATTTCTTGGGTTCTTGAATCTTAGGACTAGACTATATAATTGAGCTTTCTCCTAGTATCTCCTCAGGTAGAGTTGCAATCGCAGGATCATGGGTTTTTTCCTTTAGTGGTTCTTCCATTATAGCTTTAGTTTGGGTATGGTCAGGGATAGCTAATTCTAGGTTGGCTTCTATTTGGGTATGGTCTAGGTCAACTAATTATGGGTTGGCTTCAATCTGGGTAAGCTCAGGGTCAGCTAATTGTGGGTTGGCTTTAGCCTAGGTATCTACTGGGTCAACTAATTCTAGGTCTTCTATAGGCATCTCTTCTTCTTCTTCCTCATACTCATCCATTAAGTTCATATCAGCTTCATATATCTCCTCTTTAATGTCTTCCTTGTAAACCAATGGGGTGGTAGAAGGGGGTTGACTAAAAAAAAAATTAACTAATGATTGGGGTAGCAGGGGTGGGTCGACCAAGGGGAGGTTGATTAATCTGGTGTTGACTCCGTTATTGATTTTGATGATAAGCAAAAAACTTAAGTAAAAGTTAAGTACTAACATGTTCCTTGAAGTGTGTTTAATAAAAAAAGTTACTCATCAAAACAACTAAATTGGATTGCTTGTCAAATCATAAAGAAGCCATTTGTATGGATGAAATATCAGTTATAAATAGACTTAAGTACTTGAGAAATGCTTTAAAGGACTTAAAGAGTTCAGCTAAAAAAGGTCTCAGTAGAAGTTCAGTAATTTTTAAAGAAATCTCAGCAAGTGTCAACTCAAAGTGTCGACTCACAGTTCAAGTATCGACTCATGGCAGTGCAAGTGTCGACTCAAGCCAGCACGGAGAAAGAGTTTCAGATGGCATGGCTGAAGTATCGACTCATGCCACTCAAGTGTCGACTCAAGGTGTTGACTCAAGGATCGACTAAATGCCTGAGACAAATTTCTTATAGAACATGCTAAAGTTGAAGACTTGCCTAAAGTGTTGACTCATGGATGTCAAGTGTCGACTCAAGTATCGACTCACCTGAAGAAGTGTAAACTCACCTGAAAATTTTAGAGAGCTTCAAAGAAAAATTTTGAACTAGGTGTCGACTCATGGGACTTAAGTGTCAACCCTAAGTGTCGACTCAAAGCTTGATGTGTCAATACTTGGAGTTCTGGGAACAGTAATAGTGATGTGGGAGGCAAGGGGGTTAGGGCTAGGGATGTTGGGATGGCAATATAGATGCTTATGATGCAAGGAATTTTTTTTATTTTTTTTTGTTTTAGGGTTGATGATTTTTTTTTTTGTTATGTTTCTTGTTATTCTTCTTCGTTGTTTAGGGTTTCAATTCCCGATCACAAGCAAAGATAAGAAATATGAAGAGCAGTAAGGGAAGCTTACGCTAGCAGTTCAAAGCCCTAAAAGTAAGAACAAGAACAGGACCCCGGGATTAAGAAACCCCGGTAGGACTAGCTCGACCTACAATATCTACTTAGGAGATATAAAGAAGGCAAACCTCAAACTTCTGAAGCGCCCGGTGCAGAGATCGCTCAACTCGACGGATGCGGCCTGGATGCCCGAGCAGTTGAACCCGTGGGAGCACTGGCTTTGGGTCGGGAGGTCGTGATGGCAAAGCTGTCTATCTCCAATGCTCGAGATGCCATGGAGGACCAGTAGGCAAACAAAAGAGAGGTTAGCGGAATGTGGAGATGCACGGAAAGGAATTGAACTGGAGTTGGGAAGGTGCTTCGAGCCCGGCGTCCGGCTGGATTCCGAAGTCGAAGTTGGAGATAACTTGGGGCCTCCCACCCCGTGACGTCCTGGAGGATGAAGGAATGCGGCCTCACACCATGCGACGTCATGGAGGACGAAGGATTCGCGCTGCCCTGGGGCGACGGACAGGTGGCCTCGCACCACTCGACATCCCTGGGGACGAAGGCAATTCCACTCGGACCTAGCCTAAGAGACAAGGGTTTGAGGGTGGAAGAAACTCAAACTCATTCACTCAAATTTTCATTCATTCATTCATTCATTCATTCATTCATTAGTTCTACAAAGGGAGGGATTTAGTCCTTTAAATAAGCACCCAAGGCCCTTTTGAAATTCAAAATACAAATCTCATGGTGGCGCCAAAAATTTTCCACATCCCTATTTCTTTGGCCGACCAAATATTTGGAGTTGGGCGTGGCATGAGAAAAGGCTTGGAGAGGGGGATTGGTCCCTTGACTTCCTTCCTTAGCATGCTTAATTTGGGAAAAGGAGTGGGGCATGGCTTGCTTGGAGGGATGTGTTCCCTTGGGCTCTTCACGCCATCTTCTAGGATTGATTCTTGGCCGACCAAGGGTGAACTCCATGGGGCGTTGCATGGTTGAGGGCTTGAAGAGGGGAGTGTATCTTGCGACCTTCCTTCCTTGCAAGAGCATTTTGGGAAGAAAACTTGGGAGGAGGCTTGCTTTGGGGCTTGGTTCCTTCAAAGATCTTCAACGCCCTCTTTAGATGGAACAAGGTGTGATGTGGGGGAGGGAAGAGGGGGATGTTGTCCAAGGCATGTGGAAAGCAAGAGGAGGCCACTTTGTTTCCCTTCTTGGATGCCCAAGTGGCAGCTAATGTGGCGCCACGTAGGTAGCTAAGGTGGCACCTGAGTTGGCATTATCCCAAGTAGAAGGGGTGGGTTGGCCCACCAGAACTTTAGTTGGAGAAGAAAACCAGAGTGACTTCAATTAGACTTGGGCCTAGACCAAACTCGGACTCGAACAAATATAGGACTCAAGACATAACTTGACCCAAATTGGCCAAGGTACAGGGCTAAACAACTTTGACAGGAAATTATAACAATGTTTTTTTTTGGGCTCAAGGCCTTATTACAGGACTCAAATAAAGGGGAACCCTAATCTGAGATCCATAGAGGGTTGAGGAGCCTCTGTCGGATCCTAGTGCCCACACCAGTTCTCTCGAGGTGGGAGGAACTCGACCCTGTCGAGTAAGGGTTAGCTTGGCTTTGATACCTTTCCAAGATGTTGGGGTCGATGCGCTGCAAGTCCTCCCATGTGATCCATGAGTCATCGGATTCGGGTCGGCCTTGCCATCGGACCAGGTAACGCTGGTAGCCTTTGCCCCGGGTAGTGATGGCTTGTTCATCCAGGACACGCTCGATCCGCTCTCCTCGCTCAGGTATATTTGGAGGTGGACACTCAGGTTCAGGTTCACTCTCAAAAGGGAGGTCAGGCCCAAACAGCTCACTGGGTATGTTTGTGGGTTCTCTATACTCGACTAAGTTAAAGATATTGAATGTCGAGCTAATTCCATAATCCGGATGTAGTTCTAGCACATAGGCGTTAGGGCCCATTCTCCTAATTACTTTAAAGGGACCCGCCCCACGAGCATGAAGCTTCTTAACGGTTCCCGGTGGAAACCATTCAGGCCGAAGCCTAATCATTACAAAATTCCCTATTTCAAACTCTTTAGCTCGCTTTCGGGAATCAGCCAAATTATTTTAAAATTGTATTTAATGCATAATCCTAATATGATGCAAAATGTAGACTCAACTTATTCATCCCTACTGAAAAAAAAAAAAATATTATTGGATGCTCTAGGGCCTAGACATAACAGATTATGGACTCTCTAGGTTTGACCCTTGTCTGGTATGTACAAGAAAAATTATCAAGGATCCCTAACAAATGCCATAATGTGTACCAAAAGTAAATGGCAAAAGGGATGGGTTCTAATGAGTCATGCAGCCTGGTGATTTCAACGAAATGCAACCCCATGGCTCTAAAAATGTGAGACGGCTCTGGGAAGGGGAGAAAATAGGAGTCGGAGTCTTGGGGTAATCTCTGGGCATCATGAAATAGACCTTGGTTGTTCAGGATAATCTTAAGATTTGGACATTGTTTTACAGGTGCAAGTTCCAAGGCTAGATGGGTGTTCCTAGATGGTGGAAGGTCATTAGGAAGGTCTTTGGGAATGTTATCTTGAGAGTCCTCAAAATTGATGTCTACCTCCTGGGGTAGTTCTATAGGGACTTGTTCCTGGACCTCCTCTAAGGGCAATACTTGTGAACCCTCACCATCCTCTACAATGTTCGATCCTGGCTCAATTACTCCTTCACAATCTCTAATGGGTTCAGGATCTTTTTCTTTTGGTTCCTCGATGAATTCTACCTGAGGCCCATCTATACAATATTCTACTAAACAGGATTCACATATGTCTTCTTTCAATTCTTTAATGGGCTCAGAAGTTTCTTTCCCTAGATTTTTAATGGGTTCAACCTTAAAGTCTTCAAGGTGTTCAACAATGGGTTCAGGTTCAGTTTCAGTCGATTCATCTATTAGTAGGGCAGGGACGGTGCACTGACTAGCAAAATGCTAAGGTTTATGGCACCTATAGCTGTTACCTTGGGGATCGGGTCTCCCCTGGACTTCAATAACCTTACCCTTGTCCTCTCTACTGTATTGGGGTCGATTCAGACTGGGAAGACTAGGACTGGGTCGGGCTAGGCTTGGTCGACTGGGGTCAGATCGGTTCGAGCTTGGTCGACTTGGGTAAGCCTGGCTGTAACCTTGGGTGGATCCGGGGATACGGCTCTGGTTCCTAAAGGGCTCAGGTCTTCTGTAGGCAGGAGCTCTCTGGAAATGATCATGGAGCCTAGCGGCTTCCTCTATGGATCATAGTCTGGCCTCTATTTGATCATATCTATTAGTCAACTAGTTGCTTAATTGAGTCATGTATTGAGTTAGGGCTCCAATGTAAGCTCGCAGTTGGTCCATGGTGTCAGTAAAGGGTAGAGAAGGTGGGTGAAAAGAGGTTCCTGATCTAGTGCACATGTAACAAAACGATGCTACAGTTTGCTAGACCTAGGAGATCTCTCCAAATGTAAAGTCAAGAAGATGAACCTGGAAGTAGTAACTTGGCACCTGGCCAGGTAAGTGTAAGGTTAGTGGAGGTTCCTCTTTGCTTGCCTATACACCAATTAGAAATTGGCCAGGTAAGCGAACCAACCCACTTCCCTTCGGGCTATAGTCCCTGAACCACTTGCCTAGACACCAGCTACACAAGCACACACCAAAAAGCAATCTAGCTTGGCTCGGCACTTGGGTTGACCCGACTTCGTGGGTGTCCCTAGCTCACTAGAGCAGATTAAATGTCTAATTGATTTTAGTTTACGGCTAGGGTTCGATATGCCGGGTGGTGGTTTTTGGGCTAGGGACAGGTAATGAAATCCTGACCCTATGTTAAATTATCGCCCTTAAGATATGTTATGCAAAATGAAGTACAATAATGACTAATGAAATGACTTAAAAATTTCTTGTTTTTTTTTGTCTTTTAGATGTGTGAATGCTAAACAAATTGCAGGAATTAAAATGTGCCCCTAAATGCAAGAAATAAACTAGATGGATGAATGAGATGCATGCTGAAATTTTCAGACCTGAGAATTTCTTAGATAGTATTTCGGCTTGTAAAAATTATACAAACTGAAATAAAATCTGAGAAAATAGAAAAAAATACTTTGAAATGAATGCGATCTAACAAAATAGAAATCATGAAATTTGAATATCTCTATAGGGAGAAACAATCCAATGATCAGACTATATATGGACTGACCAGAATGCAGAAAATGAAACTAATGCACTAGTCCTAGCCTTGCTCTGATACCAGAAATGATGTGGGAGGCAAGGGGCTTAGTGCTAGGGATGCTGGGATGGAAATATGGATGCTTATGATGCAAGGAATTTTTTTTTGTTTTTTTTTTTTGTTTTAGGGTTGATGATTTTTTTTTGTTATGTTTCTTGTTGTTCTTCTTCGTTGTTTAAGGTTTCGATTCCCAATCACAAGCAAAGATAAGAAATATGAAGAACAGTAAGGGAAGATTATGCTAGTAGTTCAAAGCCCTAAAAGTAAGAACAAGAACAGGACCCCGGGATTAAGAAACCCCGATAGGACTAGCTCGACCTACAATATCTACTTAGGAGATATAAAGAAGGCAAACCTCAAACTTCTGAAGCGCCCGGTGCAGAGATCGCTCAACTCGACGGATGCGGCCTGGATGCCCGAGCAGTCGAACCCGTGGGAGCACTGGCTTTGGGTCGGGAGGTCGCGATGGCAAAGCTGACTGTCTCCAATGCTCGAGATGCCAGGGAGGACCTGTAGGCAAACAAAAGAGAGGTTAGCGGAATGTGGAGATGTACGGAAAGAAATTGAACTGGAGTTGGGAAGGGGCTTCGAGCCCGGCGTCCGGCTGGATTCCGAAGTCGAAGTTGGAGATAACTTGGGGCCTCGCACCCCACAACGTCCTGGAGGACGAAGGAATGTGGCCTCACACCATGCGACGTCCTGGAGGATGAAGGATTCGCGCCGCCCTGGGGCGACGGACAGGTGGCCTCGCACCACTCGACGTCCCTGGGGACGAAGGCAATTCCACTCGGACCTAGCCTAAGAGACAAGGGTTGGAGGGTGGAAGAAACTCAAACTCATTCACTCAAATTTTCATTCATTCATTCGTTCATTCATTCATTCATTAGTTCTACAAAGGGAGGGATTGGGTCCTTTAAATAGGCACCCAAGGCCCTTTTGAAATTCAAAATACAAATCTCATGGTGGCGCCAAAAATTTTCCACATCCCTATTTCTTTGGCCGACCAAATATTTGGAGTTGGGCGTGGCATGAGCAAAGGCTTGGAGAGGGGGATTGGTCCCTTGACTTCCTTCCTTAGCATGCTTAATTTGGGAAGAGGAGTGGGGCATGGCTTGCTTGGAGGGATGTGTTCCCTTGGGCTCTTCACGCCATCTTCTAGGATTGATTCTTGGCCGACCAAGGGTGAACTCCATGGGGCGTTGCATGTTTGAGGGCTTGAAGAGGGGAGTGTATCTTGCAACCTTCCTTCCTTGCAAGAGCATTTTGGGAAGAAAACTTGGGAGGAGGCTTGCTTTGGGGCTTAGTTCCTTCAAAGATCTTCAACGCCCTCTTTAGATGGAACAAGGTGTGATGTGGGGGAGGGAAGAGGGGGATGTTGTCCAAGGCATGTGGAAAGCAAGAGGAGGCCACTTTGTTTCCCTTCTTGGATGCCCAAGTGGCAGCTGATGTGGTGCCATGTAGGTAGCTGAGGTGGCACCTGAGTTGGCATTATCCCAAGTAGAAGGGGTGGGTTGGCCCACCAGAACTTGAGTTGGAGAAGAAAACCAGAGTGACTTCAATTGGGCTTGGGCCCAGACCAAACTCGGACTCGAACAAATATAGGACTCAAGACATAACTTGACCCAAATTGGCCAAGGTACAGGGCTAAACAACTTTGACAAGAAATTATAACAATGTTTTTTTTGGGCTCAAGGCCTTATTACAGGACTCAAAGAAAGGGGAACCCTAATCTGAGATCCACAGAGGGTTGAGGAGCCTCTGTGGGATCCTGGTGCCCACACCAAATGGCTAGTTTTTCAAATGTAGATCTCGGCCCTCTTAGCTCCCAATGGCTAGTTTTTGTGTCTAACGATCATAAACCGACCTTGAGGCCTTAGGATGGTATTTAAGTGATTCAAATTAAATTAAAACATAAGAGGATGAAAAGAGAATAAGAAAAAGAAAGAAAAGCAAGAGCATTCATTTATATTCATTTATAGCAACTACCTTCAAGCAAAAAGAAGTCTCCAAGCATTCGAAGCTATTAAGAAGCATTCAAGTCCAACACCTTTGAGCATTGATTGAGACTTCATCAAGTTCAAGACAAGCAACTTCTCCAAGCTTCAAAGAGATATCAACTTTTCATTAGAAAGCTTTTCTTGTTTACTTCATCTTATATCTTTGTTGTAAAGATTTTTGGTAAGCCTAAGAACAAAACCAATAAAGTTATTGGTTAGCCTTTGAAAACCAAGGAGGTTATTGGTTAGCCTTTGAAAACCAAGAGGTTTTTTTTGATGTGCCTTGTAAAAACCAAAAGGGGTTTTGATTATTGAGCCGAGAAAACTAATCGGCTGTAATCGTGGGAGATTATAGTGAATTCCTAAGTGGACCTTGGGGAGTGGATGTAGGTGCATTGGAAAGCACCAAACCACTATACTTGGCTTGTGTTTGTGATTATCTCTAGCTTTCTTTTCTTGCTCTTATATTTGTTGCATTTATATTTTCGCTGCATACTCTTCAAGAGTATACTATTTCACCTCACACTAGCCCTTGATTTAATATTTGTATTGGCACATATTCTTGCAAGTAATTTTTAGAAACCCAATTCACCTCCCCTCTTGGGTTGCTTACTGGACAACAAGTGGTATCAGAGTCACATTCTCAGATATAGGTCTAACCATCTTGAGTAAAGATCTATGGCAACTCCCCTCGGTACTATTATAGTTGAGGGACAAGCCTCAAATAGACTCCATACTTTAATGGAACTAATTATACTTATTGGAAAACTGGAATGAGAATTTACATGCATTCTATAGATTATAATTTATGGAAAGTTGTTGATAAAGGTTCTCATATTCCTTCGATCATGGTTAATGGTGTTTCCATCCCAAAACTTGAAGAGGATTAGGATGAAAATGATATTAAATAATCCGAGATCAATGCAAAAGCAATGAATCTCCTTTATTGTGCATTGGATCCTAGTGAGTTCAATAGGATTTCTGCATGCACATTTGCCAAAGAAATATGAGACACACGTGAGGTTACCCATGAGGGTACTGATCAAGTGAAGAACACTAAGGTTAACATGTTACCGCACACTTATGAGATGTTCCGCATGAAACCAAATGAATCTATCACTAACATGTACACTATATTCACAAACATTGTAAATGGCATGAGAAGTTTAGGTAAAGTTATATCTAATGCCGATCTTATTAACAAAATTTTCATGTCACTTCCAACATCTTAGGATCCAAAGGTGACAGCTATACAAGAAGCCAAAGATGTTGACAAACTAGCATTGGAGCAACTAGTAGGATCGCTCATGACTTATGAGCTAAATTTTAAACAAAAGTCCATGGATTTGGACAAGAAGAAAAAGGGGATAGCTTTCAAGTCTACAACACAAGAAGAATCCTCAAATGATGAATCAGAAGAAGAAAAAGATGATGAGTGGTGGGGACACCAGGATCAGACACAGATCCCTAGATCCCATATGGTTTAATTAGTCATGTGTCAAAGTTTTGAAAATTTTGTAATCAATTGAGATTGAGTCCTGTAATAAGTTGAGATTAGTTGATTTGTTTCAATCCTCAACCTAGTCAGTATTTTAAGTCCTATACATCAATTATGAGTCCAGAATGAGTCCAATTTTTGTAAAAGAGAGGAGGTTACCCTATTTTGGAATTCCACTAGGCCACATCCAGGAGTCAAGGACCATTACATCAGCCCATTGGATTTTGTATGACAATACATGATCCAAGATGCTTCCAGAAACCCTGATTCTTTCCAGATGTCCTCCAGATTCTTCCCTAAATGCCAGAGCATATTCCTAAACTAAGGCATCCATGATTTCATAGGTCCACTGGTGTGGGCACCAGGTTAACAAAAAGACTTCAACCCATCCAAAAGTCCTTATGGTTGGAGTAACAAATCATGTCAATATTTTATTTCAAAATAAATGTAATCAAGGACAGGTTAGTCCGCTGTTGGGTCAGTCAATCCAGTCAACTCACTTTTGAAGACTTATCAAGAAGCAACTCGGGCTTCAAAGTACCACTTCAACACATCACCACCCTGGAGCCGACTCTTGAAGGCACATCACCACCACCTTGGAGCCGACTCTTGCCACCTCATCAGACACCTCACCACTAAAGGAGCTGACTCTTAATCAAGTCCCAAGGAGCCAATTCTTGAAGAAAGTCAATTAGTCAAAGTCCAAAGTCATGGAGATGGTCAAATTGTCAAAATCAAGAAGGAGGTCAAATCACCAAGTCCAAGCTTTTGAAGATGGTCAACCAAGTCAAGCCTTAGCATGTCATTTGAATTTAAATTCATGCTTGGCCGACCAAAGCTCTCCAAAGCAAGGGTGGTCGGCCAAAGTGAGGGGGGACCACTCCTCCAAATCATATCAAACCTATTCCCACAATTCTCTCCTTATTCCATGTAACTTCCCCATGATATCCTCCACCAAATTAGGTTAGTTTGAATTCAAATGTAAGTCTTTAAAAAGCCTTGGGCATGAGAAATGTGGGAGATTGATAAATGAATGAAAAAAAAGCTCTTTCTTCTATGTGAAGGTCTTGGCTATGTGCCCCTCTTTGGCTTTGTGCCTAGGTTTCTTTTAGGTCTATGTGACCTTGTTTCTCTCTTCCTCTTCCTCCTCTTTTCTCCACTTCAAACACTTTCTTTCCATTGCATCTCTCAAAGAAGATCAAGTTCGCATCAAAGTTCAAGAAGAAATCAAGCCAAGAATCAAGTGATCAAGCAAGGAGCCGGTTCTCCAACCCTAGGAATCAGAAAGGAGTCGATTCCCTCAAGAAGAAGAAGCCTTCATCCATCCTTCAACCCATCATTCTTCCCTTCTTTAACTTGAGTTCTTTAGCTTGTTTCTAATCCCAGGTTTCTTTGTGACAGGGCCTCCGGAATCCAGACTTTAGAAGAAGGAACTTCTTGCCAGAACCCAGAATGCTGAGTGAGCCACCAAGTGGTGTATTTTGGTCATCCTAGAACTTACCTTGAGAGAAATCCTTTGGATTGATCAAGGTCAGGTAATCCCTAACTTCTTAGGGTTTGGATTATTAAAAAAGTAGGACTAGCTTAATTTAGATGGTTAATTTACTATGGTAGATCATTATTATTCTGTTTAGTCCACTCTAGATTTGCGTTTAATCATATTGAGTTGTGTTCATTAAATTCCTAGTCAATATAGTTCGATTAGCCATATGCTTAAGAAATTAATTAGATTGATCTTTAACTAATCTCCTTTAGAATATTTAGTCTCATTCCTTCATCTCATAAAGCATTTTTTTCATTTCTTCTTCCCATCATTTTTGGTATCAGAGCAGGTTGATTAGGGCATATCTGTGTTTAGGGTTTGCATCGATTTATCTTTGATGCTATAAGATTATAGCCAACCCTTGCATTGCAAAACCAAGATGAAATCAGGTTGTCCTACTATAAGGTGGATCCTTATAGTGTAAGGTTGTCCTATCTTGGTCATTGCTTTGGACTACATAGAAGAATTCTATGTAAGTCTGATTTTCCCCTGCTTGCTGTAATTAGGTGTAGGCTGACTGTAATCCGCCTGCAGCTCCAAAGGCAAGTAGTGCATTTTTCTTTGACATATTTTTTTTCTTGTTCCATTTTAAGTTGTTTATCACCGTTTAAAATTTCAGCTTCAGAAAAAAATTACAAAAAAAATGAAAATTCCTGCAGTCCGATAGTGTCATTAGGTTTTCTGTTCTGTTCTTGAGCTTTTAGTGCCTTTATTCAGGATCTGCCTAGAACAGTCTAGATTTTATTTTGAAATTCTGCTTCACCTGGTATGACATCTATAAGTTAGGAGTTCTCATTAATTTTTTTCAAATTTTTTTGACGTTTTTTACTGCACCTTCCAACATCACTTTCGAACTGCAACACACCACTCTGCATCAGTAATTTAGTCATGCATTCATTTCATGATTAAGCTATCTAAGGGCATGAAATTAACATAAGGTCAGGAAGTAATTACCTGTCCTTAGCCCAAAAAAACACCTCCCTTCATCATTCGAACCCAATCCTTAATTAAAATCAATTAGACCTAATACCCTAGTGGGTTAGGGACACCAACAGGTCGGGTTCGAATTAGAAATCAAGTTGATTGTATTAGCTAGTTAGTGTGTGCTTATTAACTTGGTGTCTAGGATTGGTGTGTAAGGGCTTGTGGTTTGATCCACCTACCTGGCCAATCTCTGATTGGTGTCTAAGGTTGGTATTCAGGGATCTCCAGCTCCCCTTCCACCTACCTGGCCAAGTGACATAAGTTACTACTGGTTAGTTAGTCTTTCAATTGGGTTCTTAACTTGTGCTCTAGGTCTAGGAGCCATAGTCGTTCGAGTGCATCATTTTCATGACCACTAGATCAGGAACACCATTCCACCGTTCACAAGATCAACCAAGTTCGTCCATGGACCCTAATATGGAGAGTCTCATGAAGTCTATGATAGAGCAAATGGCTACAATGAATGCTAAGCTTGATCGGGTCGAGGATAGAATAGGGGTCCTAGAGGAAGCTAGGTTAACTCCAACTGAACCACCATCTCCCAGATTACCTCCAGACCATCCCAGAGCCCAACGACAAGAACGCACTCCTGACCCAACCCATAGAAGGCCACAACACGATTTTGATGATCACACCCCTGACTTTAATCAAAGAAGGCATCACCATGAAAATTTCGATCAGGATGACCGGGCCTTAAGGAACATCCGTCTAGATGCACCAACTTTTGAAGGAAGCTTAGATCCTAAGGTGTATATAGATTGGGAGGCTGACATGGACCAGTATTTTGATTGGTATGACATGTCGGAGGAGAGGAGATTCAAATTCGCTAAGATCAGGCTGGTTCGACAGGCTAGACTACATTGGGGAAATGTAGAGCGCACGATTAGACAGAGGGGAGATGTACCGGTAAGCACATGGAGAGATATGAAGAGAAAACTTAGAGAAAAATACCTACCCATGTCTTATCAAGAGAGATTACTAGATCAGTGGCAACGGTTAACACAAGGAAACAAAACCGTCTCTGAGTATGTCACCAAATTTGACGAGTTTGTCATGCGGTGCAACGTGGTCGAGTCGGAGGCAGCCACTTTGTCTAGGTTTAGATCAGGGCTGAATGAAGACATCAAGGGGGAATTATTTTTGAGGGAAGTCCATGATTTAGAGCAGGCATATCAGGTTGCCATGGACTATGAGAGATTTCAGAGGAGATCTACTTTTAGGAAACCAGAGCCCTCTAGGTTCAGTCCACTTGCTAGTAGACCCAGTTCGGTTCCTACTCCCACAGCTAAGCCTAGGTCCAGCTCAAATCCAATTCCTAGGCCCAATTCAGCCACCCCATCTAGAGAAGATAAAGGAAAAGGGCCTGAAAGTCAAGGTAGGACAAGTCAAGTATGTTATAAGTGCCGTCAACCGGGTCATTATATGAGTCAGTGTCCCTCTAGAGCTTTACACATTGGTGAAGTAGAGGAAGAAGGCTTAGAGCATTTAGAGAATGGTGACGAAGAAGTGTATGAAGCAGAAGATTGCTTAGCTGATGAGTATGAGGGAGATGAGGAAAATTTGGACTCATCAGATTTACTAGGAGTCGTTAGGTGTATCATGACACAGACCAAAGAACAAGAAGACTGGCGTAGGACTAACATCCTACAAACATTTGTCAAAATTAAGGAAAAGGTCTGTAAGATTGTGATAGATAGTGGAAGCTGTGTCAACGCCATTTCCACTAGTGCAGCAAAGAGTTTAGGGTTATCCGTTGTACCACATCCCAATCCATATAAGGTATCCTGGATAGACTCTACATCTATTCCAATCAAGCTACGGTGCCAAGTCCAAATCCAAATTCAATCCTATCAAGATAAGGTCTGGTGTGATGTGCTTCCTATGGGAGTAAGTAGCATCATCTTAGGCAGGCCATGGCTGTTTGATCATGATGTGACCATCTTTGGTCGGTCAAACTCCTGTGCTTTCAATTTTAATGGCAAGAGAATTGTCATTCATCCAAAAGAGCCTAAGGACAATGTCAGGAGAGGAACCAGTAGCTTGAAGGAAAAGAAAACTGGATTAAATCTGATAGGTGCAAAAGAAATAGAACAAGATATCCAAGAGGGAGCACCTATTTGGGTGGTAGCAGCAAAAGAGGTTAAGGACCACACACCTATAGAACACCCTCCAGAGGTGGTCCAATTATTAGAAGAGTATAAGGACGTATTTCCCGAAGATCTTCCCGATAGCCTTCCACCTTTAAGGGACATACAGCATGTCATAGATTTAGTCCCTGGGGCAACTTTACCTAATTTGCCTCACTATAGGATGAACCCAGCTGAACATCAGGAAATGCAGAAACAGATTGGGGAATTACTTAGGAAGGGGTTTATTAAGGAAAGTCTAAGTCCTTGCGCAGTCCCCGCATTGTTAACCCCTAAGAAGGATGGTACTTGGCGGATGTGTGTAGATAGCCGAGCCATCAATAAGATTACGGTAAAGTATAGGTTCCCGATCCCACGACTTGACGACATGTTAGATATGATAGCCGGAGCAACAATTTTCTCCAAAATTGATTTAAGGAGTGGCTATCATCAGGTTAGAGTTAGACCTGGGGATGAATGGAAGACCGCTTTCAAGACTAAAGATGGATTATATGAGTGGTTAGTCATGCCATTCGGTCTTTCCAACGCACCCAGCACATTTATGAGGATCATGAATCAGGTGTTGAAAGCCTTCATAGGAAAATTTGTTGTGGTCTATTTTGATGATATCCTTATATATAGCCAAACCAAGGCAGACCACTTAGATCACCTGAGCCAAGTTTGTCAAGTTCTTAGAAAAGATAGCCTCTATGCCAATATCAAAAAGTGTGACTTCCTCACACATAGAGTCATCTTTCTAGGATTTGTAGTTACTTCTGAAGGAGTGTCAGCTGACCCAGAGAAAGTCAAATCCATAGTAGAATGGCCTGTACCCAAGAACATCCATGAAGTACGTAGTTTCCATGGTCTAACCACTTTCTATAGGAGGTTTATTAGGGGATTCAGTACGATAGTGGCACCCATCACTGATTGCATTAGGAAAGGAAATTTTGAATGGACTAGAGCGGCTGATAAAGCTTTCCTAATGATTAAAGAGATAATGACACAAGCACCTGTTTTAAGGCTTCCGGATTTTTCCAAATTATTTGAGGTCGCTTGTGATGCTTCTGGGGTTGGAATTGGAGGAGTTTTAAGTCAAGAGAATCACCCAGTAGCATTCTTTAGTGAGAAGTTGAATGATGCGAGACTAAGGTATTCAACCTATGATAAGGAGCTATATGCGGTAGTACAAGCTTTACGCTATTGGCGTCACTACCTTTTACCGCAGGAATTTGTTTTATTTTCTGATCATGAAGCTCTTAGGTTCCTTAGTTCTCAGAAGAAGTTGAACCCTAGGCACGGGAAATGGGTAGAGTTCATACAAGGGTACACGTTCGTTCTGAAACATCGTGCCGGTACTGAGAATCGAGTTGCTGATGCATTAAGCCGTCGATCTATGTTGATGAATACTGTGAGGACTGAGATAGTAGGATTTGATAGGTTGAAGAGTGAGTATTCTACATGCCCTGACTTTGGTCATATCTATCACTCCCTCCAACAAGGTCCGTCTAGTGAACATAGCGATTACATTCTATTAGATGGATACCTTTTCAAGGAAAATAGGCTGTGCATTCCCAAAACTTCTGTTAGGGAATTTCTGATCTGGGAAGCCCATGCTGGAGGATTAGCTGGACATTTTGGTAGAAACAAAACCATCTTGGCTATGGAGGATCAATTTTTCTGGCCTAGTCTTAAGAAGAATGTTGCCCAGATAGTAGCCCAGTGTCGAACCTGTGCGGTAGCAAAGCACCAAAAACAAAACACTGGTTTGTACACACCTTTACCTGTCCCTGAGGGTCCGTGGCAAGACATTAGTATGGATTTCGTGACAGGTCTCCCTAGAACTCCCAAGAAACATGATTCTATCTTTGTGGTTGTCGATCGATTTTCTAAGATGGCGCACTTTATTCCGTGTTCTCAGACTTTAGATGCGTCAAAAGTGGCCAAACTTTTCTTGGATCATATCGTTAAGCTTCATGGTTTACCTAGAACCATTGTGTCAGATAGAGATGTCAAGTTCACCAGTTACTTCTGGAAAACCCTCTGGCACATGTTAGGTACCAAACTGAAATTCTCTACAGCCTATCACCCTCAAACTGATGGCCAAACCGAGGTTGTAAACCGAAGCTTAGGTAATCTATTGAGGTGTTTAGTTGGAGAAAACTTAGGGAACTGGGATCTTTTACTTCCTCGTGCTGAGTTTGCTTATAATAGCTCAGTCAATAGATCTATTGGGAAGAGTCCATTTGAAGTGGTCCATGGATATAAACCTAAGAGACCTTTAGATCTAGTCCCATTACCAGCACATGCACGGGTGTCGGAATCCGCCGAATCATATGCACAGCATCTTAAGGACTTGTATAAGGAGATTAGCCAAAAGATTCAAACAAGCAATGAATTTTATAAGCATACGGCTAATCTACATAAACGGCTTAAAGAATTTAATGAAGGGGATTTAGTAATGATTAAACTCAAACCAGAGAGGTTTCCACCCGGAACAATGAAGAAACTCCATGCCCGGGGAGCCGGACCCTTCAGAATAATAAAGAGAATTGGATCTAATGCTTATGTAGTAGATTTACCATCTAGTTATGGCATTAGTTCTACTTTTAATATTTCTGACCTCAAAGAATACAAGGAACCTGTACCAATACCTGATGAGCTTTTTGGTCCTAGTGTATCCTTTGAGAGTGATGTCCCAAATGAGTGTCCACCACCAAATATTCCTGAGCAAAGAGAGAGTGTTGAAAGAATCTTGGATGACCAGATTATCACCACTAGAAATAAGGGCTACCAACGCTATCTGATTCGATGGCAAGGACGTCCTGAATCTGAAGACTCCTGGATCACCCGAGAGGACCTGCAACAAATCGACCCGGATATAATAGAAACATATCACTCGACAGGGTCGAGTTCCTCCCACCCTGGGAGAATTGGTGTGGGCACCAGGTTAACAAAAAGACTTCAACCCATCCAAAAGTCCTTATGGTTGGAGTAACAAATCATGTCAATATTTTATTTCAAAATAAATGTAATCAAGGACAGGTTAGTCCGCTGTTGGGTCAGTCAATCCAGTCAACTCACTTTTGAAGACTTATCAAGAAGCAACTCGGGCTTCAAAGTACCACTTCAACACATCACCACCCTGGAGCCGACTCTTGAAGGCACATCACCACCACCTTGGAGCCGACTCTTGCCACCTCATCAGACACCTCACCACTAAAGGAGCTGACTCTTAATCAAGTCCCAAGGAGCCAATTCTTGAAGAAAGTCAATTAGTCAAAGTCCAAAGTCATGGAGATGGTCAAATTGTCAAAATCAAGAAGGAGGTCAAATCACCAAGTCCAAGCTTTTGAAGATGGTCAACCAAGTCAAGCCTTAGCATGTCATTTGAATTTAAATTCATGCTTGGCCGACCAAAGCTCTCCAAAGCAAGGGTGGTCGGCCAAAGTGAGGGGGGACCACTCCTCCAAATCATATCAAACCTATTCCCACAATTCTCTCCTTATTCCATGTAACTTCCCCATGATATCCTCCACCAAATTAGGTTAGTTTGAATTCAAATGTAAGTCTTTAAAAAGCCTTGGGCATGAGAAATGTGGGAGATTGATAAATGAATGAAAAAAAAGCTCTTTCTTCTATGTGAAGGTCTTGGCTATGTGCCCCTCTTTGGCTTTGTGCCTAGGTTTCTTTTAGGTCTATGTGACCTTGTTTCTCTCTTCCTCTTCCTCCTCTTTTCTCCACTTCAAACACTTTCTTTCCATTGCATCTCTCAAAGAAGATCAAGTTCGCATCAAAGTTCAAGAAGAAATCAAGCCAAGAATCAAGTGATCAAGCAAGGAGCCGGTTCTCCAACCCTAGGAATCAGAAAGGAGTCGATTCCCTCAAGAAGAAGAAGCCTTCATCCATCCTTCAACCCATCATTCTTCCCTTCTTTAACTTGAGTTCTTTAGCTTGTTTCTAATCCCAGGTTTCTTTGTGACAGGGCCTCCGGAATCCAGACTTTAGAAGAAGGAACTTCTTGCCAGAACCCAGAATGCTGAGTGAGCCACCAAGTGGTGTATTTTGGTCATCCTAGAACTTACCTTGAGAGAAATCCTTTGGATTGATCAAGGTCAGGTAATCCCTAACTTCTTAGGGTTTGGATTATTAAAAAAGTAGGACTAGCTTAATTTAGATGGTTAATTTACTATGGTAGATCATTATTATTCTGTTTAGTCCACTCTAGATTTGCGTTTAATCATATTGAGTTGTGTTCATTAAATTCCTAGTCAATATAGTTCGATTAGCCATATGCTTAAGAAATTAATTAGATTGATCTTTAACTAATCTCCTTTAGAATATTTAGTCTCATTCCTTCATCTCATAAAGCATTTTTTTCATTTCTTCTTCCCATCATCCACCTACATCCCAGCCCAAGGAAATCAAGCCCAGGCACCAAGCCCAAGCCCTAAAGAAGCAAGATTTTATGGAATATTCCTTCTACCAGGCTACCAGGCCACCCCAGCTTCCAAGAGGCCCAAGCCCAAGGATCAAGCCCCTTTGGGCCGGCCCCTTGCTGCCCCTATAAGCCCAACACACCCTTTAGGCATCCTTGAAGTGTTGACCAGGTCCAAGTGGTGTCCTTGAGTGGAATAGTCAAAGCATGAAGGGAGAAGGAGAAGATTAGGTCAAATCCTAACCTAGTTGGGACTTATGCTCCTAATTGTTTTAAGATTTATTTTTCTAACCTATCTAGGAGATGACTTGTAACCCAAGTGTGTAACCCTAGCTAGAGGACATGGGAACACTATAAATACCCCATCTCTCCCCCTCTTGTAATCAACTTTTATTCATGATATCAAAAATCCTGATGAAATTTATTTAAGCTTGCGAGCTTGTGTGTTACTTTGTTTTTATTTTTTCTTTGGTTACTATTGTGCTCGGCCAAATTCCTTGCTGCCCTAGCATCCTTCCATGCCCTAACTCACTGTAATCCAAGCCTTCACATACCGCCAAGCAAGGAGATCTTCATCAAGCTTCAAGACACCCTGCTTCTAAACCCTAACCTGATTCCTTCTGAACCTAGTTTCCTTTCTTTTTCTTACTTGCTGTTTTGATTGACCCTTGATGTTTTGCAAGATCTCCAAGGTATTTCACCTCCCTAGAGGAGGCTTTTCTTGCCTCCAAGACTACCCAAATTAGCCATCTATCAAGGAAACCAAGCTTCATCATCCAGACTCCAATCAGAGTGCTGTGTGATCTCTTCATCAGAAGTTCTTCAAATCACTAATTGGTAACATCCTTCCCTTCTTTTAATTTCTGATTTAATAAAGATAAGCTATCATAATCTGGGAGTTTCTCAATTCTTGGGTCCTGGTAATTTATTATTTTGCATGAGTTTGCCTGCAATACGATGATTCTTTGCATTGCTAGTCTTTCCGCTAGTTCTTACTTTATTTTAGGAATCTAGCCTGCAAATTGAATTATAAAAAAATATAAAAAAAATTAGTTTACTTTTTTCATGCATGCGTAGAAATCTTAGAGTTTTCCTACATCAGTTTGGTATCAGAGTAGTTTTAGGATAGTTTTCATCTTCATTAGATTCATGAAACCCTAATTTCTGAATTTTTTGCATCCTATCCACTACATTAGGTGTCTGTTCTTCATCTGATTTTGACCACCTAAAAATTTTATTTTTCCATGAAATTTGCTTGCATTATTTTTTATTGTTCCCTTTGATTTATCATAATTTTTAATTAATTTTACAAAAACTTTAAATTATTAAAATTTGACATATTAGAAACCCTAACAAAACCCTGAGATCTCTGCAGCAGTCTGAAAACCCTAGGATTTGCATCATCAATTGATTTTTGTTTTACACAAAATTTGGTAGGTATCATCATCACCATCCATCCTCTGTCCTAGAATTTTTTTTAATCTTTATGCATCAAAAACAGTGTCAAATCCTGCATATTCTAACACTCTAATTTTTTGAATTTCTACACTCACTTGACCTAACTTAATCAACTCCACACACCCAAATCCCAAGCCCAAGTTGTTTGCTAACCTAATCAACTCAAACCTAATTGCCACTTCATAAAACATACAAAAAATATTTTATTTTTTGATTGTTTTAGATTGCATCAAGACCATTGAATGCCATCATCTCTTAATCTAATATTAAGGGCAATCAATATAACATCAGGGTAGGATTTCATCACCAGTCTTGAGCCCAAAACAACAATCAGCATATTGACCTAAGCCTAATTAAAATTGATTAGACCTAATTTACCCTAGAGGGCTAGGTGACACCTACAGGTCGGGTCTGAGCTGTATGGGCCAACTAGTGCATTTAATCTTGTGGCTATTACTGAAATCTGGTATCTAAGGCTGAGGGTCCAGAGTCAAATGACCTAAGTGGTGTTATGGTTTTTAATTGGGTCCCTATGAAAGCAGGGGGGCTTTCCACACTCCCACCCTCTACCTGGCCAGAGGAAGGATTAGCTACTAGGTTAAGTGTAAGTTGAGCTGACCCACCGAGTTTTGGCTCTAGGCCTAGGAAACCCTAGATTAAGCAAACCTATTTTGCATGCTTGGTTGTACCATTCTATTATGATTGCTTGATTGAGGGTATGACCACTAAATTATGAACCTAATACCATCAGACAAAACCCCAAACCGACTCAACCATGGATCTCAATTTTGAAGCAATCATGAACCAGCTTGCCTAGTAACTACCCAAATAAACCAAGCCAATATCCAATCCCAAAACCAGTTTGCCCAACTAAACCAATCCAATGCCTAAATTAATGCTAAACTTGAGCAAACCCAAGATCAGTTAACCCAATTGACCCAATCTCAGAACCAAATGAACCATAAATTCAATCAAGTAGACCAATGATTTGACCAGGCAACCACTAGGATCAACAAGTTAACCACTAGTTTTGACCAAGTAGGAGATCGGTTAGGAACCCTAGACAAGACCCATAGAGTTAAACCCTTGCCCTATGAGCTCCAAGAACCCATAGTCCCTAGATATGAACCCAGTAGTAACCCCCTATCCCTCAGTCAACTTGAATCCTATAAGATCAAAACCCCTAGATTTGAGTCTAATATTAGTTAGGAATCCCTTAGCCAACCCCCTCTTACCACCTCATTAGTTCACCAAAAAGATATTGAAGAGGAGATATATGATGCTGACCTAAGCTTAATGGACGAGTACGAGGAGGAAGAAGAGGAGTTCCCCATAGATGACCTAAGATTAGTTGACCCTTACCATACTCAGGTAGAAACTAACAAAGAATTAGTTGACCAAGTAGATAACCAAGTAGAAGACCACCCAACATTAGTTGAACCTGACCACACCCAAGCTGAACCAGTAGTAGAAGACCAGTTAGAGGAAGAGAATCCAATTGTAGAGCCTAGTCCTGAATTTCCTGAGCCAAAAGAATTTATTGAGGACTTGATTTCTTATCAATACCCTCATGATGAATTCACTCTTTTGACTCCCATTGATCTCTTCCCCGAAATTAGTGACCCATTTTTCCATCATGCCAACCTAGTAGATATACCTCAACCTCATAAGATCAACCTCAATAGTATAGGACTTATCCCAGAAACACCTTCTTGTCTCCTAGTCTATCCAATTAACCCCGAACCCTTTTATTACTTTCCACCCAATCAGACTAACCCTGAACCCATCTCTTATTTTCTACCATTTCCAGAAACTTGTTCTATTTTCTTTACTATTATGTTGTATTTTATAGGAATTTGCATGATGCATTCATTCTTTAAGCATGTCATATTTGCATCTTACTTTAGGAGAACCCTATGGCACCTAGTAGGAGTATATAGTAAATTCTCATGTGCATGGCATGCTAGGTTCAAACCTAAAGAGTCTATAATCTATCAGGTTTTGTCTCGTAGAGTCCAATAAATTTCATTCAAAAGGATGTCTAGTCGAGTCTTTTAGGTGTCAGTCTTGAGTCCAACAAAATTCATAGTCCTAACCCATTTGTCTGCACCTGTACTAGTCTCTACACAGCATATGCATCATGAAATTAGTCAAGAGCTGAACATAATTAATCAACTAAATAATAACTTAGCTAATTTCCAAAATAAAGAGATTTTTATGCAGAGGAATATGTGACTGTCAAAGAATTTTCTGCTTGTGAAGCTGGCCCATCTAAAATAATGAATAGTAGTAGACCCAATGCCTATGTGCCTGAGATATCACCTGATTTAGGTATTAGCTCCACCTTCATCATCTCAGATTTTGTAAAGTCTAGGGAGCCAGCAGTGATACCCAGCGAGCCCCTTGAGCCACTCCCTTTCTTTGTAAGTGAACCCACCCTAAAGCAACCACATACAATTTGGCCTTTTAGTGAGGTAAAGATTGAGAGAACCTTGGATGATCAAGCTATCGGCACCTGTAATAGAGACAGTCAGTGGTATTTGGTCCGGTGGCAAGGTTGGCCACAATCTATGGACTTGTGGAATGCTGGTGCAGATCTGCAGCGTCTCAACCTAGACCCTCCTTGAGCCAAATTGATCCATACTCGACGGGATCGAGTTCCTCCCACCCCGAGAGAATTGGTGAGGATACCAGGATTAGACATAGATCCCTGAATCCCATATAGTTTAATTAGTCAAGTGTTAAAGTTTTAAAAATTTTGTAATCAATTAAGATTGAGTCCTATAATGAGTTGAGGTTAGTTGATTTGTCTCAATCCTCAACCTAGTCAGTATTTTAAGTCCTGTACATCAATTATGAGTTCAGTATGAGCCCAATTTTTATATAAAAGAAGAGGTTACCCTATTTTGGAGTTCCACCAAGCCACATCCAGGAGTTAGAGACTACTACATCAGTCCATTGGATTTTGTGTGACAACCCAGGATCCAAGATGCTTCCAAAAATCCTGATTGTTTCCAGATGTCCTCCTGATGCTCAGATTCCTCTCCATATGCCAGAGCATATTCCTAAACCAGGGCATCCATGATTTTAGAGGTCCACCAACATCTCAGCCCAAGGAAATCAAGCCCAGGCACCAAGCCCAAGCCCTAAAGAAGCAAAATTCCATGAAATATTCCTGCTACCAGGCTAACAGGGCACCCCAGCTTCCAGAAGGCCCAAGCCCATGTGCCAAGCCCCTTTGGGCTGGCCACTTGCCACCTCTAGAAGCCCAACATGACCTCCTAGGCATCTTTGAAGTGTTGACCAAGTCCAAGAGGTGTCCTTGAGTGGAATAGTCAAAGCATGAAGGGAGAATGAGAAGACTAGGTCAAATCCTAACCTAGTTGGGACTTATACTTCTAATTGTTTTAAGATTTATTTTTCTAACCTAGCTAGGAGAGGACTTGTAACCCAAGTGTGTAACCCTAGTTAGAGGACATGGGAACTTTATAAATACCCCACCCCTCCCTCTCTTGTAAGAAATTTTTATTCATGATATCAAAAACCCTGGTAAAATTTATTTGAGCTTGCAAGCTTGTGTGTTACTTTGTTTTTATTTTTCTTTGGTTGCTATTGTGCTTGGCTGAATTTCTTGCTGCCCTAGCATCCTTCAACGCCCTAATTCACTGCCATCCAAGCCTTCACATGTCCAAGAAGGAGTGCCCTAAGCTACCAAGCAAGGAGATCTTCATCAAGCTTCAAACCACTCCGCTTCTAAACCCTAACCTGATTCTTTCTGAACCTAGTTTCCTTTCTTTTTCTTACTTGCTATTTTGATTGACCCTTGACATTTTGCAGGATCCCTGAGGTGTTTCACCTCCCCAGAGGAGGCTTTCTTTGCCTTCAGGACTACCCAAATTAGCCATCTAATCAAGGAAACCAAGCTTCATCATCCAGACTCCAATCAGAGTGTCGTGTGATCTCTTCATCAGAAGTTCTTCAAATCACTGATTGGTAACATCCTTCCTTTCTTTTAATTTCTGATTTGATGAAGATAAGCTATCCTAATCTGAAAGTTTCTCAATTCTCGAGTCTTGGTAATTTATTATTTTTCATGAGTTTGCCTACGATATGATGATTCTTTGCATTGCTAGTCTTTCCTCTAGTTCTTACTTTATTTTGGGAATCTAGCCTGTAAATTAAATTATAAAAAAATATTAAAAAAATATTTTATTATTTTCATGCATTCATATTAATCTTAGAGTTATCCCACATCAGTATGGTATCAGAGCGGGTTTAGGATAGTTTTCATCTGCATTAGATTCATAAAATCCTAATTTCTAAATTTTTTGCATCCTATCCACTGCATTAGGTTTATGTTCTTCATATGATTTTGACTACCTAGAAATTTTATTTTTCCATGAAATTTGCATGCATTGTTGTTTGTTGTGACCTATAATTTTACATAATTTCTAATTAATTTTACATAAACTTTAAATTATTAAAATTTGATATATTAGAAACACTAACAAAACCTTGAGATCCTGTAGTAGTCTGAAAACCCTAGGATTTGTATCATCAATTGATTTTTGTTTTGCACCAAATTTTTTAGATCTCATGTTAACCGTCCATACTCTATCTTAAAATTTTTTTTGAGTTTTTTATGCATCAAAAATAGTGTCAAATCCTGCATCTTCTAACACTCTAATTTTCTAAATTTCTGCACTCACTTGACCTAACCTAATCAACTTCCACACACCAAAATCCCAAGCCCAAGTTGTTTGCTAACCTAATCAACTCAGACCTAATTGCCACTTCATAAAGCACACAAAAAAATATTTTATTTTCTAATTGTTTTAGATTGCATCAGGACCATTGAATGCCATCATCTCTTAATCTAATCTTAAGGACAATCAATATAACATCAGGCCAGGATTTTATCACCTATCCTGGGCCCAAAACAACCATCAGCATACTGACCTAAGCCTAATTAAAATTGATTAGACCTAATTTGTCCTAGAGGGCTAGGTGACACCCACAAGTCGGGTCTGAGCTGTATGGGCCAACTAGTGCATTTAATCCTGTGGCTATTATTGAAATATGGTGTCTAAGACTGAGGTTCCAGAGTCAAACGACCTAAGTGGTGTTGTGGTTTTTAATTAGGTCCCGGTGAAAGCAAGGGGGGCCTTCCACACTCCCACCCTCTACCTGACCAGAGGAAGGATTAGCTACTGGGTTAAGTAAAAGTTGAGTTGACCCACCCAGTTTTGGCTCTAGGTCTAGGAAACCCTAGATTAAGCTAACCTATTTTGCATGCTTGGCTGCACCATTCCATTCTGATTGCTTGATTGAGGGTATGACCACTAGATTAGGAACCCAATACCATAAGACTTATCCCCAAACTAACTCAACCATGGATCCCAATTTTGAAGCCATCATGAACCAGCTTGCCTAGTTAACTACCCAAATGAACCAAGCCAATATCCAATCCAAAAACTAGTTTGCCCAACTAAACCAATCCAATGCCCAAATTAATGCTAAACTTGACCAAACTGATGGGGGACAGGGGGATAGGATCGTTGGTGAGCCTAGAAGTCACCAAAATTAGGGTATCATATTTTTTTGGATTTTTTTCTTCTAAGGATGGTAAAGGAACAATGGGGATGGAAGACTTAGGGTTTGAAACTCATGAACTTTGGGACTCACACTAATGAAGAGACCTCTCACCTTTAGGGCATTTCACCCTCCTCAATACTTGGAGGCGTTAGGGTAAATCTCAAAGGTCATGAGAGGATAAAGAAAATGGAATGGGAAGGGGGATAACTAGGGCCTCACACCCCTTGATGCCCGAAGGTGAAGGCTAGAAGAATCACTCTTCTAAAAACACATAATTATTCTCCAAAATTATTTTTTTTTTTATAAATGACTGAGGGTGGTATTTATAGACCTGTCCAATCCTCATTTGAATTTGAATACAAGATAAAAAGATAGGGATGATTCAAATTCAAATACAAGATATGATAAGATAAGCCTATCCATATCTCAATCCTAACCAACCAAATCCTAATTCAAATTTCAAACAAAAGATAAAACCCAAACTAATTTATTGAAATATGTGTTGCTCCGAGATCGGTGCTGCTTCAGGATCGCTACTCCTCCGGGATCGGTGCTGCTCCAAGATCAGTGCCGGCGATGTCCCCATCATTCCCCTGAGGTGGGGAGAACTCGACTCTGTCGAGTCAAGATCAGTGGGAAGCTTTGATGAACCCATCCAAAGGCTTTGCTCTAAGATCTGTGCAGCTTTGAAATCCATGTAGCTTTGAAATTGTGTAGTTGGAAACTATCCCAAATTACTTTTTTCTCCATTTTTTTATTCTTTTATTCTTTTTTTTCTCTCTCCTTTTTTTCACTTTTTTTCCTTATTTTCTGCCTAATCCTGAAGTGGATGAAATCGACAACAGAGGGAATGACTTTGCTTTAAGGAACGTGCCACATTCATGCAACAGCTCCTTGGAAGGGATGGCATGGGTTGTAGCCTGGGGGAGGCCAATGGAGACTTCAAGGCCGTAGTCGTCGTCGACCTACTGCATGAGGCTGTTGACCTCACCCTCGGGGGTGGAGAGGGAGGTGGATTCGGCCATGGAGCCCTCCAAAAACTCGGCCTGGACCTCCATGTTGATGAACTAGCACTCAAATTGGTTGATGGTCTCAGGCATCTTCTGGATGTTGCCAATGGCGAGGGAGGCATCGAGGGCCTTGACGATGGAGGCCATGGACTTGCCGATGGTCTGCATCTTGGCCTGCGTATCGAGGCGGGCGATGACGGTATCGAGGCAGGAGGCGAGGTGGAGGTAGTTCATTTGCTCGTTCTGCTTACGGATGGAGTTCTTGGCGTAGATGCGGTGGCTGGCGATGGCAGCAGGGAGGAAGACGACGACACAGGGCGGAGATGACATCCTTCAGTTTCGGGCGGTACGATGGTGAAGATGATGGTGGCTCGATAAGAGGGAGGCGTGGCACACTTCTGGGCACTAGCAATGGCAGTGGCAACGGCAATGGTGCTGCCACTGGACTTCGGGAGGCTGAGGATGGCCTCGGTCTCGAAGATCTGGGGACCGAGTCCAATGTCAAGGATGTCGTAGGAGTCGGAGCTCCAGGATGGCGGTGGTGGGGAGAGCTCGGCCGAGAGGGGAAGGTTGATTTCGGGCGACTATGATAGGACCATCTGCTAGCACTGCTGAATCATGAGCTCCCTATCGCAGTCATCGTGGATGAAGGGGGCGGCAATGACGACCAGCGGTGGGGTGGCACCGCTGGGGTCCATGGAGAGAAGGGTAGGGGAAGGAGACATAGAGCCAGCGGAGGGTGGCGAATGAGAGCTTGAGGGCAGAGAAAGATCTTGCCACCGTAACTACAGCGGAGCCTGACCTTCTGGGAGGCGAAGGTGGTGGGGTGGTCGGCGACGGTGCTGCCATCATGGGGGGGAAGGCAGAGGTCCTTGGGATCTGTGGCCATTGAAGAAGGAAGCTAAGGTTTTCTTTGGCTAAATAGAAAGCTAGGGTTTTGGGAAGGGAAATTGGGGAAACCCTAGTGAGAGATCCGGGACATGGAGAAAATGAGTGAATGGAATCACATTATTGTTTACACGATGGGATCGTCTTATTATTTACACAAAGAAAATAACAAGAATAGGAATAGAGACAACGGAGAGACTGTGGTGCGGGGCGGGGCAGTAGAGAGGCGACGGTGGCAGCAGGGGTGTTGGTGGGGTGTGGGAGGAGTCATGAGAGGGAAGGCTCCGGTGAGATCTTTTTTTTTTTTTTTTTTGGATCTCGGGAGGGGGGATGGCTGGTAAGAGGAAATTTGGGGTGATGCTAAGGTACCCTAATTTTTCTAGGCTCCAATTCCAAAAATTGATGGGGGATAGGGGGAAAGGATCGTTGGTGAGACTAGAAGTCACCAAAATTAGGGTATCATATTTTTTTGGATTTTTTTCTTCTAGGGATGGTGAAGGAACAAAGGGGATGGAAGACTTAGGATTTGGAACTCATGGACTTTGGGACTCACACTAACGAAGAGACCTCTCACCTCTAGGACATTTCACCCTCCTCGATACTTGGAGGTGTTAGGGTGAATCTCAAAGGTCAGAGGGGATAAAGAAAGTGGAATGGGAAGGGGGATAACTAGGGCCTCGCGTCCCTCGATGCCTGAAGGCAAAGGCAAGAAGAATTACTCTTCTAAAAACTCATAATTATTCTCCAAAACTGTTTGTTTTACAAATGATTGAGGGTAGTATTTATAGACCTGTCTAACCCTCATTTGAATTTGAATACAAGATAAAAAGATAAAGATGATTAAAATTAAAATACAAGATAGGATAAGATAAGCCTATCCATATCTCAATCCTAACCAACCGAATCCTAATTCAAATTTCAAATAAAAGATAAATCCCAAACTAATTTATTGAAATATGTGCTGCTTTGAGATCGATGCTACTCCGAGATCGGTGATGCTCTCGGATCGGTGCTGCTTTGGGATCAGTGTTGGCAATGTCCCCATCACAAATCCAAGATCAGTTAACCCAATTGACCCAATCCTAGAACCAAATGAACCATAGATTCAACCAAGAAGACCAACGATTTGACCAGGCAACCACTAGGATCAACTAGTTAACCACTAGTTTTGACCAAGAGATCGGTTAGGAACCCTAGACAAGACCCATAGAGTTGAACCCTTGCCCTATGAGCCCTAGGAACCCATAGTCCCTAGATATGAACCCAGTAGTAACCCCCTATCCCTCAGTCAACCTGAACCCTATAGGATCAATACCCTTAGATTTGAGCCTAATATTAGTCAGGTATGCCTTAGCCAGCCCCCTCTTACCACCTCATTGGTTCACCAAAAAGATATTGAAGAGGAGATATATGAGACTGACCCAAGCTTAGTGACGAGTACGAGGAGGAAGAAGAGGAGTTCCCCATAGATGACCTAGAATTAGTTGACCCTTACCATACTCAGGTAGAAACCAACTAAGAATTAGTTGACCAAGTAGATAACCAAGTAGAAGAGCACCCAACATTAGTTGAACCTGACCACACCGAAGCTGAACCGGTAGTAGAAGACCAGTTAGAGGAAGAGAATCCAATTGTAGAGCCTAGTCCTGAATTTCCTGAGCCAAAAGAATTTATTAAGGACTTGATTTCTTATCAGTACCCTCAGGATGAATTCACTCATTTGACTCCCATTGATCTCTTCCCTGGAATTAGTGACCCATTTTTCCATCATGCCAACCCAGTAAATATACCTCAACCTCATAAGATCAACCTCATTAGTATAGAAACTATCCCTGAAACACCTTCTTGTCTCCTAGTCTATCTAATTAACGCCGAACCCTTTTCTTACTTTCCACCCAATCAGACAAACCCTGAACCCACCTCTTATTTTCTACCATTTTTGGAAACTTCTTCTGTTTTCTTTACTATTAGGTTGCATTTTATAGGAATTTGCATGATGCATTCATTCTTTAAGTATGTCATATTTGCATCTTACTTTAGGAGAACCCTATGGCACCTAGTAGGAGTATATAGTAAGTTCTCATGTGCATGCCATGCTAGGGTCTAACCTAAAGAGTCTATAATATGTTAGGTTTTATCCCGTAGAGTCCAATAAATTTCCTTCAAAAGGATGTCTAGTCGAGTCTTTTAGGTGTCAGTCTTAAGTCCAATAAAATTCACAGTCCTAACCCATTTGTCTGTACCTGTACTAGCCTCTACAAAGCATATGCATCATTAAATTAGTCAAGAGCTAAACATAATTAATGAACTAAATAATAACTTGGCTAATTCCTAAAAAAAATATAAAGACTTTTATGCAAAGGAATATATGACTGTCAAAGAATTTTCTGCTCGCAAAGCTGGCCCATCCAAAATAATGAATAATAGTGGACCCAATGCCTATGTGCCTAAGATATCACTTGATTTGGGTATTAGCTCCACCTTCATCATCTCAGACTTTGTAAAGTCTAGGGAGACAGCAGTGATACCCAGCGAGCCCCTTGAGCCACCCCTTTCTTTGTGGGTGAACCCACCCGAGAGTGACCACATACAATTTGGCCTTTTAGTGAGGTAAAGATTGAGAGAACTCTAGATGATCAAGTTATCGGCACCTGGAATAAAGACTGTCAGTGATATTTGGTCCGGTGGTAAGGTCAGCTAGAATTTGAGGACTTGTGGAACGTTGGTGCGAATCTGCAGCACCTCAACCCAGACCATCCTTGAGCCAAATTGACCCATACTCGATGGGGTTGAGTTCCTCCCATCCCGGGAGAATTGGTGAGGACACCAGGATTAGACATAGATCCCTGGATCTCATATGGTTTAATTAGTTATGTGTCAAAGTTTTGAAAATTTCGTAATCAATTAAGATTGTGTCCTGTAATAAGTTGAGGTTAGTTGATTTGTCTTAATCCTCAATCTAGTCAGTATTTTGAATCCTGTACATCAATTATGAGTCCGGTATGAGCCCAATTTTTGCACAAGAGAGGAGGTTACCCTATTTTGGAGTTCCACCAGGCCACATCCAGGAGTCAGAGACCAATATATCAGCCCATTAGATTTTGTGTGACAACCCAGGATCCAAGATGCTTCTAAAAACCCTGATTCTTTCCAGATGTACTCCAAAGGCCCAGATTCCTCTCCATATGCCAGAGCATATTCCTAAACCAGGGCATCCATGATTCTAGAGGTCCACCTACATCCCAGCCCAAGAAAATCAAGCCCAAGCCCTAAAGAAGCAAGATTCCATGGAATATTCCTGCTACAGGCTCCAGGCCACCTCAGCTTCCAGGAGGCCCAAGCCCATGCACCAAGCCCCTTTGGGCCAGCCCCTTGCTGTCCCTAGAAACCCAACACGCCCTCCTAGGCATCCTTGAAGTGTTGGCCAAGTCTAAGAGGTGTCCTTGAGTTGAATAGTCAAAGCATGAAGTGAGAAGGAGAAGACTAGGTCAAATCCTAACCTAGTTGGGACTTATGCTCCCAATTGTTTTAAGATTTATTTTTCTAACCTAGCTAGGAGAAAACTTGTAACCCAAGTGTGTAACCCTAGTTAGAGGACATGGGAACTCTATAAATACGTCACCCCTTCCCCTTTTGTAAGCAATTTTTATTCATGATATCAAAAACCCTGGTGAAATTTATTTGAGCTTGCGAGCTTGTGTGTTACTTTGTTTTTATTTTTTCTTTGGTTACTATTATACTTGGCCGAATTCCTTGCTATCCTAGAATCCTTCCACTCCCTATCGTACTACCATCCAAGCCTTTACACATCCAAAAAGGAGTGCCCTAGGCCGCTAAGCAAGGAGATCTTCATCAAGCTTCAAGCCGCCCCGCTTCTAAACCCTAACCAGATTCCTTCTAAACCTAGTTTCCTTTCTTTTTCTTACTTGCTATTTTGATTGACACTTGACATTTTGTAGGATCCTAGAGATGTTTCACCTCCCAAGAGGAGGCTTTCCTTGCCTTCAGGACTGCCCAAATCAGCCATCTAATCAATGAAACCAAGCTTCGTCATCCAGACTCCAATCAGAGTGCTGTGTGATCTCTTCATTAGATGTTCTTCAAATCACTAATTAGTAACATCCTTTCCTTCTTTTAATTTTTGATTTGATGAAGATAAGCTATCCTAATCCAAGAGTTTCTCAATTCTCGAGTCCTGGTAATTTATTATTTTGTATGAGTTTGCTTGCGATACGATGATTCTTTGCATTGCTAGTCTTTCTGCTAGTTCTTACTTTATTTTGGGAATCTAGCCTGCAAATTAAATTATAAAAAAATATTAAAAAAACTAGTTTACTATTTTCATGCATGCTTAGTAAACTTAGAGTCATCTTGCATCAATGAGAGTGAGGAAGCTCTTCTAGCTAGAAAATTCAGAAGATTCATGAGAAGAAAGAAATTTCCTTTCAAGAAAATGTTTCAACCAAGCAAAGAAAAGGAAAAAGAAAAGGACAAGGAGAAGGAGGTACCTATCTACTTCGAGTGCAAGAGCCAGGATACTACAAGTTTGACTGCCCTCTCCTAAAGAAATCAAGGAAAAAGCTTAGAAAGAAGGCAATGATGGCGACCTGGAGTGGCAGTGAGGACTCCAGTTTAGATAAAGAATCAGCTAAAGTCGCCAATCTTTGTTTCATGGCACTACAACATAAAGAAGAAGAGGTAAATTCTGATCTTGAAATAAATTATACTTTTGATGAATTAAGAATTGCATATGATGAATTGATGCATGACCATAAAGTGATGATTTTTGAAAATAAAAAGTTGAAAAAGCATCCAAACAAATTTTCACATGAAAACACTACTCTTTTAAATGAAGTCAATGATTTGAAAAACAAGATTGATGTTTTAGAAAAGAAAAACATTGCTTTATCTATGAAAAATGAAGTTTTAAAAATACCTAAAGCAAGTGTTTCAAATTATGAACTTTTGAAGAAAAGTAAACATCTTGAAATAGAAAATAAGCAATATAAAGATGAGCTTGATAAGATAAAACCTTTTGTTGAAAAGTTCACATATAGTTCTGTAAAGCTAAATCTTCTTTTAAACAACCAAAGAGCTATTTTTAATAAAGCCGGATTAGGTTATAGACTTCAAAAATAGCAAAAGTATTTCAAAAATTTCTTTGTACCTACATCATTTAGTATTACATGCTTTTCTTGCAAAAGAGTAGGTCATATAGCTTTTCAATGTAATTTAAGAAAAATCAATGATTCTAGAAGGATTTGGGTTTCAAAAGGAACCAATTTTAATACTAATCCTAAAGGATCCAAGTTGGCTTAGGTACCTAAAAATAAAACTTAATTTGTTTTGTAGGTGTGTCTTGCAACCAATGAAAATGAAAGACTATGGTATCTTGATAGTAGTTGCTCAAGGCACATGACAGGAGATGTGAAGTAATTCACCTCTCTTGAAGTAATAAATAGAGGGAGTGTAACCTTTGCTGATAATAGTAAAAAAAAAATCATTGGATGGTGTGGGCACCAGGCTCAGGAAGAGGCATCAACTGATGCCAAGTTCTTTATGGATAGAAGATTAGAAATTTTAGTCCTGTAATAAATATGAGTCCTGTACTTATGTTTATTTGAATAATTGAGTCTTGTTTCAATTTGGTTGAGTCTTTTTTTATTTCAATTTGGATTCTAAAGTTCAATTAGAGTTCAATTAGGCTTTGTATTGAGTCAGATTCAAGAGCTTCTTAAAGTTGGGTTTCAATTAGGCCAGATTAAGTTCAACCAGCTTCACCAACTACGTGGAGCACCACATCATCATTGAACCATGCCACCTTGGAAGACAAGTCATGCCACTTGGAGGATAGACCATGCCACATCACCAACACAAGTCACCCATGAATTTTCGCCCAAATCAAAATTCAATTTGAAGGAAGGTCCACACTTCATGGGATGCTACCTTGATATTAGGAGTTTAAATTTGTAAAATGGGCCATTCCACTTTCTTTGGGATGCCCCATGATTTTCTCCATGAAAAGTGTTGCATTTTGAATTTGAAAAGGAGCTTAAGGTTTATAAAAGCTCCTAGAATCCTCTTGTAAGGTGAATGATGAATGAAGAAGAATTTTTTTGAAAGCTTTTCCCTTTGCTAGCCAAAGCTCCTTGAGAGAAGGAAGGTGTGAGACCTAAGTTATTTAGCTAATCAAACTTCTAGCCCATATTCCATTTCCATTTGACCAACCTTGAAGGCTCTCCTACAATCCACTCCAAAATTCGTCCATCCCCTCTTCCAAAGGGCGTCTTCTACAAAGAAGTTCACCATGCCAACAAGTGAAGAAGGGTTAAGTTATGGGTGCCAAAGGAGATCTAATTCAAGCCAAGCCTAATCCTCATTAGTCCATTCCAAATTCTCTTTATCCATTCCTCCAATCTCCCATCTAAACCTGTTAATCTTTCCATCTCCTTGTGCAGGATCCCTGGGTCTCATGGTTTCCAAGATGAAGGTCTGCTATGCCAAACAATCAGATGCAGGAGGCCTTAAAACCTAGAGTAATTCCTTTGTCATTTAGGTACTTCATCTTTGGTGTCCTTTATCCCATTTTCAGAACATTAATAGCCGGGTAACCATTCTTATAACTTTCTTTTAGATCTGAAATAGAAAGGTAAGTTAGCCCTAACCTATGTGGTTTCCTAACCACAAAGGTCCTTTCTTAATTACTTTGAGAGAGTTTCTTTCTAGTCATGTTTTTCCCTATGTTCCTTTCATGAATTTCTGTTCCTTTTACTTAGAATAGCTGCATGCCTATTTGCCTCATCAACATTTAGTCTCTTTAATCCTTAGAGATGCATCATTCGATACTTGTTCCCCATCATTGGAATTGGTAAGGTTCATATCTCCCCTACTACTTGGATTGATAATGTTCTTTTAGTTAAAGATTTAATGCATAATCTTCTTAGTATTGGCCAATTTTGCGATAAAGATTTTCAAGTTATTTTCAAATCATCTTTCTGGATGATTGCTAGTCCTTATAAAATTGGAATGAAATTCATTGGAAAAAGGCATGGTAATATCTTTTTGATTTGGATAATCTATCCTTGCCTAATAAAGAATGCCTGGTTATAATGAATTCCACTATTAATGAGACTAGTTAGCTTTTGCATTATAGATTAGGTCATGCAAGAATGTTTTTATTATCAAAACTTTGCAAAAAAGATTTAGTAAGAGATTTACCAAAACTTAGTTTTGAGAAAGACAAAATTTGTGAAGTATGCCAATTTGAAAAACTAGTAAAAATATCTTTTAAACTTAAAGGTTTTGTTACAACTTCTAGGCCATTAGAAATACTCCATATGGATCTCTTTGGACCAACTAGGATATCTAGCCTAAAAGATAAGAGATATGGATTAGTTATAGTAGATGAATTTTTATGGTTTACATGGATTTTATTTCTTACTCATAAAGATGAATCATTTTTAGCATTCATGAAGTTTTACCAAAAAGTTTCAAATAAAAAAGGTACTTCAGTTATTTGCATTCATAGTGATCATGGTTTTGAATTTGAAAATCAGGATTTTGAAAATTTTTACAATAAAAAAGGAATTGAACATAATTTTTCTACACCTAGGACACCTCAACAGAATGGGGTTGTAGACAAGAAAAATCATATTTTAGAAGAAATGGCATGCACTATGCTTTGTAAAAATGATTTGCTAAGATATTTTTGGGCTGAAGTTGTTAATACTACTTGTTATATTTTAAATCATGTTTTAATTTATCATATTTAAAAAAAAAACTCCATATGAGCTTTGAAAATAAAGAAAACCAATTTTAAAATATTTTCATATTTTTGGTTGTAAATATTTTATCATGAATAATGGTAAGGATAATTTAAAAAAATTTGATGCCAAGTCTGATGAAGGTATCTTCTTATGATACTCTACATCAAGCAGGGCATACAAAGTTTTTAACAAGAGAACCTTAGTAGTAAAGGAGTCTGTGCATGTAGTCTTTGAAGAATCTGCTAACAAATCCTCTAGAAAAGATGATACTTCTGATGCATGTACAGGTGCTGAAAAGTTAAAAAAGTTAACATTGGATGATCAACCTTCTCAATAAAGTAAAGAAGATCAAGACAAGAATGAAAGAGAAGAAGCTATACAATGCACACTAAAGCATCAAAATCTATCCAAGGAGTGGAGGTATGCTCATGGACATCCTAAGGAATTAATCCTTGGTGATCCATCAAAATGGGTAAGAACAAGATCTTCTATTAGAAATAAATATGAATATATTGCTTTTGTTTCTTAAGTTAAACCAAAATGTTTTGAAGATGATGAAAAAGATCCTAATTGGATAAATGCCATGCAAGAAGAACTAAATCAGTTTGAAAGAAATAATGTTTGGACTCTAATAGAAAGACTATCTAATATTTCAATTCTTGGCACAAAATGAGTATTTAGGAATAAATTGGATGAAAATGGTATTGTAACTAGAAATAAAGCTAGGCTAGTTGCCAAAGGCTACAATCAAGAAGAAGGGATTAATTTTGATGAAACCTTTACTCCTGTTGCTAGACTTGAGGTAATTAGATTACTTTTAGTATTTGCATGTTTTATAAACTTTAAGTTATTTCAAATGGATGTTAAAAATAATTTTCTAAATGGTTTTATTACCGAAGAAGTATTTGTTGAACAACCACCTGGATTTGAAAATCATGTACCTCTTGATCATATTTTTAAACTACATAAAATATTTTATGATTTAAAGCAAGCATCCCGAGCATGGTATGAAATACTCAACAAGTTTTTAATTGAAAATGATTTCTCTAGAGGCCATGTTGACACTACATTATTTCTAAAGAAGAAAAATGATGATTTACTAGTAGTACAAATTTATGTTGATGAAATTATATTCGGTGCTACTAATGAAATTCTATGTCAAGAGTTTGCTAAGCTTATGCAAGGAGAGTTCAAAATGAGCATGATGAGAGAACTCAGCTTTTTCCTCAGACTCCAAATTAAGCAAAACAAGGATGGAATCTTCATCAACCAAGCTAAGTATTCAAACGAAATCTTAAAGAAGTTTGGGATGGAGACTACCAGATCAATAGGAATACCTATGAGCCCCTCTTGTAAACTTGATAAAGATTAACATGGTAAATCAATTGATCAAAAATTATATAAAGGAATGATTGGCTCTTTATTATACTTGACTGCTAGTAGACCAGATATCATAATTAGTATTTGTATATGTGCTAGATATCAGTTTGATCTTAAAGAATCTCATCTGTTGGCTGTTAAGCGTATATTTAAATAATTATCTGGTATAATTGATATTGGTTTGTGGTACTTTAGAGATTCATCTACTCATTTAATTGGTTATTCAGATGCTGATTTTGCTGGGTATAAATTAGATAGAAAAAGTACAAGTGGAACTTGCCAATTTCTTGGAGTTAACTTAATCTCCTAGTTTAGCAAGAAACAAACTTCAGTTGCACTATCCACAGTTAAGGTTGAGTATATTACAGTGGGAAGTGGTTGTGCTCAAATCTTGTGGATTAAGCAATAACTTTAAGATTTTGGAATCAAACTAATTAAGACACCCATAAGATGTGACAACACCAGTGCTATAAAATTAACTAAAAATCCTGTTCAGCACTCTAGAAGTAAGCATATTGAAATTAGACATCATTTTATTAGAAATCATGTTGAAAATAATGATATTGTGCTTGAATTTGTTAGTAGTGAAATACAACAAGCTGACATATTGACTAAGCCTCTTTAAGAAGACCGGTTCAGTATAATTAGAAGAGAACTTGGGGTCATCAACCCTTTTGTTTGAAATTTCCAACTCTTCACAATCCTTGACACTTTTTTTAATCAAAATTGCTTTCTAATCTTGTTTAATTTGCTTGAAATTCTTCCAATTTTGATCATTGGTCCATTTCCTAGTTTTTTTCGATTTTTAAGTTGAAGTGTTGACACTTGACTCTATGTCATGAGTCGACACTTGAACAGCGACAGACCGACCTAAAATAAGGTAAACATATGGTTTTCTATGATTTTTCTCACTCCAGCTCGAGCCAACTCATTCTCTAACCGTGTTCCATCATCCTCTTCTCTCCAATCTTGGATTCTATCAATTGTTTATTCGATTGGAACTACTTCTATTCAGTCTTTCACTTTTCATTCTCCTATTTGTACTATTCTTCATTCAGTTTTGCTGTGATTCCACCATAGAAACCCTAGATTTCTTCCCCTCTTGCTTTTCCATCTTGTATCTTTGGCAAGGGGCCTAGGAAGCAAGTTGTCCAGAGTCTAAGACCATCTATTCAAGAGGAAGAAAGGAGAACAAAGGCAAGACATGAGGATAGAGCAGTAGATGCACTTGATGTTCTTGCCAGACCCTTTGTTCCTGTGGCAAATAGGGTTGGAGCGAAAACTATTATCGGTGGTCACTGAGTGGACTTCAATTTCATTGACCAGCAGCACTTCAGGATAGGTCAGTGGCTGAGGGATGCAGGTTTGGCATCATTTTGTTCATTATCAGAGAGATTCTACCCGGGATTGATCAGAGAGTTCTACGGTTCACTTGCCCGAGGTAGTGATGGATGGATTGCTTAGGTCCGAGGCAAAGATGTTCCTGTATCAGCAGAGATTTTGAGAAGAGTATGGGACATTCCCATGAGAGGATCAATTATGGATTCATTAGTTAACAAATGCAGTGGTTGCCGATGCATTTTTGAGATAGACTATCTACCTGAGGGAGCCACTGTAGTGGCTTCGATATTATCGCCTGAGATGAGGTTGCTGCACCATATAGTTGCCTGGATCCTTCTACCAAAGATCAGCCATTTCGACTTCATCACAGAGCATGAGCTTCTGATGATGGTATCTTTAGTACAGCACACTCTTGTATGCCTCCCAGTACTCATGGTACACCAGTTGACCGAGGCATCGATCAGTCAAAGATTATGTCTACTTTATGGGATGGGTTTGACACTACTATTCAGAGCTTATGGAGTGGTCATTGATGATGAGCCCTACAGGCAACTATTACACACAGACGTCTATGACATCAGATCATTACACCATATGGGGTATCAGCTTGTTAGAGGCTAGTGGAGACGATGCATTTATGGATTGGTCACTAACAGAGATGATGTGGCGGAGGAGGAGTGCATCTTTTCAGGAGAGGTAGGGCCATCTGAGATTCACAAAGAGACATCTGAGACACAGCCTAAGCCTTCAGCGCAACCTGAGCCAGCACAGACATATATCCCTAGAGTTTCAGAGAGTCTAGAGGATAGGGTCGCTCGCATTGAGACTGAGGTGATGATCATTCGTCAGTGAGTTGACAGGATTCATATGGAGATGAGGGAGAGCCATCGAGGACTGAGTGATGGGATCTCTGCCATTTTGTCTACCTCGTCTAGACCTTCTTCAGGCAGAGCTCCTGCTCCTTCTGCTCTAGCTGATTCACCTCTAGCACCACCTACTCTAGGATCGGATTTGGATGATGATGAGACCGACTCTGATGAGTTTGACATTGCAGATCTGATGACAAAGCCAGTGCCAGAGGCAGCAGCTGACCTTCCTAGGAGTCCTATTTTTGATCCATCTAGTTCATCTTTTCAGACTTCGATCCTATCATCCTCACCTTCCAGATCTGATCCACATCCTTATTCCATTCCTGCACCTACTCCTATCATACCATCAGCTTTCGATACTTCTATCATTCATTCTCCATCTTTGCATACATTATCTCTTATCAGGGAACTAGGATTCTATACCCCTGGTTTCCACCATCTTGATTCAGGACCTATCTTTGATCACACCCCCCTTCATACTGATTTTGATACTGCCATTCTGATCAGTGCTGTTCCTGTTGCTGACATAGCTTCTACCTCTTCTGCACCAGCTAGAGGTAGGACTTATGTTAGATGCAAAGGACGAGGCCATCGTGTTCCATTGAGACAACCAAGACCTGTTTCTCTGATCTCCGGTCGTTGTGGCCACGATCCCATGCTTTTACTGATATCGAACCGATCGAGATTGGATCCTCGGATGATGAGGAATTTGCTTAGGATAGTCTTTATGTTTAGATAGTTTATATTTCAGCACTCTTGTATGTATTTATGTCTATTTACTATTCTGTATCTTTACTTGTATCAATGTATGAAGTGTACTTCAATGAATGAAATCCTTTTATATATATCAATGTTTTATCCTTGGCATTGTATTACTAAATTTCTATGATGTTTTCATCCTTCCCTCTACTCTAACCTTTTTTTTATGATGACAAAAATGGGGAAAATTAAGTGAGTAGTAAGAGAGAGAGAGAAAAAGTAAAAGAGATTTGAGTGAAAAGTAAAAAAGATTTGTATACGAGTTTTCAATAAAAGAAAAATGAATGTAAAAAGAAAAGTGCAATGAGTGAGGGGGAGTAATCCTTCCTTTGCCTTTTTTTGTGTGTAATATAGTTTGTTCAAATCTTTAAATTTAGCTTTTCATTTATGAAAACTCTTTGAAAATCAGTTTTTTGAATTATCTTTTGAGGAAAAATATTCTTACTCTTCAATCTTTTATTCATAAATTTTGTTTTGATTGCTCTATGAAGACTTTCTTATCTTAAAGCATGTTTTATCTTTGATACTTATTTAGAGTATCATGATACTTGAATTTGTTTTTAACTCTGATACTCTGATGGTTCTAATTCAATTCAAATGAGCTTTTAGACTTTCTCTCTTTACTACAATAGAAAATGCAATAAGCTTTATGCAAATTAAAAATTCTTTTAAGAGCTTATTATATGAATTATCTTAAAGATTTTGTCATCATCAAAAAGGATGAAATTATTAACTCCGTTATTGATTTTGACGATAAGCAAAATACTTAAGTATAAGTTAAGTACTAACATGTTCCTTGAAGTGTGTTTAATAGAAAAAGGTACTCATCAAAATAACTAAATTGGATTACTTGTCAAATGATGAAAAAGCCATTTGTATAGATGAAAGATCAGTTATAAATGGACTTAAGTACTTGAGAAATTCTTTAAAGGACTTAAAGAGTTCAGCTCAAAAAGGTCTCAGCAGAAGTTCAGTGATTTTTGAAAAAATCTTAGCAAGTGTCGACCAAAGTATCGACTCACAGTTCAAGTGTCGACTCATGGAATGCAAGTGTCGACTCAAGCCAGCATGCAAAAAGAGTTTCAGATGGCATGGCTGAAGTATCGACTCACACCACTCAAGCATCGACTCAAGGCGTCGACTCAAAGATCGACTCAAGGCCTAAGATAAATTTCTTACAAAACATGCTAAAGTTGAAGACTTGCCTGAAGTGTTGACTCAAGGATGTCAAGTATCAACTTAAGTGTCGACTCACGTGAAAAAGTGTTGACTCACCCGAGAATTCCAGAGAGCTTCAAAAAAGAATTTTGAACTAGGTGTCGACTCATGGTACTTAAGTGTCGACTCACAGCTTGAAGTGTCGACTCTTGGAGTTTTGGAAATAGTAACGGCTAGTTTTTCAAACGCAGAACTTGGCCCTCTTGGCTCCCAATGACTAGTTTTTCATGTCTAATGGTCATAAACCGACCTTGAGGCCTTGGGATGGTATTTAAGTGATTCAAATCAAATTAAAATACAAGAGGATAAAAAGAGAATAAGAAAAAAAAGAAAAGCAAGAGCATTCATTCATATTCATTGAGAGCAACTACCTTCAAGCAAAAAGAAGTCTCCAAGCATTCAAAGCTATCAAGAAGCATTCAATGAAAGATTGTGCCCTGAAAGCCAATTGAAATATTGTATTTTGATCCCAAAATCAATGAATTGACATTTTATAATAAAGGCATTATTTTCATCATACACTGTGTCTTTATGATTTTATGATGAACCCCATAGATTAGGGCTATGGTTCTAGGGTTATGATGAGATCATACCAGTGAGACCTAAAGCCTTAAAACCCTAATCTAAAATATTCCTGGTCGATGGGACATTGAGTTGGGGATCAATGTTTCCGGCAAGACCAGCACATCCTATATATGCTTTGTGATGAGGGTGACTGATCTCACAGTCACTTGTGTTTGACACTAATACTAGGATGTGAGTGCTCATTAGAGAATGAGTTCACTGAATTGATCCAGATTGAGAATATCTAATGGAACCTTATCTGTTTGTCAATAGATAATTCTCATAGTGAGAGTAGTGCATGTGGTCCTTTGACTTGAGACTACCATAGTACCTTATATATATGAATCCATACTTTGGTTCGCAATCAATCATGACACTGAGTCATGCACGAGGTGATACTGGTTATGGTGGATTGTATATGAAGGTTGTGAGTAGGTCAACAAGGAATTGATCAGCCCTAGTAAGAGGGAATTGCATCCAGCTAATTTCAAATGATGGATTCAAGAAACCTTTGATCAAAGTATGAACATTAGAGTTATTTTCTAATGGTTCATTAATGAATCATCATTATAAAGGTTGAGCTAGGGATGAATATGAAATTGGATTTGACAAGTATCCATATTCATAATCATACTCGGGATGCAAGTTGATCAAAGGACTGAATTGCCCGGTAACTCACCACTGAAGGATATTTTGGTAATTCCACCAAAATTCCACATCTTCCGGGTAGACATGATACGTTGCTAGACGTCAATCTTGTCTTGTAGGTATATGATTGAGTCATGGTAATTCAAATCAGTTAATTAGAATTAGATTCTAATTGACCGAGTCGAGCTAGTTTGAGTTGACCTAAATCGGCTTAGTTGAGATCTAACCGAATTAAGTCAAATAGCACTCGGACCTGCTGCTGGCTAGGTGTGGAACCTAATGGGTCACACACAAAAGAAAATTGATGAAGCATTTAATTTGGAATTAAATCATGTTTGCAGGATAAACACACTAGCATGTGTTGCAGACCAAATTTCTATTCGAATCATATTCGAATTTGGTTCCGAATTGGGCTTAATTGGGTTCTAATTGAACTAGATTAAGGTCCAATTTAATTTTTAGGACATTGGGCTAACCCATGGCTGAACCCAAGTGAATTAAGTTCACCGAGACCCTCTCTCCAAGCCGCCCTCTCCCTTTCTCACCCGCGCGCGCCAAGAAGAAGAGTCCACGCGCGTGGACTCCTCTTCATGCGCGTGAGAAAGAAAATAACATCGAAGAAAAATCTGAAAAAGGGGTGATTCAGATCCTTGTCTGGCGCCCTTGGATCTGGATCTGATGGCCAAAAAAAATTAAGCAAAAGATCCGTCGCTTTTCGGTCGCAAATTCTTCTCCAAAAGTCATGATTCTTCCTGAAGTTTTTTCGAGAGTCCTCCTCGTCGGAAAAATGAAAATTAAATCAGAGAATCATGATTTTTGGTTGAGGGGACGCATGAGGAATGAGGGATCATGATTCCTGGGGTTTCAGAGGGTTGCGTTGTTTTGAAAAGACGCCCCTCTGAGATCTATAAATAGGGTTGGGTTCTCGGGGGTTTTCATGCAACATAATTCAGAGATCCGATTCCTTTTCTTCCTCTCCAGAATACTCCTTCCCCTTGTTCTTGTTGGGTATTGTTTCCCTTACAGAGGTATCCTCTGTCAAAACTCTGACCCTAAACAAGAATAAGAAGAAGGTCTTGAACGGTAAAGGAAAGAAAAAGGAAAGGATCTGTTCTTCTTCTTTTCCTTCTTGAATTAAGACTTGGCCTGTCTTAATTTTTCTTCCAATTCAATTCAAGAAAAGGAATTCAAGAAAGGGAATTCTTGAAAAAAAAAAAAAATTCAAGAAGAGGAAAGAAGGAAGAAAAGAAATTTTCAAGAAAGAAAATTTCAGCCTAAAAGTCCAAGAATTGAATTCTTGAAAAAGAATTCAAGAAGAGGAGCCAAGAACTAGAAATTGTTGTCTTCATCTTTTTCTGTGTGGATCACCATTGGAGGGTGAACATTTGGGCACCTGGTGGAGATTCAGAGTTTGGATTTTTGCGATACAGGTTAGTATTTTAATTTGAGATTAAATCTTATATATACATCTTATATGTTTTAATTCTTTTAAGGAGATATTGGGTTAAAGGTTTGGTGAAGATTTCATAAAGATAAAAATTTTGAAATCTATGTTTCCGCCTTGCCATCGAACCCTACAGTGGTATCAGAGCCTCCTTATTAAGATTAAAATATATATGCTAATTTTTAGATGCATATTTATATAAGTAACATGAGATGTAGTCTATGTTTGATGTAATGTCACCAATTAGGGTTTTCACTCAAACCCTAATTGTTGTAGAGATATGTTTAGAGATCTTGTCATCATACTGAAATAAGGTTGCCCTGGCATAATGGTGGATCCATTATGTGGTAAATGGTTGTCCTAGTATGATGGCACACTATGGCACATATTTGCTAGAATGTGCTTTGTTTTAATAAAGCCCTCTTTAAAAACATATTAAGTTGTAGTGTCATATACCAAAAGCAAAAATAATCAATATGATTAGTTTATCATTCGGTGTCTAGGAAAAGTGGTTCATGATCAGTAAAGAGGACGTGATTTTTAATTGGTTCCGTTGACTGACCTGGCCAATTCTTATTGGTGTCTAAGGAAAGCAACGGGGGACTCCCACCACTCTCCCACTTACCTGGCCGATATGATTAACTTAATTATTGATTGATATGCTTAGTGTAATATTCACTACATGTGGCCTTCCTTCATGCCAATTCATTATTATGTTATGATCCATATTAGGTTTGTTGTGTACACACAAGGCCTTTTTTTTATGGTGACTAACATAATTTTGGCTTGGTACATTTGATGTTTATGGCATGATTTAATATAATACTTTGTTGTGTACACACAAGGGTATTATAATTAGTATCATGACTATATAGCAATGAAGGGTCTATCTTAACTAAAATATTACAGTTTGTTGTGTACACACAAGGCTATTAATATTTTAGAGGCCAAGATAAGTTGAGAATTGTATGAATTACAATTGGAAAGAGTTTTCCTACCTTTGAACTTATATAAGATTTGTTGTGTACACACAAGGTCTTTTATAAGGAATTAGGATCTCAATCCCACTAAGAGAACCAATTAGGGTTTTCTCGATCATCACATGGAGGGTTATGATGCTTGATAAAATAGTGGGAGACATAATTAAGTTAAAGTCCTAATTTAATTATGTTTTGTCAACATTGATTGTTTGCTTATGTAATGTTCTTTGTTAATGTAGATTAAGTGGCCTCTTCACTCTCACTCCGTAGCATTCTTGATGCAAATAAATTGACTGGACCAAACTATGTTGATTGGTTGAGAAACCTGAAGATAGTACTCAGCCAAGAAAGAATTTCTTATATTCATGATACCCCAACCTTGGAACCATTAGGGGAAGATGCCTCGCAAGAGGATAAGACCACATATAACACGTGTCAAAATGACTCACTTACTGTCAAGTGTATAATGCTTGCCTCTATGACCAATGAGTTACAGAGGCAACATGAAAGCATGGACACAAACTCCATATTGCTCAATTTAAAAGAACTTTATGGAGAACATAGTCGAACTGCAAGATATGAAATATCTAAGCAGTTATTCCGTGCAAGGATGACAGAAGGTACATCCGTACAAGACCATGTATTAAAGGTTATTGACCTAATCACCCGATTGGGTCAATTGGGTTTTGTTATGGATGGGGAGTTGAATCAGGATTTAATCCTGCAGTCACTCCCAGAGTCATTTTCATAGTTTGTTCTTAATTATCATATGAACAAACTTAACACTTCCTTGCCTGAGCTGTTGAATATGTTAAAAATAGCAGAGAGCCATTTAAAGAAAAATAAGGCTCCACTTCTTCTTGTGGATGGTGTAAACAAGAAGAAAATAGGCAAAAAGGGTTCCAAGAGGAGGTTGAACCCAAAAGGGGGCATCAAGAAAAAGAAAGGAAAGAAGGCCTCCGGACAAATGACTTGCTTTCATTGTGGCAAGCCGGGTCACTGGAAAAGAAACTGCAAGGTTTACCTTGCAAGTGTGAAGCCTGGTGCTAGTGATGCACCAAAAGGTATGTATGAGATACATGCAATTTTGTCATTAGACTCTTCTAATTCAAACTCTTGGGTATTGGATACTGCTTGTGGTCATCATATCTGCAAATTATTGCAGGGACTACAGAACATTAGAGTTTTGAAGGAAGGCGACTTTGAGCTCTACGGTGCTGGAGGAGATTCCATCCAAGCATAAGCTGTAGGGACTTATATGTTGAAGCTACCTTCTGGGAAGATTTTAAAGTTAAAAAATTATTATTTTATGCCTAGAATCATTAGAAACATCATATCTATACCCTTGTTACTTAAACAAGGATATATTATGAATGTAATGAGCAGTGGCTGCTTAATCAGTTTTTCTAATAAAATAATATTTAATGGCATATTTTGCAATGATCTCTTAACTTTATCTTCTGATGATAATATACTACATGTTAGTAATAAACGAAAAAGAGATGAAGTAAACAATACTTTACTTTGGCACTGTCATCTTGGACATATTAGTGAGCAGAGGATTAACAAGTTATACAAGGAAAAATTCCTTAATCCTTATGACTATGAATCATTAGGAACTTGTGAATCATGTCTCATGGGTAAAATGACCAAGACTCCATTTAGTGGACATAATGAAAGGATAATAGAGTTATTAGGACTCATACACACTGATGTATGTGGACCTATGACAACTCAAGCCAAGGGTGGATACTCATATTTCATCACATTCACTGATGATTTTTCAAGGTATGGATTTGTGTATCTAATGAAACATAAGTCCGAAGCTTTTGAAAAATTTTTAGAGTATCAAAGTATGGTAGAGAAACAAATGGAAAAAAGTATTAAGATCCTTCGATCAGATAGAGGAGGTGAATACTTATCCACCGAGTTTCTTGATCACCTTAAACAAAAGGGAATCATCTCTGAATGGACTCCTCCTTACACACCACAATTAAATGGTGTTACTGAAAGGAGAAATCGTACTTTATTAGATATGGTACGGTCCATGATGTGCTTCACAGACTTACCTATTTCTTTCTGGGGATATGCCTTGGAAACAGCGGCTAATATTTTAAATAGAGTACCATCCAAACCTGTATCTAGCATTCCATATGAGTTATGGAAGGGAAAGAAACCCAATCTTAAGCACCTTAAGATATGGGGATGTCCAGCCTATGTCAAAAGAAATTTTGGACATAAGCTTGATGTTAGAGCAAAAAAGTATCTATTTGTTGGATATCCTAAAGATAGTATAGGATATCTATTCTACCACCCTACTGAACAAAAGGTTTTAGTCAGTAGGCATGCCATTTTTATGGAGAAAGAGTTCATCCTACAAAAGGGCAGTGGGAGAAATATTGAACTTGAAGAAGTTCAACAAGTAGATACATCTCGACAAAATCATAACATAGTTAGTATAGAACCTGAACACACCGCTCCTATCCGTAGGTCTGATAGGGTGCGACATGCACCTGAAAGGTATGGGTTCATTATTGAAAATAATGAAGCCCGAATCATTGATAATGATGAGCCTCTAACATATACGGATGCTGTCATAAGTAGTGACTCAGAAAAATGGCTGGAAGCCATGAGATCCGAAATGGACTCCATGTATGTCAACCAAGTCTGGACTTTGGTTGATGCACCAGAGGGTGTTAACCCTATTGGATGCAAATGGGTCTATAAGAAAAAGATTGGGGCAGATGGCCAAGTTGAAACTTATAAAGCCAGATTAGTGGCTAAGGGTTTCAGACAAAAACAGGGAATAGATTATGATGAAACATTTTCTCCTGTTACCATGCTCAAATCTATTCGGATCATGCTTGCTATAGCAGCATATCATGATTATGAAATCTGGCAGATGGATGTGAAAACTGCATTCCTCAATGGTTTCCTTGAGGAAGAGGTTTATATGTCACAACCAGAAGGTTTTGTCTTGGAGACTAAACCTAATCAGGTATGTAGGCTAAAGAAATCTATTTATGGATTAAAGCAAGCATCTAGGAGTTGGAACATTCGATTTGATAAGACAGTCAAAGAATTTGACTTTATCAAAAATGAGGATGAACCTTGTGTGTACAAGAAGACTAGTGGGAGTGCCATAGTTTTCTTGGTTCTGTATGTAGATGACATACTCCTCATTGGGAATGATATCCCAATGTTACAATCGGTCAAGGTATGGTTATCTAAACAGTTTTCCATGAAAGACTTGGGAGAAGCATCTTATATACTAGGAATCAAGATCTATAGAGATAGATCTAGGAGGATGCTAGGTTTATCCCAGTCTAGGTACGTTGACCAAGTGCTAAAAAGATTTAGCATGGAGGAAAGTAAAAGAGGTTACTTACCTATTGGTCATGGCATACATCTTTCTAAGAAGATGTCTCCTAAGACACCTGAAGAAAGAAATAGAATGAATTCTATACCTTATGCTTCGGCAGTAGGGTCTATTATGTATGCTATGCTATGAACTAGGCCTGATGTGGCATATGCCTTAGGTATAGCCAGCAGGTTTCAGGCTGATCCAGGAGAGGATCATTGGAAGGCTGTGAAAAATATTTTTAAGTACTTAAGAAGAACTAAGGATATTTTTCTAATATACGGAGGATCTGATCTTAAACTAGAAGCTTATTCAGATTCTAGTTTTCAATCAGATCCAGATAACAGCAAATCTATATCTAGGTATGTTCTTACCCTTAATGGAGGAGCTATAAGCTGGAAAAGTTCTAAACAACAAACTGTAGCTGACTCAACAACTGAGGCAGAGTACATTGCTGTTAGTGAAGCTGCCAAGGAAGCTGTCTGGATGAAGAAGTTCATATCAGAGTTGGGCATAGTTCCTGAGATTGAAGGTCCAGTATCACTTTACTGTGATAATACGGGGGCTGTTGCTCAAGCAAAGGAACCAAGAGCTCATCACAAATCAAAGCACATTCTGAGACGCTTCCATCTCGTTCGAGAGATTGTCGAAAGACATGAAGTCTGCTTTAAAAGGGTAGAAACGAAGAACAACATAGCAGACCCGTTCACTAAGGCTCTATCACAGCGAGAGTTTGATCGCCACCTTGATTGTATGGGGTTAAGATTTAAAGGTGATTGGCTTAAGTGCAAGTGGGAGATTGAAAGATTATGCCCTAAAAGCCAATTGAAATATTGTATTTTGATCCCAAAATCAATGAATTGACATTTTATAATAAAGGCATTATTTTCATCATACGCTGTGTCTTTATGATTTTATGATGAACCCCATAGATTAGGGCTATAGTTTTAGGGTTATGATGAGATCATACCAGTGAGACCTAAAGCCTTAAAACCCTAATCTAAAATATTCCTGGTCGATGGGACATTGAGTTGGGGATCAATGTTTCCAGCAAGACCAGCACATCCTATATATGCTTTGTGATGAGGGTGACTGATCTCACAGTCACTTGTGTTTGACACTAATACTAGGATGTGAGTGCTCATTAGAGAATGAGTTCACTGAATTGATCCAGATTGAGAATATCTAATGGAACCTTATCTGTTTGTCAATAGATAATTCTCATAGTGGGAGTAGTGCATGTGGTCCTTTGACTTGAGACTACCATAGTACCTTATATATATGAATCCATACTTTGGTTCGCAATCAATCATGACACTGAGTCATACACGAGGTGATACTGGTTATGGTGGATTGTATATGGAGGTTGTGAGTAGGTCAACAAGGAATTGATCAGCCCTAGTAAGAGGGAATTGCATCCAGCTAATTTCAAATGATGGATTCAGGAAACCTTTGATCAAAGTATGAACATTAGAGTTATTTTCTAATGGTTCATTAATGAATCATCATTATAAAGATTGAGCTAGGGATGAATATGAAATTGGATTTGACAAGTATCCATATTCATAATCATATTCGGGATGCAAGTTGATCAAAGGACTGAATTTCCCGGTAACTCACCACTGAAGGGTATTTTGGTAATTCCACCAAAATTCCACATCTTCCGGGTAGACATGATACGTTGCTAGACGTCAATCTTGTCTTGTAGGTATATGATTGAGTCATGGTAATTCAAATCAGTTAATTAGAATTAGATTCTAATTGACCGAGTCGAGCTAGTTTGAGTTGACCTAAATCGGCTTAGTTGAGATCTAATCGAATTAAGTCAAATAGTACTCGGACCTGCTGCTGGCTAGGTGTGGAACCCAATGGGTCACACACAAAAGAAAATTGATGAAGCATTTAATTTGAAATTAAATCATGTTTGCAGGATAAACACACTAGCATGTGTTGCAGACCAAATTTCTATTCGAATCAGATTCGAATTTGGTTCCGAATTGGGCTTAATTGGGTTCTAATTGAACCAGATTAAGGTCCAATTTAATTTTTAGGACATTGGGCTAACCCATGACTGAACCCAAGTGAATTAAGTTCACCGAGACCCTCTCTCCAAGCCTCCCTCTCCCTTTCTCACCCGCGCGCGCCAAGAAGAAGAGTCCACGCGCGTGGACTCCTCTTCATGCATGTGAGAAAGAAAATAACATCAGAGAAAAATCTGAAAAAGGGGCGATTCAGATCCTTGTCTAGCACCCTTGGATCTGGATCTGATGGCCAAAAAAATTAAGCAAAAGATCCGTCGCTTTTCAGTCACAAATCTGTCTCCAAAAGTCGCGATTCTTCCTGAACTTTTTCCGAGAGTCCTCCTCGTCGGAAAAACGAAAATTAAATCGGAGAATCATGATTTTTGGTTCAGGGGACGCATGAGGAATGAGGGATCGTGATTCCTGGGGTTTCAGAGGGTTGCATTGTTTTGAGAAGACGCCCCTCTAAGATCTATAAATAGGGTTGGGTTCGCGGGGGTTTTCATGCAACATAATTCAGAGATCCGATTCCTTTTCTTCCTCTCCAGAATACTCCTTCCCCTTGTTCTTGTTGGGTATTGTTTCCCTTACAGAGGTATCCTCTGTCGAAACTCTGACCCTAAACAAGAATAAGAAGAAGGTCTTGAACAGTAAAGGAAAGGATCTGTTCTTCTTCTTTTCCTTCTTGAATTAAGACTTTGCCTGTCTTAATTTTTCTTCCAATTCAATTCAAGAAAAGGAATTCAAGAAAGGGAATTCTTGAAAAAAAAAAAAAATTTCAAGAAGAGGAAAGAAGGAAGAAAAGAAATTTTCAAGAAAGAAAATTTCAGCCTAAAAGTCCAAGAATTGAATTCTTGAAAAAGAATTCAAGAAGAGGAGCCAAGAACTAGAAATTATTGTCTTCATCTTTTTCTATGTGGATCACCATTGGAGGGTGAACATTTGGGCACCTGGTGGAGATTCAGAGTTTGGATTTTTGCGATACAGGTTAGTATTTTAATTTGAGATTAAATCTTATATATACATCTTATATGTTTTAATTCTTTTAAGGAGATCTTGGGTTAATGGTTTGGTGAAGATTTCATAACGATAAAAATTTTGAAATCTATGTTTCCGCCTTGCCATCGAACCCTACATTCAAGTGCAACACCTTTGAGAATTAACTGAGGCTTCATCAAGTTCAAGACAAGCAACTTCTCCAAGCTTCAAAGAGATATCAGCTTTTCATTAGAAAGCTTTTCTTGTTTACTTTACTTCATCTCATGTCTTTGTTGTAAGAGTATTTGGTAAGTCTAAGAATAAAACCAAGGAGGTTATTGGTTAGCCTTTAAAAACCAAGGAGGTTATTGGTTAACCTTTGAAAACCAAGGAGGTTATTGGTTAGCCTTTGAAAACCAAGGAGGTTTCTGGTAAGCCTAGTTGAAAACAAGGAGGTTTCTTTTGGTGAGCCTTATAAAAACTAAAAAGGTTTTGATTAGTGAGCCCATAAAACTAATTGACTATAATCATGAGAGTCTATAGTGAATTCCCAAGTGAACCTTGGAGAGTGGATATAGGTGTATTGGAAAGCACCAAACTACTATACTTGGCTTGTGTTTGTGATTGTCTCTAGCTTTCTTTACTTGCTCTTATATTTGTTGCATTTATATTTTCGCTGCATACTCTTCAAGAGCATACTATTTCACCTTGCACTAGCACTTGATTTAATATTTGTATTGGCACATATTCCTGCAAGTAATTTTTAGAAACCCAATTCACCCCCCCTCTTGGGTTGCTTACTAGGCAACAGCTGGGCTCATATCTAGGAGTACTAATCCTATGGGGTTCAGGTCGACTTGGAAAAACTTGACTGGCACTAGGCTGATACCTAGGGGTTATGGGCTCATAGGATATGGGCTCAGACCTATGGATTATGGATTTATTGGATCTGGGTGCATAGGATCTAGAGTCATAGGATCTAGAGTCATAGGATCTAGGTTCATAGGTTCTGGATGCATAGGTTCTAGGTTCATAAGATTTGGGCTCTCAGATCTATAGGTTGTGGATCTCTTAGACACATAGGACTTGGGTAGGTACTTTTCTCTAAGTTTGCTTTTCATGGCTCTCCAGGTAGTTATGGGTGCTTCTTCTATTCTAGCCATTCTCTCAAACTTATCCCAATCTACCTTAGCCTAGCGAACTAACTTGGCTTTAGCAAACCTGAACTGATCTCTTTCAGAATAGAAACCCTTATTCCCTTTAAAATACAGGTCCATATTCCTTTCCCAATTAAGATAATCCCCAAGCTCAGGTTCACCACCAAATTTAGCTGCTTCTCCCCAAGTGGCTCCCCTAAGGTGGGGTTCCAAGTACGGGTCATGGTATGGGGTTCTCCTAGGGTTAGGCTCCACGTATGGATTAGAGTATTGGACTCTCCTAGGGTTAGGAGGTGTGGGCAAAGGTGACTCAAGTTTGGGTCTAGTATGGGTCCTACGATTTTCTTCTAGGGTTCCTAACCGGTCTCCTACTTGGTCAAACCTATTGGCTAAGTGGTCAAGCCTATTATGGGTTTGGGTATTAGATTGGGTCAATTGGTTCATCTGGGTGGTCAATTGGACAAACTAGTCATTCATGGCCTTCATGAATGTCTCAAAATTGGGCTCAATGGTTGAACTGGGTCGGGGTTTAGACTAGTTATACTGGACTCCTGACATGGTAATCATACAATCAATCAATTAAGGGATTATGATGCAATCAAGCACACAAGGGTTAGCACATTTTAGGGTTTGCTAGACCTAGAGTCAAAGTTGAATGGATCGATTCAACTTACACCCAACTCAACAACTAATCCTTCCACTGGCCAGGTAAGAGGTGGGGTGGTGGGAGGCTCCCCATGCCTGTGACATGATCATAATTAAGAAACCACCAATCTGCTTAGGGTGTTTGTCATTGGACCTCTAGCCTTAGACACAAGTTTCCAGTTATAGTTGAGGAATTGAATGCACTAGTTTACCTACACGACTCGGACCCGACCTATTGGTGTTCCTAAATGAATTAAGTTGCTAGTGTTGGGAATTGTGTCCCAAAGCCAATCACCTAGGCTGTAGGCAGTTGAGCTGAGTATTGTACTCTTTGTATGAATTAATAAATATTATTTTGGTAGCTCATCACATACTGACATTTTCTTGTAATGAATTCTTTTCATGTGATGAAGTCCTTAGGACTACATTGATTTTGATATAGAGAGGATATATCTAGTGGTCCTTAAACCAGGTTCACAACCAAAGGATACATTGTACTGGACGACAATGTATCAAGTGTAGGTTGTTGTGGTTCACATCGTTTGGTTGTCCTCTTGACCAAAAAAGTGTGGTGATACTGATGTAATCTGGAAGTGGGATATATGATATCTCATTGAACGTGGCTCCGTGTAGCCCTTTTCTGCCAAAGGGATACTCACGATTGGATATGGATATATGTGTCCCTCCGACCTGAGGTCATCATGGTAGCTAGCAAGTAACTCCCTATGCTTTGGTGCCGGACTACCTGGATTTCTAATCCGATGATGGAAGGTTTCTAGGTATAGGCATGTACTTGTGGAGCAGTGGTAGACCAAGATGGAATTGATGTGTCCAAATAGTTTGGATTGAATGTCTCACAATGTCTCAATTTAGTAAATCCTCGACCGGGATAGTCCTAGTGAGGAGTCACTGTACTTGCGAGGTTGAGATATATTATGGATTGACTCAGCTGGGTTGGCAGTCTAACCCCTATGCTTTGGTGCCGGACTACCTGGATTTCTAATCCGGTGATGGAAGGTTTCTAGGTATAGGCATGTACTTATGGAGCAGTGGTAGACCAAGATGGAATTGATGTGTCCAAATAGTTTGGATTGAATGTCTCACAATGTCTCAATTTAGTAAATCCTCGACTGGGATAGTCCTAGTAAGGAGTCACTGTACTTGTGAGGTTGAGATATATTATGGATTGACTCAGCTGGGTTGGCAGTCTAACCCTAAGTCATCCTGAGCATTGGAGGTCAAAGGAATGAATTATACGATAATCATATGCCAGAAGTTTGATTGATTGCTCTCGCATCTTCGACCTATCTGGATGCCGGGATCCATTGCTAGATGGTATCTTGTGCTGGTACTGGAATTGTTCCAGTACTATTGCCTAGGTGCGAACTTATGAGGTCACATTCCATAAAGGATCCCTTCCTGATCCATGTACCGATTTATGATTGGGAATCATTTCAGTAATGGTTTGATTGAGCACTCTTTGGATTGACTTGGGTTTGAGTCGATCAGGATTTGTTCGGGTCCACCAGGAATTGTTTTTGGGTAACCAGAACTAGGCCAAGCCATTTGATTATTAGATTTTGATCTAATTGGGTTTTTGAATCAGTTTTGAACCGTTTGAAAATCTTTGAACTGGTTGTGAACCGGTTTGGACACATCACCACGGTGATTTAATGGCTTGGGTGTACAGGGCTTTCAAGCATCTTATCCTCTCCCCTTCCCCTCGGTTTTGGTTGTATTTACTCCACCATTTTGGCTCTTCAATGCTTGATCAAGAACGAATTAGATTCATTCCAAAAACTCGCTGCCCTCTCTTATTTTCAGCCAGTCTCTTCTCCTCCCAATGCACCGTTTGAATGGGTTTCCTGCTACTATAAATTCTGGGCGCTGAATGTTTCATGAGGTGCTGTAAAAACCATGAGAGGTCTTCTTCCTTGGAGAACTTCCACTTCCATTCCACCGGTGATTTAGAGGCCTGGGTTTTTGTGAGTGATTGGGAGAGAAAAGATCTTTTAATCCCTGTTCTTCTTGGTGCTCAATTGGTGGAAGAAGGAATCTCTGTTTTGGTGAAAACAAATTCAGAACTTGAAGTTCTATTTTCTTCTTTCCTCCCCTCACTGTTTCAAGTCTTCCGGCAACTAGCATCGCACGAGAGACGGATCAGAGGAGCCCCAGGCGTGTCCCCCCTCTAAAGAGTGTTCGTTTGAGCACTTGGGAGCTGGATCAACCTCCTTGCTGCTATCATTTGTTTGTTATGTTTTTGTTTTGTTGCAGAAAATTTTGTACAGCAATCCTTGGGTGAACCGAGCTTCAATTTGTTGGAAGATTAAAGCTATTATCTCTCCATTGAAGCAAGAGAAGTCACCAAGTGTTGTTGCAAGACAAGTGACCTACAATTTGCTATTTTCTGTTCCTCCATTGCTGCTGTTAAAGAGAGGAAGAAACAACGTTTTCAAGAGGCTACTGGAAGAAGACAACAGGAATAATTTTATTCCTGTTATCCCAGTTATTCTAGCAGATATCCCAGAGTTATTCCAGTAGGAATAAGGTAAATTTTCTTGTTTTATTTTTCATGCATGTCTTGATCTAGTTTTATAAAGTTGTTTATAAATATTACATGCCCATGTTATGTCATGTTTTGCCTATACATGTATCTGGAATATGCTAGATCCTGTATGGAGCGGGTTTCTTTCGCTGTTATTTTAAAATAGTTTTTAAATACATACCTGCTCCCTGCTGTTGCGCGCTTAGTGTAGGCACCTACAACCACGTTATTTACTTTCAGTGGTATCAGAGCCCGGTTCTGGTGTAATATATCTTGATGCATGTATTGTTGATTAAAATGTTTAATCTATTGTATCTTAATCATAGGGATGATTAGAGAGTACTTTTAGGAACCTAGTTGAGACCTTCACCATGGCCGTATGTCTTTAGCACGATGCGGTTCGTCTCTGTTGGCCTCTTCAGAAAGATCCTTTAAGGAAATCGAAGGAATTAAAATTATTTTAATTCAGATACATTTTTGGCATGACTTATAAATTTGTTATTTGAGTAATGTAATATTTATAAAAGAATAGTCTAGATATGATGCATGAGTGGATATGTAAAAGGAGTTTTACATAGATTTAATTAAAATTGTTTTAATTAAAAATGTTGGCTTATATTCAAACAATTTTGAATTGTATGATTAATTAAATGATAAATTATTTTAGGGTTTATGAAACCTAATGTCATTTAAATAAGCCAATTGGGTTAATTGGGTTAGCTGTCAAATTGGGTCCATAAGTTGGTTAGACCTATGTTTAGTTGAACTGGATAACAAGAAGACTAATCAAAAGTTGATTAAGGTCCTTCTTTAAATCCATCTAATAGTTAGATGGGTTAGTCCATTCATCTAAAATGGATCTGATTAGTGGCTCTGTGGAAGCCCGAGTCTTTAGGCTAGTCTGATCGAGTTTGGTAAACCGATTGGTATCGAGGTAGGTTTGGTATTTGTGATCATGGTTGCATGAGGCTGCCTCTTTCCTGGCCAACTTGGTTGGTGTATAGGAAAGATGGTTAATGGCGAATACTCACCCATGATCTCACCTACCTAGCCAGTCGTGTTGACCATAACTAATTAGAAAAGCTCATTGACTTGAGTTAACCCATGTCACCCAGGTTGATCAGTCTGACTGATCGATAGGTGCCCATTGATCAATTGTTGAATAGGTTCAACGCTCCTGGAAATTGATTCATTCAGTGGGAGGATGATCCATGTCCTTCTCTTATTCTTCTATCACAACCTAAAATCCTCTAAAATTATTAGATCCTGAAAAAGACTAAGTCAAGGAGTTGATCGTGTCTTAGCCTCTCATTAAGTGAGTTAGTAATGTATCCTTTAACTTGGTGTTTCATCGGCAGTTCCATAGAACGGGTGTGCATCCGGTTATTGGAATTGCTCTCTCATGGATGATGATTCAGTGCAACCTTCTTGACGGTGATCAGGTGAGTCGGCCATAGTCGGGCTTGGTCATTCATTGGCTGGAAGTATTGGATTTATCATATTAATGGTTGGACCTAACTGGAGACCCGCAATAGGAGACCCCTATGCCGATTGGGATGCTCTCTGGGGCAAAATAAATTACTGGAAGTTGCTTGGGGAAGCAATTGGTTGGTGACCTACCTTTAGGCGCGTATGGGTGAGCTGGCCATAGTCGGGCTCATACATGGTCTATTGGATTTCAGTACCCAATATGAAATAGTGATTTCATGAATTGGAGTTAGAGGCTTCCAGTCTGAAAAATTAGTGGGAGAGACCTTTAGACTAAAGTCCAAGTCTTTTGGTTAATTAATTGATTCATACTCTAATTTGGTCTTATTTTTCCTTTCAGATATCTTGAAATCTTTCGCTCTGGTCACTTCTTGATAACGAGAAGTTGAAGGGTCACAACTTCGATAGCTGGTATCGAAAGTTGAGAATTGTTTTGGAGCATGAATGGATCCTTTATGTGATAACGGATCTGGCACCTGAAATCCCCTCTACCAGTGCTCGGAGTTCGGTCAGGGACACTTATCAGAAGTGGGTTTTTGATTAGACTACTGTCCGATGCATCATGCTAGTGGCAATGAACGACGAGTTCAGTCGCAAGTTTAAGGAGGCCCAACCAGAAGAGATTCTTCTAAAGTTGAAGGAATCTTTCGATACACCGGACGATGTAGAGCGGTACAAAGTGTCTTATGCCATCTACAATGCCAAGATGCCGAATGGTGGTTCAGTCACCAATCATGTATTGTACATGATCGAGTTGATTGAAAATTTGGGCAAGCTTGGATGTCCCTTGCACGAGCAGCTTGGCAAGGATGCGATTTTGAATTCTCTGCCCTCCTCCTATCTTGACTTTCTCAACCATTACAGAATGAACAAGCCTGTAGTCAATTACCATGGTTTAATGGGATTACTGTAGACTTTCGAGAAAGACCACCAACTGAATAAGGGGGTGGTGAATTTAGTGGGAGGTTCTAGAGTTCGTCGTCCCTTTAAGAAAGGGAAGGATAAAAGAAAGGGAAAGAAGGTATTGAATGCTCCTGGCCCGAGTCAGACCAGGAAAGTGAGAGCTGACCAGTCCAATGCAGAGTGCTTCTACTGTAATAAGCGGGGACACTGGAAGAGGAATTGTCCTCTTTACCAAGCATCCCTAGATCCGAACAAGCCAAGGAAGGGAAAGCAGTAGAGTGCTGGACAAGGTATTTATATGATAAAGCCTTGTAATTTCTCTATTTGAGATACTGCTAACTAGGTATTGGATACTGGTAGTCCTATTCATGTCTGTAATTCATTACAAGGACTACAAGTTAGCAAGAGATTCAAGGATGGGGAACAATTCCTGAGCATCGGGAATGGAAATCATATTCCAGTACTGGCAATGGGAGTTCTGAGCCTTATCTTTGAGTCTTGTGCTGTCGAGTTAGTCGACTGCCATTACTGTCCTAGTTTCATCATGTGCATTATCTTTGCAGGCCTTTTGGCTAATTATGGTTATAAACTATCAATAAAAGGTGATATTTGCCAGGTTATTTTGAATAACTCTGTGATAATGAAAGCTAAGTTAAATAATGGCATTTATGCACTATCACGGCCTGTTAGTGTAATATACACATCTGGCAAATGCCCAAGGCTTGAAAATGTCAGTGATCTATATCTTTGGCACTGTAGGCTAGGTCATGTTAACCAGAATAGGATAAACAAGTTGCGAGGAGTGGTCTCCTCAAGGTCAGTGATTCTGAATCACTGCCCACTTGTGAATCCTGTTTACTTGGTAAAATGACCAAGTCACCTTTTATTGGAAAATGTGAACAAGCTACTGAACTTCTGAGTCTCATACATACTGATGTATGCGGACTCATGAAAGTTAGTTCCAGAGGTGGATATAGATATTTCATTATGTTTACAAATGACCTTTTGAGGTTCGGTTATATTTTTTTGATGAGACATAAATCTGATTCGTTTGAAATGTTCAAACGATATCGTAATGAAGTAGAGAAACAAACTGGAAAATGTATTAAAACCCTTCAATCTGATCGAGGAGGTGAATACCTATCTGGTGAGTTTTTGACATACCTTGAGGAGAATGGGATTCTCTCTCAGTGGACTCCTCCAGGAACACCATATTTGAATGGTGTGTCCGAAATGAGGAATCGAACAATGTTGGACTTGGTTCAATCCATGATGGGCTTTGCAACTCTGCCGCTATCCTTCTGGGGATATGCACTTGAGACAGCTTGTCACTTGTTAAATAATGTTCCAAGTAAATCTGTTGTCTCCACTCCATATGAGATGTGGACTAGACGTAAGCCCTCAATCTCATACCTTCGGGTTTGGGGTTGTCTAGCTTATGTAAAGCATTTAGACTCGGATAAACTTGGTCTTAGGTCTGATCGGTGCCTATTTATTGGTTACCCTAAGGAAACCAAAGGGTATTTCTTCTACTTGGAGGATGAACAGAAAGTGTTCGTCACTCTTAGGGCTATCTTTATGGAAAATGAGTTCCTTGGAGAAGGGACTGTAGCCTCTAAGATTGAACTTGGTGAAGTTCAGCCAGTAAAAGAACCTGCACGCTTTAAGGACATCATAGAACCGGATGTGATTGGATCACACCCAGAACCCATTATTAGGAGATCTAGTAGAGTACCGCGTCAGCCGGACAGATACTACGATTTCTTGGTCCGGGATGGTGATCCCATTGAGCTCGATGAGAATAATGAGGATCCGATCACCTATATGGATGCACTTCAGAGATCTGACTTTGTGGCATGGCTTGGAGCTATGCAATCTGAAATGGAGTCCATGGAGATCAACAATGTATGGACATTGGTTGATCCGCCTAAAGGGACAAAACCCATCGGGTGCAAATAGATCTTCAAGAGAAAAAGGGGCACAGATGGGAAGGTAGAGACCTATAAAGCCCATCTAGTTGCCAAGGGGTATCGTCAGCGATATGGTATCGATTATAACAAGACTTTCTTCCCTGTGGCAATGCTCAAGTCCATTCGGATCATGCTTGCTTTAGCAGCATATTTTGATTATGAGATCTGGCAGATGGATGTCCGAATCGCTTTCCTAATTGGGGAGTTGGAAGAGGAGGTATATATGGTATAGCCTGAAGGATTCACATCCACAGATGAGTCAAAAGTATGCAAGTTGCAGAGGTCCATTTATGGACTCAAGCAAGCATCTCGAAGTTGGAACTTATGGTTTGATAGGTGTATCAAATCATATGGCTTCATTAGGAACGAAGAAAAACCGTGCATATATAAGTGGGTTAATGGTTCTGTGATTGTATTACTGTTACTGAATGTTGACGACATTCTCTTAATCGGGAATGACGTCACAGCATTACAAGGAATAAAGGTCTGGTTGTCATCTCAATTCTTCATGAAGGACTTGGGTGAAGCTTCTTATATACTGGGTATGAAGATCTATAGAGATAGATCTAAGAAGCTTTTGGGATTGTCCCAGTCTACGTACATTGATACCATGCTGAAACAGTTCAGCATGGAAAATTCCAAGAAAGGCTATCTTCCTATAGGTTCTGGAATTACTCTTTCCAGGAAGGATTGTGCGACAACTCCTGAGAAAAGAGAGCGTATGAGTAGAGTACCTTATGCTTCTGTAGTAGGCTCTATCATGTATGCTATGACATGTACTAGACCAGACGTGGCATACTCACTAGGAGTAGTGAGCAGATACCAGTCTAACCCAGGTGAGGCGCATTGGAAGGTGGTTAAGTCCATCCTGAAGTATTTGAGAAATACCAAAGACCAATGGTTGATTTATGAATAATCTGACTTGAAACTTGTGGAGTATACTGACTCCAGTTTCCAGTCAGACAGAGATGATAGCAAGAGTGTGTCGGGGTTTGTATTTATCCTGAATGGAGGAGCGATTTGCTGGAAAAGTTCCAAGCAAGCAACTGTTGCTGACTCGGTATGCGAAGCAGAATACCTTGCAGCATCAGATGCAGTGAAGGAAGCTATGTGGTTGCGGAAGTTTCTTGGAGAGCTAGGGGTGGCATCTTCCCTAGATGGTCCTATTATAGTGTACTGTGACAGCACTGGAGCCATTGCTCAAGCTAAGGAGCCGAAAGCTCATCACCAAATCAAGCACATTCTCCGACGCTACCACCTCGTACGAGAGATTGTAGAACGAGACGACATCAATTTTAAGAAGATCGATGGAAAAAAAAATCTGGCCGACATTTTTACTAAAGCCCTCGAAATTAAAGAGTTCGACTTTTGTAAAAGGGAAATGGGTATTAGATACTGTTCTGATTGGCTTTAGTACAAGTAAGAGTTGTTGGAAATTATGTCCCAAAGCCAATCGCCTAGGCTGTAGGCGGTTGAGCTGAGTATTGTACTCTTTGTATGAATTAATAAATATTATTTTGGTATCTCATCACATACTGACATTTTTCTATAATGAACTATTTTCATGTGATGAAGTCCTTAGGACTACATTGATTTCGATATAGAGAGGCTATATCGAGTGGTCCTTAAACCAGGTTCACAACCAAAGGATACATTGTACTGGACGGCAATGTATCAAGTGTAGGTTGTTGTGGTTCACATCATTTGGTTATCCTCTTGATCAAAGGAGTGTGGTGACACTGATGTGATCTGCAAGTGGGATATATGATATCTCGTTGAACGTGACTCCGTGTAGCCCCTTTCTGCCAAAGGGATACTTATGATTGGATATGGATATATGCATCCCTCCGACCTGAGGTCATCATGGTAGCTTGCAAGCAACTTCTTATGCTTTGGTGCTGGACTACCCAAATTTCTAATCTGATAATGGAAAGTTTCTGGGTACAGGCAAGTACTTGTGGAGCAGTGGTGGACCAAGATGGAATTGACCTGTCCAAATAGTTTGGATTGAATGTCTCGCAGTATCTTAATTTAGCAAATCCTTGACCGGGGTAGTCCTAGTGAGGAGTTACTGGACTTGCGAGGTTGAGATATGTTGTGGATTGACTCAGCTAGGTTGGCAGTCTAATCCTAAGTCATCCTGAGCATTGGAGGTCAAATGGATGAATTATACGGTAACCATATGCAGAGTTTCGATTGATTGCTCTCGCATCTTCGACCTATCCGGATGCCGGGACCCATTGCTAGATGGTATCTTGTGCTGGTACTGAAATTGTTCCAGTACTACCACCTAGGTTCGAACCTATGAGGTCACACACCATAGATGATCCCTTCCTGATCCATGTACCGATTTATGATTGGGAATCATTTCAGTGACAGTTTGATTGAGCACTCTTTGGATTGACTTGGGTTTGAATCGATCAAGATTTGTTCGAGTCCACCAAGAATTATTTCTGGGTAACCAGAACTAGACCAACCCATTTGATTATTAGATTTTGATCTAATTGGGTTTTTGAATCGATTTTGAACCATTTGAAAATCTTTGAACTGGTCGTGAACCGGTTTGGACACATTACCACGGTGATTTAATGGCTTGCTTTCAAGCATCTTATCCTCTCTCCTTCCCCTCGGTTTTGGTTGTATTTACTCCACCGTTTTGGCTCTTCAATGCTTGATTAAGAACGAATTAGATTCATTCCAAAAACCCGCTGCCCTCTCTTATTCCCTGCCAGTCTCTTCTCCTCCCAATGCACTGTTTGAATGAGTTTCCTGCTGCTATAAATTCTGGGCGCTGAATGTTTCGTGATGTGCTATAAAAATCGTGAGAGGTCTTCTTCCTTGGAGAACTTCCACTTCAATTCCACCGGTGATTTAGAAGCCTGGGTTTTGGTGAGTGATTGGGAGAGAAAAGATCTTTTAATCCTTGTTCTTCTTAGTTCTCAATTGGTGGAAGAAGGAAGCTCTGTTTTGATGAAAACAAATTCAAAACTTGAAGTTCTATTTTCTTCTTTCCTCCCCTCACCGTTTCAAGTCTTCCGGCAATTAGCATCGTGCGAGAGACGGATCAGAGGAGCCCCAGGCATGTCCCCCTTCTAGAGAGTGTTCGTTTGAGCACTTGGGAGCCGGATCAACCTCTTTGCTGCTGTCATTTGTTTGTTTTGTTTTTGTTTTATTGCAGAAAATTTTGTACAGCAATCCTTGGGTGAACCGAGCTTCAATTTGTAGGAAGATTAAAGCTATTATCTCTCCATTGAAGCAAGAGAAGTCACCAAGTGTTATTGTAGGACAAGTGACCTACAATTTGCTGTTTTCTGTTCCTCCATTGCTGTTGTTAAAGAGAGGAAGAAACAACATTTTCAAGAGGCTGCTGGAAGAAGACAACAGGAATAATTTTATTCCTGTTATCCCAGTTATTCCAGCAGATATCCCAGAGTTATTCCAGCAAGAATAAGATAAATTTTTTGGTTTTATTTTTAATGCATGTCTTGATATGGTTTTATAAAGTTGTTTATAAATATTACATGCCCATGTTATGCCATGTTTTGCCTATACATGCATCCAGAATATGCTAGATCCTGTATGGAGCTGGTTTCTTCCGCTGTTATTTTAAAATAGTTTTAAAATACATACCTGCTCCCTGCTGTTGCATGCTTAGTGTAGGCACCTGCAACCGCATTGTTTACTTTCAGCTAGTTGATTTTATTAGGCTTGGGCTCGAAAACAGGTTAGTTGTTTTGGACCCAGGACAGGTGGTGAAATCTTGCCCTGATCTGACAGAGGAAATTGCCTTTAAGATCAGAATAAATTCAATATAGTGCACACAATGAAACCCTAATGCAGTCTAAAATCAGAAAATAGAGAATAAAATATATTTTTTTTGGTTTTTTATGATGTGGTTGACTTAAATTTAAGTTGGTTAAGTGATCAATCAAAGTTGTCTTAGGTTGGGTGGGGTTTGGTAGTTGATTAGGTTTAGTCAAGTCAGGTATGCATGATTAGCAAAAATTGAAATTCTTTTGTTCTATTTTGATACAGAGTTTAGCATGGATTTTAGAGTATAAGAATTCTGAAAAATTTGCATAACAGAGAGTTATGTATTAGGATGATTCTTACCAAATTTCATGCAAAACAAAAATAGTATGATGATGGAAAACCTAGGGTTTCTATCTGGGTGCAGGAAAGATAGATTTCTGGTTAGGGTTTCTAAGATGCATATTTTTTTATTTTTTTATAATCTGTAAAAAATAACTAAAATACTTAAAAAATAGAGGACTCGACAAATATGATGTGATGCAAATTTCAGAGAAAAAAATTATGAAATTGATGGAGAACTAGACCTAAATTCAGACTACTAGTGTAGGTTCAGCATGCAGAAATTTTGTTAGGGTTGTTTTCTAATGAAGGTTTCACCCTATTTTTATATCATAAAAATTCCAATAAAATTACAGAAAATAGATGATTAAGAATAGATTAATTACAGTGAAAATAAAAAAAAATAAAAACTTTTTGATGGGTTAAAAGTCCTAAGATTTGATTCATATGCAAAATTCAGTATGCAGATAACCTAAACTATGATGCAAGAACATGCCCTAATCCTACTCTGATACCAAAATTGATGAGGGATGGGATTCTAATATGATGCAAGATGATATGCAAGGGATGAACATGAAGAAAATTAAATTAAAATAAGCAAAAATTTTTAGATTGGTTTATGGTTTAATTCCCGAAACTAGACAAGACTAGGTTAAGGTTATCCTGTATCAATTAGCATCCTACCCGGTTATCCTGTATCAATTAGCATCCTACCCACATACTAGATCAATCAAAGAGAAAAGAAAATCAGGATCCTAAGTCTAAGAAGGCCAATTAAGAACATGTTCAACTTCAGGAAATCAGACAAAGAGAGATAGAAAAAGGTTTAAGTACCTGAAATGATGTTCTTGAAGTTACAGAAGGGTTTGCTCCACTCGGATTGGTGCCTGGATGATCGAGTAGCTTTTCCGTGGATTCGTCAACTTTTATCAACTTTGTTTGAGGGAAAAGAAAACTTCATTCGGAGGGCTTGGCACTGGAGGGATCCTGCAAACGTCAAAGGTTAGGATGATACAAGATGAGAAAAATATAGAATAAGAGATTGAAGAAGGAAAGAGTGGGCTGTTGTTGATGTTGGCGGTCTGCTGGGGCTTGGTGTTGGGTATCTTGGGGTTTGAGGATGGAGGCTAGGGTGGTTTGGAGTTGAGGGAAGAGAGAGAGTAGCAGGGCGGCTAGGGTTTACACACACAAGTAACCACGGGTCTCACACCCACTCCAAAAGGACACAATTTTCATAAGAAAATTTAGCAGAGTTTATTTTATGAATAAGAGATTATTTTATAAGAGGAGGAGGGGTGGGGTATTTATTGATTCACCCAGGGCCCTTTTCCTGTCAAAATTAGATTACAAGTTTGTATGGGACAAGGAGTACAAAGTTTAACTAGAATTAGGAGTACAAAGTTTGATTGAAATTAGAAGGCCTAAATTCTAGTAGGACTTGGACATTGGACTCCTTGTAGAACTTGGAAGCTTTGACTTTTCTCCATGGGCTTGGCTGGGATAAAATCTTCTTGGGCTGCTTTGACTTTTCCACTCCTTGCTGGACTTGGACTTGGGCGCCAACCTTGTTGGACTAGGCTTGGAGTGCTGCCATTCCTTAGTGGACCTGGACTAGGATGGGCGCCAACTCTTGGGCTTTGACTGGGCTGGGGTGCCAAATGCAAGAATGGGCCTGAGGGGGCGCCCTTCACTTGTAGGCCTAGGGCGCTGATTCTTGGGGAGCCTGGGGCACCAGGGCATGAAGAGGCCTGGAAGTCCAGATGCTGTGCTGGAGATTTGAGTGTGGGTCTAATGGTTCCTCCTCTTGAATGAAACATACATAACTCTTGACTAAACTAAAACAATTGAACTCAAATGACAGGACTCAAGGGACTTAGTAAATCCAACTTGCTCACTTTATTACATGACTCAAAATTAAATTCCATTATAGGACTCAAAATTGACCAACACATGACTTAAAGAACAAAATTGGAGCTTGAAATCTTTAACTAATCTAATGCCCCATCAGCTAGATTGTGAGTCTCGTGGTAGATGGCGGGACTTTGTTGAGTCACCACGAACATCTTTGGACTGTGAGCAAGGCAAGAGTTGAACTGAGAGTCCGGTGGTAGATAGCCGAGGCCCCTCGGGCTTCCCGACTGACATCCCTAGACTATTGGCTCATCGACAAGTGTTAGATTGCAATACTTACCATTGGTGAGATAGAAGCTTCTCCTGCGAACCTGTCACACAACTCTTCATATTGTGCGAGTAATAGGGGAAGAGAATTACCCATCAAACTCTGGTCGCACGGATGAGAGTTTGCTACTACTTCAGGGGGCTCGGGTTAAACTCATTGACCATCATCTTAAGGAGAAATGGATGGAGCCGGCTCCCATCGAAGGGTGCTATGGGAGGTGGCCATCGTTTGGGAAGACACTGTCATCTTCCCCTCTTATGCCCCCGGTCTGTCCCCCAGGGGTGAGATGGTTGCCACTGTTCTTGGTGCGCCAATGTATTGGTCGCCAGGATCTTGAAACTTATCCCCTACCTAGCACGCCAATCTATTGGTCTCTAGGATCTTAAAACTTATCCCCAACCTGGCATGTCAATTTGTTGGTCGCCAGAATCTTGAAACTTATCCCCTTCCTGTCACACCAATCTATTGCCACCAAGATTACCATGGATTGTAGCTCGATCATGCCAGGGCATTCCTCCTCCACTAACGTCGTGAGTGGACACTCCGATGATCAAGTCAATGGGATGATCGAGGAGAACAAAAATGACCTCCATGGCCTAGGGCTTGGGGGACCCGTCCATTGGGAGGGTGTGACTCGATGCAGAAATGTAAAGGAAATGGAAAGAGTTAGGATCGAGAGCGGGGGATGGGGACTTACCTCTCCCTTACCTTCCCCCATGTTCTTACCTTTCTTACCTTCTTCCCTCTCTCCGAAGGGAAGAAAAATCCCCCTTTCTTTCTCTACTCCCCCCTTTATAGGAGGGGCGCTTCTATTTCAGGAAGGACCGCCCAGGCATTGCAGGTCCTAGGGCTTTGGCTAGATTCCTCTCTTGGAGAGGCATCGAGTATCGTGCCATGGTGGTGGGTGATCATTGGCGATACGGCCGTGGGCATGAAAGCATGTGAAAGAATGGTGCCCTAAAAGCCAATCATTGTAAAAGCATTTCTATGATCTTCCAACTCATGTATTATATTATTTATCAATTAAAGGCATCTTTTGATTCATTATATTGCTGCATCTTATCAAGATTATGATGAACCCCATAGGTTAGGGCAATGGAATTAGGGTTATGATGGATATCATAACGGTGAGACCTAAGTTTCTATAAACCAAAATCTAAAATGTTCTTAGCCGTTAGATAATCGATTCGGGGATCGATGAATCTAGAAAGACTAGCATATCCTATGTATGCTCGATAGAGAGAGTGGTTGGTCTCACAACCACTTATGTAGAGACACTAATACAAGGATGTGGATGCTCATTAGGTTATGGTCCACTGAATTGATCCGACAAGAGAACATTAAATGAAAGTCTTACTTGTCAAAAAAATATTCTCTTAGTGAAAGTTGTGCATGTGATCCTTAGACCAGAGACTACCATAGTATCTTGTGCACATGAACCCATGTTTTGGTGCATACTCACTCATGGCAATTAAGTCATGTATGGGGCATTTCTGGATATGGAGGATTGTGTATAAAGATAACGAGTAGGTCAACAAGGAATCAATCACTCCTAGTAAGAGGAGAAGTTATCCCGTGTGATCTCTTTGAATGATGACTCAGGAAGTCTTTGGCCAAAGCAGGACAAGATTAGATAGGGTTTTCTAATCATTCATCGGTCAAGTCTTCATTATCGAATTGAGATTCAAAAGGATTAAGTGCTAGGGTTTGACATTTATCTATGCCCATTACTTAATCGGGATATAGGGAGATCGAAAGATTGAATTGCACGATAACTTTTCACTGAAAGGTATTTTGGTACTTTTCACCAAACTTCTCATCTTCTGAGTAGGCATGACATGTTGCTAGACGTCAATCATGTTTTGTGGGTTTTCATGAATCAATTGGATTGAATTCATGAGTCAATTCGAAAGCTGGTTCGAATTGGCAACTTTGATCAGCTTAATTTGACTTAATTAATTCAATCAGATTCGATTGGATCGAATTGGCTCGGACCTAGACCTACTACTGGCTAGATATGAAACCTAAAGGGTCACACACATTGGAGAATTGACCTAGGAAGTCAATTGCATTTTAATTAGAGTCATGGGATCCTAATTGGTTAGCTAGGTTGCACATTAGCATGTGTAGGCTGACCTAATCTCCTAACCCAATCAAATTAGGTCTAAAAGGTTGATAAATAGACTAACCAATTTGTTGGAGACCTAAATTAGATTGTGTCCTAAGTGGGATGAATTTATCATATTTTATACGATATTTTTTGGACATGTTATGTGCCATATATGAAGAGTCCAACTGGCATGGGACTCTAGGCACACAAAATGGGTTCTGCCTGATAATCATTGATATAGTGATATAGTAAATGAAATTCCCTTTCATTTGACACCCATTTTGTGTGGGGAATTAGGTCCCAAAGCTAATTGTCTAGACTGTAGATCGTTGTGCTAATTTTGTAATGGTATATAATTTTTTAATGAATAAAATGAAGAAATACGGTATTGCAAGTGCCTACACTAAGCATGCAACAGTACAAGGAGAAGGTATATATTTTAAAACATTTTTAAAATAATAGCAGAAAAACCTACTATGCACAGGATCTAACAATTTCAAGATGCATGTACAGGCATAACAAGGCATGAAACAGGGCATGTAATATTTATAAACAAATTTGGTAAAGCTAGATCTACACATGCATGAAAAATAAAATTAGAATTTTTACCTTATTCCTACTTGGAATAAACCAGGGATAATGCTGGAATAGCTGGGATAATTGGAATAAACTTATTACAGTCTTCTCCTTCCAGCAACCTTTGGAACGTCGTTTTCTTCCTTTGTTCCAACAGCAGCAAACCCAAACAAAAATGGGAATCTCTTGCTCTCACCCTCTACAACAACAACAAGGGAGACACTTGGTAGACTTTGCTTTAAGGGAGTGGTAATGGATCCTTCTACCAATGTTGCCGAAGACTTTTACACCCAGAAAAATTTAGAACCAGCAACCAAAACAGAGCAATCCAAAATAGCAGCTTTGGAGGTTGATTCCGCTCTTAGGCGCTCAAGGGAACACCCTCTAGAGGGCGGACATGCCTGCGCTTCCTCTGATCGGCTTCTCACACGATGCTAGTCGCCAAAAGACCTTGAATCGGTGAGGGAAGGAAGAAAAAAAAATAGAACTCCAAGTTCTGAACTTTTTTTCTCCAAAACAGAACTACATTCCACGCAGTTTTGAGCACCACTTACAACAGGGAATCAATACCAGTTTCACTCACAATCTCTCAACAAAACCCAGCCCCAAAGAACTCCGGTTGAAAGGAAAATGGAAGAAGCTCTCAAGGAAGAAGACTCTCCAACGTTTTTTCATTTCAGCCTGTTTCTTTTCCACCACCCAGAATTATATAACGTGAACAATGAAAACGAGATTTGGGAAGCTAAGAAACGTCCTGGGAAAACAAAGGGGCAGCCGGTTTTTGAATGAATCAAATTCATTCACAACAAAATAATAAAGGGCCATTAAACGGTGATTTAAAACCCAGCAAAAATGAATCGAAATGGGAGATGAAACGATGCTTTGAATCCCCTATCCACCAAGCCAAAAATTATCGTGTGGATTGGTTCAAAACCGGTTCACAACGGTTTAAAAAATCCCATACCGGTTCTAAACTGGTTCAATATCCAATTAGATCGAAATCCAATTGATAATAGGCTTGGTCAAGTCCCGGTCACCCAAAAACAATTTTTGGTGCACCCGAACAAATTTTGATCGATCCAAAACCAGGTCAGTCCAAATGTGCTCAATCAAATCATTACCGAAATGATTCCTAGTCATAAATCGGTATTTGGATCAGGAAGAGATCCTCTATGCCGTGTGACCTCATAGGTTCGAACCTAAATGGTAGCACTGTAACAATTCCAGTACCAGCACAAGATACCATCTAGCAATGGGTCCCGGCGTCCGAATAGGTTGAAGATGCGAGAGCAATCAATCGAACCTCTGGCATACGATTACCGTATAATTCATCCCTTTGACCTCCAATGCTTAGGATGACTTAGGGTTAGACTGCCAACCCTAGTTGAGTCAATCCACAACATGTCTCAACCTTGCAAGTCCAGTGACTACTCATTAGGACTACTCCGGCCGAGGATTTGCTAAATTAAGACGCTGTGAGACATTCAATCCAAACTATTTGGACAGGTCAATTCCATCTTGGTCAACCACTGCTCCATAAGCACTTGCCTGTACCCAGAAACCTTCGATCAGCGGATTAGAAATCCGGGTAGTCCAGCACCAAAGCACAGGGAGTTGCTTGCAAGCTACCATGATGATCTCCAGTCGGAGGGACACATATACCCATATCCAATCGTGAGTATCCCTTTGGCAGAAAAGGGGCTACATGGAGTAACGTTCAATGAGATGTCATATATCCCACTTGCAGATCACATCAGTGTCACCATGCTCCTTTGGTCAAGAAGACAATCAAACGATGTGAACCACAACGATCTACACTTGATACATTGCCATCCAGTACAATATATCCTTTGGTCGTGATCCTGGTTTAAGGACCACTCGATATATCCTCTCTATATCGAAGTCAATGCAGTCCTAAGGACTTCATCACATGAAAAAGAGTTCATTACAGAAAAAAGTAAGAATGTGATGAGCTACCAAAATAATATTTATTAATTCATACAAAGAGTACAATACTCAATTCAACCATCTACAACCAAGGTGATTGGCTTTGGGACACAATTCCCAACAACTCCTACTTGTACTAAAGCCAATCAGAACAATATCTAATACCCATTTTCCTTTTACAAAAGTTGAAATCTTTTATTCCAAGGGCTTCAATAAAAATGTCGGCCAGATTTTCCTTTCCATCGATCCTCAAAAGATTGATGTCGCCTCGTTCTACAATCTCTCGCACGAGGAGGTAGCGACGCAGAATTTGCTTGGTACGGTGATGAGCTTTCGGCTCCTTATTTTGAGCAATGGCTCCAGTGCTGTCATAATACACTGGAACAGGACCATCTAGGGAAGATGCCACCCTTAGCTCTCCAAGGAACTTCTGCAACCACATGGCTTCCTTCGCTGTATCTGATGCTACAAGGTATTCTGCCTTGCATACCGAGTCTGCAACTGTCGCCTGCTTGGAACTTTTCCAGCAAATTGCTCCTCCATTCAAGGTAAATATAAATCCCGACACACTCTTTCTATCATCACTTTCTGACTAGAAACTGGAGTCAATATACCCCATATGTTTCAAGTCAGATTCTCCATAAATCAGCCATTGGTCTTTAGTATTTCTTAAATACTTTAAGATGGACTTAACCACCTTCCAATGCACCTCACCTAGGTCAGACTGGTATCTGCTCACTACTCCTAGTGAGTATGCCACGTCTGGTCTAGCACATGTCATAGCATACATGATAAAGCCTACTGCAGAAGCATAAGGAACTCTACTCATGCGCTCTCTTTCCTCAGGAGTTGTCGCACAATCCTTCTTGAAAAGAGTAATTCCAGAACCTATCGGAAGATAGCCTTTCTTGAAATTTTCCATGCTGAACCGTTTCAGCATGGTATCAATATACGTAGACTAGGACAATCCCAGAAGCCTCTTAGATCTATCTCTATAGATCTTCATACCTAGTATGTAAGAAGCTTCACCCAAGTCCTTCATGGAGAACCGAGATGATAACTAGACCTTTATTCCTTGTAATGCTGTGATGTCATTCTCGATTAAGAGAATGTCGTCAACATATAGTATCAGGAATACAATCATAGAACCATTAACCCACTTATAGATGCACTGTTCTTCTCCATTCCTAACGAAGCCATACAATTTGATACACCTATCAAATCGTAAGTTCCAACTTCGAGATGCTTGCTTGAGTCTATAAATGGACCTCTACAGCTTGCATACTTTTGACTCATTTGAGGATGTGAACCCTTTAGGCTGTATCATATACACCTCCTCTTCCAGTTCCCCATTTAGGAAAGCGGTTTGGACATCCATCTGCCAGATCTCATAATCAAAATATACTGCTAAAGCAAGCATGATCCGAATGAACTTGAGCATTGCCACAGGGAAGAAAGTCTCGTCATAATCGATACCATATCGCTGACGATACCCCTTGGCAACCAAATGGGCTTTATAGGTCTGCACCTTCCAATCTGCACCCCTTTTCCTCTTGAAGATCCACTTGCACCCGATGGGTTTTATCCCTTCAGGCGGATCAACCAATGTCCATACATTGTTGATCTCCACGGACTCTATTTCGGATTGCATGGCTCCAAGCCATGCCTCAAAGTCAGATCTTTGAAGTGCATCCATATAGGTGATCGGATCCTCATTGTTCTCATCGAGCTTAATGGGATCGCCATCTCGGACCAAGAAACCATAGTATATGTCCGGCTGACGCGGTACTCTACCGAATCTCCTAATAATGGGTTCTGTGTATGATCCAATCACAGCCGGTTCTATGATGTCCTTAGAGTGTGCAGGTTCTTCTACTGGTTGAACTTCACCAAGTTCAATCTTAGAAGCTACAGTCCCTTCTCCAAGGAACTCCTTTTCCAAAAAGATAGCCTTAAGAGCGACGAACACTTTCTGTTCATCCTCCAAGTAGAAGAAATATCCCTTGGTTTCCTTAGGATAACCAATAAACAAGCACTAGTCAGACCTAGGACCAAGTTTATCTGAGTCTAAATGCTTTACATAAGCTGGACAACCCCAAACCCGAAGGTGTGAGATTGAGGGCTTATACCCAGTCCACATCTCATATGGAGTGGAGACAACAGACTTACTCAAAACATTATTTAACAAGTGACAAGTTGTCTCAAGTGCATATCCCCAAAAGGATAGCGGTAGAGTTGCAAAGCCCATCATGGATCAAACCATGTCCAACAAGGTTCCATTCCTCCTTCCGGATATACCATTCAACTGTGGTGTTCCTGGAGGAGTCCACTGAGAGAGAATCCCATTCTCCTCAAGGTATGTCAAAAACTCACCAGATAGGTATTCACCACCTCGATCAGATTGAAAAGTTTTAATACTTTGTTCAGTTTATTTCTCTACTTCATTACGGTATCGAATGAACATTTCAAACGACTCAGATTTATGTCTCATCAAAAAGACATAACCAAACCTTGAAAGGTCGTTTGTAAACGTAATGAAATATCTGTATCCACCTCTGGCACTAACTATCATAGGTCTGCATACACAATATGTATGAGACTCAGAAGTTCTGTAGCTCGTTCATCTTTTCCAGTAAAAGGTGACTTGGTCATTTTACGAAGTAAACAGGATTTACAAGTGGGCAGTGATTTAGAATCACTGACCTTGAGGAGGCCTTCTCCTCGCAATTTGTTTATCCTATTCTGGTTAACATGACCTAGCCTACAGTGACAAAGATACAGATCACTGACATTTTCTAACCCTGGGCATTTGCTAGATGTGTACATTACACTAACAGGCCATGACAGTACATAAATGCCATTATTTAACTTAGCTTTTATTATCACAGAGTTATTCAAAATAACTTGGCAAAAATCTTCTTTTATTGATAGTTCAAAACCATAATTGGCCAAAAGGCCTACAGAGATTATGCACATAATGAAACTAGGACAAAAATGACAGTCGACTAACTCGACAGTACAGGACTCAAAGACAAGACTCAGAACTTCGATCACCAGTACTGGAACATGATTTCCATTCTCGATGCTCAGGAATCGTTCCCCATCCTCGAATCTCTTGCTAACTTGCAGTCTCTATAATGAATTACAAACATGATAGGACTACCAGTATTCAATATCCAGTTAGCAATATCATAAATAGAGAAATTACAAGGTTTTATTATATAAATACCTTGTCCAGCGATCTGCTGCTTTCCCTTCCTTGGCCTGTTCAGATCTAGGGATGCTTGGTAAAGAGGGCAGTTCCTCTTCCAGTGTCCCCACTTCTTGCAGTAGAAGCACTCTACAAAAGACTGGTCAGCTTTTACTTTCCTGGTCTGACTCGGGCCAGGAGCATTCAGCACCTTCTTTCCCTTCTTTTTGTTCTTCCCTTTCTTAAAGGGACGACGACCTCTAGAACCTCCCACTAAATTCATCACCCCCTTGTTCAGTTGGTGGTCTTTCTCGAATGTCTGTAGTAATCCCATCAAACCATGATAATTGACTCCAGGCTTGTTCATTCTATATGGTCAAGAAAGTCAAGATAGGAGGAGAGCAGAGAATTCAAGATCGCATCCTTGCCGAGCTGCTCGTGCAAGGGACATCCGAGCTTGCCTAACTTTTCTATCAGCTCGATCATGTACAATACATGATCAGTGATAGAACCACCATTCGGCCTTTTGGCATTGTAGATGGCACAAGACACTTTGTACCGCTCTACATCATCCGGTGTGTCGAAAGATTCCTTCAACTTTTAAAGAATCTCTTCTGGTTGGGCCTTCTCGAACTTGCAACTGAACTCGTTGTTCATTGCCGCTAGCATAATGCATCGGACAGTAGTCCAATCAGAAACCCACTTCTGATAAGTGTCCCTGATCGAACTCTGAGCATTAGCAGAGGGGATTTCAGGTGCCGGATCCGTTATCACATAAAGGATCCGTTCATGCTCCAGGACAATTTTCAACTTTCGATACCAGCTATCGAAGTTGTGACCCTTCAACTTCTAGTTATCGAAAAGTGATTGGAGAGAAAGACTTGAAGACATCTGAAAGGAAAGACAAAACCATATTAAAGTATGAATTAATCAATTAACCAAAAGACTTGGACTTTAGTCTAAAGGTCTCTCCCACTAATTTTTCGGATTGGGAGCCTCTAACTCCAATCCGTGAAATCACTATTTCATAGTGGGTACTGAAATCCAATAGGCCACGTATGAGCCCGACTATGGCCAGCTCACCCATACACGCCTAAAGGCTGGTTCACCAACCAATTGCTTCCCTAAGCAACTTCCAGTAATTTATTTTGCCCCAGAGAGCACCCCAATCGACCTAGGGGCCTCCTATTGTGGGTCTTCGGTTAGGTCCAACCATTAACATGATAAATCCAATACTTTCAGTCAACGAATGACCAAGCCCGACTATGGCCGACTCACCTTATCACCATTAAGAAGGTTGCACTGAACCATCATCAATGAGAGAGCAATTCCAGTAACCGGATGCACACCCGTTCTATGAAGCTGCCGATGAACACCAAGTTAAAGGATACATTACTAACTCATTTAATGGGAGGCTACGACACCATCAACTCTTTGACTTAGTCTTTTTTAGGATATAATAATTTTAGAGGATTTTAGGTTGTGACAGATGAAAAAGACAAGAACATGGATCATCCTCCCATTGAACGAATCAGTTTTCAGGAGGGTTGAATCAATTCAACAATTGATCCATGGGCACCTATCGATCAGTTAGACTGATCAACCTGGGTGACATGGGTTAACTCGAGTCAATGAGCATTTCTAATCTCTAGTCGACTCGACTGGCCAGGTAGGTAAGATCATGGGTGAGTATCTGCCATTAACCATCTTTCCTAGATACCAACCAAGTTGGCCAGGAAAGAGGTAGCCTCATGCAACCATGATCACAATGCCAAACCTACCTCGACACCAACCGGTTTACCAGACTCGATCAGATTAGCCTAAAGACTCGAACTTCCATGGAGCCACTAATTAGATCCATTTTAGATGAATGGACTAACCCATCTAACTATTAGATAGATTTAAAAGGACCTTAATCAACTTTTGATTAGTCTTCTTATTATCCAGTTCAACTAAACATAGGTCTAACCCATATTATCGACCCAATTAGATAGCTAACCCAATTAACCCAATTTGCTTATTTAAATGACATTAGGTTTCATAAACCCTAAGATAAATTGTCATTTAATTAATCATATAATTCAAAATTATTTGAATATAAGTCAATATTTTAATTAAAATAATTTTAATTAAAATATGTAAAACTCCTTTTACATATCAATTCATGCATCATATCTAGTTTAATGCTTTTATAAATATTACATAGCTAAAAAAATAAATTTATAAGTCATGCCAAAAATGTATCTGAATTAAAACAAAATTAATTCTTTTGATTTCCTTTAAGGATCCTTCTGAAAAGGCCAACACAGACGACTGCATCGTGCCAAAGACACACGGTCATGGTGAAGGTCTCAACTAGGTCCCTAAAAGTACTCTCTAATCATATCCTATGATTAAGTTACAAATACATTATCAATAGATTAAATATTTTATTCTACAACATATGCAACCAAGAAATGTTACTCCTGAACAGTGGCTCTGATACCATTGAAAGAAACACGGTGTTGCAAGTGCCTACACTAACCATGCAACAGTATAGGGAGCAGGTATGTATTTTAAAATATTTTTAAAATAACAGCGAAAAAACCTGCTATGCACAGGATCTAACAATTTCAAGATGCATGTACAGGCATAACAAGGCATGAAACAAGGCATGTAATATTTATAAACAAATTTGGTAAAGCTAGATCTACACATGCATGAAAAATAAAAACAGAATTTTTATCTTATTCCTGCTTGGAATAAGCCAGGGATAATGCTGGAATAGATGGGATAACTGGAATAAACTTATTCCAGTCTTCTTTTTCCAGTAGCCTTTGGAACGTTGTTTTCTTCCTTTGTTCCAACAGCAGCAAACCCAAACAAAAATGGGAATCTCTTGCTCTCACCCCCTGCAACAACAGCAAGGGAGATACTTGGTAGACTTTTCTTTAAGGGAGTGGTAATGGATCCTTCTACCAATGTTGCCGAAGTCTTTTACATGCAAAAAAATTCAGAACCTGCAACCAAAACAGAGCAATCCAAAATAGTAGCTTTGGAGGTTGATTCCGCTCTTCGGCGCTTTAGGGAATACCCTCTAGAGGGGGGACATTCCTGGGCTTCCTCTGATCCAGCTTCTCGCACAATGCTAGTCGCCGGAAGACCTTTAATCGGTGAGGGAAGGAAGGAAAAAAAATAGAACTCCAAGTTTTGAAATTTTTTTCTCCAAAACAGAACTTCCTTCCACACAATTTTGAGCACCACTTATAATAAGAATCAATACCAGTTTCACTCCCAATCTCTCAACAAAACCCAGCCCCAAAGAACTCTGGTTGAAAGGAAAATGGATGAAGCTCTCAAGGAAGAAGACTCTCCAATGTTTTTTCATTTCAGCCTGTTTCTTTTCCACCGCCCAGAATTATATAACATGAACAATGAAAATGAGATTTGGAAAGCTAAGAAACGTCCTGGGAAAACTAAGGGGCAGCCGGTTTTTGAATGAATCAAATTCATTCACAACAAAATAATAAAGGGCCATTAAATAGTGATTTAAAACCCAGCCAAAATGAATGGAAATGGGAGATGAAATGATGCTTTGAATCTCCTATCCGCCAAGCAAGAAATTATCGTGTGAATTGGTTCAAAACCGGTTCACAACGGTTTAAAAAATCCCAAACCGGTTCTAAACTGGTTCAATATCCAATTAGATCAAAATCCAATTGATAATAGGCTTGGTCAAGTACCGGTCACCCAGAAACAATTCCCGGTGGACCCGAACAAATTCTGATCAACCCAAAACTGGGTCAGTCCAAATGTGCTCAATCAAACCGTTACCGAAATGATTCCTAATCATAAATCGGTACTTGGATCAGGGAGAGATCCTCTATGGCATGTGACCTCATAGGTTCGAACCTAGGCGGTAGCACTGGAACAATTCCAGTACCAACACAAGATACCATCTAGCAATGGGTCCTGGCATCCGGATAGGTCGAAGATGCGAGAGCAATCTATCGAACCTCTGGCATACGGTTACCGTATAATTCATCCCTTTGATCTCCGATGCTCAGGATGACCTAAGGTTAGACTGCCAACCCTAGCTGAGTCAATCCATAACATGTCTCAACCTCGCAAGTCCAGTGACTCCTCACTAGGACTACCCCGGTCGAGGATTTGCTAAATTGAGACACTGCAAGACATTCAATCCAAACTATTTGGACATGTCAATTCCATCTTGGTCAATCACTGCTCTATAAGTACTTGCCTATACCTAGAAACCTTTCATCATCGGATTAGAAATCCGGGTAGTCCGGCACCAAAGCATAGGGAGTTGCTTGCAAGCTACCATGATGACCTCAGGTCGGAGGGACACATATACCCATATCTAATCGTGAGTATCCCTTTGGTAGAAAAGGGGCTACATGGAGTCACGTTCAATGAGATGTCATATATCCAACTTAAAGATCACATCAATGTCATCACACTCCTTTGGTCAAGAAGACAACCAAACGATGTGAACCACAACGACCTACACTTGATACATTACCGTCCAGTACAATATATCCTTTGGACGTGAACCTGGTTTAAGGACCACTCAATATATCCTCTCTATATCGAAGTCAATGTAGTCCTAAGGACTTCATCACATGAAAAATAGTTCATTACAGGGAAAAGTAAGAATGTTATGAGCTGCCAAAATAATATTTTTTAATTCATACAAAGAGTACAATACTCAATTCAACTGCCTACAACCTAGGCGATAGGCTTTGGGACACAATTCCTAACATAAAAGTTATTCTTATGGCTATTCATCATATTTACATTTTTCTGAAATGAACTCTTGTATGATGGAGTCCTTAGAACTACATTATTTGATATAGAGAGGATATATCAAGTAATTCTTAAACTGGTTCACAACCAAAGGATACATTATTATAGGACGATGATGTATCGAGTATTGGTTGTTGTATGTTATATTTGTTGGTTGTTCTCTTAACCAAGGAGTGTGGAGACACTGGTGTGACATGCAAGTGAAATGTGTGACACTCACTGAACGTGACCATCTATGGAGCTCCCTTCTATCAAAGGATTGCTCGTGAAGGGATATGGATATATGTGCCCACAGACCTGAGGTCACCATGGTAGCTTGCAAGCAACTCGGAGTACTTTGCTGCTGGACTACCTGGATTTCTAATCCAGTGATGAAAGGTTTTTGGGTGCAGTCAAGTACTTGTAGAGAGGTGGTGGATCAAGATGGAATTGACCCCTCCAAATAGTTTTGAGTGAATGACTTGCTATGTCTCAATTTATCAAAACCTTGGCCAGAGTAGTTCTTGTGAGGAGTCACAGAACTTGTAAAGTTGAGACATGATCTGGATGGACTAAATTAGGATAGGTAGTCAAATCCTAGGTCATCCTGAGCATTATGATGTCTAAGGGATGAATAATATGGAAACCATATGCCAGAGATTCTTGAAAGTTTCTTTGCAATCTTCGACCTATCCGGATATTGGGTATCATTGCTAGATGAGGACTTTGACTAATACTAGAAGTATTCCAGTGCTACCGGCTTAGTGTTCAAACCTATGAGATCATACACCATAGGGGTTTCTATCTGATCTAAAGGCTGATCCATGATGAAGAATCATTTGCTATCACTAGCGGTCAATATGATTGACCATGTGTTGACACTTGAGGGGTCGACACTGGGCTATGACAAGAAGCATTTTCAAAAGTTGTTTTTGGATGAGCTGACTCATTCTATTTTTGGACGAGCTGACTTGACCCTTGCTCGAGCCGACTCATACCTATTGGAAAAGCAGTCCGACTGTTATGTGTTATGGATGAGCTAACTCGATCCTTGCTCGAGTTGACTCATCTCTGCTCGACCAGAAAATTCTGAACAGATTTTCTGGAAAGTTTTTAGGGAAGGTTTTGACCTGGTTTGAATTTTGAATTCAAGCTATTTTGGCTCCAAACTTTCATAGAATGATTGTCATTCCTTCTTTATATGGTTAGAGCCAAATTGGTATGCCCTTGACCTTCCCCCCCAATCACTCCTCCTTCCTCTTTCTCCCTCTCTTGGCTGCCTTTATAAATAAAGGTTATTTTAGGGGTTGCTAGTTAGCTAAGAGAAAAAGGTTGAAGAACTAAAAGGAAAAGGGGTTTTGTGAGGACTTGGGATTCGATGTGAGAATACCTAGCATTCAAGCTAAGTCTTGGGAAGAGAGATAGTTAGGAAGGGTTCCACCCCCCCTCCTTGTTTTCTGAGAAGAAGAAGATCTGCCCAAAGGATTCCAAGGAGCTAGTACTCCGAGGGAGTTGATCAGAGTCGAGCCCCAATGTGGATTACCTGTAGAGGCTAGACACGTGTGTGGCTCGAGCGCTTTACCCTTCTCCACAGCATTTCAAATGTATAATGGTAAAATACTTTTATATCTTTGATTATTTTTCTTGCTCTTGATGTATATTGCATGCTGCATTATTTTACTAGATCCTGTTGCTTGTAGATTGGTAGATCATTTTGATCAATCTACCAAGCCTTCCATGGTTTATTTTAAAATTATTTTAAAATACTTTCTTTCTGCCTAGCATGTTTTCCCTAAACATGGTATCAGAGTGTAGGTTTTCTTCGTAGTATTATAATGCTAGCATGCTTTAACATCATTGTTTTTTCTTAAGTACTTGGATTGAGTGCTTCACCATGGCCGTCCAGTCATAGGAGAGAAGTAGGGCTACAAGACCCTCTCTTCCCATTCAATGGGGTCTCCTATGGCATGTAGGGGTGTCACTTGTGATTGACTAATGAAAAAGAAAATAAGAGAAGATGTAGATTAAAAAATATTTTAGTCTAATGTTATGATCATAAAACAAATTTAGATAAGTTCTAAGAGTTTTGTTTTGATCATATTTAATCTCTAACTTTGAATAGTTCAAGTAAGATGCATGTATTTGAAGTCACTATTTTCTGCCCCCACAGACGAGTCGACTCGAATCTTGCTTGAGCCAACTTGAATCTTGCTTGAGCTGACTCAAATCTTGGTCGAGCCAACTCGAATCTTGCTCGAGCTGACTCGTCTTTGCTAATAGATGAATCTATCTGTTCTGGTTTTAGACGAGCCGACTCGACCCCTACTCGAGCCGACTCGACCAGAAAGTCCTAAAACAGTGAATTCAAATTTGTTTGTAAAATTGTTTTACATTCTTAATTGAAATTGTTTTGATTAATTAAGTCTATTGGACTTAATTGAGACTTAAGTTATATTGAATGACAATAACTTTAGAAATATGATTCAAAGATTTTAAGTCATTTCAATAAGCCTTAAGGGTCATGGATTAGCTTCTTTTTGGTCTTTAATTGGGTTAGACCTAAGTTTAGATACATTGGACTAAATAGAGAACTAATCTAATCAAGTATTGAGTTAGGATTTCTTCTTTATAGATCTCTCTAATAGTTAGATTGATTAGTCCATAGATCTAAATGGACCTAATTTTGTGGCTCAGTGGTCAGCCCGAGTCTTTAGACTAGTCTAATCGACTTTGATTAACTAATTGGTGTCTAGGTAAGTTTGGCAGTTTGATCATGATTCTTTGGGGCTACCTCTAACCTGGCCAACTCGGTTGGTGTATAAGGCAAGATGGTTAATGGCGAAACCCAACCCATGATCTCACTTACCTGGCCAATATGGTCGATCAGAATTGATTGGATATCTCATTGACTCGTGTTAACCCATGTCACCCAAGTTTAATCAGTCCTGACTGATTTTAGGTGCCCATGGATCATTAATTATGTGTAACCCTCCTTGATTACTGATGTGGTCAGTGGGAGGTTGATCCATGTCTTCTCATCTCTTCTTCTGTCATATTAAAATTAAATCATCTAAATTATTAGGTCCATAAAAGGATGAAGTTATAGGGATAACGAAGTCCTAGCCTTCCATTAAGTGGGATGGTTATGGGTCTAATAGTTGGGTGTTCATCGACAGATCCAAAGATCGGATGTTCATCGGGCTATTGGAATTGCTATTCCTAATATGATGGCTCAGTGCGACTCTCTTAATGGTGGTCAGGTGGGCCAGCCAAAGTCGGGCTTGACTATTCATTAGCTAGAAGCATTGAATTTTGTCATGTTAATGGTTGGACCTAACCGGGACCTTCAATAGGAGGCCCAAAGGTCGATTGAAGTGCACCTTGGGGCAAAAACCTAAATACTAGAGGTTACTTGGAGAAGTAATCGATTGAAAAACCTACCTTTAGGCATGCATGGGTGGGCCGGCCAAAGTCAGGCTCATGTGTTGTCTATTGGACTCTAGTACCCACTTAGGAATCAAAGTGATTCCTTGGATTGGAGGTAGAGGCTACCAGTCAGAACAAAATAATGGGAGGGCCTTTAGACTAAAGACCATGTCTATAAGATAATAATTTATATACACTAATTAGCTTTGGTTTTCCTTTCAAATGTCTTCCAACCTATCTCTCTAGTCTCTTCTCGATAACAAGAAGCTTAAGGATCCCAACTTCAATAGCTGGTATCAAAGACTCAGGATTTTCCTGGAGCATGAACAAATCCTGTATGTGATATCAGATCAGGCACCTGAAACCCTTGCTCCCAATGCTCGGGATTTAGTCTGAGACACTTATCAGAAGTGGCTCTCTGACAGGACCATTGTCTGATGCATAATGTTGGCAATGATGAACAACAAGTTCAGTCATAAATTCGAAGAAGCCCAATCAGAAGATATCATTCAAAGGTTGAAGGAGTCTTTTGGGACACCAGACGATGTTGAGAGGTACAGGGTCTCCTGTGCTATCTACAATGCATGGATGCGTGATGGGGCCTCTGTCACTAATCATGTATTGTACATGATCGAGATGATTGAGTTCCTGGGCAACCTCGGATGTCCCTTGCATGAACAGCTTGAGAAGGATGCGATTCTGAATTCCTTGCCCTTGTACTATCTAGATTTTCTCGATCATTATAAAATGATAAGCCTGCAGTCAATTATCATGGTCTGTTGGGATTGCTACAGACTTATGAGAAAGACCACCATTTGAAAAAAGGGATGGTAAATCTAGTGGGAGGATCTTCGACAAGGCGTTGTCCCTTTAAGAAAGGGAAAAAGAAAAATAAAGGGAAACAGGTGCAGAATGCTTTTAGGCCTAGTTAGGCCAAGAAGGAGAAGGCTAATAAAAGCCAAGTGGAGTGCTTCTTCTACAAGAAGCAGGGACATTAAAAGAAGAACTGTCCTCTTTACATTACATCCCTTGACCCAAACAGGTCCAAGAAGAGGAAGCAGCCAGAAGGTGCTGGACAAGGTATTTATATGATAACATCTTGTGTTTCTCTATCTGTGATACTACTAACTAGGTATTGGATAATGGAAGTCCAATTCATATTTGTAATTCTTTACAGGGACTTCAAGTTAGTAGAAGATTCGAGGATGGCGAGAGATTCTTGAACATGAAAAATGGAAGCCAAGTTCCAGTCCTTGCATTGGGAGTCCTCAAACTAGTTTTCAAGTCTTGTATAATCATTTTGAATGAGTATCATTATTGTCCATCTTCTATTTTAAATATCATTTCTGTAGGCCAATTGACCATGTATGGTTATGAACTATAAATAAAGAATGACAATTGCAAAATCATTTTGAATGGTTATATTGTAATGAATGGATATATAAATAATGGCATTTATGTACTTTCATGACCTATTAGTATAATGTACACGTCTAGCAAATGCTTTATGATAGATAATGTCAGTGATGAGTACCTATGGCATTGTAGGCTAGGTCATATTAACAAGAGCAGGATAAGCAGGTTGAAGTGCAAGGGTTTCCTCGACTTTGATGAAAGTGGTTCACTTCCAACCTGTGAGTCCTATCTTCTTGGAAAGATGACAAAGTTACCTTTTACTGGAAAAGGTGAACGAGCCAAAGAAATTCTAAGTTTGGTACATACTAATGAATGCAGACCCATGAATATTAGTGCTAGAAGAGGGTACAGTTATTTCGTTATATTTACAGATGATAATTCAAGCTACGGTTATGTATTCTTGATGAAATATAAATCTAAATCATTTGTAATATTCAAACGATATCATAATGAAGTAGAAAAACAAACTGGAAGGTATATCAAAATTCTTCGATCAAATCGAGACGATGAATACCTTTCCGGTGAGTTTCCAACATATTTTGAGGAGAATGGGATTCTCTCTCAATAGACACCTCCAGGAATACCTCAGTTAAATGGAGTGTCTAAAAGGAGGAATCGAACCCTGTTAGACATGGTTCGGTCCATGATGAGCTTTGCTTCACTACCACTATCCTTTTGGGGATATACTCTGGAATCAGCCTGTTACCTTTTGAATAGGGCTCTGAGTAAATCCGTTAACAAAACTCCATATGAGATATGGACTGGATGTAAGCCGAGACACTCGCACACCTTCAGGTCTAGGGTTGCCCAACTTATGTAAAACGTTTGGAAATGGACAAACTTGGACCTAGGTCTGATTGGTGCCTATTTGTTGGGTATCCAAAAGAGTCTAAAGGATATTACTTCTACTTAGTTGAGGAACAAAAATTGTTCGTCAGTCTTAGGGCTATGTTTTTAGAAAAGGAGTTCCTTGGTGAAGGAACTATAGCCGCTAAGATTGAACTTAGTGAAGTTCAACAAGTAGAAGAACCGACACACTTAAGAAACAACATAGAACCGGTTATGATTAGATCACACTCAGAGCCCACATAGGAACCATTAAGGAGATCCAGTAGGGTACCGAGTTTACAGGATAGATACTACGGTTTCTTGGTCCAAGATGGTGATCCCATTGAACTCGATGAGAATAATGAGGATCCGATCACCTCTATGGATGCGATGTAGAGGTCCGACTCTAAGAAATGGCTAGGAGCCATGCAATCCAAAATGGAATCCATGGAAATCAATAATGTATGGACATTGGTTGATCTGCTTGAAGGGATAAAATTCATTTTGTGTAAATGGATTTTTAAGAGAAAAAAGGGTACAAACGGGTAGATGGAGACCTATAAAGCCCGTCTGGTTGCCAAAGGATATCGTCAACGTTATGGTATTGACTATGATGAGAAGTTCTCTCTTGTGGCAATGCTCAAGTCCATTCAGATCATGCTTGCTTTAGCATCACACTTTGACTATTAAATCTGGCAAATGGATGTTCGAACAGCTTTCTTGAATTGTGAGCTAGAAGAGGAGGTGTATATGATACAACCTCAAGGGTTTACATCCACAGATAAGTCAAAGGTGTGCAAGCTTCAAAAGTTCATCTATGGACTGAAGCAAGCATCAAGGAGTTGGAATATGCAATTTGATAAGTGTATCAAGTAGTATGTCTTCGTTAGGAACGGAGAAGAATATTGCATTTAGAAATGAGTTAATGATTCTGTGATTGTATTCTTTGTATTGTATGTGGATGACATTCTCTTAATCGGGAGTGACATTCCAGCACTGCAAGAAATAAAGGTCTAGTTGTCATCTCTGTTCTTTATGAAGGACTTGGGTGAAGTCGCTTACATACTAGGTATGAAGATCTATAGAGATAGGTCTAAGAGGCTTTTGGGACTGTCTCAGTCTACGTACATTGATACTGTATAGAAGCAATTCAGCATAGAAAATTCTAAGAAAGGGTATCTCCCGATAGGTACTAGAATTGCTCTCTCCAAGAAGGATTGTGCGACAACTCCTGAGGAGAGAGAGTGTATGAGTAGAATCTCGTATGCTTCGATAGTGGGTTCTATCATGCATGCTATGACAAGTACTAGACTAGATGTGGCATACTCATTAGGCATAGTGAGCAGATACCAGTTTGACCCAGGTGAAGCTCATTGGAAGGTGGTAAAAACCATCCTTAAGTATTTGCGAAATATTAAGGACCAATGGCTGATTTATGGAGAACCTGACTTGAAACTTGTGGGATATACCGACTCCAATTTTCAATCAGATAAGGATGACAGCAAGAGTGTATCAAGATTTATCTTTACCCTAAATGGATGAGTGATCTACTAGAAAAGTTCCAAGCAGCCTACTATGGCAAACTTAGTATGCGAAGCAGGATACATTACAGCATCAGATGCAGTGAAGGAAGCTGTGTGGTTGCGGAAGTTCCTTGGTGAGCTGGGAGTGGCACCTTCCCTGGATGGTCCTGTTTCGATGTATTGTGATAGCACTGGACCATTGCTCAAGCCAAAGAGCCGAAGTCTCATCACCGCACAAAGCAAATTCTGCGGTGTTATCATCTTGTATGAGAGATCATAGAATGAGGTGACATTGACCTTCAAAAGATCGATGGAAAGGAAAACCTGGCTGACCCCTTCACTAAAGCCGTCGGAGTTCAAGAGTTCGACACTTGTAAATGGAAAATGGGAATAAGATTCTGTATTAGTTGGCTTTAGTCCAAGTGGGAGTTGTTGGAAATTGTGTCATAAAGCCAATCGTCTAGGCTATAGACGGTTGTGCTAATTTTGTAATTATATATAAATTTTTAATGAATAAAAGTTATTCTTTTGGCTGTTCATCATATTTATATTTTTTTGAATTGAACTCTTGTATGATGGAATCATTAGAACTACATTATTTGATATATAGAGAGGAAATATCAAGTAGTTCTTAAACTGGTTCACAACCAAAGGATGCATTATTATAGGATGACGATGTATCGAGTATAGGTTGTTATATATCATATTTGTTGCTTGTCCTCTTAACCAAGGAGTGTGGAGACACTAGTATGACATGCAAGTGAAATGTGTGACATCTCACTGAATGTGACCATCTACGGAGCTCCCTTCTGCCAAAGGGTTGCTCGCGAAGGGATTATTATGTCTCAGGTGGTGCATCCAAGGCTCGGGGAGACCAAGGTTATGTTTTGGTCTATAAATCATGTCTTACATGATGTATCTAAGGCTAGGTGTGTGCCCTGTACAAGTCCTAGGTGTTAGACTGAAGTTCTATCAGTTTGTAATCTCGAGTTGACTCGATTGGTATTCGAGTCGACTCGATGGTTGGTTCAGCAGGAGTCTAGAGTACAGTGGTCTGGTCGAGTCGGCTCTTACAGGAAGAGCCAGCTCAAGTCTATGGTTGATCCAACTCTCTTAGGAAAAGCTGACTCAAGTTTGTGGATTGCAGTTTATGTGTTATGGACTAGTCGACTCGAAGTCTAAGAGTCGACTCGGATATCTGCAGACTATTGAACTATACTCTGGTCAAGCCGACTCGAGGTTTAAGAGTCGGCTCGGATGTCGGGATTTTGAATTTCAATGGTTGTTGGCCTGGAGAGTTTTTTGGGGGATAGGTCATTTGTGACCTAGTATATATACATGTGTGTATGTCTTGTAAAAAAAATGGAGAGATGAAAATATATTGAGTGCCCTATTTTCTCCTAGATTGGATTTTCTCTTCTCTTCTTCTCTCTTATCTATATACAATCAAAGTTCTCTTGATCTTCAGTGATCTATATCCTACCACATTCATCTTGGATTGCTAGCAGAGGATCATCCACACCCTGGGATCGCTTTCGCTATAGGTCCCTGTGATCAGTTTAAATTCAACATTTGGTATCAGAGCCAGGTTGTGTGGAGGAAAGAAGATCTCAACATCCAAAATTTCTGAATACCAGGTTTTCTACAATCTTTATCTTATTTTTTTCCACGATAAACTCTCGAGTTAGGTGGAGGGTATTCTTGTTGTGGAAGGTATGAGAGAAAAGGATTGGAAGGGAGGTTTTCCTGTGTTGCTTTGTCAGAAATTTGTTTGAAGGGTGTTATATTGCTTGCTTGCAGAAATGGCATTGAGTGGGTTCAAGGTAGACTTTGAGAAGTATGATGGAAAGGGAAATTTCACCCTATTCTAGCAAAGGGTCAAGGAATTGCTGGTTCAACAAAGGATCTACAAGGTCTTGGTTAAAGAGAGACCAGAAAAGATCAGTGTTGAAGATTGGGAGTTAGAAGAGATTGCATTCAGTACCATTAGAATGTGTTTGGCGAATCAGGTTTTACCTGAGGTATGTTTAGAGACCACTGTGAAGGGTCTTTGGAAGAGACTAGAAAACACATATATGGGAAAGAACATGACAAATAAGCTATGGTTGAAGAAGCAACTGTACAGTTTAAGAATGCCTGAAGGAGGAGACCTTGTTGCTGACATTCAGAGGTTTAACCAGGTTTGTGTAAAGGTTATGAGTCTGGATTTGAAGGTAGATGAGGAAGATCGGGCATTGTTGTTGTTGTGTTCACTCCTGGGGTCATACGATGGTCTGATAACAACCTTGGTGTATGGGAAAGAAACCCTTAACTTTGAAGAGGTTATTAGAGTCCTCAAGTCAAATGAGGAAAGGGAGAAGATTTGTAAAGGAAACCCCAACTCAGAGGTTCTTGCTATAAATGAAAGGTAGGGTAGACTTAAGGAAAGAGTTAGAGGAAAGTCAAAGGGTAGATCTCAGTCTTGCAATAGTAAAAAGGGCTGGAAGTGTTACAAGCGTAATCAACCAGGTCATCTGAGAAGAAATTGTCCTCTTTGGAAATTAGAAAAGGGGAAGGCTAGTACAGGTGGTGCCAATGCATCTGAAGGCAGTGGTGAAGATGTACTTGTAGTATTAGATGGAATAGTTGATTGGGACAATACTTGGACTTTAGATTCAGCATGCTCTTATCACCATACCTCACATCGGGAGTGGTTTGACACTTACGATAGGTCAGATGGAGGTAGTGTTAGCCTTGGTAATGATCACCCATGTTCAGTAGCTGGAGTAGGCACTGTGAGGGTGAGGATGTATGATAGTGTTATAAGGACTTCGTCAAATGTTAAACATGTACCAGAGTTGAAGAATAACTTAATTTGTTTGGACTACTTGGAGAAGTAGGGATTGCTTTTAGTTGCCAATCTGGTAGTGGTTGTTTGAGGATCACCAAGGGAGCTTTGGTAGTGATGAGAGGGAGAAGACTGAGTAACATCTTATACAAGATGGAAGGCTCATTAGTGAATGATAGTGCAAAGGTACTTGCAGCAACACAAGAAGAGCAGTTGGCATACAAACTGTGGCACTATCGGTTGGGTCACCTGAGTGACCGAGGGCTCACAGAGTTAAGCTGAAGAGGAAACATTCTAGTTCTGAAGAAGGATGGGAATGATTTGTGTGAGCCATGTATTTTTGGTAAACAGCATAAGGTAAAATTTGTTGTTAGCACCAAACCAAGTTAAGGAGTGTTGGATTTGGTACACTCCGATGTATGGGGACTAGCTCCTGTATCATCCAGAGGTGGGGCAAGATATTTTCTTACTTTCATTGATAACTACTCAAGGAAGGTATGGCTATATCTGATGAGGGAGAAATCAGATGTATTTGCCCGTTTCATGACCTGGAGAGCTGAGGTTGAAAAGGAGATAGGAAGACATGTGAAGTACCTTCGATCTGATAATGGAGGGGAATACTCTAGCAAAGAGTTTAGAAGTTACTGTGAGGAGAATGGAATCAAATGCCATTATACAGTAAGGATGACCCCTCAGCAGAATGGTGTTGCATAAAGGATGAATAGAATATTATTGGAGAAGGCTAGGAGTATGAGGTTGCAGACATCACTCCTTGTGGGTTTTTGAGGTGATGCCATAACTCTCTCATGTTTTTTTATTAACAGGTCCCCTCACTTCAAGCTGAATGGAGGTCTTCCAGAGAAAGCTTATACTGGAAAGAAGGTGGATCTCGACCACCTGAAAGTGTTCGGTTGCACAGTTTATGCACATGTGGAGGCAACCAAAAGAAGTAAGTTGGATCCAAAGTCAAAGAAGATGATATTCATTGGTTATCCATGAGGAGTCAAGGGTTATCTACTGTGAGATTCACAATCTCAAAAGGCAGTGATCAGTAAGGATGTCATATTTGATGAGAAAAATATCTTGGATAGACCAAGAAGTATGGATGGAGGTATAGTTGTAAAGGTGAATTGCAGTGATCGTCCTATATAGGTGGAGGATAGACCTTCTACTTCTACTAATAGGAGAGTTTCAGTTGAGGTGGAGTTTGACAGTAGATATTCTCCAGTGATGAAGGATCAGCAAGGAATCCAGCTGTACAGAGGGAAGTGCAAGAAGAGCCACACATAGCAAGCTTGCAGCACAGTGCAAGGGGTGTGGCACTCCATAAGCCTCAACGCATAATCCGGAAGCCAGCATGATATGGCATAGATGATACTATTTCCTATGCTCTTATTTATGTCAATGGAGATTCATAAACATTTAATGAAGCCATGGGAAGTCTTGATAAAGAATCATGGATGCAAGGCATGATGGAAGAGATAGAATCTCTTAGAAAGAATAAGACATGGCAGCTGGTGGATCTACCAAAAGATGCTCGGGTAATTGGCTCAAAATGGGTGTTCACAAAGAAGACAGTACCTTCAGAGCAAGGTGGAGTCAGATACAAAGCAAGGCTGGTAGCAAAAGGATATTTATAGAGGGAAGGAGTTAATTATAAAGAGGTGTTTTCTCCTATCATATGCCATACTTCAATTTGGGTATTGTTGTCTTTGGTGACAGAGCATGATATGGAATTGGAGCAGATGGATGTGAGGACTGCTTTCCTACATGGAAATCTGGAAGAGGAAATCTACATGAAACAACCGGATGGTTTTGTAGAGATTAGATAGGAGGACAAGGTATGTCTACTCCAGAGGTCACTATATGGTCTAAAATAGTCACCTCGACAATGGTATCATAGTTTTGATACTTTTGTATTAAGCCTTGGATTTGTCAGATGTGAACATGATTGCTGTGTATATGTGAAGAATGTGGATAGTGATAATTCTTTGTATTTACTTCTGTATGTGGATGACATGTTGTTGGCTAGCTGAAGTATGAAGGCTATGAAGGAGCTGAAGAAAGCATTATCTACTAAATTTGAGATAAAGGATTTGGGTCCAGCTCAAAAGATTCTTGGAATGGAGATTTGCAGAGACAGAAGAAAATGTGTTCTCCATTTGTCATAAGGATTATACATCAAGAAAATTCCTGAGAGATTTGGGATGGAGAAGTCCAAACCAACAGAAACACCATTACCAAGGCATATATCTCTCTCTAAAAATCAGAGCCCCCAGAAAGATGAGGAGAGAGAGTACATGGAGAGGGTTCCATATGCAAATGCAATGGGTAGTATTATGTATGCTATGGTTTGTTGCAAGCCAGACATAGCATATGCTATGAGTCAGGTTAGTAGGTATATGTCTAATCCTAGGAAGGAACACTAGAAGGCATTGAAGTGGATTCTTAGATATCTACAGGGAACTCAAAAGCATGGACTGGTATTTGGTGGACAGCCAGAAGGATAAGAAAGGAACTCTAGGAAATTATAAGGAGGCTCGAGTCCTTTGGAAGGGTATGTAGATGCAAGTTATGCAGGTGATCTTGATACAAGAAGGTCTACTACTAGTTATCTCTTCTACATGTATGGTGGACCAGTTTCTTGGAGATCTACTCTTTAGTCTATTACTACTTTGTCTACAACAGAAGCTGAGTACATAGGCATTACAGAGACTGCAAATGAAGCACTATGGCTAAAAGGGCTAGTGGCTGATATGGGGGTGAAACAGTGTATGGTCCTGTATAGTGATAGCCAGAGTGCCATACACTTGACACAAAATCCAGTCTATCATGCACGTACAAAGCATATAGATGTGAGATACCACAGGATCAGAGAGATGGTGGAGGAAGGAGAAGTAGCATTGGTAAAGGTCCATACAAAAAAGAATCAGGCTGATACACTGACAAAGTCTCTACCAAGGGAAAGCTTTCATTCATGTATGTGGTTAATGGGTTTGAGGGAATTGGCATAGTTATATGTAGCCTTGGAGAACCAAGGTGGAGATTGTTGTGTCTCAAGTGGTGCATCCAAGGCTTGGGGAGACCAAGGTTATGTTTTGGTCTATAAATCATGTCTTACATGATGTATCTAGGGCTAGGAGTGTGTCCTGTACAAGTCCTAGGTGTTAGACTGATGTTCTATTAGTTTATAACTTCGAGTCGACTCGATTGGTATTTGAGTCGACTCGATGGTTGGTTCAGCAGGAGTCTAGAGTACAGTGGTCTGGTCAAGTCAGCTCTCATAGGAAGAGCCAACTCGAGTTTGTGGTCGAGCCAGCTCTCTTAGGAAGAGCCGACTCGAGTTTGTGTATAGCAGTTTATGTGTTCTAGACAAGTCGACTCGAAGTCTAAGAGTCAACTCAGATGTCTGCAGACTATTGAACTGTGTTTTGGTCGAGCCAACTCGAGGTCTCGGAGTCGGCTCGGATGTCGGGATTTTGGATTTCGACGATTGCTGGCCTGGGAAGTTTTTTGGGGGATAGGTCATTTGTGACCTAGTATATATACATGTGTGTATGTCTTGTAAAAAAAAAGGAGAGATGAGAATATATTGAGTGCCCTATTTTCTCCCAGATTGGATTTTCTCTTCTCTTCTTCCTCTTATCTACATACAATCAAAGTTCTCTTGATCTTCAGTGATCTGTATCCTACCGTATTCATCTTGGATTGCTGGCAGAGGATCATCCACACCCTGGGATCGCTTCCGCTATAGGTCCCCGTGATTAGTTTAAAGCCAACAGGGATATGGGTATATGTGTCCCTCAGACCTGAGGTCACCATGATAGCTTACAAGAAACTCACTATACTTTGGTGCTAGACTACCTGGATTTCTAATCCAGTGATGAAAGCTTTCTGGCTGCAGTCAAGTATTTGTGGAGCGGTGGTGGATCAAGATGGAATTGACCCCTCCAAATAGTTTGGAGTGAATGACTCGCTATGTCTCAACTTAGTAAAACCTTGGCTAGGATAGTTCTTGTGAGGAGTCACAAAACTTGTAAAGTTGAGACATGATCTGGATGGACCAAATTAGGGTTGGCAGTCAAATCCTAGGTCATCCTGAGCATTATGAGGTCAAAGGGATAAATTATACGGAAACCATATGCCAGAGGTTCTTGAAAGTTGCTCTGCAATCTTCGACCTATCCGAACGTTGGGTATCATTGCTAGATAAGGACTTTGACTGGTATTGGAAGTGTTCCAGTGCTACTGGCTCAGTGTTTAAACCTATGGGGTCATACACCATAGAGATTTCTATCTGATCTAAAGGCTGATCGATAATTAAGAATCGTTTGCTGTCACTAGCGGTCAATATGATTGACCATGTGTCGACACTTGAGGGGTCGACACTGAGCTATGACAAGAAGCATTTTCAGAAGTCATTTCTGGATGAGCCGACTCAACCTCCACTCGAGCCGACTCGTTCTATTTTTGGATGAGCAGACTCGACCCCTACTCGAGCTGACTCATTCCTATTGAAAGAGCAATCCGACTATTCTGTGTTCTAGACGAGTTGACTCAACCCTTGCTTGAGTCGACTCATATCTGCTCGACCAGAAAGCCTTGAACAAATTTTCTAGAAAGTTTTTGGAGAAGGTTTTCACCTGGTTTGAATTTTGAATTCAAGTTATTCTGGCTCCAAAATTTCATGGAATGATTGTCATTCCTTCCTTATGTGGTTAGAGCCAAATTGGTATGCCCTTGACTTTCTCCCCCGATCACTCCTTCCTCTTTTTCCCTCTCTTGGTTGCCTCTATAAATAAAGGTTGTTTTAGGGGTTGCTAGTTAGCTGAGAGAAAAAGGTTAAAGAACTAAAAGGAAAAGGGGTTTTGTGAGGACTTGGAATTGGGTGTGAGAATACCTAGCATTCAAGCTAGGTCTTGGGAAGAGAGATAGTTAGGAAGGGTTCCACCTCTCCTCCTTGTCTTCCGAGAAGAAGAAGATCAGCCTAAAGGATCCCAAGAAGCTAGCACTTCGAGGGAGTTGATCAGAGTCAAGCCCCGATGTGGATTATCTGTAGAGGCCAGACATGTGTGTGGCTCGAGTGCTTTACCCTTCTCCACAACATTTCAAAGGTATAATTGTAAGGTACTTTTATATTGATGCAGGATGACTCTAAGACTTATAAACATGCATGAAAAATAGTAAAATATTTTTTTTATGATTTTTATAATTTTAATTGCAAGCTAGATTTCCAAAATAAAGTAAAAACTAGCAGAAGGACTAGCTGTGCAAAGAATCATCGGGTCGCAGGCATACTCACGCAAACCAATGAAATATCCAGGACTCGAGAGTTGAGAAACTTCTGGTTTATGATAGCTTATCTTCATTAAATCAGAAAATAAGTGTTGGGAAGGTTTCCTACCAGTCAAAGATTAAAATTTAGTAGCAGCAGGGATCACACGCACTCTGATCGGAGCCTGGAAGAAGAAGCCTTGTTTCCCTTGAATCTGATGGTGAATCTGGGTGGTCCGGGTAGCAAAGAAGGCCTCCTCCAGGGAGGGGAAGCACCTTGGAGATCTTGCAAAATGTCAAGGGTCAATCAAAACAGCAAGTAAGAAAAAGAAAGGAAACTAGGTTTAGAAGAAATCAGGTTAGGGATTAGAAGCTGGGCTGTTTGAAGCTTGTTGAAGATCTCCTTGCTTGGTAGCCTAGGGCACTCCTCCTTGGACGTGTGAAGGCTTGGATGGTAGTGATTTAGGGTGTGGAACGAAGCTAGGATAGCAAGGAATTCATCCAAACACAAGAACACAAACCAAAGAACCAAAACAAAACACCAACACTAGGCAATAACTCAAAATTTTAGCAAGTTGTATTCATAAGAAAGAGATGCTTACAAGAGGGGGAGGGGTGGGGTATTTATAGAGTTCCCATGCCCTCACTAACCATGGTTACATTTGGGTTACAAGTCCTCTTCCAAATTTGAATACAAGTCCTTTCCTAACTAGGTTAGAATTACAAAGTTTAAAGGGATTAGGAATCCTAACTAGGTTAGAATAACTTGGTCTTCTCCTTTTTTTCTTCAACTTGGACTTAGTCAAAACTTTTTGGATAACCCTCCTTTTGTGTGTGGGCTTTAGGGCAGCAAGGGGAGGTCAGCCATGGGCTTGGAGAGCTTGGGCTTGGGCCCCCTGGAAGTCGGGTTGCCTGGTTCCCTAGGCTGGTATATTCTCGGCATCAAAAAGAAATCTTGGTTCTCTTGTCTTGGGCTTGCTTCCTGGGCTTGAATTTGGAGGCCTGGAGTGTTGGGATAGCCTGGTAAACATGGGCTCCTGGCATATGGAATATTCTAGAAGCATCTGGAGGAAATCTTGCATCTAAAATAGTATCTGGGAAAAATCAGGGCACCTGGCTGTCGATTGAGCTCCCCTAAGCTGGTGTAATTGCTTTTGGCTTCAGAATGAGGTTTAGTGGTACTCCAAAATAGCATAGCCTCCTCTCTTTTACAAGAAGTGAACTCACACTAGACTCATACTGGTATATAAGACTCAAAATAATGACTAGGTTGAGGGTTGAGACAAATCAACTAACCTCAACTTATTACAGGACTCAATTCTAGTTGATTACAAAATTTGACACATGGCTAGGTAAACCAAATAGGGCCCAGTACTTTGTGTCTGATCCTGGTACCCCCACTATATATCTTTGATTATTTTTCTTGCTCTTGATGTATATTGTGTGCTGCATTATTTTACTAGATCCTGTTGCTGGCAGATTGGTAGATTATTTTGATCGATCTACCAAGCCTTCCGTGGTTTATTTTAAAATTGTTTTAAAATCTTTATTTTTTCCTAGCATGTTTTTTCTACATTTTGCATATCTTTTGACTGGGTCAAATATGTGAAAGGCATGGAGAAAGATGGCGTGCAAAGTGAAGAGTCGTGACTCTTCACTTTTGGTGCACAAATTTTTGGCACATAGAAAGGACAAGAATCTTTCTACTTGTAATTCACCAAAGCTAGATATCCTCATCCCCATGCCCTCTCATATGAGCTTTGACCGGTCAACAAAAGGAAGAATGGGGTGGAAGGAAGTTGGCGCACATGAAGAGTTGCAACTCTTCATGTTTGACACTAATTCCATGAAGCAGAGTCCTTCTACTTTAAGGAATTTCAAATCACCGATGCTTCTAAATCAAAAGCCATGTCCCTTGGCCTTCCTGCAACTGGTCACTACCATGTGGCAAGTGAAAAAGTTGGCAGGAAACTTGAAGAGACAGATATATGGCAATTGGTGCAGGAAATGTTAATACTCTTCAAGACAAGATTGTTCTCATTGAAGGGTCTTATTTGATCTGTTGATTGACAGATCAAAGGCTGATGAAAGGCCATATATGGCACCCTCTCCTCTCCTATAAATAGCGATCGATGTTTAGGACGATGGTATCTGATTCCATGATGGGGACACCAAAAGCACCAGAATAAGACAGAGGCTTTTCAACCCTCTATGGATTGATCAATAATTTATGAGTCCATCTGTAACAAGGGCTTAGCCCATCTGAGTCTGTTTTAGTTGTTATTTGAGTCTTTTGAGTTGTTATTTCAATTCTGTACTAGTCAGCTCATGTTGAGCTAGTTCAGTCTAATGCTAGTCAGTTAATGTTGAGCTAATTTTATTTTTTTGAGTCCTGTCCAAGCATACTGAAGACTCAAGACCACATCATACAAGTGAAGACCATGTCCAACCAGATTGAAGACATGGAAGTTTAGCCCAAGTCCAACCCAGCTTGAAGATTTGAAGACTTCAAGAGGAAAATCAGAAATCTTGATTCCTTATAGATGCCCTCCAGATGCCCAGATTCCCTTCCAGATGCCAAAGTATATTCATAGAACAAGGCATCCATGATTTTAGAGGTCCATCTGCATCCTAGTCCAAAGAAATCAAGCCCAGGCACCAAGCCCAAGCCCGTAAGAAGCAAGATACTAGGGAATATTCCTGCTACATGGCTACCAGGCCACCCCAGCTTCCAGAGGCCCAAACCTATGCACCCGAGCCCCTTTGGGATGGCCTCTTGCTGCTCTTAGAAGCCCAACATGCCCCCTTAGGCATCCTTGGAGTGTTGACCAAGTTAAGAGAATTTTTAGGGATTTTTTCTATCTAATGTTTCTTTATTTTCTAGCTAGGGTTTGAGAGGGAAAAGGATTCTTATGTAATATCAATTGTACCCTTACTTGGGGCCCAAGGTTAAGGGTCTATTTAAGGGACCCTAGTGTCTTGTATGATGGGAGATTTTTGATATGAAATAAACCTTGAGTTCTAATATTGTTTTGTGTGATTACCCTGCTGTGTGCATAAAGGGATTTGAGAGTTCTTCTTCTCGGTGTTTGCAACCATCTTTCTGCCGCCAACCATCCTTCCAGCCCCCTCCAAATCTTTCTTCCCTTTGCTGTTTTCCTTTGTTTCCTTGATTTCCTCTGAGTTTTCTAACCACTGACAGGTCGTTTGCAGGTCCCAGAGTTTCTACGAATCCAACGACTCCAGCCAAGTCTCAATCAGACCACCGAGCAGAAAGCTGGGTATCCGTGGGTCTTTGGCTCAGTTTTCCAGGCTGCATCCATCGAGGAACGAGAGATCCCTTCATTGTGATCTTCACCGGGCACTTCAGACATTGTCAGGTACACCCCCTCTACCTCCAGTCTTTTATATTGTAGGAGAACTTGCCCTAACCGAGGCTTCTCAGCCCCGGCGATCCTTCTTTAATACTTTTCTAGGTTCTAATCTGCATGCTTGGCTTCAAAAATTCATCCAAAATTCTCTACTACTAATTTTGATCTGAAATTTGGGAGTTAATCACCTAGCCCCACATACAAAACATACAAAAAGAATTGCATGCATATTAGTCCCGCATCATTCCATCCTTTCTTTCCTGCATTCACTCACACTCTGCCACTCACTCTCCTTGTCTCCCCCTTCCCTTGTTAGAGTTTAGGTCTTGTCTTAAGACAAGTCCATCATTTCAAGACAAGGGTTTAGGAAGAGATTTAGGAAGTGGAAAAGGGAGTGAAGAAAGGATTTGGAGAGGGCTCAGAGTGCTCTACTAGATGGCAAAGGTCTGAGCAAGGAAGGAGAGGCTACCAAAGGAAGAAAGGCCATCAGAAGAGTCGCAGTAGCTTAAGCAACCTACTAAGGAAGCTTCCTAGTTCGATTCGATTCCTGTGTGGATAACCTCTAGAGGGCATGCACTTATGTGCCTAGTGGCAAGAAGAAGGAATTAGTATTCCAAGTATTTTTCCAAACCGTAATTGCATGACTTGTTAATTATAATGAATAAGGGATCTTGGGCTTAGGGTTTCAAGATGTTTGGAGTTTCAAGAAAGAAGTTTTTTGAAATCCATGCTTTTGCTGTGCCATCGAAACCCTAGAAACCCAATAGTGGTATCAAAGCCCTCTTATTTCATTCAATTAATGGTCAATTGGATATGCTTATGTGATAGTGAATATGATCATATATGGGGATCATATTCTGATGCATGCCACTAATTAGGGTTCACTTATATATTGAATGATAATATGATCATATATATAAATCACAGTATGATGCATACTATTGAAAGGGTATATGATAGTGAATATTATCATGTATGGTGCATACAATTAGTAATGATTGCTTATTATACTATGAAGTGATGCATGATTATTTTAAATTACATATGATATATGTTAAATGCTAGTAACTGCTTCGGATTGGGTTAGTCACCACGGCCGTCCGGTCATAGGAGTTATTTAGGGTTTCATGGCCCTCTCATCCCATTTAATGGGGTCTCCTATGGCGTGTAGGGATACCGCTATGGCCATATCCCATGAACAAGTCAGGTGAATGGATTCATATTACAATCATGCTTATGGTATGCATATTAGGGTTAATATGCTTGAATGATGAAATGAATATCATGTCATATGTGTATGGTTATGAATACATTATGATGTCATGAATGTTAGGTTTTATGATGTCATGAATGTTAGGTTGACATGATTTACTCTATATTAGGATGTGTTAGAGACCATCAAAGTCCTCATAAAAATCATATTTAGTCGTAGTGTAAGTTAATCATGATGCAAATCCGATTAGGGTATGATCAACCAATTGGTGTCTAGGCAAGTGGTTCTAGGAAGGTAAAGGGAATGAGGTTTTTAATTAGTTTCGTTGACTTACCTGGCCAATTTAATTGGTATCTAAGGAAAGCAACGGGGGGACCCCCTCACCCCTTTCACTTACCTGGCCAATTTGGTCACATCTAAATCTTAAATTAGAAATGCTAATTGATTAAGCACACTACAAATTGCCTTCCTTCATGCTAAGCCAAATTTATGTCAAAAATTATAGTAGATTTGTTGTGTAACATAAGGTCTACTTTAGAGTTTGATATGATATTTATCTTGGTGCATGTTATGCTTTATAGCATGACTGATGGTGTTGCTTTGTTGTGTAACATAATGACAACACTATTCAATCATGGCTATATGGAAATGAAGGATCTGACTAAACTAAGATATTATGGTTTGTTATGTAACACAAGGCTATAAGTGTCTTAGAAGCAAGTGTTATGTTGAGAATTGCAAGGGATGCAATTGGAAAGGGGTTTTCCTACCCTTGAACTTATGGGTGTTTGTTGTGTAACACAAGGCATTCATGAGGAATTGGGATCTCAACCCCACTAAGGAAGCCCTGGGAGGGTTTCCCGCTTACCATATTGAGGGTTATGGTATTTGATAGAAAATAGTAGGAGACACATTTAGATGCAAAAGTCCTTATCTAATTATGAATATCATCATGAGTGGTTTGCTTATAGTTGTTCTTTACTTACTGTAGATTATTTCATTATGGCTTCTACTTTTTCACTATGGGGCATCTTGGATACCAATAAGTTGACCGATCTGAATTATATGGATTGGTTGAGAAACCTAAGAATTATATTAGCTCAGGAGAAATTTGCCTATATCCTTGATACTTTTAACCTAGATCTGGTAGGAGAGGATGCTACTAAGAAGGGTTCAAAGAGAAAAAGGAACCCTAAGAGTAGCTTCCAGAAAAAGAAAAAAGGTAAGGAATTCCTTTGCTGATGGAACCTGCTATCATTGTGGAAAGCAAGGGTACTGGAAGAAGAATTGCAAGTTATATCTTGATGGGGGACAGCAAAGGGGTGGGATCGTTGGTGAGCCTAGAAGTCACCTAGATTAGGGTATTCTATTTTTTTTTTAGATTTTCTAATTTGATGGCGAAGGAATAATGGGATGGAAGATAGGGATATGGATCTCATGGACTTTGGGACTCACCCTAATAAAGAGACCTCTCACCTCTAAGGCATTACACCCTCCTTGATACTTGGAGGCACTAGGATGGATCTCAAAAATCACGAGAGGATAAAGAAAATGGAATGGGAAGGGGGATAACTGGACATGACCTCACGTCATGTCCTGGGGTTGGGCCTCACACCCTCTCCTCTCGGAGCGGAAGAAGAATCACTCTTCTCTAAAGCAAAAATTACATTCATCAATTATTTTTACAAGAAGGACTGGAGCCTATTTTATAGACACCAAGCCATTTTTGAAATTCAAATTTTGAAATTCAAAAATAACAAAATAAGGGGAGAAAATAGTGGGTGTTTTCATGAAGAGGGGCGGCATTTATGGAGGAAAATATGGACCCATTCAAATTCAAATTCAAATTTCTCCTATGCTCTGAGATCTGTGTAAAAAACTCACTGCTTTGAGATTTGTGTAGGTTGTTTCTGCTTTCAAATATGTGCATAGATTTTTTTTGTTCCCGTGGCCATAGAACAGGGGCAGATGGATGGGGAAGAGCGGCTAGGGCAAATCCAGTGAGGAGGGAATGGAGAGTCGTGGTCGCGAGCACCGATGGCAGCTGGGCCGAAGGTGGCAGAGGAGATGGTGGCGTCGTTGAGGAGACGGCCGTTGGGCAGCACCGTTGAGGCGGATTTGGACGATCTGCAGCGGCCGAGTGGCACGGTTAGCTTGGCCGTGAGTCTTCCATACGGGAGGACATGATGGTGGGGTAGGGGGCGGCAGCGACGGGGATGACCGAGCGTCGGCGGGCTGGGCAGTGGTCGCAGGAGAGAGGGGCATGGCATGGAGGTGTGGAGACGGCTTCACGGGCGGAGGTCCAATGGGGACGGCTCGGGCAGCGACGGACAGTGGCTCTGGCAGTGGCGGACGGTGGTGCGGGGAAGAGGGGCATGTGGGCGGAGCCACAGGGGCAGACGGTCGTGGGAGGAGCCGCAGGGGTGCACGGCCATGCCCATGGGATTCGCTGGCATTCCCATGAGGAGATCGATGCCGGGGGGGTGGATGACCGTCGGGGTTGCCGGTGGTCGGGCATGGCAGATCCAGGTCGAACGGGAAGAAAAATGGAGAAAAATGGAGGTTTTTAGAGTTTTCTGGGAGGAAGAAGATGATAGGGATAAATGTGGAAAACATCAGGAATAAACATGGAATAGAGTGAGGATAATGGGAATAGGTGGAATAGCTGGGATAAATATTTTTAAACTAAAAATAAAAAAAATCTAAAAAAATAAAAGGAAAACTCGAATGGGTTTTGATGTCCCCATCATTCCCCTAAGGTGGGAAAAACTTGACTCTGTAAAGTCAGGCTTGTTGCAATTTTTTTTTTTTTTTCTCCCTTTTTTTCTCTCTATTTTTTTTCTCTTCTTTTTTTCAACCCTAATCCTCTCCCGCTCTGATACCAAAATTGATTGGGGATAGCAAAGGGGTGGGATCGTTGGTGAGCCTGGAAGTCACCTAGATTAGGGTATTCTAATTTTTTATTTTGGATTTTCTAATTTGATGGCGAAGGAATAATGGGAGGAAGATAAGGATCTAGATCTCATGGACTTTGGGACTCACCCTAACGAAGAGACCTCTCACCTCTAAGGCATTACACCCTCCTCGATACTTGGAGGTGCTAGGATGGATCTCAAAGGTCACGAGGGGATAAAGAAAATAAAATGGATAACTGGGCATGACCTCACGTCATGTCTTGGGGTTGGGCCTCACATCCTCTCCTCTTGAAGCGGAAGAACAATCACTCTTCTCTAAAACAAAAATTTCATTCATCAATTATTTTTACAAGAAGGATTGGAGACTATTTTATAGACACCAAGCCATTTTTGAAATTCAAATTTCAAAATTCAAAAATAACAAAATAAGGAGAGAAAATAGTGGGCGTTTCCATGAAGAGGGGCCGCCGCATTTATGGAGGAAAATGTGGACCCATTCAAATTTGAATTTAAATTCGAATTCAAATTTTTCCTCTACTTTGAGATCAGCATAGAAATTTCATTGCTCTGAGATTTATGTAGGTTGTTTTTGCTTTCAGATATGTGCACAGATTTTTTTTGTTCCCATGGCCATGGAACAGGGGCAGATGGATGGGGAAGAGCGGCTGGGGAAAATCTAGCGAGGAGGGATGGGAGAGTCATGGTCGTGAGCGCCGGTGGCGACTGGGCCAAAGGTGGCAGAGGAGATGGCGGCGCCGTTGAGGAGATGGCCATTGGGCAGCACCATTGAGGCGGATCTTGATGATCTGCAATGGCTGAGCGGCATGGTTGACTCGGTCGTGAGTCTTCCGGATGGGAGGGCATGGTGGTGGGGCAGGGGCAGCAGCGACGGGGATGACCGGGCGTCGGCGGGCCGGGTGGTGGTCACGGGAGAAAGGGGCATGGCACGGTGGTGTGCAGATAGCTTCACGAACGGAGGTCCGATGGGGATGTGATGGGGGACTAATTTGAATGCAATTTTTTTTGTATGTTTTATATGTGGGGTTGAGTGATTAATTTCCGAATTTTAGATTAAAATAAGTTATAGGGAATTTTATATGAATTTTAGAAGATCAGCATGCAGATTAGGACCTAGAAAAGTAGAAAAGAAGGATCGTCGGGGCTGAGAAGCCTCAGTTAGGGCAAGTTCTCCTACAATAAAACTACTGGAGGTAGAGGGGGTGTACCTGACAACGTTTGTGAAGATCGCAGCAAGGGGTCTCTCGTTCCTCGATGGATGCGGCCTGGAAAAGCGAGCCAAAGACCCGCGGATACCCGGCTTTCTGCTCGGTGATCCGATTGAGGCTTGGCTGGAGTCGTTGGATTCGTAGGAACTCGGGGACCTGCAAACGACCTATCAGGGGTTAGAAAACTTACAAAGGAACAAGAAAACAAAGGAAAATCAGCAAGGGAAGGCTTCTTTTGGAGTGGGCGTCCAAGGGATCTGGAGGGTTTGTTGGCAGCAGGAAGATGATTGCAAACATCGGGAAGAAGAACTCTCACAAACCCCTTTATGCACACAGCAGGGTATCACACAACTCAATAGAAGAACTCAAGGTTTTAATTCATATCAAAAATTCTCCCTTCATATAAGAGGCTAGGGTCCCTTAAATAGACCCTTAACCTTGGGCTCCAAGTAAGGGCACATTAGTCTTTACATGAGAATCATTTTCCCTCTCAAACCTTAGCTAGAAAATAAGGAAACATTATAGAGAAAAAATCCCTAAAATTTCTCTTGACTTGGCCAACACTCCAAGGACACCTAGGGGGCGTGTTAGGCTTCTAAGAGCAGCAAGGGGCCGGCCCAAAGGGGCCCGGGTGCATGGGTTTGGGCCTCTGGAAGCTAGGGTGGCCTGGTAGCCAGGTAGCAGGAATATTCCCTGGTATCTTGCTTCTTAGGGGCTTGGGCTTGGTGCCTGGGCTTGATTTCTTTGGGCTAGGATGCAGATGGACCTCTGGAATCATGGATGCCCTTATCTATGAATATACTTTGGCATCTGGAAGGGAATCTGGGCATCTGGAGGGCATCTGCAAGGAATCAGGGTTTTTTGAATTTTTCCTCCTAGGGTCTTCGAATCTTCAAGCTAGGTTGGACTTGGGCTAAACATTTATGTCTTCAATTAGGTTGAACTTGGTCTTCACTTGTATGATGTGGTCTTGAGTCTTCAATTTGATTGGACAGGACTCAAAAATTGAAATTGGCTCAACATGAGCTGACTAGTACTGAACGAACTGAACTAGCTCAACAAGAGCTGGACTAATTACAGGACTCAAATGTAGCTGGACTAAGCTTTATTACATGGGACTCAAATATTAACTAAGTAATCCACAGAGGGTTGAGAAGCCTCTACCTTATTCTGGTGCCTCTGGTGTCCCCACCAGGATGGCTCGGGCAGCAGCGATGGTGGCGCGGGGGAGAGGGGCGCATCGGCAGAGCCACAGGGGCGGATGGCCATGAGAGAAGCCACAGGGGCGCACGACCATGGGCGATCTCGTGGGATTTGCCGGTGTTTCCATGAAGTAATCAGTGCCTAGGGGGAGGTGGACGGCCGTCGGGGTCACCGATGGTCGGGCGTGGTAGTTCCAGGTCGAACAGGAAGAAAAATGAAGAAAAATGAAGGTTCTAGGAGTTTCCTGGGAGGAAGAAGATGACAAGGATAAACATGGAATACATCGAGAAAAAACATGGAATAGAGTGAGGACAACTGGAATAGGTAGAATAGCTGGGATAAATATTTTTAAACTAAAAAAAAAATCTGAGAAAAGAAAAGGAAAACCCGGATGGGTTTTGATGTCTCCATCATATCTTTTAAGTCAAAAGTAGGATGCTAGTGATGCATCAAAAAGTTTGTACATGATACAAACAAACTTATCATCAAGTTCTTCAACTTGTGATACATGGGTATTGGATACTGCATGTGGGTCTCATATCTGCAAGTCATTGTAGGGGTTACAGAGACCTAGAAGCTTGAAGAAGGGTGACTTAAAGCTATTTGGCATGAGTGATGATCCCATTCATGCTCAAGCTATTGGCACCTATCTAATGTTATTGCCATCGGGCAATATTTTGGAATTAAAAGATTGTTACTATGTACCCAACATTATAAAGAATATTATTTTTGTACTTTTGTTGTTGAAACATGGTTATGAAATAAATTTTTTGAGCCATGGGTGCTTGAACTTCTTTTCAAAGAAGTTCTTTGGTTGTGGTACATTTGTTAATGGTCTTTCGATTCTATCACTTAATGATGAAGTTATGCTTGTTAAAACAAGAAGAGAAAGAGAGATGATATAAATGTCACATATCTCTGGCATTACCATTTGGATCATATTAGTGAGTCTAGGATAAACAAGTTATACAAAGAAAATTTTTTTGAACCTTTTGATCATGAATCATTAGGAACTTGTGAGTTCTGCCTCATGGGTAAGATGACCAAATCTCCATTCACCGGATATGGAGATAGGGCAACTGAGTTGTTAGGCTTAATACACACAGATGTGTGTGGTCCTATAATAACCCAGGCCAGAGGATGATACTCTTATTTCATTAGTTTTACTGATGATTTATCAAGGTTCGGATATGTGTATCTTATGAAACACAAGTCCGAAGCCTTTAAAAAATTCAAAGAGTATCAAAGTATGGTTAAGAAACAAACTGGGCATAGTATTAAAATCCTTCGATCTGATAGAGGAGAAGAATACTTGTTTAATAAATTTCTCGATCATCTTAAAGACAAAGGAATTCTCTTTGAATGGACCCCTCCATATACACCACAATTAAATGGTATAGCAAAAAGGAGGAACCGAACCTTATTGGACATGGTACGATCCATGATGTGCTTCACAGATCTTCCAGTATCCTTCTAAAATTATGCCTTAGAGACTGCTACCTACATACTAAATAGGGTACCATAAAGGCAGTTAAGAGCACTCCATATGAATTATGAAATGGGAAAAGGCCAAGTCTTAAATATTTTAAGATTTGGGGTTGCCCTGCTTATGTCAGGAATGTTTTTGGACATAAGCTAAGTGCTAGGGCTGATAAGTGCAGGTTTGTAGGATATCTTAAAGAATGTATTGGTTACCTTTTTTACCATGCTATTGAGCAAAAGGTCTTTGTCAGTAGGCATGCCACATTCTTGGAAAAGGAGTTTATCCAAGAAAAGGGCAATGAGAGGATATTTGAACTTGAAGAAGTTCAACCTATACCTGAAGTAATTCCTCAACCAGATGTTTCTAAGGTTCAAGAACAACCATAATACACACCTACTCTCCGTAGGTCAGAGAGAGTGTGAAGTGCACCTCTCAGATATGGCTTTATCATTAGGAATGATATTGAAGCCAGTATCATACAGGATGATGATCCTGTGACCTATATGGAAGCTGTCATGAGTGGAGACTCTGACAAATGGTTGGAAGCCATGAAATCTGAGATGGGCTTCATGTATTCCAATCAGGTTTGGACCTTGGTATATCCACCTGAAGGAATTAACCCAATAGGGTGTAAATGGGTCTTCAAGAAGAAGATAGGAGCAGATGGTCAAGTAGAGACCTACAAGGCCAAGCTGGTGACAAAAAGTTTTAAACAAAAACATGGCATTGACTATGATGAAACCTTTTCACCAGTAGCCAAGCTCAAGTCCATTCGGATATATTGCTTGCTATAGCAGCATACCATGATTATGAAATCTGGTAGATGGACGTAAAGACTACTTTCCTTAATGGAAATTTTGAGGAAGAAGTCTATATGACACAGCCAGAGGGTTTTGTCTCAAATGGGAGACCAAACCAAGTATGCAAGCTAAGGAAGTCCATTTATGGACTAAAGCAAGCATTGAGGAGTTGGAACATCTACTTTGATGAAACAATCAAAGAGTTTGGCTTCTTTAAAAAATGTGGATGAACCATGTGTGTACAAGAAGACAAGTGGGAGTACCCTTGTTTTCTTGGTTTTGTATATCGATGACATACTCATCATTAGGAATGATATCCCAATGTTGCAATCGATCAAGTCTTGGCTATCAAAGTAGTTTTCCATGAAGGATTTGGGAGAGGCATCTTATATACTAGGTATAAAGATCTATAGAGATGGATCTAAGAGGATGCTGGCCTTATCCCAATCCAGGTACATTGACTTAGTGTTGAAAAGATTCAACATGGAGGAAATTAAGAAAGATTACTTGCCCATGAGTCAATGCATACATTTCTCCAAGAAGATATCTCCTAAGACACCGGAGGAGAGACAAAGGATGAGTTTGATTCCTTATGCTTCGGCTGTAGGATCAATTATGTATGCCATGTATTACCGCTTAGATCATCGTAGCCCGTAGCTCCGGCGCGTCAGGTCCCTCCTGCTGGATGCTCGTCCTTTGGCCTCATGAATCGACTCCCTCCATCGGGCAGACCTGCAAAACAAGGGAGACCGAGACCGGGGATTCCGACGAAGACACTCCGATGATCAAGTCAGTGGGTAGGGCTAGAAATGGGTGGCCCAAAGCCCATTGGGCCAGCCTAAAGATTATATTTTAAAAATTTTTGGACTGAATCCGAATATCCCTTTGGTCCAAAAATTAAATGGACTCTATTTTACAGCCCTAAGACTAGTCGAATATGCTTAAGATTTTGTTCGTAGCTTGAACCAATTTCAGGCCGGCCCGAAGTTTATTGAGCTGGCCCAGTCCAGTTTCAAACAATGGGCTTTTAGGCCGGCCCATTTCCAGCCCTATCAGTGGGACGATCGAGGGGAACAGAAGATCTCTGAGGTAGAGAGCTTGGGGAACTCTATGCTTTTAGAGGGTGATCAGAATGGAAGATAAATGAAATATAATGTAGGACTCAAGAGGGTTTGTCCTCTCTCACCTCCCCTTATCTCTTCACACTGGTCTTATGTAGATGAGCAATTCTTGTCGTTTAGGGAGGCGTGCTCTTCTTGGCATAGGTCTGCAAGGCTTATGTAGGCCTGAGGCTAGGATAGGTTGACGAATCTTCTCCTTCTAAGCGGTTCAAGAGGTTGGTGAAGGAGCATAGTGCCTCGGGTGGGGCACTCCTTCCTGATTGGTGTAAAAAGTGATCTGGGAGGCTTTAAAATAGGCCCCCTTGTGGGCAGCGCGCCTGATGCGGAACTAAAATGCATGCAATTTTTTTTGTATGTTTTACATGTTGAGTTAGGTGATTAATTCCCAAATTTTAGATCAAAATTATTTGTAGGGAATTTTTTATGAATTTTTGAAGATCAGCATGCAGATTAGGACCTAGAAAAGTAGCAAAGAAGGACCGCCGGGGCTGAGAAGCCTCGATTAGGGCAAGTTCTCCTACAATAAAACTTCTGGAGGTAGAGGGGTGTACCTGACAACGTCTGTGAAGATCGCAGCGAAGGGGTCTCTCGTTCCTCGACGGATGCGGCCTGGAAAACCGAGCCAAAGACCCTCGGATACCCGGCTTTCTGCTCGGTGATCCGATTGAGGCTTGGCTGGAGTCGTTGGATTCGTAGGAACTCAGGGACCTGCAAACGACCTGTCAGGGATTAGAAAGCTCACAAAGGAACAAGAAAACAAAGTAAAAACAGCAAGGGAAGGCTTCTTTTGGAGTGGGCGTCCAGGGATCTGGAGGGTTTGTTGGCAGCAGGAAGATGATTGCAAACACCGGGAAGAAGAACTCTCACAAACCCCTTTATGCACACAGCAGGGTATCACACCACTCAATAGAAGAACTCAAGGTTTTCATTCATCAAAAATTCCCCTCATACAAGAGGCTAGGGTCCCTTAAATAGACCCTTAACCTTGGGCTCCAAGTAAGGGTACATAAGTCTTTACATAAGAATCCTTTTCCCTCTCAAACCCTAGCTAGAAAATAAGGAAATATTAGGTAGAAAAATCCCTAAAATTTTTCTTGACTTGGTCAAGACTCCAAGGACGCCTAGGGGGGCGTGTTGGGCTTCTAGGAGCAGCAAAAGGCCGGCCCAAAGGGGCCCGGGTGCATGGGTTTGGGCCTCTGGAAGCTGGGGTGGCCTGGTAGCCAGGTAGCAGGAATATTCCCTGGTATCTTGCTTCTTAGGGGCTTGGGCTTGGCACCTGGGCTTGATTTCATTGGGCTAGGATGCAGATGGACCTCTGGAATCATGGATGCCCTTATTTATGAATATACTTTGGCATCTGGAAGGGAATCTGGGCATCTGGAGGGCATCTGCAAGGAATCAGGGTTTCTGATTTTTCTCCTGGGGTCTTCAAATCTTCAAGCTGGGTTGGACTTGGGCTAAACTTCCATGTCTTCAATCTGGTTGGACTTGGTCTTCACTTGTATAATATAGTCTTGAGTCTTCAGTATGCTTGGACAGGACTCAAAAAAAATAAAATTAGCTCAACATGAGCTAACTAGCATTGGACTGAACTAGCTCAACATGAGCTGACTAGTACAGAACTGAAATAACAACTAAAATGGACTCAGATGAGCTAAGCCCTTATTACAGATAGATTCATAAATTATTGATCAATTTACAGAGGGTTGAAAAAGCCTCTGTCTTATTCTGGTGCCTCAGGTGTCCCCACCAATTCTCCCGGGGTGGGAGGAACTCGACTCTGTCGAGTGAAGGTTAGACTGGCTCACATATCTCTCGAGAAGGTCTGGGTTGAGGAGTTGCAAGTCCTCTCGAGAAATCCACGAATCGTCCGACTCTGGCCAGCCTTGCCATCGGACCAGGAAGCATTGATAGTCATGGCCCTGGGTCGTGATGGCTTGATTGTCCAGGATACGCTCGATCCGTTCTCCTCTCTCAGGCCAAATTTGTTTGTGGACACTCTAGGTTAGGGTCACTCACAATGAAAAGGAATAGGTCCAAAGGCCTCACTAGGTAGCGCTGCCGGTTCCCTATACTCAACCAGGTCTGTAATATTGGAGGTAGAACTAATGCCCAAATCCGAAGGCAAGTCTAACACCTAGGCATTTGATCCAACCTTCTCTATCACTTTAAAAGGTCCGGCTCTGCGAGCATGAAGCTTCTTTTAGGCCTAAGCCTAACCAAGATAAAATCCACTACATCAAATTCTTTGACCCTTCTTCGGGAATTAGCCAGTTGTTTTAAGATTAGTGCAGGTGGTGAACATGCTAGGCACATGCAGACAAATGATGCAAAGGACTCATACTGATACCTAACAGACTCGACTATGCATTCCTATCGAAGGAAATTTTATTGAACTCTTTGGATCTAAACCTAATAGATTATAGGTTCTCTAGGTTTGATCCTAGCTTGACATGCACATGAAAATTTACAGTGAACTCCTAGCAAATTCCAAAGAGTATGCCAGAAGTAAGATGCAAACCTAACATGCGTGATGAATGCATGCAGTATGCTAATCTCAGCTAAATGCGATCTAATGATCCTAGAAATGCTGGAGGTGTCAGGAAAGGGCAGAAAATAGGAAGTGGGTTCAGAATTAGTTTGGTAAGGTAGAGAAAAAGGTTCATGGTTAGTTGGATAAAGTAGGATAAAAGACGGGGTGTCAGGAACTAATCCTATACTAATGAGGTTAACCTTATGAGGTTGAGCTATATCTACAGGATTTGCATAATGGAAGGATGGGTCACTAATTTCGGGGAAGAGGTCCTTAATGGGAACTATAGGAGGGGACTCATCTTGAAGGTATTGATTCAAAGAGATCAGGTCCTTAATAAATTCTTCTGGTTCTTGTATTTTAGGACTAGACTCTATAATTTGGCTCTCCTCTATGGTTTTCTCAGGTAAGGCTCTAGTAGCAGTACCTAGGTTCTCTTCCTCTATTTGTTCTTCCATTATAGCTTTAGGTTGGATATGGTCAAGGTCAACTAGCTCTGGGTTGGTTTCTACCTGGGCATCTACTGGGTCAGCTAATTCTAGGTCTACTAAAGGTGTCTCCTCTTCTCCCTCATACTCATCCACTAGGCTCACATCAGCTTCATACACTTTCGCGTTAATGTAAGCCTTGTGAATCTCAGGAATGGTTGGAGAAGGTCGGCTAGCAAGAAATTGGTTAGGTTCTGGTCTCTGATTATGGGTACTACTCCTAGTAGGTTCAGGTTGTATAAGGGGTAGTGGCTCACTACTGGGTTCATATTTAGGGATACTAATCCTATGGGGTTCAAGTTGACTAGGGGAAGCATGACTAGTACTAGGTTGATACTTAGGGGTTATGGGTTCTCTAGGCTCATAGGACAAGGGTGCAGATCTATGGGTCATGGGATTATAGGATCTGGGGTCATATGATTTTGGGTCAGCTTTATGATCAGGTTCTAAGGGTGGATCAAGGTATGGGGTCCTCCTAAGGTTGGGCTCTCTATATGGGTCAGGATATTGGGTCCTCCTAGGATTGGACTCCCTATATGGGTCAGAATACTGGGTTCTCCTAGGGTTGGACTCCCTATATAGGTCAGAATATTGGGTCCTCCTAGGGTTGGACTCCCTATATGGGTCAGAATATTGGGTGTTGGGTCTACTAGGCTCATAGGGTGTGGGTGCATAGAATCTATGATCATGGGATCTAGAGTCATAGGATCTGGAGTCATAAGATCTATAGGTTGTAGGTATACTAGGCTTGTAGGGAGAGGGTAAATAGGATCTATCTTCCTGGTCTATAAAATCCTGATTGAGTCTTCTAGGACTAACCTTAGGGATTGGGTCATGACGATAGGTTCTCCTAGGTTCAGCCTCAAGGTATGGATCAGGGTTTGGGGTCCTCCTAGGTTGAGGATTGTAGTACGGGTCAGGATAAGGGGCTCTCCTAGGTTCGACCTCATGGTATAGATCAGGGTTTGGGGTCCTCCTAGGTTGAGGGGAGTCAGGATCTGGCTCAGACTGTGACCCATGGGTTTTTCTTGGGGTCCCTACCCGGACTTTTAACTGATCAAACCTATTGGCACGATGGTCAATTCTATCATTGGTTTGAATACGAGACTGAGTTAACTGGGTCATCTGGATAGTTGTCTGGGCAATTTGATCAGCTAGGGCTTTTATTTGGGCTTGTAAATTTTCCATGGGTTCAGACATTTATGAAGGAGGTGGGTGATATGAAACTCCTGATCTAGTGCTCATGCAAGACTCGATCAGACCGACTATAGCTGACTAGACCTAAAGTCCAAACTAGATGCTCAATCAGGGTGGCAAACTAGCCTATAGTAACCCTGTACTCAGCCAGGCAGGTGTAAGGGGAGTGTTAGGTCCCTGATTGCCAATCCTAGACACCAATCAGAGATTGGCCAGGTAGGCGGACCAGCACACAAGCCCTTCGGGATTGAATCCCTAAACCACCGTTCTAGACACTAAGCACAAGGCACACACAGGTTAACTTGACACAGTGATCTAACACTAGCCCGGACCCGACCAGTTGGTGTCCCTAGCCCACTAAGGCAAATTAAGTCTAATTAATTTTAGGTTAAGGCTTGGGACTGAATGCAAGGGATGTGGTTTTGGGCTAAGGAGAGGTGATCAAATCCTCCCCCCATCTGATATAGCAAGAGTGCCCTTAAAAGTAAATTATGCAATGATGGCAGGCAGATGAGGATGCAAATTAGGGTTTAGGTATTTTTTTTTTTTGGTATTTTTGGAAAATATGTATATTTTTTTTTTTTGGTATTTTTTTAAATAGAAGAAAACTTGCAAATCATGGCCTAATATACTGGAAATATACTAAAATTAAGAAATATGCAAAAACTCCTAAACAAAACCCTAAAACTTCCAAACTTGTCTTGCTAAAAAAAACAGAGCCGAAAATTTGCAGGCCCTATTTCGGCTTGCAGAAAATTCACATGCCATAATAAAATTTGGAAAAAATTTTAAACTTACTGTGAATTATGATAAATCCAGGAAAATAAATTTCATAATTTTTTGAGCTTTTAACAGGGAGAAATAATTAAAATAATAGAGTATATACGGACTGAAGAATTGCAGAAAACAAGCCCTAATCTAAGCTCTGATACCAAATGATGCGGAACTAAAATGCATGCAATTTTTTTTGTATGTTTTACATGTTGAGTTAGGTGATTAATTCCCAAATTTTAGATCAAAATTATTTGTAGGGAATTTTTTATGAATTTTTGAAGATCAGCATGCAGATTAGGACCTAGAAAAGTAGCAAAGAAGGACCGCCGGGGCTGAGAAGCCTCGGTTAGGGCAAGTTCTCCTACAATAAAACTTCTGGAGGTAGAGGGGTGTACCTGACAACGTCTGTGAAGATCGCAGCGAAGGGGTCTCTCGTTCCTCGACGGATGCGGCCTGGAAAACCGAGCCAAAGACCCTCGGATACCCGGCTTTCTGCTCGGTGATCCGATTGAGGCTTGGCTGGAGTCGTTGGATTCGTAGGAACTCAGGGACCTGCAAACGACCTGTCAGGGATTAGAAAGCTCACAAAGGAACAAGAAAATAAAGTAAAAACAGCAAGGGAAGGCTTCTTTTGGAGTGGGCGTCCAGGGATCTGGAGGGTTTGTTGGCAGCAGGAAGATGATTGCAAACACCGGGAAGAAGAACTCTCACAAACCCCTTTATGCACACAGCAGGGTATCACACCACTCAATAGAAGAACTCAAGGTTTTCATTCATCAAAAATTCCCCTCATACAAGAGGCTAGGGTCCCTTAAATAGACCCTTAACCTTGGGCTCCAAGTAAGGGTACATAAGTCTTTACATAAGAATCCTTTTCCCTCTCAAACCCTAGCTAGAAAATAAGGAAATATTAGGTAGAAAAATCCCTAAAATTTTTCTTGACTTGGTCAAGACTCCAAGGACGCCTAGGGGGGCGTGTTGGGCTTCTAGGAGCAGCAAAAGGCCGGCCCAAAGGGGCCCGGGTGCATGGGTTTGGGCCTCTGGAAGCTGGGGTGGCCTGGTAGCCAGGTAGCAGGAATATTCCCTGGTATCTTGCTTCTTAGGGGCTTGGGCTTGGCACCTGGGCTTGATTTCATTGGGCTAGGATGCAGATGGACCTCTGGAATCATGGATGCCCTTATTTATGAATATACTTTGGCATCTGGAAGGGAATCTGGGCATCTGGAGGGCATCTGCAAGGAATCAGGGTTTCTGATTTTTCTCCTGGGGTCTTCAAATCTTCAAGCTGGGTTGGACTTGGGCTAAACTTCCATGTCTTCAATCTGGTTGGACTTGGTCTTCACTTGTATAATATAGTCTTGAGTCTTCAGTATGCTTGGACAGGACTCAAAAAAAATAAAATTAGCTCAACATGAGCTAACTAGCATTGGACTGAACTAGCTCAACATGAGCTGACTAGTACAGAACTGAAATAACAACTAAAATGGACTCAGATGAGCTAAGCCCTTATTACAGATAGATTCATAAATTATTGATCAATTTACAGAGGGTTGAAAAAGCCTCTGTCTTATTCTGGTGCCTCAGGTGTCCCCACCAGCGCCACAGAGCCTGTAGCAAGTCTAGCAGGGACGGTGATTTTACGTGTCGGGGTTGCCATCCAGGCTTCCTCGTACTTGCACTTTGAGAAGCGTACCTGGGATGGAATCAGTCAGACCATGGCACGCGGGTCGAGATGTGTTGACGCCATAAGCGATTTTGAAGATAACCAAATATTGGAGCATGTACATTTATTTCTGACAACTCTTCAAGTGTTTGACAAGTTTTTGTAGGATGAATAACATGTTCAAACTTCAACTCCTACACTTCTATTTTCTTGGTTGAGTTATGTTGTAAATATTTTTGTAAAGAAGAACCCAATCAAAATGTTAAGAAAAAATTAATTAAAAGGGTTACTTCTGTGAGTGTGTGTGCCATTATTTTTAGTTTGAGTTGGTTTGTGTGAAATTGTAAAAGAGTTGGTAGAGTTTTCTTTAAGTTCAATTATGAAAATCCTAAAGAAGACACTCAAGCCGATCCCAAGTAATGAAGAGCCGACTCTGATTACTGGCATGCAGCAAGGATTCTGGAATGTAGCAATCCAAGCTGACTCGATGGAAAGCGAACCGACTCTAGTGAATCTAAGTCGACTGGAATCAGTCCGAGCCAACTCCTCCAAAGTCCATTTCTTGAAGATTTCTGAGAACAGCTAGGCGAGCTGACCTGAACCAAAAAGAGCTGACTCTGCCAGACCTAATTCTGAAAGCCTGAGAAAGCGAGCCGACCTGAACTACATCGAGCTGACTCTTCCAGAGTGAGGTTTTTCAAACCTGAGAAGAAGAGCCGACCCAAGCTGAAAAGAGCTGACTCCTCGAGTTCAAGATTTTCAAGATTCAAGTTCGAGCCGACCAGAGCTACAAAGAGCCGACTCATCCAGAGTGGTGTTTTGCACCCTGAGACAAAGAGCCGACTGCATTCAAGATTTGGCAACTCGACCCATCGACTCGAAGGATCCGAGCCGACTCGAAGGAATCCAAGCCGACTCGAATGCCGCTTTCAGGTATCTAATGGCTAGTTTCAGAATTTATTTTTAAATGCTAAAAAGTACTCCAACGGTCAAAAATCATTTTCTAATGGTCTACAATGGCTAAAACTGCCTTGGGATGATAGAAGACTTTAAACTTGAAAGATTTGAACTTCCTTGAAGTAATGAAGTAGAGAGTTCTTCAAAGAAGAGAGCTTCATTGAATATCCTACCTACCAACAGCAAAAGAGCACAAAAGCATTCAAGTCAAGCTTTCAAGTCTTCACCAACTCCAATCTGAAGCTTGAAGCAACTTTGGGAAGAAGCCACTGAAGTCATTAAAGCTAATTCAAGTGCATTCAAGTGGACTTCCAACAAGCTACACCGGCAACTATCCGACAAATTAAGTTTGTCATTCTTGTTGCATTTATTTTTTAATTCAATCTTTGAATTGTTGGGTTATTGGTGAGCCCGGTTGAAAAACCAAATAGGTTTTTGGTGAGCCTTATTAAAACCAATGGTTAGGTTCTTGGTGATCCTGTGAAAACCAAGTTGGGTTTCTTTGGTAAGCCTATTAAAACCAAAGGGTGTTGGGTTTTCTTTGGTGATCCCGTAAAACCAAAGTATAAAGGTTTTGGATTATGATCCTGTAAAACAATTCTACTGTATTTGGGTGTGAATATAGTAGAAATCCTAAGTGATATCTTGGGTAGTGGATGTAGTAGCTGGGTTGCTCCGAACCATTTTAAATTTGGTATGTTTGTGTTGTGCTTTCTTGTCTCTATTTAGCTTCTGCATTTTATAATTCTATCACAGCATCTAATACTTGCAAAGGATTTTGAATTGCACATTACTTGCCTTCAATTTTTAAAAAGATCCAATTCACCCCCCCTCTTAGGTAGCCACCTGGGCAACAACTGGTATCAGAGCAGTGTCTCTGATTATCTTGGAGTAAAGATTGATGGCTCATCCCATGAGTATGTCTTTGGCTGAAGGCCAGTCAACTAATAGGCCTCCACTTTTCACAAGCACAAATTATTCCTATTGGAAAGTACAAATGAAAATCTATATTCAAGCTATTGATTTTCAATTATGGAAGGTCATTCTTAAAGGGCCACAGGTTCTCATGACTAAAATTGATGGCGTGGATGTCCCTAAACTTGAAGAGGATTGGGATGAACACGACATGAAGATGGGAAAATTGAATGCCAAAGCAATGAACTTGCTTTACTGTGCTTTGGATTCAAACGAGTTTAATCAAATTTCCATCTGCTCTTCAGTGAAGGAAATTTGGGATAAACTTGTAATGACCCATGAAGGAACTTCACAAGTGAAAACTTCAAAGATAAATCTTTTAGTGCATAATTATGAATTGTTTAAAATGGAACCTAATGAAAGTGTTTCTGTCATGTATACTAGATTCACAGATATTATCAACGGTTTGAAAAGTCTTGGTAGGGTATACTCAAATGCTAATTTAGTACAAAAGATTTTGAGATCACTTCCTGATAAATGGGATCCTAAAGTCAATGCCATCCAGGAAGCTAAAGATTTGAACATTCTTTTAATGGATGAATTAATGGGATCTCTCATCACACACGAACTAGCCATGCAGCATATAATGGATGATGATTAGAAAAAGAAGAAAACAATTGCATTCAAAGCTGCATTGGAATCGAAAGATGATGAAGAGATGGAAGATGACTCTACCTCCTCCGAAGACGATCTTGAAGATGAAGACATTGCAATGGTCGTGAGGAGATTTAGAAAGTTTATGGAAAAGAAGAAAGGAAGATATAACAAAAAATCCCATAAACAATGAAAACAATCAAGAGAAAAGGACAAGGACAAAGACAAGGACAAGGAACATGTCCCCACCTGCTATGAATGTAAGAAACTAGGACACATTTGTCCAGGCTGTCCTCAATTAAAAAAATTTCTCAAAAAGAAGAAAAAGAAAGCGATGGTTGCAACATGGAACGATAGTGAAGATTCCACTTCAACTGAAGAAGAAGAGACCACGAAAATAGCAAATTTATGTCTAATGGGTCTCGAGGATGAGGAATATCTTGCAACCCAGAAGTCAAAGAAAAGATGGTATCTCGACAGTAGCTGTTCAAGGCATATGACGAGTGACAAGGATCAATTTATCACCCTAAAAATGAAAGAAGGAGGTATGGTTACTTTTGGAGATAAAGGTAAAGGAAAAATAATCAGAATTAGTAAGATCAAAATAATTTCTTGTACTTTTATTGAAAATTTATTGCTAGTAGATAAATTGAAGCACAATCTATTGAGTATTAGTCAATTATGTGATAAAGGCTTCAAAGTTATCTTCAAATCATCTATGTGTATAGTAACAAACTCTCTTGACTCTAGCGGTAAATTCATTGGACACAAACTAGGAAATATTTATGTGGTAGATCTAAATGATCTTGCCATATCAAGTAGCTCCAGTTTGGTTGCAATGAATGCTAAGACCAAGGAGTCTTTCTTATTATGGCATAGAAGATTGGGTCATGCTAGCATGCATAAAATTGCCAAGTTGATTTCCAAAAATCTTGTTAGAGGCATGCCTAAGTTTAAAATTGATTTTGATCATGCTTGTGATGCATGCCAAATGGATAAACAAACTAAGAGAAGATTTAAATCCAAAAAGCTGATTTCAACTTCTAGACCTTTAGAACTACTTCACATGGACTTATTTGGACAAACTAGGACCACAAGCCTAGGAGGTATGAAATATGCCCTTGTGATTATAGATGATTTTTCCAGATTTACATGGATTTTGTTTATTGCACACAAAGATGAAACTTTTGAAATGTTTAGGAAATTTTATAAAAAGGTTTCAAATTAGAAAAATCTTTCTATAATTTCAATTAGGAGTGATCAAGGGACTGAATTTGAAAATCAATTTTTTGATGATTATTGTTCGAAAAATGGCATTGATCATAACTTCTCCGCTCCTAGAACACCACAATAAAATGGTGTTATAGAAAGGAAAAATAAGACTTTGGAAGAAATGGCCCGAACAATGTTGTGTGAAGATAATCTTCCAAGGTAATTTTGGGCAGAAGCGGTGAACACTGCATGTTATATTTTAAACCGCGTTTTAATCTATCCTATTTTGAAGAAAACCCCCAATGAGCTTTGGAATGAAAAGAAACCCAATATAAATTATTTCCATGTATTTGGATGCAAATGTTTTGATCTTAACAATGGTAAGGATAATCTAGGAAAATTTGATGCTAAATCTGATGAATCTATATTCCTTGGTTATTCATTACATAGCAAAGCATATAGGGTTTTTAATAAAATGACTCTTGCCATTGAAGAGTCGATGCATGTCATTTTTAATGAAACTGACCCATCACCATCTAGAAAAGATGAGTGCATTGATAATGATGCAGGTACCATTCAAAAGGAGATGGAAGACATGAGTATTCAAGAAAGACCAGTTGAAGAAGGAGAAGAAACGGTAAATAAGGATTATACCGATCTACCAACTGAATGGAGGTACGCTACTTTCCATCCTAAAGAATTAATTATTGGTGATCCTTCTTAAGGTATAAGGACTAGGTCTGCACATAGGATTGCACATTATTACCTAGCCTTTGTATCTCAAATAGAGCCTCACACCTTAGAAGAAGCAGAAAATGATCCAACTGGATCTTAGCCATCCATGAAGAACTAAACCAATTTGAAAGAAATAAGGTTTGGACACTAGTTGATAGACCTAAAGACCACCCAATTATAGAAACCAAATGGGTCTATAGAAACAAATTAGATGAACAAAGAAATGTCATTAGAAACAAAGCTAGATTAGTGGCTAAGGGATATAGTCAAGAAAAAGATATAGATTTTGATGAAACTTATGTACCTGTAGCAAGATTAGAAACCATTAGATTACTTCTTTCATTTGCTTGCTACATGAATTTTAAGTTTTTTTCAAATGGATGTGAAAAGTGCATTTTTAAATGGTTTTATCGTCGAACAAGTTTTTGTAGAACAACTACCGTGTTTTGAAAATCATGCTTTTCTGAACCATGTGTTTAAAATGAATAAAGCTTTATATGGTTTGAAATAAGCTCCTAGAGCTTGGTATGATAGGCTTAGCACTTTCTTAATTGAAAATAATTTTTTAAGAGAAAATGTTGATAAAACTCTTTTCATTAAAAAGAAAAATAATGATATGTTAGTTGTACAAATCTATGTTGATGATATTATTTTTGGTGCAACTAATAAAGTTTTTGTGAAGAATTTGCTAAGCTATTGCTGGGAGAATTTGAAATGAGCCTAATGGGTGAACTAAATTACTTCCTCGAACTTCAAGTAAAACAAACAAAGGAAGGGATCTTCATTAACCAATACAAATATACCAAAGAAATCATTAAGAAGTTTGGTATGGAGACGAGCAAACAAATGAATACACCCATGAGTCCAACCTACAAATTGGACAAAGATAAAAGTGGATCCAATGTTGACCAAAAGCTATATTAAGGTATGATCGGATCCTTATTATATTTAACTGCAAGTAGACCAGATATCTTATATATTGTATGTGTATGTGCTAGATTTCAATGTAATCCCAAAGAAACATATATGCTTGCTGTTAAAAGAATATTAAAATATTTGAAAGGTACAAGTAATCTGGATCTTTGGATTTTGAAAGAATCGTCTTTATATTTAATCGGATTTTCATATGCTGATTATGCTGGTTGTAAAATAGATAGAAAAAGCACTAGTGATACTTGTCAATTTCTAGGGTTGAATTTAATCTCAAGGCACTGCAAGAAACAAAACTCGGTAGCACTTTCTACTGTTGAGACAAAGTATGTTGCTGCAGGGAGTTATTGTGCGCAAGTGTTATGGATTAAACAACAACTATAAGATTTTGATGTTTCTCGATGCAAAATTCCTATTAAGTGTAATAACATAACTTCTATAAATTTAACCAAAGATCCAATTCAGCATTCTAGGACTAAGCACATAGAGATTAGACATCATTTCATTAGAGACCATGTTTTGAATGGTGATATAGAATTAGGATTTATCCAACAAAAAAATAACTAGCTAACATCTTTACCAAGCCACTAAATCAGGATAGATTTGAGTTGCTTAGAGGAGAATTAGGGCTATGTTATCCTTTCTAGATCCAGTAAACCTAATTTCCTTCAAGAACTAAGAAAAAATTATCTAGAAAACCTCCTACAATTTTTCCATGATTCATTGAACAACTTTTCTTGAGTTTTCAGTATATTGAATTCAATTTCCAAATTATTTGATTTCATTTGGAAAGTTTCGGTTCGAGTTGACTCGAGCAATTTTGCTCTGATCGAGCCGGCTCGAATATCTGAGTCTCGTACTCTTGCTCTGGTTGAGCTGACTAAGTCTTTGCTTAACTGACTCGGTATTCTAGCTGCTCTGAGTTTGCTCTGGTTGAGCCGACTCGGATATTTTTAGGGCTGAGTGAGCTGACTCGAAAGTTAGGAAATCGCTATTTAGGAAGCTCAGAACTATCTTTTCTAAGTACTTCACTCTTTTACTTTACTTTGAACACACTCCACTTCCCTCAGAAGCTTTACCATTCTCCCAAAAATCATTCACTATAGCCTAAAATTCCTTAATCCCTCTGTAATGGCTCCTCAAAGATCTACGAAGAAGGTTCTTCAAATCGGTGAATCAAGTGCTCACAGCATAGATGAAAAAGAAAGAAAGGAAAAGAGAAAAAGGTCTGCTCCAGTCCAGCAAAATGAAGTAACTCCTTCTCCTCCCGGATAGCATATCTCAATGATCAATCGTCCTGTCACCTGTGGAAGAAGGATCGACTTTACATTCCTAGAAGAAATGGGAATGAAGATCGGAAACTAGATAGAGAGTCAAGGGTGGAAGCATTTCTGTTCCTTGGATATACTGACCTACCCTTCACTGGTACGAATATTTTTTGAAAACCTTATCATTAAAGAATTTTATTTGGAATCTACAGTCAAGGGGAAGACAGTTATAGTAGATGAAGAAAGATTGGGCAGATTACTGCAAATGCCAACGAACGGTGCTACTGAACTTCTTTTACCGGACAAAGAACACATTCTAAAATTAATTTTGGAAAAAGAAGATGTGAGCATAGTCCAACATGTACAAGCCAATCTACTATCGAAAAAAATGAGGCTGCTACACAATATGATCAGCAGAATATTTCTTCCAAGAACTGGCCGCTTTGATTGGGTCAATGAGAAGGATATGACAATTATGGGACACTTAATTGAAGAAAAGCCTCTCAACCTTCCCTGTATAATGATGATCCAAATGACTGAAGCAGCAAGAAAGGTCAAAGCCTATTTACCCTATGGTATGGTCTTCACTTTGTTATTTGAAGAAGCAGGAGTTGACTTATCAAATGAAATAGGCAAGCCATTACACCACTTTGATATCTACTCCTTCGATTCACTAAAAAGAATGAGATACAAGTTACAAGAAGGAGAATGGATAAAGAAGATGCCTAGTCAGGTTGCTGCTATCATTTCTAAAGAAGATGAAGCTGTTGATGAAGAAGGGACTGAAGAAACAATGCTTACTCCATCAAACTTAAAAAATCTGATATTTCAAAAGATGGAAGCTATCTCCAACTCCTTGACTGATTATATGAATTCTGCAATTGAGGAAATCAGAAAATCAGTTGACATTAGATTGCAGAAATTAAGATCCAAACAAGAGCTTCACCAGCAAAAAGTGGAAAAGGAAATGGAGGACTTCAAGGAAGAAATCAGAAGCATTTTACTGCAATCACAAAAAGAAACCATTCCCACTGAAGATGCTCCTGAATAGATCATCAAGGAATCACTTGACTTTCCTGCTCCTGTTCCTTTGTCTGATCCACCTAAACCTACTAAACAACCCAAAACCAAGAAGACTAAAGTTCTTAGAGCCCCTGTTAAAACTAGATTCAAGGATTTAAGGTTTAAATCCCTGAAAACTAAGACCTCTGATAGAGTTATAGAGGTAGGCTCCTCTTCTTCTAATGAAGAAGAAGAAGAAGAATAGATCCTTTAGTTAGTCTTTTGGTTAGTTCTGAAATTATCTATGTTATATTTTTCTTTGCAATATGAATGTACTTGTATTTTGAACTTATATGAAAATCTTATCAATGAAGTATATTTTGGTTTTATTCACTGTCATGTACAATGATTCAATCTATGCACTTGTTATAGTACAACTATAATGAAATTTTAATTAGAATTTCCAAGTTGAGAATGTGAAATTATCTCAAACAAATATTAAAAACTTTCTCAATCTAATTTAAAATTTGAGCTTTATTCAAAATCACCTTTTTGATTGATTGACAAAAAGGGGGAGAATTATGAAATATGAGAGAAATTTGAAAAGAATGGAAATAGTATATATGTTGAGTTTCCTACTAACTACTTTTAAAGTGTATGAAAACAATAAAAAAAGGGGAGCACAAAAATGATAAATGATAGCACTGCTTAAACTACTTTAGAATCTAGAAAAAGGGGGAGATTCTCTTGAAATGATATTGCTCTAATTATTATCTTAATGCTCTGATTACTATTTCATGCTCTAAATTGATGTTAATTTTGTCAATTTCCTTTTGGAACTCTGATACTCCATGTTTTGTGCTATTATAATATCTTGAAGCATGAGAAGTTCAATATTTCAATGATATACTATGATATCATCTCTTGAGCTCTAATACTTACTAATTCCATTAGCTCTGATACATGTGAATATTTAATTTTCAAATACTGTTATACATGTAAAGTGTAAAGAATTTCTCATGCCCAGTATTTTTTCATCATCAAAAAGGGAGAGATTGCTGACCCTATAAGTGATTTTGATGATAACCAAACATTGGAGCATGTACATTTATTTCTAACAACTCTTCAGTGTTTGACAAGTTTTTGTAGGATGAATAACATGTTCATACTTCAACTCCTACACTTCTGTTTTCTTGGTTGAGTTGTGTTATAAATATTTTTGTAAAGAAGAACCCAATCAAAATGCTAAGAAAAAATCAATTAAAAGGGTTATTACATTTGTGAGTGTGTGTGCCATGATTTTTAGTTTGAGTTGGTTTGTGTGAAATTGTAAAAGAGTTGGTGAGAGTTTTCTTTAAGTTCAATTATGAAAATCTTGAAGAAGACACTCGAGCCGACCCCAAGTAATGAAGAGCCGACTCTGATTACTGGCACGCAGTAAGGATTCTAGAACGTAGCAATCTGAGCTGACTCAACGAAAAGCAAGCCGACTCTAGTGAATTCGAGTCAACTGGAATCAGTCCGAGCCGACTCCTCCAGAGTCCATTTCCTGAAGATTTCTAAGAATAGCTAGGTGAGCCGACCCGAACCAAAAAGAGATGACTCTGCCAAAACTAATTTTGAAAGCCTGAGAAAGCGAGCCAACCTGAACTGCATCGAGCCGACTTTTCTAGAGTGAGGATTTTTGAACCTGAGAAGAAGAGCCGATCCAAACTGAAAAGAGCCGACTCCTCAAGTTCAAGATTTCCAAGAATGAAGTTCAAGCCGACCTGAGCTATAAAGAGCCGACTCGTCTAGAGTGATGCTTTGCACCCTGAGACAAAGAGCCGACTGCATTGAAGATTTGGTGACTCGACCCATCAACTCGAAGGAATCCAAGCCAACTCGAATGCTGCTTTTAGGTATCCAACGGCTAGTTCCAAAATTTATTTTTGAATGCTAAAAAGTACTCCAATGGTCAAAAATCATTCCCCAATGGTTTACAATGGCTAAAACTGCCTTGGGATGATAGAAGACTTTAAATTTGAAGGATTTGAACTTTCTTGAAGTAATGAATTAGAGTGTTCTTCAAAGAAGAGAGCTTTAGTGAATATCCTACCTACCAACAGCAAAAGAGCACAAGAGCATTCAAGTCAAGCTTTCAATTCTTCACCAACTCCAATCTAAAGCTTGAAGCAACTTTGGGAAGAAGCCACTGAAGTCATTAAAGCTAATTCAAGTGGACTTCCAACAAGCTGCACCGGCAACTATTCGATAAATTGAGTTTGTCATTCTTGTTGCATTTATTTTCCAATTCAATCTTTGAATTGTTGGGTTATTAGTGAGCCCGGTTAAAAAACCAAATAGATTTTTGGTGAGCCTTATTAAAACCAATGGTTAGGTTCTTGGTAATCCTGTGAAAACCAAGTTGGGTTTCTTTGGTGAGCCTATCAAAACCAAAGGGTGTTGGGTTTTCTTTGGTGATCCCATAAAATCAAAGTGTAGAGGTTTTGGATTATGATCCTGTAAAATAATCCTACTATATTCGGGTATGGATATAGTGGAAATCCCAAGTGGTATCTTGGATAGTGGACGTAGGAGCTGGGTTGCTCTGAACCATTATAAATTTGGTGTGTTTGTGTTGTGCTTTCTTGTCTCTATTTAGCTTCTACATTTTATAATTCTATCACAGCACCTACCACTTGCAAAGGATTTTGAATTGCACATTGCTTGCCTTCAATTTTTAAAAGACCCAATTCAACCCCGCTCTTGGGTAGCCACCTGGGCAACAAGATGAGGCGGGCGGAGACTCTCCGTGTGCATGGTCCGAGGTAAACGACGCGAGGCTCCTCCTGCATGTGGACCGAGGTTCACGGGCAGGCAGTTTCCTTATGCATGCGAACCGAGGTGCATGGGCAAGTAGTTTCCTTACGTGCATGGACCGAGGTGCGTCATCACTCCACGCGGGTGGATCTGGGAACCGGAGCAGGAGGAGATAAGGTGTGGCCCTGCGGGAGAAGCCAGACCGGGCGAGGGTGAAGTCGACCAAAGCGAGTGGATGCAGGGCCGGAGACGGGCTTGCCAGATCAGGCAGAGTCCCGCCAGGTCAAGCCAGATCGAGGGCACGGGAGCGCTAGACCGGGAGGAGTCCTGCTAGGCTGGGCCGGATCGGGGGTGCTGGAGCACCGGACTAAGCGAATTTCTGCCAGGCATGATGGACTGGCACAGGCATGCCAAACTGGGTGCGGGCCGGAGCTAAACCCACTAGTCTGCACGTCGAGCTGAGTCGGATGAAGCCGAGGTGGAGGGGCGGTCGTGCCGGGTGTGAGAGCGTTGGACTGGGTCTGGCCCCTATCGGGCTGAGCTGGATCAGGGGTGCGGAGCACCAGACTGGCATGGGTCGGAGCCGAAGCTGATGGAGGAGTGCCAATGTGCACGGGCATTTGGACTGGGAGCGGCCGAAGTCATGCAAGAGAGGTCATGCCGGATTGGGAGCCGCTATGGTCGTGCAGGCGAGGTCGCACTATATAGGGTGCGTGGGCGTGTAGAGCGGGACTGGAGTATGCGGTTACAGCGTGCAGGCATGTCGAGCTGGACTGGAGCTGGGTTGCGTGCCTCCTGTGGGCGAACTGGGAACCGGAGCAGGCAGAGCGTGCGGGCGAGGTGCCCTGGCATGGTTGGTTGCGGACAGAGCAGGACTTGGGTTGGAGCCAGACTCCATGCAGGTGGAGGGTGCCGTGCAGGACTGGAGCAGACAAGCGGAGCCACGGGTGGAAGGACTCCGCACGAGTGGAAGGACTCTGCACGAACTTACCGAGCTGGACCCTATGTGGGCTTAGCCCAACATGCCAAGCTGGACTGGCACGGGCTGAGGTGCCGAAGTGCATAGCCGAGGTGGAGCTGAGGTGCCAAAGTGCATGGCCGAGGTGGAGTCGAGGTACTGAGGTGGGGCCGAGGTGCCAACCTGGCTGATCTTCTCACAGAACAAGTGGACCCACCATCTTCTTTTGGATGGGAGACTTGGGGATAACCGTGAAGTATGTGGCCGTGTCAGCCACCAAGGAGGATGTTGTGTAGGGCCGAATGGATTTTTTACTACTGTAACAGTCGCCCTCTCTCCCTGAGTCCAAAACATCAATGTTTTAGATAAAGGGAGTAATGTTATCCATTCGGCTCAGCGCCTCAGCGGGCTCTGTAGTGGCTGTAAGAAGTCAGTCACTAGATGGAACTGAACTTACCAGAGGTCAGCCATCGATCTTTAAGAGCCTAGATGAAGGCATCGAGCCTGGCCATCCTCTTCATGAATGGGGAGTGGCCTGCAAAACAAAGTAGAAGGTGGTGTTTCTGAAACTTGCTTGTAGGTGCTTCGACCTTAGGTTAGTTACATTATGATGGTGTCAGTACTTCAGCCTGACTCCTTTTTGACCAAATAGAAGGTGGTGCTACGGAGGAAGAGGTTGGTGAGGTGCACAACTTGGGTGCACACATATATGATCGGGCATATAGTTGATGTGGCCGGAAACTTTGATGAAGGCATAGAAGTCGCTAGATGATGGGGGCCATCCTGGCTGAAGAAGCTCAAGGAGCAGGAGAGAGAGAGAGAGCAACTCCGGCCAGATGCTCGACCTCGAGGGAGCCATCCTGGGAGAGGAACACAAAGAGCAGGAGAGAGAGATCGACTCCAGCCAGATGCTCGACCTCGGGGGAGCCATCCTGGGAGAGGAACTCAAGGAGCAAGAGAGAGAGATCGACTCTGGCCAGATGCTCGACCTCGAGAGAGCCATCCTGGGGGAGCAACACAAGAAGCAGGAGTTCGACTCCATCCATATGCTTAACCCCGAGGGAGCCATCCTCGGGGAGGAACTCAAGGAGCAGGATTTTGACTCCAGCCAGATGTCGACCTTGGGGGAGCCATCATGGGGGAGGAACTCAAGGAGCAAGAGTTCGACTCCAGCCAGATGTTCGACCTCGAGGGAGCCATCCTAGGGGAGGAACTCAAGGAGCAAGAGTTCAACTCCAGCCAGATGCTCGACCTCGGGGGAGCCATCCTGGGGGAGGAACTCAAGGAGCAGGAGTTCGACTCCAGCCAGATGCTCAACCTCGGGGGAGTCATCCTGGGGAAGGAACTCAAGGAGCAGGAGTTCCACTCCAGCCAGATGCTCGACCTCGGGGGAGCCATCTTGGGGGAGGAACTCAAGGAGTTGGAATTTGACTCTAGCTAGATGCTCAACCTTGGGGGAGCCATCCTGGGAGAGGAACTCAAGGAGCGGTAGTTCAAATCTAGCCAGATGCTCAATCTCGGGGGAGCCATCCTGGGGGAGGAACTCAAGGAGCATGAGTTTGACTCCAGCCAGATGCTCCACCTCGGTGGAGCCATCCAGGGGAAGGAACTCAAGGAGCAGGAGTTTGACTCCAGCTAGATGCTCGACCTCGGGGGAGCCATCTTGGGAGACGAACTCAAGGAGCAGGGGTTCGACTTCAACCAGATGCTCGACCTCGGGGGAGCCATCCTGGGGGAGGAACTCAAAGAGCAAGAGAGGGAGCCCTCAGGAGGGGAGCAGTATAGTGTATGCACTTGTAAACTTTGTACCTTCCAATGCCTGTGTTGCATGGAGTGACTGGATCATTATTTACATCAGGCTTGCATAGAGTGGAGGATGAAATCCCACTCTTTGTCTTTGTATAGTGTGCATGAGGTGACGGGGCATTCCCTTCTTCCACCTCTTAGGAATTGCACCTTGTCTCTACCTTCCTTCAGCTTGGCTTGATGAGGAGCTTCGAAAGCTTCCTGGCTTTGGTGCGAGACTTCTAGCATTTCCCATCTTGAGGTACCGGGGTTTCCGATCTTGAGGTGCCGGGGTTTCCGGGCTTCCATCAGGACTGAACTCCAGGTTGTTGTGCCGGAATGGATTCCGGGCTTTCATCCATACTGGACTCCAAGATTTCATGCCGGAATAGGGTTTCGTGGCATCTTCTGGACTGGACTCTGGGATTTTGTGCCGGAACTGGGTTCCAGGCTTCCATTCAGACTGAACTCAGGGCTGTTATGCTAGAATAGATTCCGGGCTTTCATCCGGACTGGACTCCAAGATTTCATACTGGAACTGGGTTCCATGGCATCTTCCGGACTGGACTTTAGGATTTTGTGCCGGAACTGGATTCCAGGCTTCAATCCAGACTGAACTCTGGGCTGTTGTGCCAGAATGGATTTCGGGCTTTCATCCGAACTGGACTCCAGGATTTTGTGCCGGAATTGGGTTCCGGGCTTCTATCCGGACTGAACTCCAGGATGTTGTGCTAGAACTAGGTTCCGGGCTTTCATCCGGACTGGACTCCGGGCTTTTGTCAAGAATTCTTGCGGGCAGTGACAGGCTCTGGCGGGCTGTAGTGCTTGCCCTTGATGGTGGTATAGGAGTATTTCCTGTAGAACTGAAACATAGTTTTTCATGTTGTAAATATAACGGGGAAAGGAGTTACTTGTTGAACTCCAATTGTATGAATAAAATAAAGATATATTTCTTTCTTGAGAAGGCCAAAATTAAATTTGCCGACCACCATCTTAGGTGAGAATGAGACTCCGCTCGTTGCATGGAAGCATGAGGCTTCATTGCATGGGAGGAGAAGGCCTCGTTGCATGAAAGCATGAAGCTTCGTTGCATGGGAGGAATGAGATGCTATTGCATGGGAGAGAGCTTCGTTGCTTGGGAGAGAGCTCCGTTGCATGGGAGGAGAGCTCATGGGAGAGAGCTCCGTTGCCTGGGAGCAGAAGGGCTCCTTTGCATGGAAGGAAGAGGCTTCGTTGCATGGGAGCATGGAGCTCCTTTGCATGGGAGCTTGAGGCTCCGTTGCATGGGAGAGGGCTCCGCTGCATGGGAGCATAAGGCCCTGTTGCATGAGAGAGTAGGGCTCCATCGCATAGGAGAACAGGGCTCCGTTGATGATGACATAGGAGCTCTTCCTGCAGAAATGAAACACAGTTTTTTATGTTGCAAAGATAGCAGAGGGAGGAGTTACCTTAAAAAAGAATAGGACTCCTCTACATGGGAGAACAAGGCTGCGCTGCATGGGAGGAATGAGATCCTGTTGCATGGGAGAGAGCTCTATTGTGTGGGAGAGAGCTCCATTGCATGGAAGGAAGAGGCTCCGTTGCATGGAAGGAAGAGGCTTCATTGCATGGGAGCATGGAACTCTTTTGCATGGGAGCTTGAGGCTCTGTTGCATGGAAGAGGGCTCCATTGCATGGGAGTATAAGGCCCTGTTGCATGAGAGAGCAGGGCTCCGTCGCATAGGAGAACAGGGCTCCATTGATGACGATATAGGAGCTCTTCCTGCAGAACTTAAAAGAGAATAGGACTCCTTTACATGGGAGAACAATGCTCCGCTACATGGGAGAATAGGTCTCCATTGCACGGGAGAAGAGGACTCCATTGAATGGGAGAAGAGAACTCCGTTGCATGGGAAGTGCCTGGTGTTTGACAAGACCATGAGAATGAATACTGACTAACCATTTTTCCTTCTCCTCTTCTCTTCTTCTTCCTTTTTATTTTCCCCTTTTTTATTTTTCTTTTCTTTCTCTCTTTTTTTTTTGAAACCTGTGTGGCCAGCCACCCATGGCATTGGTGTGGGATTTAGCATTCCCCACCTGATCTTGTCGAGAGAGGGGGGAACCTTGTCTCGAGACCACTCCCTAAAGTCTCGAGAGAGGGGGGAAGCTTTCATGCCCCCAGTCTGCTCCTAGGGATAGAGGACGAAGGTGGCTACCGTTGTCCACCTATTGAGGAGCTTTGATCTGCTTCCCTTCCTGGTGCGCCAATCTGTTACCGCCTGGATCGTCATGGCCCGTAGCTCCAGCATGTTGCGTCCCTCTCGTCGGTCGCATGTCCTCCGACCTTGTGAATTGACTCCCTCCATCGGGCGGACCTGCAAAATAGGGAAGACCTGGGCTGGGGATTCTAGCAAAGACACTCCGACAATCAAGTCAGTGAGACGATCAAGGAGAATAGAAGACCTCTGAGGTAGAGAGCTTGGGAAACTCTCTACTTCTAGAGGGTGATCAGAATGGAAGATAAATGGAAGATAATATAGGACTTAAGAGGGTCTATCCTCTCTCACCTCCCCTTATCTCTTCATGCTGATCTTATGTAGATGAGCAATTCTTGTCGTTTGGGGAGGCGCGCTCTTCTTGGCATAGGTCTACAAGGCTTATGTAGGCCTGAGGCTAGCATAGGTTGACAAATCTTCTCCTTCTGGGCGGTTCAGGAGGTTGGTGAAGGAGCACAATGCCTCGGGTGGGGTACTCCTTCCTGATTGGTGTAAAAAGTGATCTGGGAGGCTTTAACGTAGCCCCCCTTGCGGGCGGAGCACTATAAATCCTATTACCAGGTCTGGCAGGGATGGTGATTTTACATATCGGGGTTGCCATCCAGGCTTCCTCATACCTGCACCTTGAGAAGTGTACCTGGGATGGAATCAGTCAGATCATGGCACGTGGGTCGAGATGAGGCATGCGAAGACTCTCCGTGTGCATGGTCCGAGGTGCATGGTGCGAGGCTCCTCCTACATGTGGATTGAGGTGCATGGGCAGGCAGTTTCCTTACACGCACAAATCGAGGCACATCATCACTCCACGCGAGTGGATCTGGGTGCCTGAGCAGGCGGAGATGAGGTTCGGCCCTGCGGGCGGAGCCGAATCGGGCGAGGGCGGAGTCGTCGGAGTGGGCGGACATAGGGCCGGAGATGAGCTTGCCGGATTAGGCGGAGTCCCGCTAGGTCGAGCCAGACCGAGGGTGCGGGAGCGCCAGACTGGGCGGAGTCCTGCTAGGCTAGGCTGGACCGGGGGTGCAGGAGCGCCAGACTGGGTGGAGTCCTACCAGGCACGATGGACTGGCACAGGCATACCAAACTGGGCGCGGGCTGGAGCTAGACCCACCAGTCCACTGTCGGGCTGAGCCAGACAGAGCCGGGGTGGACGGGACCGAACGGAGGCATGGTCATGCCGGGTGTGGGAGCGCTGGACTGGGGCAGGTCCCTGCCGGGCTTAGTTGGATTAAGGTCGTGGAAGCACCGAACTAGCATGGGCCAGAGCCAAAGCTGATGGAGGAGTGCCGATGTGCATGGGCGTCTGGACCAGGAGCAGCCAAAGTCGTGTGAGCAAGGTCACACCAGACTGGGAGCCGTCGTGGCTATGCGGGCGAGGTCGTGCAGGACAGGGCGCGCGGGCATGCATAGTAGGACTGGAGTATGTGATCGAAGCACATGAGCATGTCGAGCTGGACTAGAGTTAGGGTGCGGGCTTGCCATGGGCAGATCTGAGGTGCGGGCCTCCTGAGGGCGAACTGGGTGCCGGAGATGGTGGAGCACGCGGGCGAGGTGCCCTAGCATGGGCGGCTGTGGACAGAGCAAGTCTTGGGTTGGAGTCAGACTCCACGCGGGTGGAGGGTGCCATGAGGGACTGGAGCATGCTAGCGGGGCCACGGGCGGAGTAAATGGGTGGATCTGCAAGCAGAGTGCACGAGCGGAAGGACTCCGTGCGGGTGGAATGACTCCGCACGGACGTGCCGAGCTGGAGTCTATGTGGGCTTAGCCCAATATGTTGAGCTGGACTGGCATGAGCTGAGGTGCCGAAGTGCATAGCCGAGGTGCCGAAGTGCATGGTCTAGATGGAGTGCGAGGTACTGAGGTGCATGGCCGAGGTGGGGCTGAGGTGGGGCCGAGGTGCCAACCTAGTCGATCTCCTTACAGAACAAGCAGACCCACCATCTTCTTTTAGATGGGAGACTTGGGGATAACCGTGAAGTACGTGGCCACGTCAGCCACCAAGGAGGATGTTGTGTCAGGGCCAAATTGATTTTTTACTATTGTAACACCATGTTATGTACCAATCCTGATGTTGCTTATGCCATGGGCATAGTAAGTAGGTTCCAGGCTGATCCAAGAGAGGATCATTGGAAAGCTATGAAAAATATTCTTAAGTATCTGAGAAGGACTAAAGATATTTTTCTAATATATGGTGGATCAGAGTTGAAACTAGAAGGATATATAGATTCTAGTTTTCAATCAGATCCGGATGATAGCAAATCCATATCAGGGTAGGTCTTCACCCTAAATGGTGGTGTAGTGAGTTAGAAAAGTATAGAGTAGTAAACTATAACTGACTCAGTCACTAAGGCAGAGTACATAGCTACAAGTGAAGCCATAAGGAAAGCTGTGTGAATGAATAAATTCATCATAAAATTAGGTGTGGTTCCTACTATAGAATAACCAGTGTCACTTTATTATGGTAACACTGAAGTTGTTGTGCAAGTTAAGGAACCAAGGTCTCATAATAAGCTCAAGCACATCCTAAGATGCTTCCATCTCATTCAAGGACAAGATGTTGTCATCGAACGAGTCGATACAAAGAACAACATAGCAGACCCATTCAATAAAGCACTATCAAAGCAGCAGCTTAATCGCCACTTAGATTATATGGGTATAAAATACAAAGGTGATTAGCTTTAGTGCAAGTGGGAGATTGAAATAATGGTGCCTTAAAAGCCAATCATTGTAAGGGCATTTCTATGATCTTCCAACTCATGTATGATATTATTTATCAATAAAAGGCTTCTTTTGATTTATCATACTGCTGCATCTTATTAAGATTATGATGAACCCCATAGGTTAGGATAATGGAATTAGAGTTATGATGGATATTATAATGGTGAGACCTATGTTCCTATAAACCATAATCTAAAATGTTCCTAGTCGTTAGATAATCGATCGAGGATCGATGAATCTGGAAAGACTAGCACATCCTATATATGCTCGATGGAGAGGATAGTTGTCTCACAACCACTTATCTAGAGCACTAATATAAGGATGTGGGTGCTCATTAGGTTATGAGTCCACTAAACTGATCTGACAAGAGAACATTAAATGAAAGTCTTACTTATCAAAAGAATGTTCTCTTAGTGGAAGTTGTGTATATGATCCTTAAACCTAAGACTACCATAGTATCTTATGTACATGAACCAATATTTTGGTGCATACTCACTCATGGCAATTAAGTCATGTATGGAATGTTTCTAGATATGGTGTATTGTGTATAAAGATAATGAGTAGGTCAACAAGGAATCGATCACTCCTAGTAAGAGGAGAAGTTATCCCGTGTGATCTTTTCGAATGATGACTCAGGAAGTCTTTGGCCAAAGCAGGATGAGATTATATAGGGTTTTCTAATCATTCATTGATCGAGTCTTCATTATTGAATTGAGATTCAAAAGGATTAAGTGCTAGGGTTTACATTTATCCATGCCCATCACTTAATCGGGATATAGGGAGATCGAAGGATTGAATTGCATGGTAACTTTTTGCTGAAAGGTATTTTGGTACTTTCCACCAAGTTTTTCATCTTCCGAGTAGGCATGACATGTTTCTAGACATCAATCATGTCTTGCAGATTTTCATGAATCAATTGGATTGAATTCATGAGTCAATTTGAAAGCTGGTTCGAATTGGCAACTTTGGTCAGCTCAATTTGACCTAATTATGTCAGTCGGATTCGATTGGATCGAATTGGCTTGAACCTACACCTACTGCTGGCTAGATGTGGAACCCAAAGGGTCACACACATTAGGAAATTGACCTAGGAAGTCAATTGCATTTTAATTAGGGTCATGGGATCCTAATTGGTTAGCTAGGTTGCACACTAGCATGTGTAGGCTGACTTAATCTCCTAAGCTAATCGAATTGGGCCTAAAAGGTTGCTAAATGAACTAACCAATTTATGGGAGACCTAAATTGGGTTGTGTCCTAAGTGAGACAAATTTATTAGATTTTATTTGATATTTCTTAGACATGTTATGCACCATATATGAAAAGTCCAAATGGCATAGGACTCTTGGCACAAAATGGATGCTCGGCAAATAAAAGGGCACAGAAGGACCAAGAGTCCTTTTGCCTGATAATCATTGATACAGTGATATAGTAAATTAAATTACCTTTAATTTGACATCCATTTTGCATATCTTTTGACTGGGTCAAATATGTGAAAGGCGTGGAGAAAGGTGGCGCGCAAAGTGAAGAGTCGCGACTCTTCACTGTTGGCACACAGATTTTTGGTGCACATAAAGGACAAGAGTCCTTCTGCTTGTCATTCACCAATGCTAGATATCCTCATCTCTAAACCCTCTCATATGGGCTTTGACTGGTCAACAAAAGAAAGAATGTGGTGGAAGGAAGTTGGTGCACATGAAGAGTTGCGACTCTTCATGTTTGGCGCTAATTCCATGAAGCAGAGTCCTTCTGCTTTAAGCAATTTCAAATCACTGATGCTTCTAAATCAAAAGCCATATCCCTTGGCCTTCCTGCAATCGATCACTACCATGTGGCAAATGGAAAAGTTGGCAGGAAACTTGAAGAGACAGATATATGGCAGTTGGCGCAAGAAATGTCATGACCCTTCAAGATAAGACTCCTTCTCATTGAAGGGTCTTATTTGATCTGTTGATTGGCTGATGAGAGGCCATATATGGAACCCTCTCCTCTCCTATAAATAGCCATCAGTGTTTAGGCCGATGGTATTTGATTCCATCCTTTCTTTCCTGCATTCATTAACACACTGCCACTCACTCACCTTGTCTCCCCCTTCCCTTGTTAGAGTTTAGGTCTTGTCTTAAGACAAGTCCATCATTTCAAGACAAGGGTTTAGGAAGAGATTTAGGAAGTGGAAAAGGGAGTGAAGAAAAGATTTGTAGAGGGCTCAGAGTGCTCTACTAGAGGGCAAAGGTCTGAGCAAGGAAGGAGAGGCTGACAAAGGAAGAAAAGCCATCAGAAGAGTCCCAGTGGCTTAAGCAATCTACTAAGGAGAGCTTCCTAATTTGATTCCTGTGTGGGTCACCTCTGGAGGGCATGCACTTGTGTGCCAAGTGGAAAGAAGGAGGAATTAGCATTCTAGGTATTTTTCCAAACCTTAATTACGTGACTTGTTAATTGTAATGAATAAGGGATCTTGGGCTTAGGGTTTCAAGATGTTTGGAGTTTCAAGAAAGAAATTTTTTGAAATCCATGCTTCTGCTATGCCATCAAAATCCTAGAAACCCAACAGCGCGCCACCGGGCCCAAGGCCTGGAGGTGCCTGTATCATACCTCTGGTGGGGCTGGCACTGCCTATGGAAGGCTGTGGGTGGCCCGGCTTTTGCTGTGGCATGATTCGAACACCTGCTTTCTGGCGAGAACTCTATACTTGGGACTCCATATTGGGACATGAACGTGGCCCCGGCCGGAAGTTGACCTCGGACAGGGGCACGCCTTGTGAGCCTGGCTTCAGTTGGGAGCTTGACATCGACAGGGATGTTGATCTCAAACGGGGGGCTCGTCTAATGAGCCCGGCTTCAACTGAGAGCTTGACCTCGATAGGGAGGCTAATCTCAGACGGGGGGCTCACCCAATGAGCTCGGCCTCTACTGGGAGCTTGACCTCGACAGGGAGGCTGATCTCAGATTGGGGGGCTCGTCCAATGAGCCCGGCCTTGGTTGGGAGCTTGACCTTAGCAAGGAGGCTTCGCCAAGCCGCCACACCCGGATGGCGGGTCTCCTACCGTCGTGGCTGTCCACATGCTCCATGTCAGCGGATGTCGCCACATCAAGTGGATTCGCCCAACTATTGTTGAAGTGCGTTGCCTCTCTGAAGCAAAATATGCCCTCCAAGAAGTCCATGAAGGGATTTTTGTAACCACTTAGGAAGTAGGGCTTTGTCCCTCAAGATCTTAAGGCAGACAATTTCCAGTGGATTTTTTGGCGATCTTTCTAGTAGTAATGGATCTGCATGATGTTCAGGATTTACGGAGAAAAATTCTGAAATATCATAAGGTTGGTGCTTCAGATAGTAAAGGTCCTGATCCCTCTGTTAATATCCATGGAATAGGAGTGTCAGGGATGGATCCGGTATCCCGGATGTGCCTAAGGATCTATCTATCGAAGAATGGGTACAAGCTTTCCTTCGCATAGCAAATGATTGTCAAGCATTCAAGACAAGGTTCGGAGAATCTAGAGATGTGGCCTTCGAGTCAATTATCCAGTTGTGTAGTCATCTCAATTATTTCATGGAGTGATTGAAGCTGCCAAAGTAAAGGTTGTTATGGTGGAGAAAAATGTAACAGATGTAGAAAAAAAAATTTGCAAAGCTGAGATTCATGCTTCTAAAGTGGAAGAGGAGTTTTGCAAATAGAACAAATGTGTAGATGCACCGTGAAAGAATGCCATTTGTTTGGCAATAAAGTTTGACAAACATGGCCTTTTCTTAATGTTTATTGAATTTTTATGATAAACAGTATTCTACACATAGATCTTAAACTTTGAAATTCATATAATCAAATTTTTCTTAAGTTGTATAGATGTTGATTCACACTTAATTGCTATAATTTCCAATCTTTCTGCCAACATAAAATAAATTATTTCTGTTTTGAAATTAAACTATCATACCTTGGGTAGAAAAGCCCTGTAACAATATGTGGTGATGTTCATGGGCAATTTCTTGATCTCGTAGAATTGCTTCGAATTGGAGGGAAGGTAATCTCCCTCCATCCCATTTCAATTGCATTAATTATTAGCTATAATCATTTTTTCCTAAATTAAGCGCTCTTTGACATGTTGTGATTGCTTGAAAGATAGAATACCATGCTCATTGCCTAATTTTTATTTTATTTTTATTTAGTTAATTAGTAAGTGAAGGCCTAAATTCAAGCCCGAGTATTGTCTTTTTGTTATTGAGTTGTGTTCGTGCTTGGAATATTAAGGATCAATCTTGAACCGTGCTTTAAATTTGAGTATTTTGAATTAAATCAATCTCGAGCCTATAGATGTTTAACTTGACTCAACTCATTTATATCCTTATTTGTATCTATCCAATTAGTTAGCTTAAAAACAAAAAAGTCTATGCTATTAGGTTGCCTGAAGATTACTGTAATTAATGTGATTCATAAAATAGATTACTGTCAAAAAATTTTAATATTGAATGGATTGAGATTTTGGTTTATCCATCTTTACTCCATGAACCCCTATCCAATGGTAGTGCGTACAAGAACTTTGGAGTACAATCAAGATTGAGATTTTGGTTTATCTATCTTTACTCCATGAACCCCTATCTAATGGTAGTAAACCAATCTTTACTCCATGAACCCCTATCCAATGGTAGTGCGTACAAGAACTTTTGAGATGAGATGAGCATACATTTTGATTCATTTTGGTGTAGTAAACCAATCTTTACTCCATGAACCCCTATCCAATGGTAGTGCGTACAAGAACTTTTGAGATGAGATGAGCATACATTTTGATTCATTTTGGTGTGGTTGAACCAATTTCAAATTTAACATCAATTTCCAGCTACAAAATTAGAAAGAGGTACATAAACCTTTTTCTTTTTCTCTTTATACTCTTTAGTTACTGTTGGGATATCTCAATCCAAATACGATCCAACCGCCAGTTCAGCTGGCCAAAGCCTTGTCTTCCGAACCACAAACTTTGGACCCAGGTATTCGGGAAGAGCTGGACAATCTACAGGCAAGCTGAAGCCCTTTACGAGTCAACAGCACCCGAAGACAAGACCTTCGGATCACATCTTCAGCTCTCGCCGAAGACCAAGTCCTTCAGCTCCTAAAAACAAAATCACCAGCCCAATTCAACTCCCGAAGACATGCTCTTTGGTTCATATGAGAACACAGTCTCCGGCCTATGACAAAGGTCAAGTTCCTAATCTATGCCGAAGACGGGATCTCCGATCCATCTCGAGAGGATCCAAGGACAAAGACATTTCCAATCGATTACGGGAATTTCCTTAAAAGGGAAGTCTAAAGACGGATTCATGATCTATCTCACACCATAACAAGCACGACTAGCAATGGTAACCAACGGTTACCATCGATTATCTTCGGGACATAATTAGAACATATAATTCCAGCTGCAACACCTCCGGCCTGGCCGGAACCACTCGACGACAACCCACAATTACGAATCATGGGGGAGAAATTAACTCCCCATCGTAACCGCTAGGGAGAAGAAGGAAATCGCAGGTCGGATGGCTCCTAATAAACAACAGTAAGAGGGGATGCTCAAGGTAAGGCACAGTATACTCCCAAAAATCCCAGAGTCCTTTTCCTCTACTTCTAAAGAGCCTTCCCTATTATGTGGCTGGAGCCCACCTCTGACTTAGGCATCGGAGTGTCCCCCGCCGGAGCAACTCCGGCAAGGGATTTGTTTTGCAGGTGAACCAGGGAGCAGTCCTGCAATCTAGTAGCTCCACCCGGTCGGAACAGGGACTCTACGCCAACAGATTGGCACGCCAGGTAGGGGACCGTCGACAAACTTGTTAAGCTCCCCTCCCTGATAAAGGGGAAGTAAATATTTTCTAATGGCAAGAGGGAAGACTCAGATTGCCTCTACGAGTCGAAGTCGTGCTCCATCCCAAGGAGAAGCACCCCCAGTACAGAACGAAGTTCCACCTCCCACCATGGTCATGGAACGGCAATAGTTCGAAGCCCTCCTGAACCAAGTCACCAATCTCACGGCGATAGTTCAGGACTTTCAACACAGAGCTTTTCCAGTGGGAAACCCACTAGCAACCTCTAGACACAGCTCACGGTCCTGGAGGAGGAGAGCCCCTCGAGAGGGGTCCGCACACCTTTCTCATCATCCTCGGCCCTCTCTTGAAGGTCGAAGTTCAAAAATACCTAGGCTTGCTGATCCTCTACAGAAAGGAAAAAGGCCTAGGGAAACTTCTTCACCCTCTTCCGAAGATTCTACTCCTGTAACGGAAGTACCCAAGCAGACCATCCCTGATTACGATGGAAAGTTCAAGGCCATCGAACCGGAGATGGCAAGGATCCAGGAGCAACAGGGTCACAATGATGCAGTAGTATGTGATCTGCGCCCTCCCTACACCGACCGTATCATGGCCGAAGTCATTCCTAGATACTTCAAGGTTCCCCAGATGGAATCCTATGATGGCACCTATGATCCTTACGATCATTTGGGCAATTTTAAGGCCCATATGATGATTCAAGGAGCCTCTAACACGATGTACTGCCTCGCGTTCCCAGCCACTCTGAAGAAAGCTGCTCGGATGTGGTACTCGAGCATACGCCTAGGTACCATCGATTCTTTTTCTGAGGTAGAAAAATTATTTGTCTTGCATTTCAGGACTTGCCGCATGACCGGCCGAAATACGGACACGTTGTTCCTCCTTCATCAGAATGAAGGAGAAAGCCTGCGAGATTACATCTCCAGGTTTAATACGACCGCACTCGAAATTCTCGATCTCAACGAGCAGGTGGCCATGTCTGCACTGAAGAAGGGGCTTCGCATATCTAGGCTCACCATTTTCTTAAATAAGAAGTTCCCCAAAAGCTATGCTGAGCTGCTCACAAGAGCTCAAAAATACGTCGATACTGAAGAGCAGGCGACAAACCGACAACTGATCGAAGGGAAGCCCCTTTCAAAAAAGAAAAGCAACAGGGGACAAGGTCCCCAAACTTTCAACAACAATAAATATACCGACCGTCGAAGGAGTTCTCCCAGACCCAGAGTATCGGGTAGAAGATTCGACTCCTACACACCCCTCAACCTCCCTCGAGAAAAGATCCTCATGGAGATAGAAAAAGAAAGCTATCTCCAATGACCCCGTCCCATGAAGGCCTCCACTTCCGTAAGGAATAGGAACAAATACTACCGATTCCACCAGGACCATGGCCATAATACTGAAGAATGCATCCAACTGAGAAATGCAATTGAGGATCTTATCAAGAGAGGATATCTGGGGCGGTACATTGGTCGCCAAGGACCTTGGACAGAAGCTACTGTTCCCCAACCAACTCCTGAAGAGGCTGAACTACCGAATCAAAGGCCCACCAACGGAGGAGTTGGGATGATACATCGACCTACCAACTGGAGAAGGGACGAAGACGATGTCCCAAAGTGACTCAAGAACAACAACGCCATTCTCTTCTCTGATAACGACCTTGCGAGAGTTTGGCTCTCGCACGACGACCCTATTATAATCTCGATCGTTGTGGCCAACTATGATGTACAACGAATTCTATTTGATAATGGAAGTTCGATTGATATCTTGATCTACAATGCATTCTCTAAGATGTGTTTGCCTAAACATCAACTGCGGAGATCCCCCATTCCACTTATTGGCTTCGGGGGTAACCAAGTTGATGACGAGGGGGAGATAGTATTACCTGTAACTCTTGGCACTGAACCTCGATAGAAGACACTACCGATCAACTTCACGGTAGTCCAAACCTCCTTGGCCTACAATATTATTTTGGGGTGGCCTGCCTTGAACAAGTTTTGGACTGTGGTGTCTTTTTATTATCTCCTGGTACGCTTCCCCACTAGAAATGGTGTTGGAGAAGTTAGAGGAGACCAGAGAGTGGCACGACAGTGCCTGATGATTCAAGACAAGCATTCCAATGATTCTGCAACCCTGGATCAGCTGGATCCAAGGGATCCCACCGCAGACTCTGGTGAACCCATGGAAAGAACTGTCCTGGTACCCTTGAAGAAAGAGGACCCCACCAAAGTCATGCAGATTAGAAGTATGCTTGATGAAAAAATTAAAATGGAGTTGATCCACTTTCTCAGGGATAATGCCGATGTCTTTGCCTGGTCAGCCTCAGACATGCCAGGAATTCTCGCTGAAGTAATCACTCATCGACTAGAAGTTACCCCCGGGTATAAACCAGTCCGATAAAAGAAGAGAAGCTTCACCCCTGAAAGACAGAAGGCAATAGACGAGGAAGTAAGCAAGCTCCTCAAGGCAGGATTCATCCGAGAGGCCCACTACCCTGAGTGGTTGGCTAATGTAGTGATGGTGAAAAAAGCTAATAGCAAGTGGAGGATCTGCATCGATTACACAGACCTCAACAAGGCTTGCCCAAAGGATAGCTTCCCTCCCCCAAAAATTGATCAGCTGGTCGACGCCACCGCCGGCCATCAATTATTGAGCTTCATGGATGCTTTCTTTGGCTATAATCAGATCCGAATGGACCCTCGAGATGAGGAGAAGATGTCCTTTACCATCAACAAAGGCTTGTACTGCTACAAGATGATGCCATTTTGGCTCAAAAATGCCGGAGCGACATTTCAAAGATTAATCAACAAAGTGTTCGAGGAGCAACTAGGGAGGAACATAGAGGCCTATGTCGATAACATGATCATCAAAAGCCTCCTCAAAAAAGATCACATCTAAGACCTGGAGGAATCATTCAGTGCTCTGCGATGCTATCGCAAGAAGCTGAATTCGACGAAGTGCGCCTTAGGAGTTACTTCAGGCAAGTTTTTGGGCTTCCTCGTTATCCAGCGAGGAATCGAAGCAAATCCTAAGAAGATCCAGGCCTTAAAGGATACGAGGCACCCCTCCTGCAAGAAAGAAGTCCAACAGTTAATAGGAAGAATTGCCTCCTTGAGCAGGTTCATTTCTCGTTCGGCCAAGAAGTGTCTTCCATTCTTCTAGGTGCTTCGGTAGTCAAATAGCTTCAAATGGTCTGAAGACTGTCGTACTGCCTTTGAAGAGCTAAAGAAGTATTTAGAGACTCCGTCTCTGCTCTCCAAACCTCAAGAGGGCAATGTGCTTTACTTATACCTTTCCGCTTCAGATGAAGCGATCAACTCAGTCCTTGTCTGAAGAGACGAAGACGGCTCTCACAAGCCGATCTACTACATCAGCAAAGTTCTACATGATGCTGAGACAAGGTATGTGAAGATGCAGAAGCTTATCTACTCCCTGGTGATTGCGACAAAGCGATTACGGCCATATTTCCATGCCTATGCCATCGTGGTATTGATTGATCAACCCCTGAAAGCCGTTCTCCGATCCCCAGATACCTCAGGGATGATAGCCAAGTGGGCTGTAAAGCTGAGCGAATTTGATATCAGCTTTTAGCCCCGAATGGCTATGAAGGCCCAGGTACTTTCAGATTTCCTAGCTGAGTGCACCTGGAGGTCCGAAGACAAAGTACTTTCAGCAGAAGAGGGAATTCCAAAGGATACGGAGTCCGTTTGGGTGCTCCATGTAGACGGAGCTTCCAATGCCACTGGATGTGGAGCCGGTCTTATACTGGCTGAACCTGACGGCCACACCATAGAGTATGCACTTCGGTTCTCCTTCCATGCTTCAAACAACCAAGCCAAATACGAAGCTCTACTTACCGGACTTTGGAATGCCAAGAGTTTGTGAGTTCAGTGGCTCCGGGCTTTTTCGGACTCCCAATTGGTTGTGAATCAAGTTAAAGGAGAATACGAAGCCAGGGATCCTACCATGGTGCAGTATCTAGAGAAGGTACAAATCTTATCCTCTCCACTAGAGCATTTCGAGATTATTCATGTCCTTCGATCAGAGAACTCTCGGGCGGATGCATTGTCTTGACTTGCTACTACAATCTCAGAATCTCTCGGTCGCACCTACGTTGAACATCTTGAAACTCCCAGTATAGCCAAGGAGGCTACGGAGGTGCACCAGATCGACACCGAACCAAGCTGGATGGACTCCATCCTCAAATACTTGAATGAGAGTGCGCTACTAGAAGACAAGGTGGAAGCCAAAAAGGTCTGTTGGATGGCATCCCAATATGTCATCCTAGACGAAACCCTCTACAAAAGATCATTCTCTCAACCTCTGCTGAAGTTCCTAGGACCGACAGATGCAGACTACGCCTTGAGAGAGGTCCACGAGGGCATATGTGGTGATCACTTAGGGGGCAGATCTTTAGCATACAAGATCATTCGACAAGGATACTTTGGCCCTCCATCCATAAAGACTCGGCTAACTTCGTACGAAGATGTGACCAGTGCCAAAGGTATGCCAACATTCAGAGGCAGCCTGCAAGTCACTTGACTCAGCTGACAACCCCTTGGCCTTTTGCCCAATGGGGGATGGATATTCTCGGCCCATTCCCGCTTGCCTCTGGACAAAGGAAGTTTCTACTTGTAGCCATCGACTACATCACGAAGTGGGTCAAAACTGAATCATTGGCCCAAATCACAGAGGGCAAAGTTGAGAATTTGTTAAAAATTCTATCATCTTTCGGTTCAGAATTCCACATGCAATAATCACGGACAACGGGAGACAATTCAATAATCTGAAGTTTAAGGACTTCTGTGCTCGGTACCATATTCAACATCGACTGACTTTTGTTGCTCACCCATAGTCCAACGGAGAGACCGAAGTAACTAATCGGACCATTCTCCATGGCCTGAAGACAAGGTTGAACACCGCCAAAGGACTTTGGGCTGAAGAGCTGACCTCCATCCTTTGGGCATACCGAACTACCCCAAGGACGACCACTGGCGAATCTCCATTCAACCTAGCATACGATACCGAAGCCGTTCTTCTTATCGAAGTCTCCCTTCAGTCCCTAAGAATCGACAACTACGAAGAGCCTGAAAATTCCAATCACAAAAGGATCGACCTGGATTTGCTGCCAAGCACCAGGCTTCAGGCCCAGATAAGAATGGCGATGTACCAGCAGAAGGTCACCAAATTTTATAATTCTAGAATAAAGGAGCAAGCCTTCTGCACGAGGGACATGGTGTTGCGAAAGGCAGAAGTATCCAAGCCAGCGGAACAGGGTAAACTTTCTTCCAACTAGGAAGGTCCATACTAGATCGAAGAAGTCATATGCCCAAGAACGTATCAACTCAAGACCCTAGAGGAAAAAATTCTGTCCCGGCCATGGAATGTACAAAACCTTCATAAATACTATCAATAAACTAACCCCCAAATTTCTTGTGCAAACTTGCCCAACTCTGAATGGCCCATTACATCAACAAAACGACAATGGCTTGAATGGCACGATCTAAGGAATCTGCCAACGGTGTAAAGGAGAGTCTGATCCACTCACCTTATCGGCATGACCGGCGAGCGCAACGGATGGCCCCATCGGACCACCAAGAAGATCAAAGGCATAGGGATGGTTCAAGTGACCTATCCTACGGAAAACCCGAAGACGTGCCGGGATGGGCCTGAACAGCCTACCTTATACTAAAGAAGGCGTAGGGATGGTTTTCATAGCCTACCCTACGGAAAATCTGAAGACACGATGGGGCAGGCCTGAACAGCCTATCTTGATCATGGCAGAAATGCACAGGGATAGCATAGATGCCCTATCCAATGATAAATCTGAAAACATGCTTGAACGGACCTATGTCATCCTTCCTATCAGCAACAAACACTCATGAGATGGCCTAGCCGATCTCATCTCTTCTTCACAAATCACAAGTGGTCTGAAAAATCTACACTCTTGGCATACCATAATTCAACAAATCACAGAGGAGACATGGAAAAAGGTAAGAAAAGTTAAGATATTTCATTTCTTTTTTAAATTTTTTACACAAAAAAAAAGAAGAAAAAGAAGAAACTCTCATAAAGAGAGAAAAGAAAAATGATTGCAGGAGTTTGGACAGCACATTCAATAACCGCCCGCCGGCCCTTTCCCATGCCGGTTGGGGGAGTCTTGGAAGGAGGATGAAGGGGCCCTAGGGTTCCTCTCCATATCAGAATCCGACTCCTCAAAATCAGAGTCGAATTCATGTCCAGGGAAGGGAACTGAGGGCTTGATGTTGTCAAGGCCCTTCAAGTCATAAAACTTGAAGTCCTTACCCCTACATTCCCGGAACCCCTAATGATAAGAGTCCAGAGCCGCCTCAACGACCTCCTCTTTGAAAGCAGAAGACACCTGGAAGTCCGAAATGGCATCTGCCATCTTCTTCTTGGCCTCCTCCGCCTCCATGACGGCCACTTCGACTTGGATTCTGGCCTCCCTCAGTTGGGCCTCCAGGACACGGACCCTTCTCCCCAAGCGATCGACGATGGGGTCATCATCGTTGCTTAGTCCAAGGGATCTGGGGCTCCCCCTTTCCCCCGTGTTGAGGGCTCTTTTCTTCACCGCCCTTCGAAGTTCGGAGATGCTGAACTTCATTTCGACTAGAGCGTTGAAAAGAAAAAGGAGTCTAGAAGGGTGATGGCTCTTGATAGCAAAGGACAAGGTCCTATTTATAAGAACCTTGCACCCATGACTAGCCATGGGGGAACATGCTCCACGCCCTCTCTCAGACACACCAAAAGATGCCACGTGTCAGAGCAATGCCTTGAAATCCAAATAGCCACTTGGGAGCAGTGTAATCATCAATAACTACTCTTGGAACAGCAACCACCGGCGCTTCGAATCCAGAACAATCCCCATCAAGCGGCGATGGCATTAATGGCTCCATATCGAAAAGGAAAAATATGGTGGCATCCAAGGTGCATAAAAAAACAACCATTCGAATGCTTACGCATTCAACTCGAGCAACAAGAATCATAATCGAAGTTCCTTAATTTCCAACCAACCGAAAAGTAACACTTGTCTGCCATGTTCATTCCTTGATGGGCAGATCAACCATGAAAGGAAGGTGACGTCAGCTCAGTTGATCGTAGACCGTCTTCAGCAAACGGCATCCTAAATTGTTTCGGAATTCATTTTCGATATCCACCACCAACTAGACAGCCTTCGGCCACAACCATTCGACTTAACTGAAGAAAGAGCAATGAGGCTCGAGTGGCCACCCGAACCAATTATCTAATTCAAGCCACATTCAAGGACATGACATGTCACATGCAAGAGAAGAGAAAGCTATTTTATGATTCAAAGGATTGTCATTCAAAAGATTGTCAATTACATATCAAAGGAATATAAACAAAAAAAAGAGAAGACAACGTCTAAAGCTACATAGATCGCTAGACATCAGGTGGAGGGTACCCAACACCGCAGGATTGAAGCAGCTTGTCAATCTGTGTAGTAAGGGTTTCATCGACTTGGGCTGGGACCGGAGAGCCTTCAACTTGGACTTCCTCCTCAGCCTGAACCCCCTCCGGGGTCGAGATTAGAGTTGGAACCACCTCCAGGCCTTCTACTAAGGCAGGAGCCTCCTCTCCCAAGCATGGCAACTCTTCGGCCCTGTCGACCCCTTAGGCCTATGCCGAAACTGCACCGATGTCTTCGACCACGATCGAGATCTCTTCCCTCGGGCTCGATACCTCTCCAGCCTCTTGATGTTGGACGAAAATCGATGTAACCCTAGATTATTTGGGAAAGGGAAACAACCTAAACAAACTAGGATCGTGGGAGGGCTAAGAAACCTCCCGGGACTAGGGTGACTCAAACTAAAATCCTAAAACAACTGATCTCTTTTATTTTCAATTTTCTTTGACGGAGGTGGCAAAGGAAGGATGGAGATGGGAGTCTGGGAACTGTAACTCATGGCCCTGGGACTCACTCCAACGAGGAGATGCAAACAGAAAGTCAGGGGTCAAAGTGTAAAGCTACCCTCCCGAGGGATCAAAGCACACAGCTACCCTCCCGAGGGATCACAGCACCAGCTACCCTGAGCTCTCATTGAACCCATAATGCACATAGCAGGGCTCTCACATAGATGCGCTAGGATAACTCTCAAAGGACACGAGGGGATAAAGAAGACGAGATAGGAGATAACTAGGGTGCTTATCGAACTCATAATGCACACAGCAGGGAATGCCTTGCACACCTCATCGAACCCATAATGCACATAGCAGGGAATAAAAGCAAACGGGCCTCAGCCCAGAACCAGAACCAGAACGAATGGAGAACCCAAAAATTTATATCAAATCCATATTATTACAGGGGGAGAGGGGGCCTTTATATAGAAAAACCAAAACCCTTAGTTTCTTAGCCTCCAAGAAAACTAAAAAAGGAAAATAAATTATATCAAAATTCATGTTGCATCAAAAATGGTGCTGATCTACTCTGAGAAGCGTGTTGGCTTGTTGATCTACTCCAGAAAGCGTGCTGCTTGGACTGCTCCAGGAAAGCATGCAAACTCTTCTCACGCGGATGTGCATAGAGGAGGATCGATCTTCAATGGCAACTGGCGGATGGCTGGTGGCCGGGAAGCGACCGGTGGATGGTCGATGGTCGGGAAGCGGCCGGTAGACAGGGCCAGCGGACGGCGAGCGGCGGATGGCCGGCGGCAGCCTACAGGCGGAGTGGCGGCCAAGAATGGCACAGCATGCCCAGGGTGTGCCGTTTGGTCTCCCACGGCCATGGGGGACCCTGGGCTCTGGCGGGACGGCAGACGGCGTGGGAGGCCGGGGATGGCGGGGGAGGTCGGGGATGGCGGGATGGTGGCCGGCAGGCAGGCGGGTGGCAGCGGCAGGTGGCAGGCGGCAACGGCGGGCGGCAGTGCAGGGGCGGCATGGCATGCACGGCCGTGCTGTTTGGGCTTCCCACGATCGTGGGGCCCAAGGGCGCCGGCGGGGGCCCTCCGGTGGCCGGGCGTGAGCCGGCGAGCGGCGGGCGGCCGGCCAGTGACAGGCCGGTGGCGGTAGGCAGCGGCGGCGACCGTGGGACATGGGCGACGGTTGGTCTTCCCACGGTCGTTTGTCTTCCACGGGCATGGGCGGCGGCAGTGTTGGCTTTTTCCAGCGAGGGTGAGGCCGGCGTGGGCCGGCGGGTGGGCCAACGGGGGTGGCCGGTGGTCGGGCGGCCCGGATCTAGGCCAACGAGGGCGGCGGCTAGGGTTCAGGAGTTTAAAAAAAAATCATGGGAGAAGATGGAATAGTGTAGGAATAAATTCGGAATAAGATCGGGATAAAGGTGGAATAGTAGGAATATGTGGAATAGCAGGAATAGGAAAAATAAAAAATATCCGAGAAAATTAGAAAAAATAGAAAAAGAACCTAGACCTGCTCTGGATCCCCATCATTCTCCTCGACCACGAAGAACTCGACTCCGTCGAGTTCGAAAAATGGAGCACACCTTAATCCACAACTCGCTCTGATACCAAAATTGATGCGGGATGAAAATTGATGTAACCCTGGATTATTTGGGAAAGGGAAACAACCTAAACAAACGAAGACCGTAGGAGGGCTAAGAAGCCTCCCGGGACTAGGGAGACTAAAACTAAAATCCTAAAATAGCTGATCTCTTTTATTTTCAATTTTCTTTGGTGGAGGTGGCGAAGGAAAGATGGAGATGGGAGTCTGGGAACTGGAACTCATGGCCCTGGGACTCACTCTAACGGGGAGACGCACATAGAAAGTCAGGGGTCAAAGCATAAAGCTACCCTCCCGAGGGATCAAAGCACACAGCTACCCTCCCGAGGGATCACAGCACTAACTACCTTGAGCTCTCATCGAACCCATAATGCACATAGCAGGGCTCTCACATAGATGCGCTAGGATAACTCTCAAAGGACACGAGGGAATAAAGAAGACGAGATTGGGGATAACTAGGGTACTCATCGAACCCATAATGCAAACAGCAGGGAACACCTCGCATCCCTCATCAAACCCATAATGCACACAGCAGGGAAAGAAGGCAAATGGGCCTCAGCCCAGAACCAGAACCATAACCAATGGAGAACCCAAAAATTTATATCAAATCCATATTATTATAGGGGGAGATGGGGCCTTTATATAGAAAAACCAAAACCCTCATTTTCTTAGCCTTCAAGAAAACTAAAAAAGGAAAATAAATTACATCAAAATTTGTGTTGCATCAAAAGTGGTGCTGATATGATCTGAGAAGCATGTTGGCTTAATGATCTGCTCCAGAAAGCATGCTACTTGGATTGCTCTAGAAAGCGTGCGAACTCTTCTCACATGGACGAGCATAAAGGAAGATCGATCTCCAACGGCAACCGACAGACAGTCGGTGGCCGGGAAGCGATCAACGGATAGGGCTGGCAGATGGTGAGCGGCGGATGGCCGACAGCGGCCTGCAGGCGGGGTGGTGGCACAAGAATGGCACGGCATGCCTAGGGCATGCTGTTTGGTCTCCCACGGCCGTGGGGGACCCTGGGCTCTAGCAGGGGAGGCCGGGGATGACGGGATGGTGGTCGACGGGCAGGCGGGCGGCGGCGACAACGGCGGGCGGCGGCACGGCATGCACGGCCATGCCGTTTGGGCTTCCCGCGGCTGTGGGGCCCAAGGGCACCGGTGGGGGCCCTCTGGTGGTCGGGCGTGAGCCGGTGGGCGGCGGGCAACCAGCCGGTGGCAGGCCGACGGTGACAGGCGACGGCGGCGGCACGTGGGCGATGGTTGGTTTTTCCATGGTCATTCGTCTTCCACGGGTGTGGGCGGTGGCGGCAGCTTTTTCCGGCGAGGGCGGCCGGGGGGCCGGGCGGCCCGGATCTTGGCCGGCGGGGGTGGCGGATAGGGTTCAGGAGTTTAAAAAAAAAAAATCACGGGAGAAGATGGAATAGTGTAGGAATAAATTGGGAATAAGATCGGGATAAAGGTGGAATAGTAGGAATAGGTGGAATAGCGAGAATAGGAAAAATAAAAAAATTCGAGAAAATAAGAAAAAATAGAAAAGGAACCTGGACCTGCCCTGGATCCCCATCACCTCTTCTATGGCCTCGACCTCCTCTTCCTCTTCGTCTTCGACTATGCTGAAAGCGGGGATGCCATAAAGATCAAGGTGTTGGAAGGCCCCTCTGACCTTGGCGAGTCCGTCATTGAAGCCACGCTGATAACCGTATAAGGTTGCCTCACTCATCTCCTCCTGGAATTGTGAGGACTTCCTGAAATCCGCTACGGCATCACGTGCTAGCTTCTTCAGGACCACGGACTCTTTTTTGGCCGCCTCGACTCCAGGACTGCCTCTTCAGCCCTCCTGGTAGCCTCTTCAGCCACCTTGGTCAAACTTTCCAATCTCTCTTGATTCTCCTTGGCAGATTGTTCCAAGAACTCTACCCGTTTCCTACTTTTCCTTAACCTTGCCTCTTGCTCCGCAATTATCAACTGGGCACTTTTCAACTCGCCCCTCAATCCACGAACTTCAGCGTCCACATGAGCGAGACGGTTCTCCATAGACTGCCTCAACTCCTCGGCCACCTCTTTTTTAGCTTTGGCTGTATGAAGCTCCTCCTTGAGGCCGTGGATGAGGTTGTCGACATTTTCCAGGCCTTCCTCTAGGAAGGTAACGTCATAGACCAACTATATCATAATGTAAGATAATGAGCCAATCAATCCTCGGAATGAAGGAGGTACAGCGAGAACCTTACCTGTTGTAGGGAGGAAAATGCAGAATCAGACACTCTAGCGAGGCTTCGACCTTGGACAACTGCAAAATCATGAGGCAGTAATGTGTTCTTCAACACCCGCTTGGCCATGCCGGGAACCAACAATCCCACTGTAGGGGAAAGCTCCGAAGAGTCAGCGGGATGGCTCCCAGCTGGAAAAGCCTCACGCGCGAACTCTCCCTCGACTTGTGGCGCCTTGCCCCTATCAGATACAGGGGAGCAAGGCGGTGGCACACCTGCCATCTGAGACGGACTCTCCCTCGTATGGACCGGAGAAGTAACCGCCGATGAAGTTTCAACTGGATGAGGTCCTATTGGGGCCTCCCCCCTCGGTGCCACATCTTCCTCGGAGGTTCCCCGGGAGGATGAAGTTCCCCGATCTCCTTCAGGACCCTCTCTTCAGGCCTTCTTCCGAACAACCGATCTTGTAAGAGGGGCCTGGGCTACCCTCTTCTCAGAAGTCTGATGGAGCCAACTCAGGCTAGGCTTCATTCCACCACCTACAAACAGGAAAACATCTCAGAGTCGACCAAATTACAATAGGAATGGGAGGGAAGAGGTAGAAATTTCCGTCAGTATACCTAGCACAGGGAAATTGCTAATCCCTGCCTGATGGAGGTTCCTCTCCTCCAACAACTCTCGGATAGGAAAAGTTTCCGAGTCAGTCAATAGATTGTAATCAAACTGATCGGCAGTCAAAACCCTTTTTCCATCATTGGCAGTTAAACGCGGCTCCTTCCAATCACTATCGAAGCCCCATGGGTCGATAGACAACACAAAAACAAAAATGGGTTTCCATCCATGGATGGCGCTGGGCATGTCCTTGATGATTTTGCGACCTGGTCGAGGATCAATCACCCACCATCCGCTGCTGTGGAAATCCCTCTTGAGCACAAAAAGGGCAGCGAACAAGTTGGTCCTAGGTTCTATGTTAGCTATGTGGCATCGAACCAGGAATCCGCAGATGTTCCGAATGCTATTCAGAGTCAACTACACGGGCACCACTCGGTACAGCCGGAAGATTTTGATGAAAAAAGAATACAAGGGAAACCGAAGGTCAGCCTTCAGATGATCTTCATACACAGCCAAGCATCCGGGAGGGGGTTTGTTCACCCGTTCCTCGAATGCGGGAAGAACAAAGGGAAACCCCTCGAGAATGCGATAGCATTCCCGAAGATGAGTCATCTTTCTCGGTGAAACAGAGCTAGAAATTAACTCCAGACTCACTACATCACCAGCCCCCGAAGGCCCAACTTGTCCCCCTCGGCTCTTTACGGATTCAGCCATGGTAAAAGAACGGAGCGAAAAGACAGAAGGAACCTTCTACCTGCAGAAGAAACTGATAGTCGAGAACAGGGAAGACTGGGCAAAGAATGAATAAAGGTTGAAGAAGCTTCCTCTACCGGACCTTCTCCTTTCCCCAAAAAAGAGGCCAAAAGGCCCTAAGGCTCCGCCAAGTTGATTTGTCAAAAAAATAACCCAAAGGGTATAATCCATTTGGATCAACGGCCGGGATGAAGCACGTTCATCATCTAACAGGCAGGAAGGAATCATGGCAACCATTCAAATCCCAACCAAAAGATTGGTTGGACCGCCACGCAGTGGAATAAGAAAGGATGGTCCCCGAGCCGCCCACTCCTTTCTCCTCCCTCAATCAGGAAATGATAACTGTCCACCACTGCACCAAATTGACTGGCAGTTATGATGGACAGTCCAATCAGAGATCTTTACGATCATCCACTACACCATCCCCCAGAAGAAAAATGACAAACCATTGATACTCTCACTCTTCGAGGCAAATCTTTGCTTTGAAAACTGAGAGGCAAATCTTTGCTTCAAAAACTGAGAGTAGGAGACAACTGTTGGGATATCTCAGTCCAAGTACGATCCAACCGCCGGTTCAGCCGGCCGAAGACTTGTCTTCTGAACCACAAACTTCGGACCCAGGTATTCAGGAAGAGCTGGACAATCTACGGGCAAGCCAAAGCCCTTTACGAGTCTACAGCACCCGAAGACAAGACCTTCGGATCACATCTTCAGCTCTTGCTGAACACCAAGTCCTTTGGCTCTTGAAAACAAAATCACCAGCCCGATTCAACTCCCAAAGACACGCTCTTCGGTTCATATAAGAACACAGTCTCTGGCCTATGACAAAGGTCAAGTTCCTGATCTATGCCGAAGATGGATTTCGATCCGTCTCGAGAGGATCCGAGGACGAAGATATTCCCAATCTGATTATGGGAATTTTCCTAAAAGGGAAGTCTGAAGATGGATTCATGATATGTATCACACCACAACAAGCACGACTAGCAACGGTAACCAACGGTTACCATCAACTATCTCCTGGACACAATCAGAGCGCGTAACTCCAGCTACAATGCCTCTGGCCTGGCCGAAACCGCTCGACGACAACCAACGATTGCGATTCATGGGAGAGAAATTAACTCCCCATCCATTGAGGAGAAGAAGGAAACCGCAAGCCAAACGACTCCTGATAAACAAGGATAAGAGGAGATGCTCAAGATAAGGCACAGTATACTCCCAAAAATTCCAGAGTCCTTTCCCTCTGCTTCTAAAGAGCCTTCCCCATTCCGTCCCCTGCTGGAGCAACTCCGGCAAGAAATTTATTTTGCAGGTGAACCAGAGAGCGATCCTGCGATCTAGTAACTCCGTCCGATCGAAACAAAGACTCTGCGCCAACAGTTATATAAAAAAAACCATCCCGGTTATCCAAGAAATTTCTTCTCAATTGTACTACATGAGGCTACCCACATATTGACTAATTTTATATCCGGCTGACGGCTTCCCACACCACGACCGTTGAAATTGCCCGCTGTGTGCCATCCTACGTTCCCACGAATATGATTTCTAATTATCATTGAAAAATGTTCAAGAAATCATCATTAAAAAACATGGACAAACCATCAAGTTGATAGAAATCTTACTTCACTGACAAACCGCAAATCTCTTTCTTTATTTTCATTATACTAATGGGATGAGACCTGCGAAATAGCTATACTATAAAAATTTATTCTCTAATATTTTTTTTTTCAAAAAAAAACATTCATAAAAGAATGAGAAATAAAATTTTAGTACCAACCGAAAATAATAAAATTATCGTAAATCTCTTTCTTTATTTTTATTCTAGTGAGATGAGACCCGCGAAATAGCTACACCATAGGAATTTATTCTCTAATATTATTTTTTTTAAAAAAAACGTTTACAAAAAATGAGAAATAAAATTTTAGCACTGACCGAAAAGAATAAAATTAACAGACACGCTAAAAAAAATAATAATGACTCTTGCAACCCAACAGGAGTTTTGTACGTATAGACGCGAATACCAAAATAATGAAAACTAAAAAAAATAAAACCATCGCCAGACGGGAAGCGCCACGATCACGCTTGCATGTAGGCAAACGGAAGCCAAAGCCAGGTATGCATTCCATTCAATCAAGCCGGAGGCCGGAGATGTCCGTCGTCGGCGAGTTGCCGTGCTCGGCGGCGGCCAGTGTAGGGGGAGGTGGGGTTTCGTCATCATCCAGGCCACTGAAGAAAGGGTCCTTGAGGAGCTCGGCGGCGGAGGGCCGGGCGCGGGGCTTGGCGAGGCAGCGCTCGATGAAGGCCCGGACCTCTGGGTCGCAGACCTTGCCCAAGGCCGCCGGGCGCACACCGGCCGTGACCTTGCGGTAGATCTTGGGGATGCTATCGCACTCGCTGTAGGGGATCTCCAGCGTCACCATCTCCAGCACGCACATCCCGAATGAGTAGATGTCCACCAGCTCCGTGTACTCCTCCTCGTAGAGCTCCGGCGCCATGAACTCCGGCGTCCCCAGTATCGAGTGCGCCGCGTGGCTCTTCCCCACGATCGCCGCCAGCCCCAAGTCCCCTATTTTCACCTGCAACCACCCACCCATCAAAACATTGGCACCGACATCGGTATTTGAAGGGGGTTTGTTTCGCGGTCGTACCTGGCCGATGTTGCCGTTGATGAAGACGTTGCTGCAGTTGAGGTCGCGGTGGATGATGCAGGGGTCGTGGTTGTGGAGGTAGTCGAGGCCGACGAGGATCTGGCGGGACCACTTCTTGAGGGCCTTGAGGGAGACGTGGCGGTGGCGCTTCCGGTACTCGCGGAGGTCGCCGGAGGTGCAGACCTCGGTGATGAAGTTTAGGGTGCTCTGCTCGGCGTCCGTCCACACCCGGTACAGAGCGATGATGTTGTCGTGGCGGAGCTCCCGGAGGAGACGCACCTCCGCGAAGAGCCGTTCCACCATCGGACGGTCCTCTCTGAATCTCCGCAGACTCACCTGGTTCCACGCCACCTCGATCCCCTCCTCTTGGTCGAATGCCCGGTAGACCTTCTTCACCGCGCCGGACCCCAGCAGGTCCTCGTACCGCCCGTACCTCCCCGTCGGGTCCACCTCCACGAACGGCTCCGCGTCCTTGTCCTCCGCCGTCGCGGCCAGCGCCGCGCACGGCATCCCTCCGGTGCTTCGGTGATAAAATCAAGTAAAGACCCTGGTTTTCCCAAAAAGAATGTCGGATTAGAAAGCAAAGCCGATCTTCAGATCAGGAAAGCGAGATGAGCGAGGAATACCTCGAAATCCGGCGAAGATATCGCAGAAACCTGAGCTCGATCAAATAAATACGGAGGACGAACAGATCACAAGGGAATACAAAGTTCGCTCTTCTTTCAGATGCTGCGTCGTCGGGGCCATTGAAGCTGAAAAAATAGCGAAAGAATTGCCAACAAAAATCGCCACCGCCAAGAAAGAGAAACACCATCCACATGAACCAAAGATCCGAAGCGGCAAATAAACCCTCAAAACTTGATCGAGATTTGCGAAAAAAATTTAAAAAACAGTAAAAAAAAAATGAGACGGATCACGAGATTACCAGAAAAGACTAGATCGAACACGGGCTACGACACCTAGCGAACTTGGAAAACACGGGAGATGCGGAGTAAGGACACACGGAAGGGGAAAGCAGGGAGCAGATATTTATACTAAACGAGAGGGAGTCGGTTCGCACTGCTGAGATGTTGGATAGCCGTCCGTCTCCGAGATGGATGACGTGCGGCTATCCAGATGTACAGTCCTTGCGGCGGATTGCCAAGCGGAAACTTCAACTCCGCTTGTCATCCGTCGATAACACACGTAAGGCTTTGAGACGTTGATACTACGAAATTGAATCTCAAGCCCACGTGTATGGCACGCAGACGGATGGCGGTAACTATGGACGGTGGAGATAACGTCACGTTGTTTATTTTTTCTTGTGCCATTGGAGCGGGATTGGGAATCCCAATTCTGCTCCGTGTTTGGGGGTGGGATCGAGGGTCCGAGAATATAGAAATCCACGGAGGCTGCGGTGGCTTTTATCCCAGCCGTCCAATTTGGTGGGGCTGGTATGTCGGGTTTAGATCGGACGGAGATTGTGGCCCCACTGTGTGCCCTGCGCTTTTATTCGCTTAAGGACTAAGCTGGGGGTGGCGGGTGGCAGCAAGCCCACCGGGAACCAGGTGATAGAGTTCGAAAGGAGAACCCTTTTTTAAAAGAAATTGGGATATAAAATTGGGTGGTCGGAGAAATCGGTAACTGTGAGACATTATCCGAGCATGGGATTGAGTTGCACAGTTAGCAGGTACATGGATCTTTTATAGTCGTGCCACGTAAGGAATGGTAGTTGTTGGGATACTACGGTTTAAGTAGACAATTATCGATTCGACCATCACTAAAATTTTTTTCGAATCATTCGACTAAATCAAAGCATTCAGAGAAAGCCAGGAGAATGGGCGTAGGCCCAGTCTTCGACTTTTTTCGAAGATCTCGACTTCGAAAATCGATCTCCAGTATACTGTTGAAAGAAGCGACCCGAAGAGGATAAATCCGAAGATATTTCAGTGACTCGACAATAGCCCCTCATTAAGAGGAGGCCAAGAAATGGATCTCCGAACAACTCCATGACGACGAAAACAAATTGAAACTGCATCGGAACGACCATGCAGCCGTTAGCTCCAACATCAACGCCTCCAGCCTGGTCAATATCTTTTGGTAACCACCTACGGTTACGAGCGAGATGGAATTGATTAATCTCCGTCCTAATCATAGGACGAAAATACCGAGAGACAGGCTAGCCTGACCACTATAAATATCGGTAAGAGGGGCACTCCAGGTAAGGAGGAATAATCCTGAAAAACAAAAACAACTCTTCCTTCCCTAGCTGCCATTTTCTTCTCAGAACTGCTCTCCGTTCTGTTGCTGGAACCCGTTCCTGACTTAGGCATCGGAGTGTCCCCCACCGGAGAAAATCCGGTCAAGGACCTGTTTTGCAGGTGAGCACGGGGGAGCGAACCGGCGATCCAGCGGCTCCATTCGATCGAGGAGGGTTCTATGCCAACAGATTGGCACGCCGAGAAAGGGAAGGTATCTAGGCATCCACTGCTAACCCCCCTTTTTTTTCCTTGAAAAAGGAGAGTAAAGAGGGGATCTTAATGGCAAGAGGAAGAGCTTAGAACGCTTCGACAAGCAGGGGTCGTCCTCTCTCTTACAAGAACGACCTGTCGGCAAACGACGTCCCGCCTCCCGCACTTGTTGTGGGACAGAAGCAATTTGAGACCATTTTGAACCAGTCAACGCTCTTACAGCCATGGTTCAGAATTTCCAGGACAGAGCCCTCTAGGTGGGACATCCATCGGCCATATCCAGAAACAGTCATCAATCCCGGAGAAGAGAAGACCGTCAACTTGGGTCTACCCATCTCTCTCTCCAGGATCACATTTCTCCCAAGGGCCACAACTCTCGGAACCCGAAGACCGCCAGTTCCCTATGGAGGAGAAAAAGATCTAGGCAATCCCCCTCTGTTTCCTCTGAAGATTCAACCCCAAAAAGAGATCTGCCGAAGGAAGCCCACCATGATTATGAAGAGAAGCTTAAAGCCCTCGAATCGAAGGTTGCAAAACTACAAGACGAGAGGAAGGACGCTGGTCTTGTGGCTTACGAGTCACATCCTTCGTTCATCCCTCGTGTCATGGCCGAAATCATCCCTCGGCACTTCAGGGTTTCTCAATGGAACCTTATAACGGTACTACTGATCCACTCGATCATCTGGACAGTTTTAAAGCCCATATGATGATCCAAGGGGCTCAGACGCACTATACTGTCTTGCCTTCCCTGCCACTCTAAGGAAGGCGGCTCGAATGTGGTATTCGAGCATACGTTCAGGTACTATTGACTCTTTTTTTGACCTCAAAAAGTTGTTTGTCTTGCATTTTAGGACCCGTTACAAGACATCCCGAAACATGGATACCCTTTTCCTCCTTCACCAGAATGAAGGAGAAAGCCTATGAGATTATATCTCCAGGTTCAACTTAGCTACCCTCGAGATTCCTAATCTCAACGAGCATGTGGCCATGTCCGCGTTAAAGAAGGGGCTCCGATCATCCAGGCTTACTTTCTTCCTAGATAAGAAATTTTCTATAAGCTACGTTGAGCTCCTATCAAGGGCTCAGAATTATGCCGATGCTGAAGAGCAGGCGGCAAATCGATGACTATCTGAAGGGAAACCCCTTCCAAAGAAGAAGAATAGTAGGGGTCGGATCCTCTTGCACCCTCCAACAACAAAAGCTACAGCAACAATGGTAGCTCCAATCGGTGACGAAGTCCCAAGCCTAGAGTGTTGGGCGGGAGATTCGACTCTTACACTCCCCTCAATCTCCCCAGGGAGAGAATTCTGATGGAGATCGAAAAAGAGAATTATCTCCAACAGCCGCATCCCATGAAAGCATCCTCTTCTGTGAGGAATCGAAACAAATATTGCATATTTCATTGGGACCACCGCCATAACACCGAAGAGTGCATTCAACTTATGAATGCCATTGAAGATCTCATCAAGAGGGGCTACTTGGGATGATACATCAATTGCCCAGCACCTAGGCTTGAGGCCACGGCCTCCTAGAGGGCCCCTGAGGAAGTAGAGCTACCGAATCAAAGATGCACTAGTGGCGATGTGGGAATGCTACATAGCCAACCAACTGGGGAAGGGCCGAAGATGATACCTCAAAATGACTCAAGGATAATAACTCCATACTCTTCTCCGATGATGACCTTGTAGGAGTTCAACTCCCACATGATTATCCAGTTGTAATATTGGTCGTAGTGGCCAACTACAATATAAGGCGCATCCTAATTGATAATGGAAGCTCCGCAGACATCTTAATCTATGATGCTTTCTCCTGAATGTATTTACCTAAGAACAAGTTACAAAGGTCTCCTATTCCACTCATCGGCTTCGAAGGAAATCAAGTCGATGTAGAAGGCGAAATAATACTGCCTGTAACCCTCGGTACCGAACCCCGATAAAAGACACTGCCAATTAATTTCACGGTAGTCTGAACCCCTTTGGCCTATAACGTGATCTTAGTACGGCCCGTCCTAAATAAATTTTGGGCCATAGTGTCAACTTACTACCTCTTAGTGCAGTTCCCCACTAGGAGTGGGCTCGGGGAGGTGAAGGGAGACAAAGGGCTGCACAACAGTGCTTTATGATCCAAGACAAATAGACAGTCAATCCCACAACTTCGGACGAATTGGATCCAAGGGACCAAATTATAGACTGTGGCAAGCTTATGGAAAGAACTATCCCGGTATAATTGACCAAAGAGGACCCCACCAAAGTTATGCAGATTGGAAGCTTGCTTGATGAAGAAACAAAAGCGAGGCTAATCTACTTCCTCAAGAACAATGCTGACATTTTTGCTTGGTCAGCTTCGGATATGTCTGGAATTCTAGCCGAAGTGATTACTCATCGGTTGAAAGTTATCCCTGAATACAAGCCGATTCGGTAGAAGAAAAGGAATTTCACCCCAGAGAGGTAGCAAGTGATAGATGAAGAAGTAAACAAGCTCCTTAGAGCAGGATTTATTCGGGAGGTCCACTACCTCGAATGGTTGGCCAACATGGTAATGGTAAAGAAAGCTAGTGGCAAATGGAGGATCTGCATAGATTACATAGACTTCAACAAAGCTTACCCGAAAGATAGCTTTTCCTTGTCAAAAATTGACCAATTGGTCATGCCACTGTGGCCATCAGTTATTAAGCTTCATGGATGCCTTCTCTGGGTACAACCAAATCCGAATGGATCCTCGGGATGAAGAAAAAATTACCTTCATTACCGAAAAAGGTCTCTACTGCTACAAAAGATGCCATTCGGACTGAAGAACGCCGGGGTGACATTCCAGAGGCTGATCAACAAAGTGTTCGAACAATAGCTGGGAAAAAATATAGAGGCTTATGTCGATGACATGATCGTGAAGAGCCTTCTTAAAGAAAACCACATCAAAGACCTGGAGGAGTCATTTAATGCCTTACGGCACCACCAGATGAAGCTTAACCCAACAAAGTGTGCTTTCGGGGTAACCTCAAGCAAATTCTTGGTGTTCCTCGTTACCAAGTGAGGAATCGAGACAAGTCCTGAAAAGATCCAAGCCCTCTAGAATATGAGACACCTTTCTTGTAAGAAGGAAGTACAATAACTGACGAGAAGAATCACCTCCTTAAGCAGATTCATTTCCCGATCGGCTGAGAAGTGTCTCCCTTTCTTCAAGGTACTCTGACAGTCCCGGGGCTTCGAATGGATCGAGGACTGCCGTCTTGCCTTTAAGAAATTATAAAAGTGCTTGGAGACACCACCGTTACTTTCCAAACCTCATGAAGGAGAGACTCTCTACCTATACCTCTCTGCCACGGACGAAGCAGTTAGTTCAGTCCTCATTCAAAAAGAAGCAAACGAGCTCCATAAGCCAATTTACTATATTAGCAAGGTCTTGCATGATGCGGAGTTAAGGTACTCAAGAATGCAGAAGCTAATCTACTCTCTGATAATTACGGCATAGCGACTACGGCCTTATTTCCACGACCACGCCATTATGGTCCTAACTGACCAGCCCTTCAAAGCCATTCTCCGTTGTCCAGATACCTCAAGAAGAATAGCTAAATGGGCTATTAAGTTGAGTGAGTTTGACATCAGCTTTTAACCCCGATCGGCCATCAAGGCATAGGTGTTATCCGACTTCCTAGCCGAATGCATATGGAAGGCTGAAGATGAGGTCCGAACGGCCGACAAGGAAGCCAAAGGAGAAGAAACTAGTCCGAAGGATGTGGAATCCGTCTAGGTCCTCCACGCGGACGGAGCATCCAATTCCACGGGATGCAGAGCAGGCCTCATACTGGCCGAACCAGATGGATACACAGTGAGTACATACTCCGGTTCTCCTTCTATGCTTCAAATAACCAAGCTGAATACGAAGCCCTACTTGTGGGACTCCGCATCACCAAAATCTTAGGGGATTGAAAGATCCAGATCTTTTCGGACTCCCTGCTAGTAGTGAACCAAGTCAAATGCAACTTCGAAGCTAGGGATCCTACAATGATCCAATATTTAGAGAAGGTACAAGCCCTGTCCTCTCGATTGGAGCTCTTTGAAATCACCCATGTGCCCTGATCGAAGAACTCCCGAGTCGATGCATTGTCTAGACTCACCACCACTACTCTGGAATCCCTCAGATGTACCTTCATTGAACACCTTATAGTTCCAAGCATAATTGTAAAAGCCTCAGAAGTACACCAAATCGGGATCGAACCTAGTTGGATGGATCCCATACTCAAATTCCTGAACGAGGGCACATTGCCGAAATATAAGGCAGAACCCAAAATGGTCTGCTGGATGGCATCTCAGTATGTCATCTTAGACGGGACCTTGTACAAGAGATCATTCACTCAACCTCTGCTGAAGTGCCTTGGACCATCGGACACCGATTATGTCCTAAGAGAAGTCCATGAAGGTATATGCGGAGATCACTTGGGGTGTAGATCCCTGACATACAAAATAATATGCCAGGGTTACTACTGGCCCACCATCCAAAAAGACTCGGCTGACTTTGTCCAAAGATGTAACCAGTGCCAGAGGTATGCCAATGTCCAGAGACAGCCGGCAAGCCAGCTCACCTAACTGACGGCCCCCTGGCCCTTCGCCCAGTAGGGCATGGACATTTTTGGCCCGTTCCCACTGGCATCTAGACAAAGGAAATTTTTAATTATCGCTATCGACTACTTTATCAAGTGGGACGAGGCTGAACCCCTGGCTCACATCACAAAAGGAAAGGTAGAAAGTTTTGTCAAGAACTTCATTATATTTTGGTTCGGGATTCTCCACACCATAATCACAGACAATGGGAGGCAATTCGATAATCCCAAGTTCAAAGACTTCTGTGCCCAGTACCATGTACTTCACAAATTGACATCAGTCGGTCATCCACAGTACAACGGAGAGTCCAAAGTGACAAATCGGACCATTCTCCATGGTCTGAATACCCGACTAAATGATGCCAAGGGGCTTTGGGCTGAAGAACTAAACTCCATTCTCTGGGCATACCGGATAACCCCTAGAACGGCTATGCATGAATCTCCATTCAACTTGGTGTACGGTACCGAAGCAGTCCTCCCCATTGAGGTTACCTTACAATCTTTAAGGATTGAGGGGTATGAGGAACTTGAAAATTGAGAACATAGGAGAGCGGATCTGGATCTACTATAGGGCACCAGACTTTAGGCTCAGATTAAGATGGCAATGTACCAGCAAAGAGTTGCTAAGTATTACAACTCCAAAGTGAAAAAGTGAATCTTTCGACCCGAAGACTTAGTGCTGCGGAGAGCCGAAGTGTCCAGGCCAATGGAACAAGGCAAACTGTCCCCTAATTGGGAAGGACCCTATCGGATCAAGGAGGTCTGTTGACTTTGTCTTAATTTTGATGATTGATAAAATGTTTAAGTATATATGAGTACTAATTGCATTTTAAATATATTTTTCAGATCTTAGTACTCAACCTTGTTGAATGAAGAAATGCTTGTATTTCAGTTGAAAAAGTCCTTAAATTAATAGAAAATCAAGTATATGGACTTTGGAATTAATATGAAAGAACTTGAAGAGGTTAAAGTTTTAATTTGAAGATGTTTCAGTAATGGCACAGGCAAGTGTCGACACCTGAAAATGAAGTGTCGACACCTGAGGATCAAGTGTCGACACTTGAAGAGTGATGTGTCGACTCAAGGCCTGAGATAAACAGAAAACTTCAGAAAGCACTTTCAGTCAAGTGTCAAAACCTGGAGCTGAAGTGTCGACACTTGAAAATGAAGTGTCGACACCTGAAAAATAAAGTGTCAACACTTGAAACTGAAGTGTCGATACCTGGAGGTGAAGTGTCGACACTTGAACAGTAACGGCTAGTTTTCTGGGCTACAGAACTTCTCCAACTTGGCTCCAACGGCTATATTTTCCTCCCTAACGGCTATAAACGGTTATTTAAGTTTTTGGAGGCTATATAAATATCAAGAATCAAATGGGAAAGTAATCGTTTGGTGAGTTTCATGAATATTCTTAAAGGATTCAAGAGTTGAGTGATTCAAAGCCTTCAAGTTTCTAAGTTTCAAAGAGAGCATTCAAAGTCTACATCTATAAGCATCAATCAAAGGCTTTATCAACTTGAAGACAAGATCTTCATCAACATTCAAGGGCTTCAAAGAGATATTTGCTTTATTTTAGAAAGCTTTTATTGTATTCATTTATACTTGCTCTTAACTTGTTTACTTAATGTTTTTGGTGAGCCTTGAAAATCAAAGAGGTTTTTGGTAAGCCTTGGAAAATCAAAGTGGTTGTTGGTGAGCCTTAAAACCAACTAGGGTTTTACTTGTGAGCTCGAAGCCAAAACAAGTTGTTTAGGTTCTTGGTTATCCCGTAAAACCAAGGATGGTTGTTGGTGAGCCTTGAAACCAACTAGGGTTTAACTTGTGAGCCCAAAGCCAAAACAAGTTGTAAAGGTTGTTGGTGAGCCTAAGTTATAAAACAAAACTTAGTGGAATTCCCAAGGATGGTTTGGAGAGTGGATGTAGGTGCTTGGTTGGCACCGAACCACTATAATCCTTTGTGTTTGTGTGATTGTTCTTCTTGTACTTTTATTTCTTTATTTTTGCTGCATTTATTTGAAATACACAAGCACTTGAATTGCATTAGCACATACTTGCTTTAAGTTCATATTTTTAGTACAAAAGTTTTAAAAGACCCAATTCATCTCCCCTCTTGGGTTGCCTACCTGAGCCTATAATTGGTATCAGAGCTCGGTGCTCTATTTTGAAAATCTAACAATTTTGAGTTAAAGATTATGGCAACCCTTGTAGGTATTAGTGTTAGACCACCATTTTTCAATGGCATGAATTACACATTTTGGAAAACTCGCATGCGCATCCATATTCAATCTATTAGTTATCATCTTTAAAAAATTATTGTTAGTGGTTCTCATATTCCTTCCATTTTGGTTAATGGCATTTCCATTTCAAAGCTCGAAGAGGATTGGAATGAATATGACATTAAGCAAACTGAACTCAATGCTAAAGCAATGAACTTGCTTTATTGTGCATTGGACTTAAATAAGTTTAATAGAATCTCATCATGCACATCGGCGAAGGAAATATGGGACATACTTGAAGTTACTCATGAGGGTACTCTTCATGTGAATAATTCTAAAATTAACTTCCTTGTACATTCTTTTGAAATTTTTGAAATAATGCATTATGAATCCATATCTGACATGTTTACTAGATTCATGACTATTATTAATGAATTAAAAAATCTTGGCAAAATTTATATTAATGCTGATTTGGTGAACAAAATTCTTAGATCCTTGCCAAAATCATAGGATCCAAAGGTGACGACGATCCAAGAAGCTAAAGATGTAGAAATCTTATCTTTGGAGGAGCTTATTGGTTTACTCATGACCTATGAGTTGAACTTATGGCAAAGGATAGTAGAAGCTGATACAGAAAAGAAGATAATGGCTTTCAAAGCCAAAAAGAAATTCAAGGCAATGATGGCAACTTGGAGTGATAGCGAAGATTCAAGTATGGATGATGAAGTTGCCTATCTTTGCTTCATGGAAAATGAGGAAAAGATATGTGCTGAAACTGATTATAATTTTACCTTTGATGAACTATAGATGCATCTAATGATCTTGTGCATGAATATAGATTGCTAAAAATTAAGCACAAGAAATTAAATAGGCATGTAGATTCATTTTCTCTTGACAACACCAATCTTGCAAATAAAAATGGTGATTTAAATGCCAAGATTGATATTTTGAAAAATGAAAAGAATAATTTTTCTAAAGAAAAAGAATTTTTAGAAAAAAAAAATATTGTTTTGAAAGATTTATGTGATAAAGTTTTGAATAAGAAAAATATTTTGGTTAAAGAAAAGAAGTAATATTATTTGAAGAATTTTTCTATTCTTGCTTCTTTCAATTTATCTTATAAATGTGGTTTTAATGCTTATCCTTCTAGATTAAGAAAAGTTTGGATTCCAAAAAAAACCATAATTGCTAATCATAAAGGATCCAAGAAAGTTTGGGTACCAAAAATGTCTACTTAGTTTGTTTTGCAGGAATGTCTTGCAACCCAACTTGAAAAAAAGGAAGTTTTTGATAAATAGATGTACAAGACAATTTGAAGATGTGGACAAGCTACATTTTGGACTAAATGGTAAAAGGAAGGATTATGAACATTGGTAAATTCTAAACATCTCCTTCCATAATTGAAAATGTAGTTAAATTTTTTGTTATAATTATTGCATCAATTACTTTGAAAAATTATTTTAAATGATTAATTAGAATCAAGTTTAAACTTATAATCATTGGTTATGATCATGGACTTCTTGATATTGATGAATTTCATGCTATCATGATTAAACTTGTGATTGTGAGACCTTCACTTGATTTTGATTAATGTATTTTTTGAAAAATACTTTTAAAGATGCATATTGCTTTGAAAAATATTTTAAGTAATTGATTAGAATCAAGCTTAGACTAATAATCATTTGTTGTGATCATGACCATTTTGATGTTAATGGATTTCAAGCTCTCATGGTCAAACTTGTGATTATTAGATCTTTACTTGATTTTGATTAATATAGTTTCTAAATTATTTCAAGTGAAATGCTATGATTTATATGTTTTTATTTTTGGCATCTATGCATAATCTAGAAATGATTTGGATCAAGTATAGAACTAGTAGTTAACGATTACTTTAAAGAATAAGGTATGCATATTGATAAACCCTTGCTCTAGTAGCTAGACTTAATATCATATTACTTCTAGCATTTGTATGGATATCAAATCATCTTAAAATGAATTCGAAAACATGCAAAAAGTTTTTAAGAGATAAATGCCTTGTATTTTAAAAATCATGATTATCTTGAAAATTTCAAATCCTTGGTTTCAGACTTAGAATTTATGTTCCATCTAAAATTGTCTGAAATTATAATGCATGTGCTTTCATGTTTTATTCCTTAAATGAATGCATATTTTTAAGGGGGAATAACATTCAGGGAGAGCATCTAAAGATTTGTTATCATATATTTGATGCTTTGAATATTTTGCTTGATATCATGCTCAAATTATATCTTATTTCAAGTGATATCATGTCTAATTGATTTCATGCATTAGTTTCGATGATCTACTTGCTATTCTTTTCACCTTCATTTCCATTTTGTATTGCCTTTCACCCTTTTTCATGATGTCAAAAAGGGGAGAAAAATGTTAAGTATAAAAAGGAAAAGATAGGATAAACATGAAAAATGAAAGAAAGTGAAAAAGGGGAAGAATAATGCAAAATATTTTTATCTAAAGGGAAGAATTAGTAAGAAGAATAAATTTAAAAAATTTAAAAAATCTTGCATATTTTGAAAAATATTTTTGAAGATTTTTTGGATCATATATTGAGGGGAAGCTTGGTGCTTATTATTTTGAGCTTACATGTTTATCTTATTGTTAATCTTTTTAAGCTTACCCTATTCATATACTTAAAGATTTTGTCATCATCAAAAAGGGAGAGATTGTTGACTCTGTCTTAATTTTGATGATTGACAAAATGTTTAAGTATTTATGAGTATTAATTATATTTTAAGTGTATTTTTCATTTCTTAGTACTCAACCTTGTTGAATGAAGAAATGCTTGTATTTCAGTTGAAAAAGTCCTTAAATTAATACAAAATCAAGTATATGGACTTTGAAATTAATATGGAAGAACTTGAAGAGGTTAAAGTTTCAATTTGAAGATGTTTCAGCAATGGCACAGGCAAGTGTCGACACCTAAAAATGAAGTGTCGACACCTGAGGATCAAGTGTCGATACTTGAAGAGTGAAGTGTCGACTCAAGGCCTGAAACAAACAAAAAACTTCAGAAAGCATTTTTAGTCAAGTATCGAAACTAGGAGCTGAAGTGTCGACACTTGGAAGTGAAGTGTCGACACTTAGAAAATGAAGTGTCGACACTTGAAACTGAAGTGTCGACACTTGAACAGTAACGGCTAATTTTCTGGGCTGCAGAACTTCTCCAACTTGGCTCCAACGGCTATATTTTCATCCCTAACGGTTATAAACGGTCATTTATGTGTTGGAAGGCTATATAAACATCAAGAATCAAATGGGGAAGTAATCCTTTGGTGAGTTTCATGAATATTCTTAAAGGATTCAAGAGTTGAGTGATTCAAAACCTTTAAGCTTCCAAGTTTCAAAGAGAGCATTCAAAGTCTACATCTACAAGCATCAATCAAAGGCTTTATCAACTTGAAGACAAGATCTTCATCAACATTCAAGGGCTTCAAAGAGATATTTGCTTTATTTTAGAAAGCTTTTATTGTATTCATTTATACTTGCTCTTAACTTGTTTACTTAAGATTTTTGGTGAGCCATGAAAACCAAAGTGGTTTTTGGTAAGCCTTGGAAAACCAAAGTGGTTGTTGGTGAGCCTTGAAACCAACTAGGATTTTACTTGTGAGCCTGAAGCCAAAACAAGTTGTTTAGATTCTTGGTTATCCCGTAAAACCAAGGGTGGTTGTTGGTGAGCGTTGAAACCAACTAGGATTTAACTTGTGAGCTCGAAGCCAAAACAAGTTGTAAAGGTTGTTGGTGAGCCTAAGTTATAAAACCAAACTTAGTGAAATTCCCAAGGATGGCTTGGGGAGTGGATGTAGGTGCTTGGTTGGCACCAAACCACTATAATCCTTTGTGTTTGTGTGATTGTTCTTCTTGTGCTTTTATTTCTTTATTTTTGCTGCATTTATTTGAAATACACAAGCACTTGAATTGCATTAGCACATACTTACTTTAAGTTAATATTTTAAATTATACAAAAGTTTTAAAAGATCCAATTCACCCCTCCTCTTAGGTTGCGTACCTGAGCCTACAAGGTCATATGCCCGGAGATATATCGGCTCGAAACCTTGGATGATGTTATGCTATCCCGACCTTGGAATGTACAAAACCTTCATAAATACTATCAATAAACATTCCCACCAAAGAGAGGCTTTCACAAAAGTCTGTTAGAGGGCGAGCCTGAATAATCTACTTGATCATCGGTCAGTGACATAGAAATGGCCCCAGCGACCCATTCGACACAAGCAATGAACGAGTGCAAAGGTGGGTCTGATCAACCCAGCTTATCAGTATGTCCGACAAGCGCAAAAGGAAGCCTAATCCGGTGACCTTATGATCATAAGTGCAAATGTGGGTCTGATCCACTCACCTTATCAGTATGTTCGACGAGTGCAAAAGGAAGCCTAATCCGACGACCTTATGATCACAAGTGCAAAGGTGGGTCTAATCCACTCACCTTATTGGTATATCCGACGAGCACAAAAGAAAGCCTAATTCGATGACCTTATGATTAGAAGTGCAAAGGTGGGTATGATCCACTCACCTTATCGGTATGTCCGACGAGCACAAAAGGAAGCCTAATCCAGTGACCTTATGATCGCAAGCACAAAGGTAGGTCAGATTCACTTACCTTATCGGTATGCTTGACGAGTGCAAAGGAGAGCCCAGCCAGGCTCCCTTATGATCAACCAAAGGTGCAGGGATGGTTTACGTAACCTACCCTACAGTAAATCTGAAGACGTGCCGAGGTGGTTCTAATCGGCCTGCCTTTATTCCATAAGAAGGCACAAGGATGGACTGAACGTCCTACCTTACGAAAAACCCGAAACATGCCGAGGCAAGCTCAAATTGCTCGCCCTACCAATGATAGATGCTGCATGGAACGGCTTAACCAGCCTATCCTAATGGTGAACTCAACAAAATCCATAACATCTTGGGGTAAGCTTTTCTTGGAAAAAGAAAGATGTTTCTATTCATTTGAAGGAAGAACTTTACAAAAAAAAAGGGCTGAGCAAAAGGAAGGAGATAAGTGAAGACAGGGAAGCTTCCTTGACCAGCCTTTCCTTTCCTTTAAAAAAGGATGAGAAGCATCCTAGGGCACCCCCCTCGAAGGAAGAGACCCCCTCTTTGAGTCCGCCATGTGCACAAAATGCTGAAGATGGACACAAAGTTCTTAACGATGCCAACCAAAAGTCATGATCCGCATGGCCTCACCCGACGGCATAGATGGAGCCTTCACCTTCTCCAAGGGATGGGAGGGGGCCATGTCCTTTGCACAAATTCCAATGAAAAGATCGACCGAACCACCACAGCAGAAGAAATGGGAAAATGACTCATCGAATGACCCTTTTCTTTCATACGTTCCTGTAAGGAAGCGACAGCTGTCCTTAACTTGATCTCTGAATAAGATGGCATTTATGGCAAGTGACCAAATAGGATGTCTCTCCATCATTTGATACACTCTTCCTAAAAAGAAGCAACAACCTAGCAGTTCTCTCACTCTTCGAGGCAGATCTTTGCATCAAAAACTGAGAGTGCAGGGCAACTATTAGGATATGGTGGTTTAAGCACCAGACAATTATCGGGTCGACCGCCTGTTAAATCTTTTTTAAACCACATGACTAGACCAAAGTACTCAGAGAAATCCATGAGAATGGATATAGGCCCAGTCTTCGGCTCTGTCTGAGGACCTCAACTCCGAAAACTGATTCCTAGTGTACCGTTGAAAGAAGCCAACCCGAAGAGGGTAAATCCGAAGACATTTTGGCGACTCGATAATAGCCCCTCGTCAAGAGGAGGCCAAAAAAATGGATCTCTGAATGACTCCATGATGATGAAAAGAAATTGAAACTGCATCAGAATGACCACGCAGTCGTTATCTCCAACTTCAACAACTCCATCCTGGCCAATATCTTTCGGTAATTGCCTACGGTTATGGGCGGGATGGAATTGATTAATCTCCACCCTAATCATAGGGCAAAAATATCGAACGACAGGTTGGCCTGACCACTATAAATATCCGTAAGAGGGGACACTCTAGGTAAGGAGGAATAATCCTGAAAAACAAGAACAACACTTCCTTCCCTAGCCACCATTTTCTTCTCAGAACTACTCTCCGTTCTGTTACTGGAACCCTCTCCTGACTTAGGCATCGGAGTGTCCCCCACCGGAGAAAATCCTATCAGGGACCTATTTTATACGGAGCACAGGTGAGCGAACCAGCGATCCAGCGGCTTCATCCGGTCGAGGAGGATTCTACGCTAACAGTACTTCATGTTGGTTCATCTTTTGATTTGGAAATCATGCAGTACATATACAGCATCAACCAAGGTCATGAACCGAAGTTATCGGTAGGATGACCCATAAAAGCAGGTGCTATGTCCATATTGGAGGGTTTTATACCCAATCAGCCTTTCTCTAAATCGGACCAAAGATCCGAACGACCCACTCTAGTAGAGGTCCGACTGACCCACTTCGCTAGAGGTCCGAACAACCCACTCCACCAGGGGTCTGAATGATCCACTCCAGTAGAGGTTTGACTGACCCACTTTTCCAGAGGTCTAAATGACCCACTCCACCAGGGGTCCGAACGACCCAATCCAGCAGAGGTCCGATCGACTCACTTGGGGTCCAACTGACCTACTTCAGCCAGACCCATACTAATTAGAAGGCTCCAGAAGCCCCTTCCAGCTAGTACCAGAATTTTGTTATGACAGATCCCACGATGTGGCCACTCCTAGTGCCACCTGGCCACTACCCCGATTCTCCTAGGGATAGATAAGATATTTCCAGCCTAGCCCCTAACAGAGTCTGGTAGTATTCCACATCTATATAAGGTAAATGGGGGACTTCGAACGGTAAGGAAACTTTTCCTTCTCCATGAGCTATCTCCTCTTTGATTCCTTCATTCTATTGCTTTAAGGCCCCCGCTAACTTAGCCGTTGGAGTGTCCTCCACCAGAACACCACCGGCCCGTAGGACTTCTAAATCCAAGGACATTTTGGCGACTCGATAATAGCCCCTTGTCAAGAGGAGGCCAGGAAATGGATCTCCAAACGACTCCATGATGATGAAAAGAAATTGAAACTACATCGGAACGACCACACAGTCGTTAGCTCCAACTTTAACACCTCCAGCCTGGCCAATATCTTTCGGTAACCACCTACGGTTACGGGCAGGATGGAATTGATTAATCTTCGCCTTAATCATAGGTCAAAAATATTGAATGACAGGTTGGCCTGACCACTATAAATATCGGTAAGAGGGGACACTCCAGGTAAGGAGAAATAATCCTGAAAAATAAGAACAACACTTCCTTCCCTAGCCACCATTTTCTTCTCAGAACTGCTCTCCGTTCTGTTAGTGGAACTCGCTCCTGACTTAGGCATCGGAGTGTCCCCCACCGGAGAAAATCCGATTAGGGACCTGTTTTGCAGGTGAGCGCGGGGGAGCGAACCAGTGATCCAATGGCTTCGTCCGGTCAAGGAGGGTTCTACGCTAACAATGGTTCATGTTGGTTCATCTTTTGATTTGGAAATCATGCAGTACGTATACAGCATCAACCAAGGTCATCAACCGAAGTTACCAGTAGGATGACCCATAAAAGCAAGTGTTATGTCCATATTGGAGGGTTTTATACCGAATCAGCCTTTCTCTGAACCGGACCAAAGATCCGAATGACCCACTATAGCAGAGGTCCGACTATCCCACTTCGCTAGAGGTTCGAACAACCCACTCCACCAGGGGTCTGAACGATCCACTCTAGTAGAGGTCTGACCGACCCACTTCACCAGAGGTCCGAATGACCCACTCCACCAAGGATCCGAATGACCCAATCTAGTAGAGGTCCGATCGACTCACTTGGGATCCAACTGACCTACTTCAGCTAGACCCATACTAATTAGAAGGCTCCAGAAGCCCCTTCTAGCTGGTACTAGAATTCTGTTACAACAGATCCCACGATGTGGCCACATCCTGGTGCCACCTGGCCACCACCCTGATTCTCCTAGGGGTAGATCGAATATTTCCAGCCTAGCCCCTAACAGAATCTGGTAGTGTTCCATGCCTATATAAGGTAAATGGGGGACTCCGAACGGTAAGGGCACTTTTCCTTCTCCATGAGTTTTCTCCTCTTTGATTCCTCCATTCTGTTGCTTTAAGGCCCCCGCTAACTTAGCCGTCGGAGTGTCCCCTGCCGGAACACCACCGGCCCGTGGGACTTCTTTTATAGGAATCGAGAGAGGAGCACTCCAGCCAAGCTGAGAGAACCCGATCTGAAAGATTTGATAGAAACAGATTGGTGCTAGAGGAAGGGGTGCCTGAACCTTCATTCTTGTTTCCCTTCTCTAAAAGGAGGAATCCATCGCTAAGTGAAGCAATGGTGAAAGGAAGAGCCCAGAATACCTCCATCAGGAGAGGCCACTCATCGTCAAGATTGGAGGATCCTCCTAGGGAGAATGATGCCACCCACAGATTGGTGCTAGAGGAAGGGGTGCCTGAACCTTCATTCTTGTTTCCCTTCTCTAAAAGGAGGAATCCACCGTTAAGTGAAGCAATGGTGAAAGGAAGAGCCCAGAATACCTCCATCAGGTGAGGCCACTCGTCGTCAAGATTGGAGGATCCTCCTAGGGAGAATGATGCCACCCACAGATTGGTGCTAGAGGAAGGGGTGCCTGAACCTTCATTCTTGTTTCCCTTCTCTAAAAGGAGGAATCCACCGCTAAGTGAAGCAATGGTGAAAGGAAGAGCCCAGAATACCTCCATCAGGTGAGGCCACTCGTCGTCAAGATTGGAGGATCCTCCTAGGGAGAATGATGCCACCCAACCTACCATTACCTTATGACAACATCAGTTCCAAACCCTTCTGAACCGCATCGACATCCTTGCTGCCACGGTTCAGAACCTCTAAGATGCAGCCAACAACAGGAAACAATCCCTGGTGATGCCCCAAACCAATCATCTACTTGCTGCCAAGAAAAGCTGACAACAGGGAGCACCTCAACCCCGCTCCCACCTAGCACTAGAGCCCCAAAGGTCTCAGGGGGCTCATGCTGACGGAAAGAAAGCAAGATCCACCTCGCTCTCCTTTGTAGACTCGATTCCTAATGGCGATCAGCACCGCAGCGAGGACCCGAGGGACACCTAGCACTGGAGCCCCAAAGGTCTCAGGGGGCTCATGCTGACGGAAAGAGAGCAAGATCCACCTCGCTCTCCTTTGTAGACTCGATTCCTAATGGCGATCAGCACCGCAGTGAGGACCCGAGGGACTACACCAGCAAGCTCCAGTGTATGGAGGAGTAGATCGCTGAGTTGGTCGATCAGTAAAAAGTCGACGGGGCGCAGGCATACGACTCTCGCCCACCTTTCTCCACTAGAATCATGGTGGAAGCCATCCCTCGCCACTTCAAAATTTCTTAAGTGGATGCCTACGATGGCACCACCAACCCACTGGATCATCTGGGCACTTACAAGGGCCATATGATGGTGTAGGGCACCTCTGATGCCCTTTACTGCATTGCCTTCCCTACGACACTTAAGAAGGTAGCTCGGATATGGTTTTCCGCCATCCGACCGGTACGATTCACTCCTTCCTCCAGCTAGAAAAAATCTTTCTATCCTATTTCAGGACTTGCTGTCGGGCCCCGAGGAACATGGACTGCCTCTTCCTTGTATAGAAAAGAAAGGAGAAACACTCCGGGACTACATGGCCCGATTCAATTCAGCGGCCATGGAGGTCCCGGACCTCAATGAAGACATAGCTATGTCGAGCTTCAAGAAAAGCCTATGATCGTTTAGGCTCACCTTCTCCCTGGACAAAAAATTTCTCACAAGCTACTCCGAACTACTATCCCAAGCACAAAAATATGCCCTGGCAGAAGAACAAGCGACAAGCCGACGCCAGGCTGAAGGGAGGTCGGCCCCAAAGAGGAGGAGTGACAAGGCTCCCAAAGTCAGACCTCCTAGCGATGGCATCAACTCGACCCGATGCTGTAGCCCTAAGCTGAAGGACCCAGGAATTATGGTCAACCCTGATAAAATCAAGGTCATTATCGACATGGGACATCCGACCAACAAGAAGCAAGTGCAAGAACATACAGGCTGAATAGCCTCTCTCAGCCGATTTATCTCCAGGTTGGCTGAGAAGTGTCTCTCTTTTTTCAAAACCTTGTGACAGTCAGATCGCTTCTGGTGGACCGACGAGTGTCAGTCAGCCTTTGAAACATTTAAGGAATACCTGAAGACTCCTCCCTTGCTTGCTAAGCCTGTGGAGGGAGAGCCCCTATACTTGTATCTATCGGCATTGAACGAGGTAGTGAGCTCTATTCTCATCCAGGTAAGGGAGAATGGCCAGCAAAGGCCTATCTACTACATTAGCAAAGTTCTCCATGATGCTAAAACAAGATATCCCAAGATGTAGAAGCTTGCTTACTCTCTGATCATAGCAGCCAAGCAGTTACACCCTTACCTTCAAGCACATCTGATCATCATCCTGACTGATCAACCTCTCAAGATGATTCTCAGGAGCCCCGACATCTCTGGCTAACTTGCCAAGTGGGCCATCAAGATGGATGAATTTGACATCTCCTTCCAATCTCGATCGGCCATGAAGGCTCAGGTGATCACCGACTTCATAGTGGAGTATACCTGGAGATAGGAAGCACCTCCATAATAAGCCGACACACCTGAGAAAGACATTGTTGAAGAAGCAGAGCCCGCCTGGATGCTCCATGTGAGCAGGGCATCTAACCTTGCTAGATGTGGAGTGGGCTTGATCCTGGCCGACCCTGATGGATAGAGCCTGGAGTATGTCTTGCATTTTGCATTTCAGGTATCAAACAACCAGGTGGAATATGAAGCCCTGCTTGCAAGATTGAGAATATCCGATGAGCTAGGCATTGGTCGAATCAGAGCTTTCTCCAATTTTCAATTGGTGGTGAATCAAGTGAAGGGCAAATTCGAGGTGAGAGATCCGACCCTAGTCAAATTCTTGGGCAAGGTACGAAGTCTCGTGACCTGACTTAAATTCTTCAAGATTTTTCATATACCTCGAATGCAGAACTCTCGGACAGATACCTTATCATGACTGGCCATGGCCGTCACCAACTCTTCTGACCGAACCATTATGGAATACCTGCAACATCCAAGCATTGCTGAAGAGATGATTGGAATCCATCAAGTAGAGCGGGAAACCTCTTGGATGGACCGCATCCTTGCATTCCTCATCGAAGGGACTCTGCCAGAGGATAAGATCGTGGCCAAGCATGTATGCTAGACTACCTCAAAGTACATTGTCCTTGATGGGACCTTGTACAAACAGTCGTTCATGCAACTACTACTCAAGTGCCTGGGGCCAACGAATGTCGACTATGCACTAAAAGAGGTGCACGAGGGCATCTGCGACGACCACCTAGGAGGAAGATCCTTGGCCTACAAAATTATTCGGTAGGGTTATTACTAGCCAACCATCCAGAAGGACATGTCATACTTCATCAGAAAGTGTGACACGTGCCAAAGATATTCCAACATTGAGAGACGACTGACTAGTTAGCTAACCCCGCTAACCACTGGTGGGGACACCAGAGGCACCAGAATAAGACGGAGGCTTGTCAACCCTCTGTGGAATACTTAATAGCATTTGAGTCCATTTGTAATAAGGGCTTAGCCCATTTGAGTTGTCTTTTATTATTTGAGTCCTGTACTAGTCAGCTCATGTTGAGCTAGTCATCTTTCGAAGTTCAGTACATGTTAGTCCAAGTCCAGTGAAGACTCATATAAGTGAAGACCAAGCTAGTCCAAGTGAAGATCAACCCAACTAGAAGCTATGAAGACCATGGAAGGCCTAAGAGAAGAAACTAAAAGCCTGGAAAACAAATCACAAGCCCTGAAGCCCTGGACTGCATCCTGAAGCAAAATGGGCCAGCCAAGGCCTAGGAGGAGAACCAAGGGGCGCCAAGCCTTATGCTCACCACCCCTTGGTCAGCCACTAGGGTCACCTCCCTTGGCCAACCAAGGAAAGAGAGATGAGGATAAATTTGAGGGATTTTCATCCTAGACCTACCATGTATTCTAGCTAGGGTTTGGGTGGGATTCAAATTCCTAGGTAATGACTATTGTAACTTTACTTGGGGGCCAAGTCTAAGAGTCTATTTAATAGACTACTCTCTTGTATCAAGGCACTTTTATTCATGAAATATAACTGAGTTCTTTGAATTGCTGTGCGCTACCTACTGTGTGCTAAGGGGATTCTATGTGAGCCCCTCCTTCCTGGTGTTCTGCGCCTAGTCTCCAGCCGCCATCCAGCTCTCCAAAACCTGGCCGCCCAACCTAAAACTCTTTTTTTCCTTGCTATTTTTCCTTTACTACTTCATCTTTGTTTTATTTTCTAACCCTAAAATAGCTGTTTGCATGTCCCTCGGCTTTTATGAATCCAACGACTCTAGCCGGGCAGCGATCGGGTCACCAGGTAGAAAGCCCAGAATCCACGAGTCTTCAGCTTGATTTTCCAGGCCGTATCCAGGAGCGAGAGCGATTTCTTTGTCTACGATTTGCACCGGGTGCATCAACCATTGTCAGGTACACCCGTTTTGCCTACCAGTCATTTTATTGGAGAAGAACTAGCCCAATCGAGGCTTCTCAGCCTCGACAGTACTCTTTTTATTACTTTTTAGGTTCTACTTTGCATGCAGATGTTTTTTTCTTGCATAGAATTCTCTTCATAGATTCATAGTCTATTCTTCAAGATTTAGATTCACAACTTAACCTAAAAAAAATATAAAAATATATTTGCATGCAATTTTAGTTCCGCATCATTTGGTGTCAGAGCCTGTTTTGGGCTCAGTTCTCTTTGGATATACGGATCGGGTGCTTCACCATGGCCGTCCGGTCATAGGAGACTATTGCCTAGTAAGAAACCCAAGAGGGGGGATGAATTGGATCTCTAAAAAATTAATCTAAAATGACTTAACTTGATGCAATGCAATACAATCCAATTCAACAATTAATTATGCAAGGTACTATAAGTTCAAGTGCAATGTGAAAGTAAAATACTGGGTTGTAGGTGCCTACACTAAACATGCAACAGTAGGGAGCAGGTATGTATTTTAAAACTATTTTAAAATAATAGCAAAAACTACCTACTTCGCACAGGATCTAACATATTCCGGATGCATGTACAGGCAAAACTAGGCATGAACAAGGGCATGTAATATTTATAAACAACTTTATAAACCCAGATCTACACATGCATGAATATAAAAACCAAAAAGTTTACCTTATTCCTGCTGGGAATAACTCTGGGATATCTGCTGGAATAGCTGGGATAACAGGAATAAGTTTATTCCTTTCATCTTCTTCCAGCAGCCACTTGAAACATGGATTTCTTCTTTGACAAGTCCCGGTCACCTAGGAACAATTCCTAGTGCACCCGAACAAAATCTGATTGATCCAAAACCGGGTCAATCCAATGTGCTCAATCAAACCATTACCAAAATAATTCCTAATCATAAATTGGTACCTGGATCAGGGAGTAATCCTCTATGGCGTGTGACCTCATAAGTTCGAACCTAGGTGGTAGCACTAGAACAATTCCAGTACCAGCATAAGATACCATCTAGCAATGGGTCCCGATGTCCGGATAGGTCGAAGATGCGAGAGCAATCAATCGAACCTCTGGCATATGGTTACCATATAATTCATCCCTTTGACCTCCAATGCTCAGGATGACCTAGGATTAAACTGCAAACCCCAGCTGAGTTAATCCACAACATGTCTCAACCTCGCAAGTCCAGTGACTCCTCACTAGGACTACCCCAGTCGAGGATTTGCTAAATTAAGATACTGCGAGACATTCAATCCAAACTATTTGGACATGTCAATTCCATCTTGGTCCATCACTGCTCCACAAGTACTTGTCTGTACCCAAAAACCTTCCGTCACCGGATTAGAAATCTGGGTAGTCCGGCACCAAAGCACAGCGAGTTGCTTGCAAGCTACCATGATGACCTCAGGTCGGAGGGACACATATACCCATATCCAATCATGAGTATCCCTTTGGCAGAAAGGGGCTGCACGGAGTCACGTTTAATGAGATATCATATATCCCACTTACAGATTACATCAGTGTCACCACACTTCTTTGGTCAAGAGGACAGCCAAACGATGTGAACCACAACAACCTACACTTGATACATTGCCATCCAATGTAATGTATCCTTTGGTTGTGAACCTGGTTTAAGGACCACTCGATATACCCTCTCTATATCGAAGTCAGTGTAGTCCTAAGGACCACATGAAAAAGAGTTCATTACAAGGAAATGTCAGAATGTGATGAGTTGCCAAAATAATATTTATTAATTTATATAAAGAGTACAATACTCAACTCAACCACCTACAGCCTAGGCGATTGGCTTTGGAACACAACTCCCAACACAATGCTCTTAAATAAAAGTATAGAAGAATTAAATAGCAATAAGTAAAGAGAAATAAGTAAAGAGCAATAAGTAAAGAGCAAGAAGAGAGAGATCAATCAACCACAAAGACCAAGAAATATAGTGGTTCGGTGCTATCCAATACACCTACATCCACTCCCCAAGATCCCCTTGGAAATTCACTATAATCACACCCAATTACAGTTAATTAATTTTGCACACTCACTAATCAAAAATCCAACTTGTTTTCACAAGGCCAACAAGTCAAAACCTGACTTGGTTTTACGGGCTAACCAATAACCTAATTGGTTTTCAAAGGCTAACCAATAACCTCCCTTATTTTTTTGGGCTCACCAAAAACCTAAGTGGTTTTGCAGGCTAACCACCAACCTAATTAGTTTTGCAAAGGCTCACCAATAACCTCATTTAGTTTTACAATAGTCTAACCAAGAACCCTTACAAGAAATAGAATTTAGAAGTAATGAAACAAAGTAAGCTTTTTAAAACAAAGCGGGTATCTCTTTGAAGCTCGATGTAGAAATGCTTTGAGCTTGTTGAAGCCTCTTGAATGCTCAAGAATGGATGATCTTCAATGCTCTTGAAGGCTCTTGAATGCTTGGAGGCTTGCTTTAGCTTGAGAGTAGTTGAATCTTCAAGAATGGGAGTTAAAGCTCACTTTTCTTTTCTCTTCTTAAAAACTCTTCAATAATATTCAATATGTTCAATATCTTGTCATTTGATTTGATTTGGAGTATATATTTACTTTTCCAAGGCCTCAAATTCCTTTTCTAGCCGTTAGACTTGAAAAACTAGCCATTGGAGGGCAATGGGCGAGTTCTACGTTTGAAAAACTAGCCATTACTATTGCCAAAACTCCATGTGTCGACACTTCAGACTGTGAGTCGATACATAAGGTCGACACTTGAACTTCTTGAGTCGACACCCAATTCAAATAGCTCCAATCTGATTCTTTGGAAATCTCAGATGTGTTGACACTTACTCTATTGAGTCGACACTTTGAGTCGACACCTTGCTTCCATGTGTCGACACTTCAGTAGTTCAATTTTAGCAAGTTTTGTTGTTTGAAAATCTCAGGCGATGTGTTGATCCATGTGTCGACACTTTGAGTCGACGCTTCAGGTCCATATGTTGACATTTCATCTATGCCATTTGAAACATTCTTGCATACCGACCTGAGTCGATACTTCAATTCCATGTGTTGACACTTGGTATCATGTGTCGACACTTTGAGTCGACACCTTACTGAATTCTTCACTAAAAAGGCTAAACTTGAGCTGAACCATATTTCCATTAACTTAATCAACCAATCAAGCAGTTCTTAAGTTTCCAAGTCTTCTTTGAGTAATCTTTTTCATGCAAACTTGGCTTCTTCAAATAGATAAGCTTCTTCAAATTTGTAAGCACCTTTTTCGACAAAAACATACTTCAAGGAAATCATTAGTCTTCAACTTATACTTAAATGTTTTGCTTATCATCAAAATTAATAAAGGAGTCGACAATCTCTCTCTTTTTGATGATGACAAAATTCTTAAGTATAAATTGCTTTAAAAAGGTTTTAAAGGAAATCATTGAGGTGCATAAAACTAAAAACATTAAGTGTATCAACAAAATTTGCATTAATGATTTGACATTTCAGAACAAAAGTAATAGTGCTAAAGCTTGTTATAATGATTAAGAGTATCAGATCTTTGGGATACATTAAGATATAGAAAGCATGTATCATGATACTCTACAACAAAATTTTAGCTATCAATAAAGCTCCCCCTGAATCAATGATCCATAAAATAGTTTGTAAATATCTTTTTAAACATTTAAAGAGGGGTTTTAAGATGAAATTCACTTTGAAAGGATTTTCAAATGAAAACAAAGTATAGCTCCCCCTTTCTTAAGGAATTTTGTAAACATAAATTTGTTTGTTTACTTCTTGCATATCACGAATATATTGTATTTATACCACAAATATATTGCATTTAAGTATATCTTACTATACTACTCCCCCTTTTTGTTATCATTAAAAAGGTAGGAAGACAAATAAGCTAAATATAAGATATTGCATTTAATTGTCACTACTTCTTCAACAATATACTGCAATGAATTTAAAATTCATTCATTCATTCAAGAGTGAAGATAAGAGAAGTGTAAATCATTTCATTACATTAAAGATCCCAAACATAAAGTACAACATGAAGTTTCATTTCTAGTCAGAGTTTGTACAATCAAAATATAAACATGCATAGATGCATAAAAATAAACTAAAAATACATAAAAGTCCTAATGCTCATCCATATCAGTATCATTAGAAGATGAACCGATCTCAATCAGTCCTGTATCAGTAAAAGATCGAGCTCAAGGCTACATCGATCTAAGATCTCGGAGATGGGTCCTGGTCAGCCGTGGAGGGGTACGACGATCACGTCCTCTATGTCATGCATATGTCCGACCTCTGGCTGGAGCAGTAGAGGTAGAAGCTATGTCCTCCGCAGGAACGGAACGAATCAGATCAACTATCTTAGGAACTGCTAAAAGAGGTGTGCGATCAACAGGACCTGAGTCAAGATACTGAAAGCCAGGTGTATAAAACCCAAGCTCTCAGATAAACGAGGATGTGTGAAGTGTAGGAGTATCAACAATCTGTGTGTCAAAGATAGGGATATCAGCTGATGGTACAATAGGCATATCAAGGATAGAAATATCAGCTATAGAATGAACTGGTAGGTCTGTAATCGGTGTATGAGTGATAGGGATGTCAATAATAGGTAAATCAACAACGGGTGAATGTACAACTAGAGTATCAATAATTAGGGAATCAATAATAGGTGTATGTATAACAGGAGTATCAATAACTGGAGAGAGAATAGGAATGGGAATAGGAATGCAATCATCCGATCTAGAAGGAGAAGATGGAACTGGAGTCTGGGCAGGTGAACAGGAAGGGTCAAGAACAGGATTCCTAGGCAAGTTTACCGTCACCTCTGCTACTGGCTCTGAAGTAAAATTTGTAAAATCAAATATGTCGGAGTCAGTCTCCTCATCATCTCCATCATCACCATCAACATCTCCAACAACATCACCAACAATAGCAATATCAACACTAGTATCAACACCCTCAACATCATCAACAGGTGTAGGAGCAGGTGCATGAGCAGGTGTAGGAGTAGCATCGGCAACTGGAGTACTCACTGAAGGTCTAGATAATGCAGAAAGTATAGCTAAGATGCCATCACTAAGTCTAATATGTCTCTCTCTGGTCTCAGCTATGAAATAGTCAAGACGCTGTCTCATGATAAACATGTCAATCTTAATGCATCTAACTTTGTCCAATAAGCTGTCAGAAGCATCTGGAGTCTCCGTCTGAGCTAGCTGAGGCTATGCTAAAGTAGTAGGATCAGACTAAGAAGCAACTGCTGGACGTGCCGTCATCTCAGGCTGACTTTCGCTGGGTTCTGCCTCGCCGGAGAGAATCCGCTCCTCCTCTGCTGTGTCATCATCATCAGCTCTGTCCTCGGCCTGACTAGATATCATGCGAGTCCACTGGTCTCGGAACAAATGATAGCCCATCCGGTGCAATGACTTGATGTCATACACATCAGTATAAAGTAGTGTACGGTAGGCCTCATCCTCAAAGCTGACGCCATACTCCCTAAACAGAACAGTCAATCCCATACCATATGGCAGGCAGAGTCGCTGGCTAGTCGATGCCTCCATAATCTGGTGAATCATAAGCACTAGAATGCAGACGGGCATGCACTGAACCAAAGAGACCATCACTAGCAACTCCCACTCAATGATATAGTTGAAACGTCCGGTCTTCGATAGAAGTATCCAGGTGATGATATGATGTAGCAGTCTCATCTCTACAGATAATCTGGATGTTGGTACAGTGGCTCCCTCATGTAGTATGTCAGACTCAAAGATGCACTGAAGTCCACTGACTCTATCCATCAAACTATCTACCATAGATCTGGTCATCGGTATATCCCATACTCTACTCAGACCTCTGAAGTAACAGGGATATCCCAGCCTCTAACTTGTGCTAACCATCCATCAGATCTATGGGTGAGTGATCCATAAAACTCTCGCATAAGCCCGGGATAATACCTCTCGCTGAGTGAGCAAAATGTAGTCAGACCAGCTTGACGAATCCACTGCCCGATTTGAAAATGCTGTTGATCGACAAAAGTAAAGTCCACTCGCCATCCTCCAATAATAGTCTTCGAGCTCATTCGGTTAGAAGGAACAAATAGTGGTCATGCGGGCGGATCAGGAGCTCTAGTCTCATGTCTAGCCTTCGTCCTTCACTCTTCTTCTTGATTTGACTAACGAGATCGATGGACAACTTGCTTGCGAGGTCCCATTGCTTGGATTAAGGAATTTGGCAAGGTTTTGGTTGAGACTAGGGTTTCTAGGGCTTAGAATTCAAATGCAAGTAGAAAACCAACCAAATCCTAAACAACCGGGCATCCAAATAAAGGAAACGACGGGTATAAAGCACGAAACAGTGGCAAGAATAGTGAGAGTACCTTTGAATCTTGTGTCGGCTCGAAGGAGAGAAGAAATGGAAAGAAAAATGGTTCGGAAAACCCTTTATTCTTGGTCTGCTGCCGTTCAAGTGTCGACTCACGAATGTGTCGACACATTCAGGTATCGACATATCGATGTGTCAACACATCGACTAAAAAAATCAAAAATTTAGGGAATCAAGAACTGATCAAAATTACTAGAAATATGATTAAATTCAATGATAAACAATAATGATTGAGTAAAATTGATCATAATTATGGTCAAATTGATCGAATTTAAGTCAAATATAGAAAAAATTTAATCAAAATGATTAATGATCCCAAGCTCTCTTCTAATCATACAGAATCGATCTTCCAGAAGAGGTTTAGTCAAAATATCAGCTAATTGAAACTCAGTACTAATAAATTCAAGCAAAACATCATTATTTTCTACATGATCCCATATAAAATCATGTCTAATTTCAATATGTTTACTCCTAAAATGTTGAACAGGATTTTTAGTCAAGCAAATAGCACTAGTATTATCACATTTAATAGGTGTACTAGTCAACTTGATTCCAAAATCTTCAAGTTGTTGCTTAATCCACAAGATTTGAGCACAACTTCCTGCTGCAATATACTTAGCCTCAACTGTGGATAGTGCAACTGAAGTTTGTTTCTTGCTAAACCAGGAGATTAAGTTAACTCCAAAAAATTGGCAAGTACTACTAGTACTCTTTCTATCCAATTTACAACCAGCAAAATCTGCATCAGAATATCCAATCAATTCAGTAGATGAATTTCTAGAATACCATAAACCAATATCAATAGTACCAGATAGATATCTAATAACGCGCTTAACAGCCATAAGATGTGATTCTTTAGGTTCATACTGATATCTAGCACACATGTATACACTGAATATTATATCTGGTCTACTAGCAGTTAGATACAGTAAAGAGCCAATTATACCTCTGTATAACTTCTAATCTACTGATTTACCATGTTCATCTTTATCAAGTCTACAAGAGGGGCTCATAGGCGTACATATTGCTTTAGTAGTCTCCATCCCAAACTTCTTGATAATTTCTCTTGTATACTTAGCTTGGTTGATAAAGATACCATATGTAGTTTGCTTGATCTGGAGTCCGAGAAAGATTTTGAGTTCTCCTATCATGCTCATCTTGAACTCACCCTGCATTAGCTTAGCAAACTCTTGACAAAGAATTTCATTAGTAGCACCGAAAATGATATCATCAACATATATTTGTACTACTAATAAATCATTATCTTTCTTTTTCAAAAATAGTGTTTTATCAACATTGCCTCTAGAAAATTCATTTTCAATCAGAAATTTGCTGAGTCTTTCATACCAGACTCGAGGTGCTTGCTTTAATCCATAAAGTACTTTGTGTAATTTAAATACATGATCAGGATGTGCATGATTTTTAAATCCAGGTGGTTGTTCAACAAAAACTTTTTCAGTTATAAAACCATTTAAGAAAGCACTCTTAACATCCATTTGAAATAATTTGAAATTCATAAGACAAGCAAATGCTAATAATAGTCTAATTACTTCAAGTCTAGCAACAGGAGCAAAAGTTTCATCAAAATCAATCCCTTCCTCCTGATTGTAGCCTTTAGCAACTAGCCTAGCCTTATTCCTAACAACAATTCCATTTTCATCTAATTTATTCCTAAATACCCATTTAGTGCCAAACATTAGATGGTCTTTCTATTAGTGTCCAAACATTATTTCTATCAAATTGAATTAGTTCTTCTTACATGGTATTAATCCAGTTAGGGTCTTTTTCAGCTTTTTCATAACATTTAGGTTATACTTAAGATATAAAAGCTATATAATCACATTCATTTCTAATTGAGGCTCGAGTTCTTACCCCTTTAGATGGATCACCTAGGATTAATTCCTTAGGATGTCCATGAGCATACCTCTACTCAGGTAATTCTTGATGCTTTGGAGTGTCATCATCTTTCTTATTCTTGTCTTGATCTTCATCACTTGGCTGAGATTGATCATTTAGTATCAACTTCTGAAGCTTGTCAGCACCTGCATATTCATCAGATGTATCCTCCTTTTTAGAGGATTTGTTAGTACATTCTTCAAAAACAACATGTACTGACTCTTTTACAACTAAAGTTTGTTTATTAAAAACTCGTATGCCCTGCTTGATGTAGAGTATCCTAAAAAGATACCTTCATCATATTTGGCATCAAACTTTCCAAGATTATATTTTTCATTGTTCAAAATAAAATATTTACAACCAAAAACTCAAAAATATTTCAAAGTCGATTTTCTTTGGTTCCAAAGTTTATATGGAGTTTTCTTCAAAATAAGATGGATTAAAACTCGATTTAAAATGTAACATGTAGTATTAATGGCTTCAGCCCAAAAATATCTCGGCAAATCATTTTTACAAAGCATAGTGCATGCAATTTCTTCCAAAGTATGATTTTTTCTTTATACTATTCCATTCTACTGAGGTGTCCTAGGTACAGAAAATTATGTTCTATTCTTTTTTCATTACAAAAATTTTCAAAATCTTGATTTTTAAATTCAGTTCCATGATCACTATGAATGCAAACAACTAAAACTCCTTTTTCGTTTGAAACTTTTTGATAAAATTTTATGAATGTTGAAAATGATTCATCTTTATATACTAAAAAGAAAATCCATATAATTTTCGAAAAATCATCTACTATGACTAATCCATATCTCTTGCCTCCTAGACTTGAAGTTCTAGTTGATCCAAAGAGATCCATATGAAGAGTTCAAGTGGCCTACTAGTAGTTACAAAACCTTTTGGTTTGAAAGAAGTTTTAACTTGTTTACCAAATTGACGTGCTTGGCAAATTCTATCTTTTTCAAAACAAAATTTAGGTAAATCTCTAACTAAATTTTTTTTACAAAGTTTTGAAAGAAGATATATACTAGCATGCCCTAATCTTCTATGCCATAACCAATTAGTCTCATCTTTAGCAGAATTCACTGCAACAAGGCATTCTCCATCAGGCAAAGATAGATCATCTAGGTCTACCAAATAAACATTTCTATGCCTTTTTCCAATGAATTGTACTCCATTTAAATCTAGACTAGCAATCATGTAATATGATGATTTAAAAACTACTTGAAAACCTTTATCACAAAACTGACTAATGCTTAAAAGATTATATTTCAAACCATAAACTAGAAGTACATTATTGATACTACTAGAAGGAGTTATGTGAACCTTACCAATACCAATGATTTTTTCTTTATCATTATCACCGAAGGTCACACTCCCTCCATTCAAAGCTTCAAGAGAAGTGAATTGCTTCACATCTCCAATCATGTGCCTTGAGCAACCACTATCAAGATACCAAAGTCTTTTGTTCTCAGTTGCAAAACACACCTGCGATAAAATCAAGCTTTGTTTTTAGGTACCCAAGCCAACTTGGATCCTCTAGGATTAGCATTCAAAATGGTTTCTTTTGAAACCCACACTTTACCAAAAGAATTGATTTTTCTTAAATTGAATTGAAATGATTTATGACCTAACTTTTTGCAAGAGAAACAAGTAATGCTAGATGATGCAGGTACAAAAAAGTTTTTGAAATACTTTTGTTGCTTTTGTGGTTTATATCCTAACCCTGCTTTATTAAAAATGGCTCTTTGATTATTCAAAAGTAGGTTTAATTTTTTTAAACTATAAGTGAATTTTTCAACAAAAGGTTTTATCTTTTCAAGTTCATTTTTGTAATTAGTATTTTCAAGTTCTAAATCTTTGTTTTTCTTCAAAAGATCATTGTTAGAAATAACATTCTTAGATTTTTTCAAAACTTCATTTTTCATAGATAAAGCATTGTTTTTCTTTTCTAAAACATTTAATTTATATTTTAAATCACTAATATCATTTACTAAAGAATTGTTTTCAAATAAGAAACTATTTGCATGCTTTTTTAATTTCTTATTTTCAAATAAAATAAGTTTATAATCATGCATGAGTTCATCAAATGTATTTCTAAGTTCATCAAAAGTAAAATCGATCTCGATATCAGAATTTACCTCATCATTATCTTGATGTGCCATTAAGAAGAGATTTGCAACTTCGATCTGCTCTTCTTCAGAACTGGAGTCTTCGCTGTTACTCCAGGTGGCCATCATTGCCTTCTTTCTTAATTTCTTCCTAGACTTCTTAATGAGAGGACAATCAAACTTGTAGTGTCCTGCCTTCTTGCACTCGAAGCATGTAGGTACTTCCTTCTTTTTTTCCTTTTCTTTTTCTCTCTTTTTCTTTTCCTTTTTCTTTTGATTGATACTTCTTTTTGTAAGGAAATTTTCTCCTCTTCATAAATCTTCTAAATTTCTATGCAAGGGGGGCTTCTTCGCCTTCATCTTCTTCTTCTTCATATTCAGACTCATCTATTGATGATTCTTCTTGAATGTTAGATTTGAAAGCAATCCCCTTCTTCTTCTTGTCCATGTCCATTGATTTTTGTTTTAGATTAAGCTCATAAGTCATGAGCGATCCAACCAGCTGCTCAAGAGGTAATTTGTTAACATCGTTGGCTTCTTGAATTACGGTCACCTTCGGATCCCATGATGTTGGAAGTGACCTGAGGATTTTATTTATAAGATCAGCGTTAGACATAACTTTTCCAAGACTTCTCATACCATTTACAATATTAGTGAATCTTGTGTACATATCAGTGATAGATTCATTAGGTCCCATTTGGAACATCTCATAAGTGTGCACTAACATATTTACTTTAGTATTTTTTACTTGATCGGTACCCTCATGGATAACTTCAAGTGTGTCCCATATTTCTTTAGCAGACATGCATGTAGATATCCTATTGAATTCACTAGAATCTAATGCACAATAGAGTAGATTCATTGCCTTGGCATTGATCTCGGATTGTTTAATGTCATTTTCATCCCAATCCTCTTTAAACTTTGGGATGGAAACACCATTAACCACTATTGAAGGAATATGAGGACCCTTATCTACCACTTTCCATAAATTGTAATTAATAGAATGCATATAAATTCTCATCCTAGTTTTCTAATAAGTGTAATTTGATCCATTGAAAAATGGAGGTCTATTTTAGACTTGTCCCTCAACTACGCTAGTACCAATTGGGGCTGCCATAGATCTTTACTCAAGGCGATAAAGCCTATACACTGAGAATAGGGCTCTGATACCACTTGTTGCCCAGTAAGCAACCCAAGAGGGGGGTGAATTGTCTCTAAAAAATTAATCTAAAATGACTTAACTTGATGCAATGCTATGCAATCCAATTCAATAATTAATTATGCAAGGTACTATGAGTTCAAGTGCAATGCTCTTAAATAAAAGTGCAACGGAATTAAATAGTAATAAGTAAAGAGTAATAAGTAAAGAGCAATAAGTTAAGAGCAAGAAGAGAGAGATCAATCAACCACAAAGACCAAGAAGTATAGTGGTTCGGTGCTATCCAATGCACCTATATCCACTCTCCAAGATCCCCTTAGAAATTCACTGTAATCACACCTGATTACAGTTGATTAGTTTTGTGGGCTCACTAATCAAAAACCCAACTTGTTTTCACAAGGCCAACAAGTCAAAACCTCACTTGGTTTTATGGGCTAACCAAGAACCTAATTAGTTTTCAAAGGCTAACCAATAACCTCCCTTGATTTTCCGGGCTCACCAAGAACCTAAGTGGTTTTGCAGGCTAACCACCAACCTAATTGGTTTTGCAAAGGCTCACCTATAACCTCACTTGATTTTATAATAGGCTAACCAAGAACCATTACAAGAAATAGAATTTAGAAATAATGAAACAAAGTAAGCTTTCTAAAACAAAGCGGGTATCTCTTTGAAGCTCGATGTATAGATGCTTTGAGCTTGTTGAAGCCTCTTGAATGCTAAAGAATGGATGATCTTCAATGCTCTTGAAGGATCTTGAATGCTTGGAGGTTTGCTTTAGCTTGAGAGTATTAAATCTTCAAGAATGGGAGTTAATGCTCACTTTTCTTCTCTCTTCTTAAAAACTCTTCAATAATATTCAATATGTTCAATATCTTGTCATTTGATTTGATTTGGAGCATATATATACTTCTCCAAGGCCTCAAATCTTGTTTCTAGCCGTTAGACTTGAAAAACTAGCCATTGGAGGGCAAAATGGACAAGTTCTGCATTTGAGAAACTAGCCATTACTATTGCCAGAACTCCATGTGTTGACACTTCAGACTGTGAGTCGACACATAAGGTCGACACTTGAACTTCTTGAGTCGACACCCAATTCAAATAGCTCCAATCTAATTCTCTAGAAATCTTAGATGTATCGACACTTACTCTGTTGAGTCGACACCATGCTTCCATGTGTCGACACTTCAACAGTTTTTCAATTTTAGCAAGTTTTATGGCTTGAAAATCTCAGACGATGTGTTAATCCATGTGTCGACACTTTGAGTCGACACTTCAGGTCCATGTGTTGACACTTCATCTATGCCATCTTAAATATTCTTGCATACCGGCTTGAGTCGACACTTCAATTTCATGTGTTGACACTTGGTGTCATGTGTCGACACTTTGAGTCGACACCTTATTGAATTCTTCACTGAAAAGGCTGAACTTGAGCTGAACCATATTTCCACTTAATCAACCAATTAAGCAGTTTTTGAGTTTCCAAGTCTTCTTTGAGCAATCTTTTTCATTCAAACTTAGCTTCTTCAAACAGATAAGCTTCTTCAAATTTGTGAGCACCTTTCTCAACAAAAACATACTTCAAGAAATTCATTAGTCCTCAACTTATACCTAATCATTTTGCTTATCATCAAAATCAATAAAGGAGTCAACAAGGACTAGTAGGGCTGCAAGACCCTTTCTTCCCAATCTACGGGATCTCCTATGGTGGTAGGGGTGCCACTGTGAATTGACCCCTGAAGAAGAACACAGAGTTCCATTAGGGTTTTTGCATTCTCGACCCTTTTAGTACATCCCCTATTGTTTCAATTGTTTCTGCTTGCATAGAACTCAGAAAATTCTAAAATCTATTTTTTTGAATTTTTCATAATTGAAATTAATTTTAAAAATTCTCTCAAGAATTATTTCGATATGTGGATTTTCTCGTAGTTGAAACACTGCCTGACAACATTTTTGCTCTATTTTGGCAGCAAAGCCGATTTTGGAAAGTTTAGGGTTCTTTAGTATAATTTTTTTGCATATCTTTAATTTTGGCATGTTCCCTGTATATTAGGTCATAACCTGCAAGTTATCTTTCTATTTTAGAAAATATCAAAATAAAATTTTTTTTACATATATTCATAAAACTTCAAAAAATAGCAAAACCCTAATTTGCATTTTCATATGCCTGCCATCATTGCATAAAATACTTTAAGGGCACTTTCTATATGTCAAATAAGGAGAGGAGTTGATAACCTCTCCTTAGCCCAAAACCACCTCCCTTGCAACCAGTCCTAAGCCTAATCTAAAATTAACTAGACTTAATTTGCCCTAGTGAGCTAGGGACTCCAATCGGTCGGGTTCGATCATTATGGGATAACTAGTGCACCAAATTCATCTCCTATTACTAGATTCTGGTGTCTAGGCTAGTGGTACAGTATCAAACAATCTAAGCAGATCGGTGGTTCCTTAATTGGGTCCCTGCGAGGTGGGGGGGCCTCCCACCATCCTACCTTTTACTTGGCTAGTTGAAGGACTAGGATTTGAGTTGTGTGTAAGTTGAGTCAACCCATTCTGATTGGGCTCTAGGTCTAGGTAGCTATAGTCGAGTTAGTGTTGAGTCTTGCATGTGCACTAGATCAGGAGTCCCATTTCATCCTCCATCTCTACCTTTGGCTGAACCCATGGATATGCTGGAAGCCCAGCTTCAAGCCCTTATAGACCAAGTGGCCCAGATGAACCATAAGTTGGGCTGCATGGATAACCGGTTAGAAGCCCATAGGACACAAACTAGATCCAAACTTGAGCCACCTTTACCCACACTACCCAGAACCTATGAACCTAGAACCTATGCATCCAGATCCTATGCACCCACACCCTATAAGCCCAGTAGACCCATGACCTATCGACCTGAATCCTATAAGATTTGTATCCCAAGATATGAACCCAGTAGTCATCCACTACCCCTTAGTCAACATGAACCCACTAGGAGTAGTGCCCATAATCAAAAACCAGGACCTAACCAATTTTCCCTTAGCCGACCTTTCCTTACCACCCCTTTGGTTCACAAGGCTGACATTAAAGTGGAAGTGTATGAGGCTGATCCTAATTTAGTGGACGAATACGAAGGAGAAGACTTTGAAGAGGATGAATCCCTTGAAAATTTAGAGAAAAAAACTCCTGAGCCCACTGAGAAATCTAAAGAGGTCACCTATGAGTTAAGTCCAGCGAAGGAACCTGTAGTGGAAGAATAATTAGAGGAGGAGAACTTAGATATTGCTGCTAGAACCTTACCTGAGGAAACCATGGAGGAGAGCCAAATTATAGTCTAGTCCTAAAATACAAGAATCAGAAAAATTTATTGAGGACATGATCTCTGTAATTCAATACCCTCAGGATGAATCCCCTCCTATAGTTCCCATTGAGGACCTCTTCCTAGAAATTATTGACCCATCCTTCCATAGCATGGACTTTTTCTTGCCTAGAGACATAACCTAATGCTCATACATTAAGTTTAGTTTCTTTAGCCCAAAATCAGTCCCTGAATCCCCTTCCTATTTCCTACCCTTCTATGAGTTGTCTCATATTTTTAGAACAATTGGGTCACATTTTGTTGAGGTTACCAGGTTGCAAGAATCCATAGAGCCCATCCCATTTGCTACCTACTTTTGGAAGACCCTCTGGTATCTATTAGGAATTCCTAGCAAATTTTCTTCTACATGTCATCCATTAACCATGACTCATGCCCCATGCCCAAGTCATAGTTAAGACCTAATAAACCTCTTTCGATAGGAATGCATAGTCGAGTCTATTAGGTATTATTATGAGTCCTTTGTGTCTCCATTCCCCTTGGCCGTTTGTACAATGGGGAATGGACATTCTTGAGCCATTCTCGCCAGCCTCTGGACAATGAAAGTTCTTGGTTGTAGCCATCGACTACTTCACCAAATTGGTGAAAATTGAGCCGCTGGCACAAATTACAGAAACCAAAATGGAAAACTTCATTCGGAACTATATTATCTTTCGGTTCGGCATACCATAGGCAATCATCACCGATAATGGAAGACAGTTCGATAACCCAAAATTTTAGGAATTCTGCCAGCAATATTATATTTTCCATCGGCTAACTTCAATCGAACACCCCCGATCTAATGGAGAAGCCAAAATTACCAATCGGATGATCCTGCATGGGCTGAAGACCCGACTGAACGATGCCAAGGGACTTTAGACAGAAGAACTCCATTCGGTGCTCTGGGCCTATCAGACTACCTCCCGGATGGCAACTGGAAAAACTCCATTCAACTTGACCTACGGGAGCAAGGCGGTCATACCTGTAAAAATCTCCTTGCAATCCTTTCAAATCGATCATTTTGTCGAGCCAGCCAACTCCCAACGGAGAAGAATTGACCTAGACTTGCTTGAGGAAACCTGACTCCAAGTCGGTCTAAAGATGGTGATATATTGCCAAAGGATGGCCAAATATTACAACACTCAGGTCAAGGCTCGAAGCTTCAGGGTTAGAGACTTGGTTCTGCGAAGGACCGAAATATCCAGGCCGACTGAATAAGGAAAACTCTCCCCCAACTGGGAAGGCCCCTATAGGGTAATTGAAATGATCCGAGCCAGAACTTATCTACTCGAGCACTTGGATGGATGTCAAATAGCATGTCCTTGAAATGTAGTCAACCTTCACAAGTATTATCAATGAAGGCAATAGTTCATTCCATAAAAAGTCCAACCCCGGTCGATAAAGGCTCTAAAGCAGCCCCCTCCAAAAGTTTGACCCCGGTCGGCAAAGGCTCTAAGGCAGCCCACTTTGAAAGTTTGACCTTGGTCGGCAGAGGCTCTAAGGCAGCCCACTCCAAAAGCCCAACCCTAGTCGGCAAAGGCTCTAGGGCAGCCCACTCCAAAAGTCTGACCCCTATTGGTAGAGGCTCTAAGGCAATCCACCGAAAGTCTGACCCCGGTCGGCAGAGGCTTTAAGGCAGCCCACACTGAAAGTCCGACCCCGGTCGGTAGATGCTCTAAGATAGCCCATCGAAAGTCCAACCCTGGTTAGCAGAGGCTCTAGGGCAGCCTACATTGAAAGTCCAACCTCGATCGGTAGAGGCTCTATGGCAGCCCACTCAAAAATCTGACCTCGCTTGGAGAGTTTTGCTTGGAATCCTTAAGCATCTGAGGGATTTGGACTAAATCGACCCTTCAACACTTAGAAATATTTTTCAAGAAAAGTGAGTTCAGACCAAATCGACCATTCCATATTCAGAAAGATGAGCATTAAAGTCACATGTCAAAAGAAGAAGTATTTTTATTTCTTGGCAAAAGGTTTCTACCAAAAACATGATAGACGCATTAAGTAAGAAATGATGCTCTCATCCTTCGAGGCTGCAGGTCCCTTCGAAGGCTAAGAGCAAGGGGGGCAACTGTTATACCCAATCAGCCTTTCTCTGAATCGGACCAAAGATCCAAATGACCCACTCTAGTAGAGGTCCGACCGACCCACTTCACCAGAGGTCCGAACGACCCACTCCACCAGAGGTCCAAATGACCCACTCCACCAGGGGTCCGAACGACCCACTCCAGCAGAGGTCTAACTAACCCTCTTCGCCAGAGGTCTGAACGATCCACTCCACTAGGGGTTTGAATGACCCACTCTAGTAGAGGTTTGATTGACTCACTTGGGGTCCAACTAACCTACTTCAGCCAGACCCATACTAATCAGAAGGGTCCAGAAGCCCCTTCCAACTTGTACCATAATTTTATTACAACAGATCCCATGATGTAGCCATGTCCTGGTGCTACCTGGCCACCACCCTGATTCTCCTAGGGGCTGATTAGATATTTTTAGCCTAGCTCCTAACAGAATCTTGTAGTGTTCCGCACCTATATAAGGTAAATAGGGGATTCCGAATGGTAAGGACACTTTTCCTTCTCCATGAGCTATCTTCTCTTTGATTTCTCCATTCTGTTGCTCTAAGGCCCTCGCTAACTTAGCCATCAGAATATCCCTTGCCAAAACACCACCAGCCCGTTGGACTTCTTTTGCAGGAACCGGGAGAGGAGCACTCCAGCCATGTTGAGAGAACCCGATCTGGGAGATTTGACAGTGACAGAGGGGATGGTTTGAGTAAGACCAATCAATGTTCTGCATACTTCATTAACTTATTGTTTAGGGTTTCTGCCCTAGAGCTAGAGTAAAATCAAGTAAAATTAGATGGAGAGCTCTACCCGATCTATTATTAGCCAAATCTAATCACGGAATGGTTATGATAGCTAGTGAAACTTTACTTTTTTTAATTATTTTTTTCTTTTTGGGATTTGGAGGGGTCTAAACAACGTTATTAAATCCGGTCTAGATATTGACCCGGAAAAGATATTGTTGGCTCTACTCTATGATTTTGATGAATAACAAAACATTGAGTACATATTTTATACTAATGATTATTTCTAGTTGTAAGTTTTCAGGAAACAAGCATCTCAAATTCCCAAAATTAAGGTATCATGGCATGCTTTGGCACGATGCATTTCTCATGATTTGAAGAGTCTTTTCCAAGAAAAAAGGAGATAAATAAGTTCAATTATTGTTTATATATGTTGTTTCTATGTTTCATGAATAATCTTTATATTTTTGGCTTGATTGGCACTTAATTCTGAAAATTGTAGAACCAAGTGTCGACACTTGGGAGCCTAAGTGTCGACACTTTAGCATTTGGCACGCAAAAATTTTCCATGGCATGCCAAGTGTCGACACCCATAATTCAAGTGTCGATACCTGAAACTCAAGTGTCAATACTTAAGTTCCCAAGTATCGACTCAAGGCCTGAGACTTTTTAAAAATCTAGAACATGTCCATGGAGAAGTTTTTGTATCAAGTGTCGATACCTGTGAGTCAAGTGTCGACACCTGAAAGTTCAAGTGTCGACACCTAGAAGTCAAGTGTCGATACCTGACATCCAAGTGTCGATACCTGATAGCCAAGTGTCGACACTCGGGTTCTGACAGCCTCAATGGATCTATTTTCTAACAGCTTGAAATCATTGTTTTTAACTCTAAATAGCTATTTTTTGATCCCTAATAGTCTAAAATGATTTTTTGGATATTTTTCTTGTATTTAAGCTTCACCAAACTCACTTATGAAGCAAGAGAAAAGTTGGAAAACAAAGAAAGATCCAAGAGTTAAAGCCCTTCTTCAAGAACTCCACTTCCAAAAGCAAAAAAGGAGAGATTCCTCTGGAAAGCCTTTCATTTCATCTTTCCAAAAGTGTTCTTTAGAAAATTCCAAGCCAAGTCATATCAAGCAATCATTCAAGAGCTTCAAAGATTCCTCATCTACTATAAGAAGAGAGTTTGTTTGTGTTATATTCTTGAATTATGTATTTATTGCTGTTTGACCTAGCTTTCAAGCTTCTTGAAAGTAGGTTGTAAGATTGTTGATGAGTCAAAACCAACTAGGGTTGACTTGTGAGCTCAAAGCCAAAACAAGTATAAAGGTTTGTTGGTGAGCCTAGGTGATAAAACCAACTTAGATTTTGACTTGTGAGCCTTGGAAAACAAGTTGGCTATAATCTTTGAAGAGATTATAGTGAAAATTCCCAAGGAAAACTTGGGAAGTGGATGTAGGTATTTGGAGAACGCCGAACCACTATAGAACCTTGTGTTTGTGTTGTGATTATCTCTTTTCTCTACTTGCACTTTAATTTCTTCAATTCACTTATTATTTTTCGCTGCATTTATCCAAGTGCATTATTCACAAACATTACACGGCCTTCACATATTTATTTTAATTTTTAAAAAAGACCCAATTCAACCCCCTCTTGGACTCCATCTCTGGGCAACAAGTGGTATCAGAGCATCGGTACTCTCTTGTAGGTCCAAGGATCTTGAGTAAAAGATCATGGCAGCCCCAATAGGAGTGGGTGTTATTGAAGGTCAAGCTTCAATCGTCTCCCACTATTCAATGACACGAATTACACATATTGGAAAACTCGCATGGACATATTCATACAAGCTATTGATTATAATCTTTGGAGGATAATTGTCAAAGGTCCTCATCAGCCTACTAAATCGGTTAATGAAATTCCCACTCCCAAAATAGAAGATGATTGGGATGAGAATGACATTAAGCAAATAGAGCTTAATGCGAAGGCTATGAATCTATTATTTTGCTCCCTTGACCCGAGTGAATTCAATAGAATATCTAACTATCTCTCCGCTAAGAAAATATGGGACACACTTGAGGTTACCCATAAGGGTACACACCAAGTGAAAACTACTAAGGTTAACTTGCTCATTCACACATATGAAATGTTTAAAACCTACTGAATCTATAAGTGAGATGTATATTAGGTTCACAAATATTGTGAATGGCATGAGAAGCTTAGGAAAGATTATATCTAACAGTGAACTTGTAAACAAACTTCTCAGGTCTATTTTGGCTTCATGGGATGCCAATGTAATGATTATAGAGGAAGCCAAGGATGTCAACACTCTATCCCTCGAGCATTTGTTGGGCTCATTAATGATATATGAGCTTTCGTTGAAGCAAAAGAATGTAGATGTTGACAAGAAGAAGAAAGTGATCTCCTTCGAGTCAACAAATAAAGATGACTCAAGTGAAGGCTTCAAAGAAGAAGATGAAGAAGATGAAATGGCTCTTATGGTATGAAAATTCAGGAGGTTCATGAGAAAGAAAATGTTTAACTTCAAAAAGAAACCTCTAAAAGGAGAGTCGAGCAAAGAGAAGGAGAAGGAGAAAGAGAAGGAGCAGCCCACATGCTTCGAATGCAAGAAATTGAGTCACTTCAAAATGGACTGCCTCCTACTTAAGAAGAGCAGAAGAAGACTTATAAAGAAGGCCATGATGGAAACTTGGAGTGACAGCGAAGACTCCAGTTCTGAAGAAGAACAACAAGAAGTAGCAAATTTTTGTTTGATGGCCGATAGTGATGAGGTATTTTTCGAAACTAAAAATGAGTTCACTTTTGATGACTTGCATGAAGTTTATGATGAATTAGTTATAGAATTTCAAAAACTAAAATCAAAACATAAAGAACTAAAAAGGCAAAATTTGGATTTAGTCAAAGCTAATGACAAGTTTTCAACTGAGAATGATTGTTTGCTTCTTCAAAATAAAAAGTTAAATGATAAAATCACTCTCCTTGAAAAAGAAAAAGAAGTTTTGAAAAAGAAAAAAATTTCTGTATCAAATGAAAACTTTTCAAAACATAATGAAATTTTACAAAAAAACAAAACGTATAAAGAAGAACTTGAAAAGTTAAAATCCTTTGTTGATAAATTTATATATAGTTCTGAAAAATTAAATATGCTTTTAAATAATGAAAGAGCTATTTTTGACAAAGCCGGTTTAGGTTTCAGAACTCAAAAGAAATAAAAATTTTTCAAGAATTTCTTTGTGCCTGCATCATCATCTATTACTTGTTATACTTGTGGTACTGTAGGGCATAAATCTTACTTATACAATAAAAGGAAATTAAGTAATGTTAAGAAAGTTTGGGTTCCAAAAGGAACCATTACCACTAACCTAAAAGGACCCAAGATGACTTGGGTACCTAAAGTCTCCACCCGATTCTTATTGTAGGTGTGCCTTGCAACCAATAAAAGAAGAATGTGGTACCTCGATAGTAGTTGCTCAAGGCACATGATCGAAGATGTGGAGCAGTTCTCATCACTCGAATATCAAAATGGTGGTAATGTAACATTTGGTGATAATGGAAAGAACAAGATTGTCGGAATTGGTAAAGTCCATATCACCCCTTCTACTTGCATTAATAATGTATTGTATGTTGATGGTTTGAAACATAATTTACTTAGCATTAATCAATTTTGTGACAAGAATTTCAAAGTCATTTTTGAATCTTCAATGTGTATTGTTTCTAGTCTAGATGATAATGGCATCAAGTTCATTGGTCATAGGCATGGCAATATTTATATGGTTGATCTTGATTATCTTCCTATTCAAAATGGTCAATGCCTAGTTGCAATAGAAGCCAAGATCAATGAAACTAGTTGGCTTTGGCATCGTAGACTAGGACATACAGGTATGCATTTGATTTCAAAACTTAGCAAAAAGAATTTGATAAAAGATTTACCAAAACTCAGTTTTGAAAAAGACAAGATTTGTAGTGCTTGCCAATTTGGAAAACAAACCAAATCATCTTTTAAACCAAAAGGAGTAGTCTCTACATCTAGACCTTTAGAGTTGCTTCATATGGACCTCTTTGGGCCAACTAGAACATCTGGTTTGGGAGGTAAGAAGTATGGTCTAGTCATTGTAGATGACTTCTCACGTTTTACATGGATCATGTTTTTAGCACATAAAGATGAAACATTTTGTGCATTCATTCGATTTTATAAGAGAGTTTCAAATTGAAAAGGTGTTTCAATTGTATCTTTGAAAAGTGACCATGGAACCGAATTTGAAAAATCTGAATTTGATAAATTCTGTATTGAAAATGGCATTCATCATAATTTTTCAGTACCTAGGACACCTCAACAAAATGGGATGGTGGAAAAGAAAAATATTACTCTTGAAGAAATGACATGCACCATGCTTTGCAAAAATGACTTACCTAGATATTTTTAGGTGGAAGCCATAAACACTGCATGTGATGTTTTGAACCGTGTTTTAATCCGATCGATTTTAAAGAAAACTCCTTACGAGCTTTGGAAGGGTAGAAAACATTCAATTAGATATTTTCGAGTTTTTGGATGCCATTGTTTCATCTTAAATAATGGTAAAGAAAATTTGAACAAATTTGATGCCAAGTCAGATGAGGGTGTCTTTCTAGGCTGCTCTACATCTAGCAAGGCATACAGGATCTTCAATAGAAGAACTCTTATTGTTGAAGAATCCATACATGTTGTATTTAATGAATCTGACCAAAAATTTTCTAGAAAAGAAGATGTGTCTTAGGATGAAATAGGTACTAAAAGAACTGAAGAGGTGAACAACAATAAAGAACCTATCAAGGAACAAGAAGATGATCAAAACACTGAAAGAGGACAAGATCAAGAAAATGAAAATGCATCATCATATGATCCTCTACCTAAAGAATGGAGGTATGCTCTTGGACATCCCAAAGAACTTATCATTGGTGATCTATCTAAAAGTATAAGTACTCGATCATCTCTTAGAAATGTTTGTGATTACTTAGCATTTGTATCTTAAATTGAACCTAAAACTACTGAAGAAGCTGAAAATGATTGCAATTGGATTAATGCTATGCAAGACAAACTTAATCAATTTAAAAGAAACAATGTTTGGACTTTAGTAGATAGACCTTCAAATGTTTCGATTATTGGCACAAAATGGATTTTTAGAAACAAACATGATGAAAATAAAATTGTTACAAGGAATAAAGCTAGACTAGTTATCAAAGGATATAATCAGGAGGAAGGGATTGATTTTGATGAAACCTTTGTTCTTGTGGCTAGACTTGAGGCAATTAGGCTATTGTTGGCTTTTGCTTGTTATATGGATTTTAAATTGTTTCAAATGGATGTCAAAAGTACCTTTTTAATTGGTTTTATCGAAGAAGAAGTTTATGTTGAACAACCTCCCAGTTTTGAAAATCATGAATTTCCAAACCATATTTTTAAACTTCATAAAGCTTTATATGGTTTGCAACAAGCTCCAAGAGCTTGGTATGATCGTTTAAGTTATTTCTTGCTCAAAAATGGTTTTACTAGAGGTAATGTAGATACTACTTTGCTTTTCAAAAAGAAGAATGATGATCTCTTAGTAGTACAAGTGTATGTGGATGATATTATATTCGGTGCTATTAACGAATCTCTTTGTCAATAGTTTGCAAAGTTAATGCACGGTGAGTTCGAGATGAGCATGATGGGGGAGCTTAACTTCTTCCTCAGACTCCAAATAAAGCAAACCAAAGAGGGGATCTTCATCAACCAAGCTAAGTACACAAAAGAAATACTAAAGAAGTTTGGGATGGAGAACACCAAGCCATTAGGCACACGTTTGAGCTCCTCTTGTAGACTTGACAAAGATGAATCAAGTAAATCTGTAGACCAAAAACTATATCATGGCATGATAGGCTCATTGCTATACCTAACTGCTAGTAGGCTAGATATTATGTTTAGCATTTGTATGTGTACAAGATATCAGTCTGCTCCTAAAGTGTCTCATCTTTTAGCTATTAAATGCATACTTAGATTCTATCTGGCTCAATTGATATTGATCTTTGGTACTCTAGAGATTCTTTATTTGAATTAATTGCTTATTCTGATGCTGACTTTACTGGGTGTAAACTTGATCGCAAAAGAACTAGTGAAACCTGTTAGTTTCTTGGAGTAAATTTGATCTCATGGAGTAGCAAGAAATAGAATTTGGTTGCTCTATTTATGGCAAAAGCTGAATATATAGTAGTTGGAAGCTGTTGTGCTCAAATCCTATGGATCAAACAACAACTCGAAGATTTTGGCATTAAACTAATTAAGACACCCATAAGATGTGACAATACTAGTGCAATCAATCTAACAAAGAATCCTATGCAACATTCAAGAAGTAAAAATATTGAAATAAGACATCATTTTATAAGAGATCATGTACAAAACTCTAATGTAATACTTGAATTTGTATGTATTGATCATCAATTAGCTGATGTGTTTACCAAACCCTTGAGTGAAGAGAGATTTTGTATGATTAGAAGAGAGCTAGGTGTCATTGATCCATTCTCTTAGAACTCTCTCATTTTCCATCTTACCAATTTTTTTGGGTCAAAAATTACTTTTTTTGAGTCCCAAAACCTTTTAAAATATCCCTTGATTTTTTGAAATCAAAACTGATTTTTTTCAAAAATTTTCTTAGCTAAGGATCGACAATTGGATTTTGTGAAGTGTCGACACCTGACCAAGTGTCGACACTTGAGGAATTTTAAGTATTGACACTTGTGAAAAATTTCAGGTTTTTAGTGCAAAATCGAACCTTTTATGGTGCGGACACTAGAGGCACCAGAATAAGGCAGAGGCTTCTCAACCCTTTGTGGATCACTTAGTTGATATTTGAGTCCCCTGTAATAAAGCTTAGTCCAGCTACATTTGAGTCCTGTAATTAGTCCAGCTCTTGTTGAGCTAGTTCAGTACTAGTCAGCTCATGTTGAGCTAATTTCAATTTTTGAGTCCTGTCCAATCAAATTGAAGACTCAAGACCACATCATACAAGTAAAGACCAAGTTCAACTTATTTGAAGACATAAAAGTTTAGCCCAAGTCCAACCCAGCTTGAAGATTTGAAGACCCCAGGAGGAAAAATTCAGAAAACCCTGATTCCTTGCAGATGCCCTCCAGATGCCCAGATTTCCTTCTAGATGCCAAAGTATATTCGTAGATAAGGGCATCCATGATTCCAGAGGTCCATCTGCATCCTATCCCAAAGAAATCAAGCCCAGGCGCCAAGCCCAAGCCCCTAAGAAGCAAGATACCAGGAAATATTCCTACTACCTGGCTACCAGGCCACCCCAGCTTCCAGAGGCTCAAACCCATGCACCCGGGTCCCTTTGGGCCGGCCCCTTGCTGCTCTTAGAAGCCCAACATGCCCCCCTAGGTGTCCTTGGAGTGTTGGCCAAGTCAAGAGAAATTTTAGGGATTTTTTCTACCTAATGTTTCCTTATTTTCTAGCTAGGGTTTGAGAGGGAAAATGATTCTCATGTAAAGACTAATGTGCCCTTACTTGGAGCCCAAGGTTAAGGGTCTATTTAAGGGACCCTAGCCTCTTGTATGAAGGGAGAATTTTTGATGAATGAAAACCTTGAGTTCTTCTATTGAGTTGTGTGATACCCTGCTGTGTGCATAAAGGGGTTTGCGAGAGTTTTTCTTCCCAGTGCTGCAATCATCTTCCTGCTGCCAACAAGCATCTCAGATCCCTGGATGCCCACTCCAAAAGAAGCCTTCCCTTACTATTTTTCCTTTGTTTTCTTGTTTCTTTGTGAGTTTTCTAACACCTGACCGGTCATTTACAGGTCCTCGAGTTCCTACGAATCCAACGACCCTAGCCAAGCCTCAATCGGATCACCGAGCAGAAAGCTGGGTATCCGCGGGTCTTTGGCTCGATTTTTCAGGCCGCATCCGACGAGGAATGAGAGACCCTTTTGCTGCTGCGATCTTCACAGACATTGTCAGGTACACCCCCTCTACCTCCAGTAGTTTTATTGTAGGAGAACTTGCCCTAACCGAGGCTTCTTAGCCCCGGCGATCCTTCTTTTCTACTTTTCTAGGTCCTAATCTGCATGCTGATCTTCTAAAATTCATATAAAATTCCCTACAACTTATTTTAATCTGAAATTTGGGAATTAATCACTCAACCCCACATATAAAACATACAAAAAAATTTGCATGCATATTATGGTGCGGGCACCAGACTCAGAAGAAGACTTCAGAGCTCCATCTGGATCTCTGATTAACCTTGCCCGAAGAATTAGGGTTTTTGGTTTGTAATAAGAGTTGACTAGATCAACTCAATTTAGCTTGAGTCTACATTACCTGCATTTTATTTTGTTGAGTCATGTTGACTCAGTAGTAGACTAGGGTTTCAACCTGGGGTGTTACATTTTCTTCCAAGGCCTAGCAAGTGGGCGCCACACTCCCAGCCACACTCCCAGCCATACGCCTGAGTCCAGGGGGCACCATATCTACATCCAGCAGCCTTTGGTCCCCATGCCACAGATAGCAGCTTCCTTCTCTCATGTGCCAGTTGAGGAGAAATCCACCAGGAGTCCACAAATCAAGGGGGCGGCCCAAGTCTTTCCCAAAAGAACCAAACTAAGAAAGGGAAGAAATTCTCTTGGAGAAAACTTCAAGGAGGCGTCCACTACCTGCCAAAAATATCCAAAACAAAGATGGGAAGGGCCTTGACTTAGGGAGGAAGAAAAGGAGGAGTCCAAAAGAGTTGATCCATGGAAGGAAAAAAAATTCTCTTGAAGATCCAAGCAAGGAGGCGCCATCTACCTGCCTTTTATAACCCTAATCAAATTTTTTTTGGTACCTTGGCCAACCATATGTGTATGGATTATCCTGATTTGTAGATCCCCTCCTTTAGTCCCACATGGGAAGATGTAAAACCCTACTCCCTTGTAAAGCCTTATAAATTAAACCCCTCTTGTAAGTTGAACTGAATCAGATGAATGAAACCAATTTTTTTTTTTGTGAGCAAACTTTGTGTTTTCTCTCTTCCGCACTTGCATCCAGGTGTTGAGCTCCGTGAGGGAGTAAATCCGGGTTCCCCAGGAACCATGAGGAGGTGTGAGATCTCCAAAACCCAAACCCTAGGTTAGCCACTCCACTCCCAAACCCTAGCCGCCATCACCCTTCTCTTTCCACCAAACCCTAGCATATTCCACCTCCCACGGCCCCTCTCTCCAAGTCCAGGCCGACCACCAGCATCCAGCTACAGTCCAGGTACTTCAGATCCAAAGCTCTTTCCAGTGGGAGTCGAATCAGCCTTCAAGAGAATCCGGATCTCAGCGACATCAGCTTTCAAGTTCTTCGAACTGGTAAATCCTTCCCCTGAGTCTCTGAATCCCTCACTTGTTTTTCTTCTTCCCAGATCTTGAGTCCAGGAGAAGCCGACCAAACCACAGACCAGTATTGGAGGATCCATTGCGAAGATAGCCGAATCCGAGGATCCAACAATCTGCTCGAGAGAGTTCTTCCATCCAAATTCTGAGAAGATCACTGTCTGGTTAGTAAACCATCTCCCCTCTCTATTTCTGTCCTGTTGAAAGTTCAGAGCAAAACCCTAGGTCTGGGAGTTTCTCAACCCCCAGCGATCCGTTACTTCTGAACTACTCTGATAATTTAGTTTCTTCTAAATTGTGCTTTCAATCCTTACCTAGTTTCCTTCAACTTAGTTTAGCTTTACTTTGAGTCAAAGCCAATTTCTGAAATATATAAAAAAAAAAAAAAATTAATCTTAATTTTACTTCTGCATACGCTTCTTTGTTCTTTGTTCTGCATCATTTTTGGTATCAGAGCCCTGTTTAGGGTTTCTATTTTGATTGCTTGTTTGAGTCTCTCTCTTTTTACTTTGTCTGCTCGAAGTAGACTCCCCAGGACGTCCGGTCCTAGGAACGAAGTGAGGTGCAAACCTCCTCTTCCCATTCCATGGGGTGTTCCTAGGGCGTGTAGGGGATCCGTTGGGTTATAACTTCGTAGCAGGAATTGTAAACGGGGAAGTGCTCTGTTTTCAGTCCATAATTACCCTGTTGCAAGAATTATTTCTCACTGCAGATAACTCCAAATTCAGTGATTTTTGTTTTTCTAAAACCAGTATAATTGAAACTAATTTTTATAATTTTCTCATAATTTATTGGTTTCCGTGCGATTTCTGAGAATTAAATTACTATAACTCTATTTTTGTATTCTGCCATCCATTTATTTTTGAGTGTTCATCTCTTAATTCATCTTAAGGGCATTTGAGCATCTAAGATAAGGGGAGGAGTTGATAACCTCTCCTTAGCCCAAAACCACCACCCCTTCATTCGAACCTAAGCCTTTAATTTAAAAATTGATTAGACCTAATTTGCCCTAGTGGGCTAGGGACATCAACAAGTCGGGTCAAGGCTAGTGTTGAGTCAGTTTGTCTGGTTACTCTGTGTGTGCTTTGTACTCAGTGTCTAGAACGGTGGTTCAGGGATTCCATCCCGAAGGGCTTGTGTGCTGGTCCGCCTACCTGGCCAATCTCTGATTGGTGTCTAGGATTGGCATTCAGGGACCTAACACTCCCCTTACACCTGCCTGGCTGAGTCCTAAGTTACTACAGGCTAGCTTGCCACTCTGATTGGGCACCTAGTTTGGGCTTTAGGTCTAGTTAGCCCGTAGTCGTTCAGTTGAGTCTCATTTTGTGTGCTTGATTGCATCATGTCTACCCGGAATGGAGTACCCTACCAACCTGGTCAAACCCAACCTGATTTAGAGGCCATGGTTAGAGCTCTTACTGAGAGTATGAACAAATTAAGTCAGGATATGAATGAGAATTTTTCCCAGCTTAGGGATCGAGTCCAAGTACTTGAGGAACCTAGGCATCGGAATTGGACTCCTGACCCAGATTTTAATGTGCCTCAACCTCACCCACACCAAGAGCCTAGAAGACCTTTATACCGAGATCCTGAACCTAATCATAGGAGGCCTGTCCCAGAACCTGAGGATAGAGATGATAGGTTCATTCGGAACATCAAGTTAGATGCACCCACTTTTGATGGTAGTTTAAATCCTAAGGTGTATTCTGATTGGGAGGGTGAGATGGACCAGTACTTTGAGTGGTATGCTATGTCTGAGGAGAGGAAGTTCAAGTTTGCCAAGATGAAATTAATACGTCAAGCTAGGTTATACTGGGGGAATATTGAGCTAACCACTAGAAGACGAAATGTAGAGCCCATAACCACTTGGCAGGGTATGAAAGAAAAGCTTAGAGACAAGTACCTACCCATTTCATACCAACAAAATCTGTTAGACCAATGGCAGACTTTGAAACAAGGGAATCGATCTGTTTCAGACTACATAACCACCTTTGATGAATACCTAATGAGATGTGATGTGAGTGAAGCCCATGAAGTCACTTTGTCTAGATTTAGGGCTGGGCTTAGGGAAGATATTAAGAGAGAGTTGTTTCTAAGAGAGGTTACTGACCTAGACCAAGCCTATCAGATTGCACTGAACACTGAGAAGTTTCAGAGAGGACCCATGCCATCTAGGGTTAGTGCCCCAATCCCAAGAAATGGACCTAGCCAGGTTACCCCTAGCAAGCCTAATCAGGGTATCCCCACCCCTAGGCCCATGGACAAAGGTAAGGCACCTGACACCCAGAGAACCCCTAGTATCGTCTGTTTTAAGTGCTAGAAGCCCGGTCATATCTCCAATTAGTGCACAGCCATAGCTTATTTTAAGTGTCATAAGGTAGGTCATGTTTCTAGCCAGTGCCCTCGTAGATCCCTATATATAGAAGAGGGAGGAGAAGAGAATTCCGAGCCTAATGAGGAGTTTGAAGAAGAAGTTTATGAGGCCGGAATGAATTTGGTTGATGAGTATGAAGGAGATGAAGAATCCACTGAGTCTGACCACTTAGGGGTTGTGAGATGCATCCTGTCCCAGACTAAAGTTCAGGAAGACTGGCGTAGGACTAACATCCTACAGACTTTCCTTAAACTAGGGGATAAGGTTTGTAAAATCATCATAGATAGTGGGAGCTGTGTAAATGCCATTTCTACTAGCACTGTCAAAATGTTAGGCTTAACCCCAGTCCCCCACCCCAACCCCTATAAGGTTTCTTGGGTAGACTCTACCTCTATACCCATCCAGTCTAGATGTCAGGTCCAAATCCAAATGCAATCCTATCAAGAGAAGATTTGGTGTGATGTCTTGCCCCTGGGGGTGAGCAGTATAATTCTTGGAAGACCTTGGTTATATGATCATGATGCCACCCTCTTAGGAAAATCCAACACCTGTGTCTTTAGTTTCAATAGGAAGAAAATCACAATCCATTCAGTCCCTTCTAAGGACAAGGTAGCTAAAGGAACCAGTAAGGTTAGGGAAATGAAGACTGGAGTGAACCTAATTAGTGCCAAGGATCTAGAACAAGAAATTCATAGTGGTTCACCCATTTGGATGTTGACTGCTAAGGAACTTAGGACTCCTACACCCTCAGAGCCTCCTCAGGAAGTTAAGCCTTTATTAGAATAATTTGAGGATGTTTTTCCCGAGGATCTGCCATACCACCTTCCACCTCTTAGGGATATTCAGCATTCCATAGATTTAGTCCCAGGAGCTACTTTACCCAACTTGCCCCATTATAGGATGAATCCATCTGAGCATAAAGAACTGCAAAAGCAGGTTGGCGAATTGTTGAGGAAGGGGTTCATTAGAGAGAGTCTTAGCCCTTGTGCAGTCCCTGCACTTCTAACCCCGAAGAAGGATGGCACGTGGAGGATGTGTGTTGATAGTCGTGCCATCAATAAAATCATAATCAAGTATAGGTTCCCCATCCCTAGACTAGATGACATGCTTGATATGATGGCCGGTGCCATGGTTTTTTCTAAAATTGATCTCAAGAGCGGCTATCATCAGGTTAGGATTAGACCAGGGGATGAGTGGAAAACAGCCTTCAAGACTAAGGATGGTCTCTTCGAATGGGTTGTTATGCCTTTTGGTTTGTCCAATGCCCCTAGTACTTTCATGAGGATTATGACCCAAGTACTTAGAGCTTTCATAGGGAAGTTTGTAGTGGTCTATTTTGATGATATCCTGATCTATAGTAAGACCCCTACAGATCACCTAGGCCACCTTAGACAAGTCTGTCAAGTTTTGAGGAATGATAGTCTCTACGGTAATCTCAAAAAGTGTGAATTTATGACCAGTAGGATTATCTTCCTTGGATTTGTTGTAACCCCTGACGGCGTGGCTGCCGATCCTGAAAAGATTAGGTCCATAGTAGAATGGCCAGAGCCAACCAGTGTGCATGAAGTCAGAAGTTTCCATGGCTTGGCTACCTTCTATAGGCGATTCATCAAGGGGTTTAGTACCATAGTTGCTCCTATCACAGACTGCATTAGGAAGGGAGAATTTCAATGGACCAAAGCAGCCCATAAAGCCTTCCTAGATCTTAAGGATAGGATGACCCAGGCACCCATTATGAGACTACCGGACTTTTCAAAGGTATTTGAGGTTGCCTGTGATGCTTCAGGAGTAGGTATAGGTGGAGTCCTAAGCCAAGAGAACCATCCCGGAGCATTCTTTAGTGAAAAACTTAATGATGCTAAGCTTAGGTATTCTACCTATGATAAGAAATTTTACGCGGTAGTGCAAGCTTTGCGTTACTGGAGACATTATTTACTACCGCAAGAATTTGTGCTGTTTTCGGACCATGAGGCTCTTAGATTCTTGAATTCTCAGAAGAAGCTTAACCCTAGGCATGCTAAGTGGGTAGAGTATATCCAGTCCTATACTTTTGTTTTGAAGCATAAGGCTGGGTCTGAAAATAAGGTAGCTGATGCCCTTAGTCATCGATCTTTGTTGTTGAATTCTGTTAGAGCTGAAGTCATAGGGTTTGAGCAAATCAAAGAAGAATATGAGTCGTGTCCGGATTTCTAGACTGTATACCAGGATCTAACTCAAGGACCATCTAGTGAACATAAGGATTATTCCCTTTTAGATGGCTTTCTGTTCCTTAAGAATAGGCTTTGCATCCCTAGAACCTCTCTTAGGGAATTCTTGATTTGGAAAACTCATGCTGGAGGTTTAGCTGGCCATTTCGGAAAAGATAAGACCACCCTGGCTATTGAAGACCATTTTTTCTGGCCTAGCTTAAAAAGAGATGTAGCACACATTGTGGCTAGGTGTCGGACCTGCGCTGTTGCCAAACAGCGAAAACAGAACACCGGCCTTTATACCCCACTCCCTGTCCCAGATCGTCCTTGGCAAGATGTGAGCATGGACTTTATGTTAGGTTTGCCTAAGACCCAGAGGAGGCATGACTCTATCTGTGTTGTAGTAGACCGTTTTTCCAAGATGGCCCATTTCTTGCCTTGTTCCCAAACATTTGATGCGTCTAAGGTAGCCACCCTGTTCTTTAATGAAATAGTTCGACTCCATGGCCTACCCAAGACCATTGTTTCAGATAGGGATGTTCGGTTCACCAGCTATTTCTGGAAAACCCTTTGGCATAATTTAGGGACGAAACTTAAGTTTTCAACTGCCTATCATCCCCAGACTGACGGCCAAACCGAAGTAGTGAACCATAGTTTAGGCAATCTGCTAAGGTGTCTTATTGGTGAAAACATTAGGAACTGGGATTTGTACTTACCTAGAGCTGAATTTGCATATAATGACTCGGTCAATAGGTCTACGGGTAAGAGTCCATTTGAAATTGTGCATGGTTACAAACCCCACGCACCTCTTGACCTAGCTCCTTTACCAGTCCACACACGGGTCTCCGAGTCTGCCGAAGTTTTTGCACAGCATATAAAAGACTTGCATAAAGAAATTCAAGCCAAAATAAATTTAAGTAATGAAACTTATAAGAAATTGGCTGATTCTCAAAGGCGAGTCAAAACTTTTGACGAAGGAGACTATGTAATGATTAGGTTAAGGCCTGAACGATTTCCTCCTGGAACCGTTAGAAAGTTACATGCTAGGGGAGCTGGACCATTTAGAGTGGTAAAGAGAGTAGGATCCAATGCCTATGTGCTTGAGTTACCTCCAGAACTAGGCATTAGCTCCACTTTCAACATTACAGACCTAGTAGAGTATAGGGAGCCAGCTGTGATTCCCAGTGAGGCTTTTGAACCTAATCCTGCTCTTGAGAGTGAACCTGACCCTGTGTGTCCACCAACAAATTGGCCTGTGAGGAAAGAGCAGATTGAAAAGATCCTGGATGATCAGGTTATCTCTACTCGTAATCGAGGATACCAAAGATACCTGGTCCGCTGTCTAGGAAGGCCAGATTCTGATGACTCTTGGATCTCCCGAGAAGAATTACAAGAGCTGGACCCAGACCTCTTGGAGAGATACCAGAGCCAACTTGATCCATACTCGACATGGTCGAGTTCCTCCCACCCTGGGAGAATTGGTGCGAGCACCAGACTCAGAAGAAGACTTCAGAGCTCCATCTGGATCTCTGATTAACCTTGCCCGAAGAATTAGGATTTTTGGTTTGTAATAAGAGTTGACTAGATCAACTCAATTTAGCTTGAGTCTACATTACCTGCATTTTATTTTGTTGAGTCATGTTGACTCAGTAGTGGACTAGGGTTTCAACCTGGGGTGTTACATTTTCTTCCAAGGCCTAGCAAGTGGGCGCCACACTCCCAGCCACACTCCCAGCCATACGCCTGAGTCCAGGGGGCGCCATATCTACATCCAGCAGCCTTTGGTCCCCACGCCACAGATAGCAGCTTCCTTCTCTCATGCGCTAGTTGAGGAGAAATCCACCAGGAGACCACAAATCAAGGGGGCGGCCCAAGTCTTTCCCAAAAGAACCAAACTAAGAAAGGGAAGAAATTCTCTTGGAGAAAACTTCAAGGAGGCGCCCACTACCTGCCAAAAATATCCAAAACAAAGATGGGAAGGGCCTTGACTTAGGGAGGAAGAAACGGAGGAGTCCAAAAGAGTTGATCCATGGAAGGAAAAAAAATTCTCTTGAAGATCCAAGCAAGGAGGCGCCATCTACCTGCCTTTTATAACCCTAATCAAATTTTTTTTGGAACCTTGGCCGACCATATGTGTATGGATTATCCTGATTTGTAGATCCCCTCCTTTAGTCCCATATGGGAAGATGTAAAACCCTACTCCCTTGTAAAGCCTTATAAATTAAACCCCTCTTGTAAGTTTAAATGAATCAGATGAATGAAACCAAATTTTTTTTTGTGAGCAAACTTTGTGTTTTCTCTCTTCCGCACTTGCATCCAGGTGTTGAGCTCCGTGAGGGAGTAAATCCGGGTTCCCCAGGAATCTTGAGGAGGTGTGAGATCTCCAAAACCCAAACCCTAGGTTAGCCACTCCACTCCCAAACCCTAGCCGCCATCACCCTTCTCTTTCTACCAAACCCTAGCATATTCCACCTCCCACGGCCCCTCTCTCCAAGTCCAAGCCGACCACCAGCATCCAGCTACAGTCCAGGTACTTCAGATCCAAAGCTCTTTCCAGTGGGAGTCGAATCAGCCTTCAAGAGAATCCGGATCTCAGCGTCATCAGCTTTCAAGTTCTTCGAACTGGTAAATCCTTCCCCTGAGTCTCTGAATCCCTCACTTATTTTTCTTCTTCCCAGATCTTGAGTCCAGGAGAAGCCGACCAAACCACATACCAGTATTGGAGGATCCATTATGAAGATAGCCGAATCCGAGGATCCAACAATCTGCTCGAGAGAGTTCTTCCACCCAAATTCTGAGAAGATCACTGTCTGGTTAGTAAACCATATCTCCTCTCTATTTCTGTCCTGTTGAAAGTTCAGAGCGAAACCCTAGGTCTGGGAGTTTCTCAACCCCCAGCGATCCGTTACTTCTGAACTACTCTGATAATTTAGTTTCTTCTAAATTGTGCTTTCAATCCTTACCTAGTTTCCTTCAACTTAGTTTAGCTTTACTTTGAGTCAAAGCCAATTTCTGAAATATATATATATAAAAAAAAATTAATCTTAATTTTACTTCTGCATACGCTTCTTTGTTCTTTGTTCTGCGTCATATTAGTCCTCCATCATTTGGTATCAGAGCTTAGATTAGGGCTTGTTTTCTGCAATTTTTCAGTCTGTATATGCTCTGTTATTTTAATTATTTCTCCCTGATAAAAACTTAAAAAATTCTAAAATTTGTTTTTCTGGATTTATCATAATTCACAGTAGTTTTAAAAATCTTTTTAGATTTTATTATGGCCTGTGAATTCTCTGCAAGCCGAAATACAGCCTGCAAATTTTTGGCTCTGTTTTTTTCAGCAAGACAAGTTGGAAGTTTTAGGGTTTTATTTAGCATTTTTGCATATCTTTTAATTTTAGTATATTTCCAGCATATTAGGCCATGATTTGAAAGCTTTCTTCTATTTAAGAAAATACCAAAAAAAAAATATTACATATTCTCCAAAGATACCAAAAATATCTAAACCCTAATTTGCATCCTCATCTACCTGCCATCATTGCATAATTTACTTTTAAGGGCACTCTTGCTATATAAGATAAGGGGAGGAGTTGATAACCTCTCCTTAGCCCAAAACTACATCCCTTGCATTCGGTCCCAAGCCTTAACCTAAAATTAATTAGACTTAATTTGCCCTAGTGGGCTAGGGACACCAACTGGTCGGGTCCGGGCTAAGTGTTAGATCACTGTGTCAAGCTAACCTGTGTGTGCCTTGTGCTCAGTGTCTAGAACGGTGGTTTAGGGATTCAATCTCGAAGGGCTTGTGTGCTGGTCCGCCTACCTGGCCAATCTCTGATTGGTGTCTAGGATTGGCAATCAGGGACTTAACACTCCCCTTACACCTGCCTGGCTGAGTATAGGGTTACTATAGGCTAGTTTGCCACCCTGATTGAGCATCTAGTTTGGACTCTAGGTCTAGTCAGCTATAGTCGGTCTGATCGAGTCTTGCATGAGCACTAGATCAGGAGTTTCATATCACCCACCTCCTTCACAAATGTCTGAACCCATGAAAAATTTACAAGCCCAAATAAAAGCCCTAGCTGATCAAATGGCCCAGATGGCTACCCAGATAACTACCCAGATGACCCAGTTAACTCAGTCTGGTATTCAAACCAATGATAGAATTGACCATCTTACCAGCAGGTTTGATCAGTTAAAAGTCCGGGTAGGGACCCCAGGAAAAACCCATGGGTCACAGTCTGAGCCAGATCCTAATTCCCCTCAGCCTAGGAGGACCCCAGACCCTGACCCATACCAAGAGGTTGAACCTAGGAGAGCCCCTCAACCTGACCCATACTACAATCCTGAGCCTAGGATGACCCCAAACCCTGATCCATACCTTGAGGCTGAACCTAGGAGAGCCCATCGTCATGACCCAATCCCTAAGGTTAGTCCTATAAGACCCAATCAGGATTTTATAGACCAAGAAGATAGATCCTATTTACCCTCTCCCTACAAGACTAGTATACCCACAACCTATAGATCTTATGACTCCAAATCCTATGAACCTAGAACCTATGAATCCATAACCTATGAACCTAGATCCTATGACTCTAGATCCCATGATCATAGATCCTATGCACCCACACCCTATGAGCCTAGTAGACCCAACACCCAATATTCTGACCCATATAGAGAGTCCAACCCTAGGAGAACCCAATATTCTGACCCATATAGGGAGTCCAACCCTAGGAGAACCCAGTATTCTGACCCATATAGGGAGTCCAACCCTAGGAGGACCCAATATCCTGACCCATATAGAGAGCCCAACCTTAGGAGGACTCCATACCATGATCCATCCTTAGAACCTGACCATAGAGCTGACCCAAAATCCTATGACCCCAGATCTTATAATCCCATGACCCATAGATCTGCACCCTTGTCCTATGAGCCCAGAGAACCCATAACCCCTAAGTATCAATCTAGTACTAGTCAGGTTTCCCTTAGTCAACTTGAACCCCATAGGATTAGCACCCCTAAATATGAGCCCAGTAGTGAGCCACTATCCCTTAGGCAACTTGAACCTACTAGGATTAGTGTCCATAATCAGAAACTAGGACCTAGCTAATTTTTCCCTAGCTGACCTTCTCCAACCATTCCTGAGTTTGACAAGGCTTACATTAACGCAGAAGTGTATAAAGCTAATGCGAGCCTAGTGGATGAGTATGAAGGAGAAGAGGAGACACCTTTAGTAGACCTAGAATTAGCTGACCCAGTAGATACCCAGGTAGAAACCAACCAAGAGCTAGTTGACCTTAACCACATCCAACCTAAAGCTATAGTGGAAGAACAAATAGAGGAAGAGAACCTAGGTACTGCTACTAGAGCCTTACCTAAGGAAACCATAGAGGAGAGCCAAATTATAGAGTCTAGTCCTAAAATACAAGAACCTGAATAATTTATTAAGGACCTGATCTCTTTGAATCAGTACCCTCAAGATGAGTCTCCTCCTATAGTTCCCATTAAGGACCTCTTCCCTGAGATTAATAACCCATCCTTCCATTATACAAACCCCGTAGATATATCGCAACCCCGTAAGGTTAACCTCATTAGTCTAGGATTAGTCCCTGACATGCCTTCTTTGATTCTACTTTATCCAACTAACCCGGAACCTTTTTCTCTACCCTACCAAACTAATTTTGAACCCACTTCCTATTTTTTTCCCTTTCCTGACACCTCCAGCATTTCTAGGATTATTAGATTGCATTTAACTGAGATTAGCGTAATGCATGCATTCATTACGCATGTTAGGTTTGCATTATACTTCTGGCATACCCTTTGGCATTTGCTTGGAGTCCATTGTAAATACTCTTGTGCTCACCACACTAGGGTCAGACCTAGAGAGTCTATAGTCTCTTAGGTTTAGGCCCATAAAGGTCTAATAAATTTCCTTCGATAGGAATGCAAAGTCGAGTCTATTAGGTGTTAGTTTGAGTCCTTTGCATCATTTTGTTAGGAGTCTGCATGTGCCCAGTATGTTCACCACCTACACTAATTTTAAACAAACTGGCTAATTCCCGAAGATGGATCAAAGAATTTGATGTAGTGGATTCTATCTTGGTTAGGCTTAGGCCTAAAAGAAGCTTCATGCTCGCAGAGCCGGACCTTTTTAAGTGATAGAGAAGGTTGGATCAAATGCCTAGGTGTTAGACATGCCTTTGGATTTGGGCATTAGTTCTACCTTCAATATTACTGACCTGGTTGAGTATAGGGAACCGGCAGCGATACCTGGTGAGGCCTTTGGATCTATTCCTTTTCATTGTGAGTGACCCTAACCTAGAGTGTCCACAAACAAATTTGGCCTGAGAGAGGAGAACGGATCGAGCGTATCTTGGACGATCAAGCCATCACGACCCAGGGCCATGACTATCAACGCTTCCTGGTACGATGGCAAGGCTGGCCAGAGTCGGACGATTCATGGATTTCTCGAGAGGACTTGCAACGCCTCAACCCAGACCTTCTCGAGAGATATGTGAGCTAGTCTGACCTTCACTCGATAGGGTCGAGTTCCTCCCATCCCAGGAGAATTGGTGCGGACACTAGAGGCACCAGAATAAGGCAGAGGCTTCTCAACCCTCTGTGGATCACTTAGTTAATATTTGAGTCCCCTGTAATAAAGCTTAGTCCAGCTACATTTGAGTCCTGTAATTAGTCCAGCTCTTATTGAGCTAGTTCAGTTCGTTCAGTACTAGTCAGCTCATGTTGAGCTAATTTCAATTTTTGAGTCCTGTCCAATCAAATTGAAGACTCAAGACCACATCATACAAGTGAAGACCAAGTTCAACCTAATTGAAGATATAAAAGTTTAGCCCAAGTCCAACCCAGCTTGATGATTTGAAGACCCTAGGAGGAAAAATTCAGAAAAACCTGATTCCTTGCAGATGCCCTCTAGATGCCCAGATTTCCTTCCAGATGCCAAAGTATATTCATAGATAAGGGCATCCATGATTCCAGAGGTCCATCTGCATCCTAGCCCAAAGAAATCAAGCCCAGGCGCCAAGTCCAAGCCCCTAAGAAGCAAGATACCAGGGAATATTCCTGCTACCTGGATACCAGGCCACCCCAGCATCCAGAGGCCCAAACCCATGCACCCGGGCCCCTTTGGGCCGGCCCCTTGCTGCTCTTAGAAGCCCAACACACCCCCTAGCTGTCCTTGGAGTGTTGGCCAAGTCAAGAGAAATTTTAGGGATTTTTTCTACCTAATGTTTCTTTATTTTCTAGCTAGGGTTTGAGAGGGAAAATGATTCTCATGTAAAGACTAATGTGCCCTTACTTGGAGCCCAAGGTTAAGGGTCTATTTAAGGGACCCTAGCCTCTTGTATGAAGGGAGAATTTTTGATGAATGAAAACCTTGAGTTCTTCTATTGAGTTGTGTGATACCCTGCTGTGTGCATAAAGGGGTTTGCGAGAGTTTTTCTTCCCAGTGCTGCAATCATCTTCCTGCTGCCAACAAGCATCTCAGATCCCTGGATGCCCACTCCAAAAGAAGCCTTCCCTTGCTATTTTTCCTTTGTTTTCTTGTTCCTTTGTGAGTTTTCTAACCCCTGACAGGTCATTTATAGGTCCTCGAGTTCCTACGAATCCAACAACTCCAGCCAAGCCTCAATCGGATCGCCGAGCATAAAGCCGGGTATCCGCGGGTCTTTGGCTCATTTTTCCAGGCCGCATCCGTCGAGGAACGAGAGACCCTTTTGTTGCGATCTTCATAGACATTGTCAGGTACACCCCCTCTACCTCCACTAGTTTTATTGTAGGAGAACTTGCCCTAACCAAGGCTTCTTAGCTCCGGCGATCCTTCTTTTCTACTTTTCTAGGTCCTAATCTGCATGCTGATCTTCTAAAATTCATATAAAATTCCCTACAACTTATTTTAATCTGAAATTTGGAAATTAATCACTCAACTCCACATATAAAATATATATAAAAAATTACATGCATATTAGTCCCCCATCATTTTGTATTTCATTTCCCCCCATTTTCTCTTGAGCCATAGTGGTCCCCAAGTCTCCTCTACCCTCCAGAACCATCTATTTCCACCTTTGTCCCATCAAATCTAGGTAATCCCCTCTCTTTTTCTTCGCTTTCAAACTGTAATCCCTAGTTTTTCCATTTATTTTCATTTTATCTCATTTAAATCTGGATTCTCAAGATATTGGATCGTTTTTAAGTTTTCAATCGATGGGAAACTCTTTTATCCAAATTTTTTCTTGGATTTCCTTGCTGTTTTGACCGATTTCCCACCATAGTCGTCCGTTTTTCCCCTTTTTACTGTTGCATTGCATAGTTTTGGCCAAAAACCCATATCTTTTGATTTAAGTTCAGATTTCATGGGTTTATTTTATTTATATGTTTTAATTTTACTTTTAGTGCCTCATTTTGCTTCTATTTGGTTTTACTGTTGGGATAAATTTTTTTTTAGGGCAAAAACCACCTACTTGGTATTTTTTCCTTCATTTAAACCTATTTTCTATCTATTAAAATCTTAATTTTACTCAGCATTATTTTATATCATAATTACAAATATTTTTTTAAAAGTCTATTTGATTTCATTCCCGTTTTTTGAAACTAACCCTAGCTTTTTTTTTAAACTAGTATCAGTTTTAAAAATGCAAAACCTAAACCTATTTATCTTATCTTTTAGACACACCCTTGGCTTTATCTTGCTCAAAACCAATCCCCATTCAGTGTGTTTACCTCTTCCTTCCCTTTCTTCGCTTAGCTTGTAGTAATGGGTCCGCGGAAGAGATTAGCATTTAAGAGGAGGTTTGGCCAGAGTTCTGAGAGGAGGTCAAAGGCAAGGCATGATATTAGTCAGTCTAGCAGTTCTACAGCTCCTAGTTCGCCCCCTGCAGAGAGGATGGCAGGGAAGGCAGTGGCGGCCGATCGACAGATTGACTTTGAGTTTTTTGACTGGCAGCATTTTTAGATCAGGCAGACGCTCTCTGATGCTGGACTAGTACCCTTCTGTACTATGCAGGAGAGGTACTATCATCATCTAGTGATAGAGTTTTATAGAGGATTAGATTGTTGACATTTGATGTGGAGCACTACTGTCAGAGGAGTTCAGATTCCCTTGTTTAAGGAGGTGTTGAGTCAAGTTTGGGAAATCCCTCATAGAGGTATTTTCACCTTTTCTGTTGAGGATAGGGAGGCAGCATTTCGATGTATACTTGAGAGAGAGGATGTTCACGGAGTGACGGTGGTCACCACGAACCAGCTATCGATCAAGATGCGTCTACTCCATCATATCATGGCACAGATTATACTTCTGAAGACAGGCTGGTTTGATTTCATTATAGAGAGGGAGCTGATGCTCATGGTGAGCTTGACTCAGAGGATTTAGATTGATCTACCTTCTCTATTGTTGGTACAGATGCGAGATGCAGCGACCCAGAGGAGGCATTGTTTGCCATACGGGATGGCACTGACTTGTCTATTCCGAGCCTACCAGGTTCCTTTGGAGGGGGAGACCTCCAAGGAGATTCTTCATACTGATGTATATGACGAGCGGTCCCTTCATCGGATGGGTTATCGATTGGTCGTAGGGCATTGGATTAGGAGAGAGTTTGGTCAGGAGCCAGACAAGGAGGATGAGATCAAAGAGGCAGAGGGCGGGCCATCAGGGCCAGTTAGTACTCCTCCCCGTGTTGGTCCTGCATCCGAGACTGAGCCAGTGACTCCGTCGCTATACCTTCAGTTCCTCCTCTGACTACTACTGACATATCTTTTGAGGAGCACTCCAGGCAGTAGTTTGCTGAGCTGCGGAGTGAGATTGTTGGACTTGGTGTTAGGATGACTCAGTTGAGGATTGAGATTGAGGGCCTTAGATCCTACACCACTTCAGAGCACACTGAGTTATGTCATACTATGGAGGCGGGATTCACCCGTATTAATGACTTGCTTAGATCTCTCCTTCCTCCATTAGCTACAGCAGCCCCACATGTTGATGGTGACAATGATGAGCACCCAGATGGACCTGACAATGCTGATGAGGGTGGTGGTGATGATGCTGATGGTGGTGATGCTGGTGGTGATACAGATTATGGCACTAACAATTCTAATGATGGGAGTTAGGATGGTAGCGTAGATCTTGCTGGACGTTATCAGAGGGTGAGCAAAGATGATCCTACTCCAGCTACTCCTGAGGTTCCTCCTCTAGCTGATGTGATCGATTCCACTCCAGACTTTATTACTCCAGCTGAGATACTTCCTCCTCCATCGACTAGATCCTCTAGGGTTATACTCGCACTTGGACCTTCTACCCGTACTAGGAGTCATAGGGTTATAGCCCAGGGACCTCCTAAAGCCTTAGTACCTAGGTCCAAGATTAGTGCTCCTATTACTTTTGAGATTCCATCTGATGAGGATTAGCCTCATAGATGTTCATTCTGTTGTATGCTATCTATGATTTATGCTTCATACTTATGTACTCTAGTTTATGTACTCTTGATGTATCATGTATGTTTCAGTGTTGCTGATTGAGTCAGCAAATTTTGTGCTGGAAACTCTATTTGATATATATGTATTTCACTTTGGTGCCTACACTTATTGAATTCATGATGTTTGTTTTTGGCTTTGATAATATTGAATTTGATACCCTACTCTTCGGCTTTGATACCTGTTTACTTTTGGAAAACTAAATCTTGAATAAGCTCTAATATTTTTTTGTCTAAGTGCATTTATTGAGGGGGAGATTACTCCCTTTACTATTTAATGATTGACAAGAAGGGGAAGTAGGATAATGTTAGTTCAAAGCTTTCAAATTTTGATACTTCAAATTGCTTTTCAATTAACTCTGATACGAATTGTTTCACTTAGGGGGAGAGAAAATGTAGTTTACTTGCTTAATTCATCCCTCTCATCTATTTAAGTTGTGATTGTATATTCTTGAGATCATATTTATGAAGTATCATATCTAAAATTTGAATTTAAATGTTTATATACTCAAGATTTTGTCATCATCAAAAAGGGGAAGATTGTTGGCTCTACCCTATGATTTTGATGAATAACAAAATATTGAGTACATATTTTATACTAATGATTATTTCTAGTTGTAAGTTTTCAGGAAACAAGCACCTTAAATTTCCAAAATTAAGGTATCATGGCATGCTTTGGCATGAAGCATTTCTTGCGGTTTGACGAGTCTTTTCCATGCAAAAAGGAGATAAATAAGTTCAATTATTGTTTATATATGTTGCTTTTATGTTTCATGAACAATCTTTATGTTTTTGGCTTGATTGGTACTTAATTCTGAAAATTGCAGAACCAAGTGTCGACACCTGGGAGCCCAAGTGTCGACACTTTAGCATTTGGCACGCAAAAATTTTTCATGGCACGCCAAGTGTCTACACCCAAAACTCAAGTGTCGACACCTGAAACTCAAGTGTTGACACTTAAGTTATCAAGTGTCGACTCAAGTCTTGAGACTTTGAAAATCCAGAACATGTCCATGGAGAAGTTTTTGTGTCAAGTGTCGACACCTATGTGTCAAGTGTCGACACTTGAAAGTTCAAGTATCGATACTTGGAAGTCAAGTGTCGATACCTGACAGCTAAGTGTCGACACCTGACAGTCAAGTATCGACACTCGGGTTCTGACAGCCTCAATGGATCTATTTTCTGACAACTTGAAATCATTGTTTTTAACTATAAACGACTTGTTTTTGATCCCTAATGCTCTAAAATAGTTTTTGGATGTTTTCATGTATTTAAGCTTCACCAAACTCACTTATGAAGCAAGAGAAAAGCTGGAAAACAAAGAAAGATCCAAGAGTTAAAGCCCTTCTTCAAGAACTCCACTTCCAAAAGCAAAGAAGGAGAGATTCCTTTGAAAAGCCTTTCATTTCATCTTTCCAAAAGTATTCTTGAGAAGATTCCAAGCCAAGTCACATCAAGCAATCATTCAAGAGCTTCAAAGATTCTTCATCTACTCTAAGAAGATAGTTTGTTTATGTTACATTCTTGAATTCTGTATTTATTGCTATTTGACCTAGCTTTCAAGCTTCTTGAAAGTAGGTTGTAAGGTTGTTGGTGAGCCAAAACCAAGTAGGATTGACTTGTGAGCCCAAAGCCAAAATAAGTGTAAAGGTTTGTTGGTGAGCCTAGGTAATAAAACCAACTTAGGTTTTGACTTGTGAGCCTTGGAAAACAAGTCAACTAAAATCTTTGAAGAGATTATAGTAGAAATTCCCAAGGGAAGCTTGGGAAGTGGACATAGGTGTTTGGGGAACACCGAACCACTATAAAATCTTGTGTTTATATTATGATTATCTCTTTTCTCTTCTTGCACTTTAATTTCTGTAATTCACTTATTGTTTTCTGCTATATTTATCCAAGTGCATTATTTTTCAAACACTACACGGCCTTCACATATTTTTTTTAATTTTTAAAAAAGATCCAATTCACCCCCCCTCTTGGGCTCCATCTCTGGGAAACAGATATTGGATCATCAGATCACTGGTTCAACCGCCGGGTTAATGGTTGAACCGGTGGGTCAATGCATAGAATAAAAAATTTAAGATTCATTAATTTATTTATGTTCAGTAATACAATAATGATCCTGATAATATATATTTCAATATTATAAACATCAAAATACCAATAAAATACAACTATAATTTCATAAATATAAATAATTAAATTAAAATATTCATGAATATAAAGTTTAAATACATAAAGGCACAAACTAATAATAACAAGTAATTTAAATTTTAAAATATAACATTTCATATTGCTAGCAAAATAAAAGGTTTTAATAAACAAATAACTATTTTTGACTTTTGATTTTTTGGTTTAATCGTCTCAGCCGGGTATCCTCCTGGTTTGGCTGGGTGTGACGGTTCATGGTTGAACCGGTCAGGTCACCAGTTTTCTTCTGATTTTTGACCAAATAGGGTTAATTTCAAATAGAAACAATTTCGTGCACGGGTCACTGGGTTTCTGGTCCTACCGGCCGTGTCGGGTCGAGTTTAATAACAGTGGGCCTAACCTCACCTACTACTCCATACCCACAATCTCACCTCACCTAGGGCTTAGGCTCCTAATTAGATCGAGCCAATGCTCATGGCACTATGACTTTACTAATTGAGAATCAAAGCAAGAACTAATACCAATAGAAATTGAACCCCTAATTTCTTTTTCAAAGGACAAGACGTAATACCATTCAAGCAAGCTTTTGTTGATTCTTTGATTGGCAATTTTGCATTAAGCATTGGGGAGAGGTCACAATTTTGATAGTAGAAAGTGACACTCCAAATATTATTCAAAATATAATAAATAAATAATATTATATTTTTGGAAAAAAATATGTTTTTATGTAATAAAGTTTAGAGATATTAGCAATCAAGTCAACTAATTTCAATTGTGTTAATTTGGTAAATAAAATAATATAATCGAGCAAAATCAGGAAAACATGTAAACATAACCTTTATTTGAGGTTGCCAAGTGACCAAACATGGCTTGTAAATAATCTAACATAGAAAATTAAAAATAGGTAGAAGTCAATTAAAATTAAAATGAAAGAAGATTTAACTAACTCTGCTCCATTTCTCTATCCCTCCCAATCTGATAGTTTCATGTCTTCTTCTCTGGTGCCGACCACATTTTAACTTGCTGAGCTATAACTTGCTTGATGAAATTAGCTGCCTACCCATGCCTTATTAAAATGCCTCTATAGTTGTGAAGAAAAGGATTGCCACAACATTTTTTATTGTGGATTTTCCTAAATTAAAGGTACAATGGCAACTTGAAAGGAGTAATGTTAAGAAAATAGATTTATAATTAAAGACATTAGGATTTCTACATGGGTTTTTGCATGTGGAGAACTATATTTTGCTGATGGACTAATTATTTCATTGTTGATATTTTTTTTAGTAGGATTTTAGCATTTTATATATTTAGTGCTCCCCTAATCCCTGCTTTTGGATGTTAAAATACCAAAAATATCTAACATTGTATCCTGCCTGCTATTGTATAGTGCTTTAGTAGACCCCTAATATTTGCTTTTGACTTGCAATAGGACCTTTTTTATTTGGTTTAGGAAGCTAGAAAGCTTATTATATAATATGTCAGTGGACCCCAAACATTTGCTCTAGGTTATTATCTAATGGTTTAGTGGACTCATTATCTTGTTTAGAAATACTTTAGTTTCTTTGTATAGTGTTTACATGAATTTTTTAATCCTTTACATCATGGATATAGTGGTGACATTTGTTATTCATTATGGTGGCTCATTTATCAACCATTCTATATTTGATTATGTTGGCGGACTAGTGATAGAGGTAGAAGATATTGATCTCAGAAAATTATCATATATTGATATCATTGGTAAGTTAAATGAGATTGGATTACAGTAATGTAGAAAAAGTGCATTATGGGGGGGCCAGGAAAGGACTTCAAACATTGTCTTAAGTTTTATATAATGACCAAAAGATTTTTAAGACATTTAGTCAAGTCAACCATGGAGTTACAATGCATCTTTGTGTTGAACATCATATGAATATACATGAAATCATAGATATAGCTCAATTTGTAAGACAATCTAGAAAGGGTAAGAGTTTAGGTGCAAGTGATAATATTGATGTTGCTGATAATATTGATATAAATGTTGATAAAAAATATGATAATAATGTTGATAGCATTGATAATGATGGTCATACTAGCATTGACAATGATACTGACAATAATTTTGATAAGTGATAGTAATACTAATGCTAATAATACTGATTATGATAGTGATTTTATGGATATGAATGTAAAGAGAGGGTTTGAATATAACTTTTGTATAAGACATACAAAGTAATTTTTAGAAAAGTATAAAGGCAAGATTAATTTTTAAAAATGCACTATAGGAGGTAGCATCTGTCTAGACAATACACAGCATGAGGCTACACTAGAATATTTGAAGAGTGATCTGATAGGAAAGAAGGAAAGATATTCTTCAACATACTCTACTCAAATTACTCAAAAAGATGATGAAACAATTACAAAAATAGGACTTAAATCTTTATTTCTTTCATTGATTAATTCTCTATATCATTAACTTAGTTACATAGCCTCTATTTATAATAATAAGGTCTGTCCTTTCATAATTCGGATAGAATTTCTCTTCTTATCTTTTAAAATGGCATCTGTTGTGGCATCGCTAGAGTCTTGCTAATGTGGTTGGAGTTGGCTGCTACATTGGATGGTTCTAGGTTTCTCTCAAAGATGCACAGGCATTCTGGAATCTACAAAAATCAAGAAGATACAAAAGTCTAACCATGATAGGGGTTTCCTGGTGGTAGACACTCCGATGCCCAAGTCAGTCTCTCATGGTGGAAAATAAAAGAGAGATCTATAGCCTTTAGGTGAATGGAGTGGTGATGGATATTGATGTGAGGATGGAATGGAAGCGGGTGAAACAATGGAAGTGGAATGTGGATGTGGCAAGGCATAAGCATGTGGGTAGAGAGCACATGGGTGAAGCCTTAGGAAAGTTGGTAAGGCTTGAGAGGATGAGGATGAGGCTTCAGGAAGGGCTCACAAAGCTTGCAAGAGTGTAGGGGAAGCTCCGTTCACTCCTACCTAGGCCCCTCTCGACTACTTCTCCTACTTCACCTTGCCAAAGCTCTCAGTGGCCCGGCCTCCATAAGGACTTCAACCTAGGACTTGAGAGGCTTGAAGAGAGCTATTAAGACTCTTTGAAGGCTTACTTTGAAGGTAAAGGAACTTGCTAAAGAAGTTAAAAAAAAAGAACTTGCTTGGAGGGTCTCTAGAAATAATTTTATAGATGGATATATGGAGTAGCTATCACCTAAGGAATATTTTAAAGTACAAGGAGAGGTAGATGTCACATCTTTGTAATGTGTATGCTCTTGAAAGAATGGTTGGTGTGGTTGAGGATGGCATGGAGCTCGTCCGCATGACAAGCATACTTTCATAGAGCTCATGCTTCTATAGAAGTGGTTGTTATCAAAGAGTGGTGTTATTGGGTTGCTTGCTCCCTTATGAAAGAAAAGGAGGTACAAGACTTAGTATAGCAAGGCTTCTAATGAACATGTGGCCATATCTGAGGAGCCTACTTTTTATGTTTAGTTGGTGGGTAATGTGGTGAGCAACATTGTACTATACATAGTGGTGGGGACACAAGGATCAGACACAGATCATTGGATCCCATATGGTTTAATTAGTCTTGTGTCAAAATTTTAAAAATTTTGTAATCAATTAAGATTGAGTCCTGTAATAAGTTGAGGTTAGTTGATTTGTCTCAACCCTCAACCTGTCAGTATTTTGAGTCCTGTACATCAATTATGAGCCCAGTATGAGCCCAATTTTTATACAAGAGAGGAGGTCACCCTACTTTGGAGTTCCACCAAGCCACATCCAGGAGTCAGAGGCCACTACATCAGCCCATTGGATTTTGTGTGACAACCTAGGATCCAAGATGCTTCCAGAAACCCTGATTCCTTCTAGATGCCCTCTAGATGCCGAGATTCCCTTCTAGATGCCATAGTATATTCCCAGACTAGGGCATCCATGATTCCAGAGGTCCACGTGCATCCTAGCCCAAAGAAATCAAGCCCAGGTGCCAAGCCCAAGCCTTTAAGAAGCAAGATTCCATGGAATATTCCTGCTACTAGGCTACCATGCCACCCCAGCTTCTAGAGGCCCAATCCCATGCACCCAAACCCCTTAGGGCCTGCCCCTTGCTGCCCCTAGAAGCCCAACATGCCCTCCTAGGCATCCTTGAATGGTTGACCAAGTCAAAGCTCAAAGGGAGATGTCCTTAAGTGAGAAGGAGAAGACTAGTCTAACCTAGTTAGGATTCCTAGTTCTTTTAAGCTTTGTAATTCTAACCTAGCTAGGAAAGGACATGTAATCTAACTAGGAGAAGGCTTGTAAACCTAAGTGCAACCCTAGTTAGAGAGGGCATGGGAACTCTTTAAATACCCCACCCCTCCCCCTCTTATAATCATCTCTTTCGTATGAATACAACTTGTTGAAATTTTGTGTTATTGCCTTGTGATTGGTGTCTTTGTTTTGGTTCTTTACTTTGAGTGCTCTCTTTGTGTACCCTGGCCAAATCCTTGCTGCCCTAGCATCCTTTTGCATCCTTGAAGACCAGTCATGCCCAAGGAAAGGAAGCCCTAGCTGCCATCCAAGACAAGGAGCTATTTCTTCCTTGTCTGCCATTTCCTAAACCTAATCCCGATTCCCTCAAAACCTTAGTTTCTTTTCTCTTTTTTATTTGCTATTTTGATTGACCCTGATGCTTGCAGGATCCCTGAGGTGTTTCACCTCCCCAGAGGAGGCTTTTCTTGCCTTCAGACCAGGTCTAGATCAGCCATCTGATTCATGGAATTGAAGCTTCTTCATCCAGGCTCCAATTAGAGTGTGAGTGATCCTTTCCATTGCAAAGTTTTCAATCTATAACTGGTAAGAAACCTTCCCTTCTTGTAATTTCTAATTTAATGAAGATAAACTATCATAAACTGGGACTTTCTCAACTCTCGGGTCCTGGCTACTTATTATCTTGCATAAGTTCTTTGCGATCATGATGATTCTTAAAATTGCTGAATATCCCGCTAGTCTTTACTTTTAAGAAATTAGCCTACAAACCTAAATTCTAAAAAATCACAATAAAAATTAGTTTACTATTTCTCCTACATATTTAGCATTCTTAGAGTCATCCCGCATCAGTTTGGTATCAGAGCAGGTTTAGGATAGTTTTTATTTGCTTTGCATTCACAAACCCTAATTTCTGTAATCTATCCACTGCATTAGGTGTCTATTCTTCATCTACTTTTGACCATCTAGGAATTTTATTTTTTTATAAAATTTGAATGAGTTATTCTCTATCATGTCCTAAATTTTAAAAAAGAATTATATTAATTTTATAGAATCCCTAAGTCATTAAAATTTGGTATATTAGAAACCCTAATAGAATCCTGAGAATTTCTGTAGTAGTCCAAATACCCTAGGATTTTCATCATCATATGATTTGTTTTTTGCATGAAATTTGGTAGGTATCATCATCATCATCCATCCTCTATTCCAAAATTTTTTTGATTTTCTTATGCATCAGAATATGTGTCAAATTCTGCATCAACTAAAACCCTAATTCTCTGATTTCTGCTGATTTTGCACTTGACTAACTCAAACCTAATCAACTTCCACTCACCCCAATCCCAAGCCTAATTTGATTTCTAACCTAATCAACTTAAACCTAATTTGTCATTTCATAAAATATACATAAAATATTTTTATTTTTTTGATTGTTTTAGATTGCATCAGGACCATTGATTGCAATCATCTTTAACCTAATCTTAAGGGAAACTCAATATCTCAGATCAGGGCAGGATTTCATCACCTGTCCTGGACCCAAAACAACCATCATCATACTTATCCAAGCCTAATTAAAATCAATTAGACCTAATTTTTGCTAGAGGGCTAGGAGACATCAACAGGTCGGGTTATAATTGTGTGGGCCAACTAGTGCATTTAGTCCTTTAGCTATTACTGAAATCTGGTGTCTAAGGCTGGGAGTCCAGAGTCAAACGACCTAAGTGATGCTGTGGTTTTTAATTGGATCCCTACGAAAGTAGGGCGGGCCTCCCACACTCCCACCCCCTACCTGGCCAGTGGAAGGATTAGCTACTGGGTTAGGTGTAAGTTGAGCTGACCCATTCAGTTTTGACTCTAGGTCTAGCAAATCCTAGATTTTACTAACCTTTTCTTTTGCATGCTTGGCTGCATCATTTCATCTTGATTGTTTGAGTGATTGTATGACCACTAGACTAGGGACTCAATATCAAAAGTCTAAACCCCAACTAAATCCAACCATAGATCCTAATTTTGAGGATTTCATAAAAGCCATGAATGACCAGATGGTTACCTAATTAACTGCCCAAATAAACCAGTCCAACACCCAAACCCAAAATCAGTTAGCCCAGACCTAAAATCAGTTAGCCCAGATAAGCATTAGGTTTGACCAATCCGATACTAAGCTTGACCAATTGAACCATAGATTCAACCAAGGAGGCCAACGATTTGACTAGGCAACCACTAGGATTGATCCATTAGATGACCAAGTAGGAACCCTAGGTAAGACCCATAGAGCTGAACCCCAGGAACCCATAGTCCCTAGATTTGAACCCATAACCTTTAAACGTATAACCTATGAACCCATACCCACCCCTGTTACCCCAGACTTTTGTCAATTTTTCATTAGCCAAACCCCTCTTACCACCCCATTGGTTTACCAAGATGACTTAGAAGAAGAAATATATGAGGCTGACCCAAGTCTGGTAGAGGAGTATAAGGATAATGAGTCCATTAAAGATTTAGAAGAAGAGAAACCTATAGGTGACCTAGAATTAGAAGCCAACACAGAATTAGTTGACCCAGTAGAAACCCAGATAGAAATCAATCCAGAATTAGATAAATCAGAAGTCCATTACAACCAACCCAGTTCAACCATGGAGTCCTATCTTAGAGTAGAGACCTTTTTTAAAGCCATTATTGAATGACTTGACCAATCCATTACCCAATCCCAAACCCAGCTTATCCAATTGATTACCCAAACCAACCAAATGATCCATAGGATTGAATCATTAGATGACCAGGTAGAAGACCACCCAACATTAGTTGAACCTGACCATACCCAAGTAGGAGCAGACAAAGATTTAGCTAACCCTAGCCATATCCAAATAGTAACCAACATAGAGTTAGTTGACCATGTAATGGAAGAGAAGTTAGAGGAAGAGAACCCATTAATGATCTCTTCCCTGAGATTAGTGACCCACTCTTCCATACTATAAACCCTGTAGGACTACCTCAAACCCATAAGGTCAATCTCATTAATCTAGGACTCATCCCTGAAGCCCCTTCCAGTATTCTACTCTTTCTGATTAACCCTGAACCATCTCCTTATTTCTCATCCTGCCAGACTAACCCTGAACCCACCACTTATTTTGTACCCTTTCCTGAAACTTCTTCTATGTTTTTCACTATTAGGTTACATTTTATAGGAGTTTTCATGTTACATTCATTCATTAAGCATGTCATGTTTGCATTTTACTTCTGGAAAATCCTATGGAATTTGCTAGGAGTCCATAGTAAATTTTCATGTGCATGCCATGCTAGGGTCAAATGTAAAAAGTCTATAGTCTGTTAGGTTTTGTCTTGTAGTGTTCAATAAAATTTTCTTTGATAGGAAGGTTTAGTCAAGTCTTTTAGGTATTAGTTTTGAGTTCGAAAAATTTACAACCTTGAATCATCTGTCTGCATCTGCACTTACCTCTGCACAGCATATGCATATGAAAATTAGTCAAAAGCTAAACCTAAGTAATGAACTAAATAACAACTTGGCTAATTCCCAAGGAAAAGATAAAAAATTTTATGCAGAGGAATATGTGACTGTAAAGGAATTTTTTGCTCGCGAAGTTGGCCCATCCAAAATAATGAATAGTAGTGGACCCAATGCCTATGTGCTTGAGATATCACCTGATTTAGGTATTAACTCCACCTTCATCATCTCAGATGTTATAGAGTCTAGGGAGCTAGCAGTGATACCCAGCGAGTCCTTTGAGCCAATCCCTTCATTTGTGAGTGAACCCACCCTAGAGCGATCACATATAATTTGTCCTTTTGATGAAGTAAAGATTGAGAGAACTCTGGATGATCAAGCTATCGGCACCTAGAATATAGACTGTCAGCAATATTTGGTTTGGTGGCAAGGTCGGCCAAAATCTGAGAACTCATGGATCACTCGTGAGGATCTACAGTGCCTCAACCCAGACCTATCCGAGCACTATGAGAGCCAAATTGACCCTTACTCGATGGGGTCGAGTTCCTCCTACCCTAGGAGAATTAGTGGGGACACCAGGATCAGACATAGATTACTGGATCCCATATAATTTAATTAGTCATGTGTCAAAATTTTGAAAATTTTGTAATCAATTAAGATTGAGTCCTGTAATAAGTTGAGGTTATTTGATTTATCTCAACCCTCAACCTAGTCAGTATTTTGAGTCTTGTACATCAATTATGAGTCTAGTATGATCCCAATTTTTGTACAAGAGAGGAGGTAATCCTACTTTGGAGTTCTACCAAGACACATCCAGGAGTCAGAGGCCACTACATTAGCCCATTGGATTTTGTGTGACAACCTAAGATCCAAGATGCTTCCAGAAACCATGATTCCATCCAGATGTCGTCCAGATACCCAGATTCTCTTCTAGATGCCAGAGTATATTTTTAGACTAGGGCATCCATGATTCTAGAGGTCCACCTACATCCTAGCCTAAAGAAATCAAGCCCAGGTGCCAAGCCCAAGCCCTTAAGAAGCAAGATTTCATGGAATATTTCTGCTACCAGGCTACCAGGCCACCTCAGCTTCCAAAGGCCCAAGCCCATGCACCCAAGCCCCTTTAGGCCGGCCCCTTGCTTCCCTTGAAAGCCCAACATGCCCTCCTAGGCATCCTTGAAGGGTTAACCAAGTCAAAGCTCAAAGGGAGATGTCCTTAAGTGAGAAGGAGAAGACTAGTCTAACCTAGTTAGGATTCCTAGTTCTTTTAAGCTTTGTAATTCTAACCTAGCTAGAAAAGGACATGTAATCTAATTAGAAAAAGGCTTGTAAACCTAAGTGTAATCCTAGTTAGATTGGGCATGGGAACTTTATAAATACCCCACCCCTCCCCCTCTTGTAATCATCTCTTTCTTATGAATACAACTTGCTAAAATTCTATGTTATTGCCTTATGATTGGTGTCTTTGTTTTGGTTCTTTACTTTGAGTGCTCTCCTTGTATAACCCGGCCAAATCCGTACTGCCCTAGCATCCTTTTGCATCCTTGAATACCAGCCATGCCTAAGGAAAGGAAGCCCTAGCTGCCATCCAAGACAAGGAGCTTCTTCTTCCCTGGCTGCCATCTCCTAACCCTAATCCCGATTCCCTAAAAATCCTAGTTCTTTTTCTCTTTTTTATTTGCTATTTTGATTGACCCTGACACTTGTAGGATCCCCGAGATATTTCACCTCTCAAGAGGAGGCTTTCCTTGCCTTTAGACCGGGTCCAGATCAGCCATCTGATTCAAGGAACTAAAGCTTCTTCATCCAGGCTCCAATCAGAGTGTGAGTGATCCTTTCCACCACAAAGTTTTCAATCTTTGACCGGTAAGAAACCTTCCCTTCTTTTAATTTCCGATTTGATGAAGATAAGCTATCCTAAATAAGGAGTTTCTCAACTCTCGAGTCCTGGCTACTTATTATCTTGCCTGAGTTCTTTGCGATCATGATGATTCTTAGAATTACTGAATATCCTGTTAGTCTTTACTTTACTTTTTAAAAAATTAGCCTACAAACCTAAATTTTAAAAAATCATTAAAAAAAATTAGTTTACTATTTTTCCTGCATATTTAGCATTCTTAGAGTCATCCTGCATCACATAGGCTTGATTATTTTCAAGTGTATCAGATGCCCCCCTCTTCTTAGGGCAAGGCATATCCTTTACCTTGAACACAGGAAGTAGAGGTTGGAGATTGCAGGGCTCGACACTGAATTTGTACTTGCTAAAGTTTGGATGGTTCAACCCAGTCCTAGCGGGCAAGTATTTGGAGATACTTCACCTTGTACTGGGTGAGGTGTTGGCTATTATTGACATGGCCTGCACATGACCTTGGATAGGATATAGAGCATCGTGTCTAGCTTAATCATGTGCACTAGCCATATTTATAAAGCATGCATGATTTGGAATGATCTAGATGACATGATAATGGTTCATGGCTCAAAATGGTTGGTGATTTAGATAATATGGTGTGCCTAATGAGAGGCGAGCATGCATCCGTTAGTGAACCATCACTTGATGCTGTAGCTTTTAGGCTACTATCTTGAGTGGGAGGCTATAAATAGGAGTGGGATGGGGGTGTCCACCCTTTTATATCTGCTATCTGTTATAGAAGGAGTATAGAGTCTTTGCTGCTAGGGAGGTCTACTATTGCTGCGAGGGTTGTTGCGACGAGAGCGGTGGATGTCCTTCCCTCTTTTTCTTTCTTCTTATTCTTTTTTTTTTTTTTACCATTGCTTTTTGGTAGTTCTTCAATGGGATCAATGGCGGTTGATGATACTCCCTAAATGATTGAGTCCATCTGAGCAAGGAGGTTTTGGTGCAAATTTGGGAGTATGCCATTCTAGAGTTGATAGGACTCGAGTTATTGGGCCCTGTAATAGGGTAACTTCAAGGTCAGTGACTCGGATGGCCTTATACAAGGAATCATTCAAGGCTAGGCTGAGGCTTCCTCTTCCTGGCATCGTAGCTGAGTTGCTACGATTGTACTAATTATGTCCCACTTAGCTAGTTCCCAATGCCTGGAGATTGATCTTGGGATTCTTCTATCATTTGCTGCTATGTGGGGAGATGCCCTGAGCTAGAATCTTCCAGGACCCCATCCAATTATAGTCCAGTATGCAGGGATATTGATGGTATGCCTTGCCAAGAAAGGGATACCAGTTTTCTAAGGGTCTGGCTAAGGTGTATCAATGGAAGGAGTAATTTTTCTTAGTAGCATGGCCATTCCCAACTCAGGCTAGATGGTCCTTGACTAACAGATTCAAAAATTTTACTAAAGGCAGGACAGCTTTTGTATTCCTCTTTCAATAAATCCTATGACTTCAGTACTCATAGATGGATAAACTCAAATGACACCAAATAACAAAAGGATAAGCTCAAATGGGCTTTATTCTTAGTAGAATTATTGACTGATTTATTGTATTCAAAAAGTTCCTAACTTCCAATATTCTTCCTTTAATAAACTTCCAAGAATTTTATACATAACTTCAGGTAGGTGGTTGTAAATCTCAATTTGGTCCCAGCATGTGCCATAAAGTTTTCCAAAAATAACTATTAAATATTACTGGGACTAGGTCAATGGTATGCTGGATGTCCCAGAATGGTGGAATATGATCAAGAAAATTTTCATGGGATACATATTGAAAATCCTTCCAAATTTCTATAACTTCCTAGGGCTGCCTTTTCTGGGATGGTCCTTCAATGATCTTTTATTGTGAACCCTTAGCATCGATCAAATTTAAGTCCCGTGTCTCTTCTTTCAGGTTACTGGACCCTCTTATGATATTGTCCTTGGGTGGGGTTGAGCTTATGTCAATTTCCTCTTCCATATTGGTGATTGAACAATCTTTTGATCTTGCTTCTTCTTCCTCGGATTCTTTCACGGGTTCAGGAACTTCTTTCTTTAACTCATCTATATTGGTAATTGAACAAGGTTTTGATCCTACTCCGTTTACTTCTTCCTTGTATTCTTGAATGGGTTCAGGAGATTCTTTCTCTAAATCTCCAATTGAACAAGATTTTGATCCTATTTTGTCCACTTCTTCCTTGAGTTCTTTTATAGGTTTAGGAACTTCTTTCTCTAATTCTTTAGTGGGTTCAATTTCTTCTTCACTTTCTTCATACTCATTTATTAAACTCGGTTTGGCTTCATATATTTCTACCTTTGGCTCTTCAATGGGTTTAGGAGCTTCTTCCTTGCAAATTAATGGGATAGTAGGAGTCGGTTGGTTTGAAGGAATCTGACTAGAACTTGGTCTATGTCTAGAGGTACTAATCTTGTTAGACCTAGGTCGACTGTTCATGAGTTCCCCCTGAAATGTCTCAAATTTCCTAGGAATTTGATAAGCTTCTTCTAGGTCATAAACTTTCCATTGAAACAATTCCCACTAGATTTCCTTATGTAGGCTAGCTCAAAATCTAGATATGGTCGTGGCCTCAGATTTGCCTATGTTACATCTCCTGACAAACTCATTAAATTCGATAATGTATTCAGACACAATTTTGTTTCCTTGATGCAATCTTTGCCATTGGTCTAACAGTCTTTGCTCATAGGATCTACCTAGGTATTTTTTCCTAAGTTTACTCTTCATGGCTTTCTAGGTAATTATTTTATCTCCACTATAATAACATGCATGCTCAACATCTTCCAAATATAGCTTTGCATGTCAGACTAACCTAAGTTTGGCAAATTTAAACTTCCTTTTTTCCGACATCTCATCCCACTCAAAGTATTGATCCATTCTTTTCTCCCAATCGAGGTACACCTTAAGATCTAGATTTCCATCAAATGTGGGTGCATAAGGTCACATGCTCCAAAGGACTCTTTCATCCTGATCTAAAAAGTCTTGGTGAGGTCACCTAGGAGTGTATTCAGGGGTGAAGTCATGATGATGGGCACGGGGAATTGGCCTAGGTGACTCGGGCTCAGCATGGATCCTATGGGCTTCTTCTATAAAGTCATGGTAAAGTCATCTTGGATTGTACTCAGGAGTGAATTCATGATGATGAACTCTTGGACCTCGGAGAATTGGCCTAAGTGACTCATGTTCGGTGGGGGTCATTCGGGTCTCTTCAAGGGTCCCAATTCGATTATTCACTTGACCTAACCCTTTGTTCATTTGCCCTAATTGCTTAGTTACAGTATCAAAATTTTCAGTCAGGGTTTTCATAAAGAATTCAAGATTAGGATCCATGGGTAAACCAGACTGAGTGTAGGACTATTGGTATAGGGCTTCAAACCAATTAGACAAGCAGTATAAACCTAGCTTCTAGGGCTCCTAGACCTAAAAGCTCAAAATACAGGAATACTAGGTACTAATTAAGGATACAATTACCCTTTCCATTGGCCAGGTAAGAGGTGGGGTTGTGGGAGGCTCCCCTTGCTTTCACGAGGTCCTAATTAAAAATCACAAGTGCACTTAAGGCATTTGCCATTGGACCTCTAGCCTTAGACACCAATTTCAAGGAGTAAATACAAACTCAAATAATACTTTGCCTCATCTTGCACTTGAACTTGACTTGTGGATGTCTCTAGTTTTAGGTTCCTACTTGATTTAAATTATGGCTTAGGTCAATGCAAATGTGGGTGGTTATTTTGGGCCAAGGAAAGGTAATGACTTCTTTTCCTTATATTGTGATTGAATGCCCTTAAGTAGATTTTGAAATGGATGCACAACCAATCACAATTAACTAAGAGAATATTTAGGCTAGTACAAACTTGTGATGCAAAATTTAAATTTTAAATTGGAAATTTCAGATCTTGAAGTTTATATTTCAAAACTCAAATTTTAAATTTTAAATTTTGAATTATAGTTGGAAAATTCATTCTTGGAGGTAAGAGTTGTTGTAAGAAAAAAAATTCAGCAATTAACAAACTTCCAACTAACTAGTTTTAAAAATTCAAAATTAAAATTTTAAAATTTTAAAAATTTAAAATTTAAATTAAAAATATTATATATCAGAGTTAATATTTTATATTTCAAATTTTGAACTTTAATCCTCGAATTTTGGATAGAAAATTCATTTCTGAAAGCTTGTTGTAAAAGTTGTTACAAGAAAGTTCTAGCTAACAAACCTTTAACCATAAAACACTCAAAATTTGAAATTTAAATTCAAAAAATTTCAGAATTAAAATTTTTAATAAATGGAGATCTCAGATTCAAATCTAAAATTTAGAGAATTTTTTTTTTGAATTTTTTTTCTAAATTTGAAGAAGCAACTTGATGGAGGGAAAACTAGAATTGAAATAAGCTATGAACTAGCTAAGGAAGCAACTTAAAATGACGAAAACTAAACTTCAAAATTAATTTTTATTTTTTTTTTAAAATTTTAGATATAATATCTTAAGGTCCTAAAATGTATCAAAAGAATTTTTTTGGATTTTCTTTGCAAAATAAAAAATTACTAAAACTCGTGTAAAACTTGGAATAATACTAGAGTAGAAATTTCAGCAATCAAATACTTGACCTAGTAACCATGCTCTGATACCAAAAAATTGATGTGGGACATGGGTGATGGATGAAATGAATGGGTTATAATGTGCTTAGAAAGGTGATCTATCCATGAAGAGTAATGAATTTAAAGCATGAAAATTAATCATAAGGGAGACAATCTTCTTCTAAGCAAGAGACTAGTTGATCAAAAATTAAACACCCACAAGCATATCACATTCAAATTAATATATGATGGATCTCATGGTTAGGAAACTATTCCTACAGGATCAAACACCTTCAAATCTTAGATCTAAAGGGTCAAGAGGGGTTCTCCTACCAACAATGAAGGCTAGAAATTTTGGTGTAAAGGAAGCTCTCAACACTCAAGGATTGAGACCCTAAACTCTAAGATTAGCAGTCCCTACCTTTAGTTGATCCATGGCATGGAGACCATCATCTTTGACTTGGAAACCCTAAGATAACTTGCAACAAAACCAAGCATTAGGCATGGAAGAGGAATCAAAGATGGAATTGAATCAAAGGAAAGATGGAAGAAGGAATAGTGGCCGGTGCTTGGAATCAAGAAGCTTGAACTTGGATCAATCAAAGGGCATCCCACCCTCCACTCATCACAAGGGCATCCCACCCTACAAACACAAACCCAAGGGCATCCCACTCTCTTCTCAAATATGGCTTCGCACCTTCAAACCAAAGAAATCTTACTCACTCCACACAAGAGAACACAAGAAGGAACTTAACAAGAAAGAAACCTTTCATTCATTACTCAAAGTATAGCATAGCATAGTATGCTTACAAGAGAGGGCTTGGAGCCCTATTTATAGGCCTTGGAACCATAGGAGTTGACCAAGGAGAGAGAGGGGGAGAGGGTTAGGTTAAGCTAACTACTCCTAGTTAGATCGAACAACGTTGGTTACATGGTTGTAACTAGAAGTAGTTTGCAACAACTATAGGTAGAAAGTTGTAACAACTTGACATGTGGCACCTAGGTGGCAATGACATGGCCTCCTCGTATTGATGTGGGTCCTTTGGTGGCATGTGATGTGGCATCCCATATGTCAAGTTGGTTAGAGATTTGTTGGGGGGATTGGAAAGTTGTTATATGCTCCCCACAAATCACTTGATGAGGTGTCCTCCATGTCTCTCCCAAAGATGCTTGATGTAGTGTCCTCCATGTGAAGGGGAAGTGGTCTCCATGTGAAGGTGAAGAGGTGGCATCAATGAGGTGTCCAAGTGGCATGCTTGAATTGGGTTGACTTGGGTTGACTTGGCCCAAGAGGATGGTGGAGTCGGCTTGTGCTTCAAAAAGGGTGAGTCGACTCATGAGGATGGTGGAGTCGGTTCATTGGCTTTGTGATTGGGCTTCATCCCATGACCTTTACTGGATTTAAGTAAATTCTATTAGCTACAAAACCAAAGAGAACTAGTTTGAAATTTTTCTTTCTTGTTGATGTCCCCATCATTTGGCTACCTCATGTAAATTTGCTCCTTAAGACATTCATGTAAAAATGCTATCTTGATATCTATCTGCTCTAACTCCATATCATACACTGCCACCAAAGACAACAACACTCTAATTGAAGCATGTCTAATCATAGGAGAGAATATCTCTATATAATCTATGCATTCCTTTATATGAGTATCCCTTTGCTACCAATCTAGCCTTATATCTAACTCCACCTTGCTTTGAAGGTACCTCTTGCTATATGAACACCAACTTTGAGCCAATGGATCGAGCCCCTTTTGGTAGATCCACCAATTGCCATCTAGAGACTCCATCTCTTCCATCATGGCCTACATCTATGACTCCCTATAAGAACTCTCCAAGGCCTCCTCCTAAGATTTAGGATCTCCAATGATAGTGATGAGAGCATAGGAGATGGTCTCATCAATGCCATTTCTAATAGCTTCTGATGGCATGCTTTGTCTTGTGTAGTGCCACTCTATAGAACTCCTTGCCAAGTTTGGAGTATGTGACTCTGACTGCACCTCTACCTAGATAGTTGGCTCACTTCTCAGAACCCTTATATCTATGGGAACATATCTACCAGGCTCAATCTCAAACTGGACTTGTCTTGAAGTAGAAGCTCCAGATAATCTTGAGTTCTAAATCTATTCACTACTGCCCTATACTGCCTTTCTAGTTCTATTTAGAATCCCCTGTGCTTTCAAGATGCTTTGCTGATCAAATATGACATCTCTACTTACTATGATCTTTTGAAATTAAGGATCCCACGGCAAGTATCCCTTGACCCCTTATCGATAGCCAATAAAAATATGCTTTTAAGACCTTGGATCTAGCTTACTCCTTTAGATTGCTTCAATATGAGCATGGGTAATGCAGCTGAAGACCTTATGGTGGCCAAGCTCCACCTTCTTCCAACTCCAAACCTCCTTTAGAATATCACCATTTAGCTTCCTATGGGAGAACTTGTTTATAAGGAAACATGAAAAAGTTAGTGCATCACCCCAAAATGACTTTGATAATGATGCTTGTAGTTTCAAAGCTCTGGCTTCTCCATGAGCATGTGGTTCATCCTGTCCACCATGCCATTCTCCTGAAAAGTCATCCTCACTGTGTAATGGCATGTGATGCTATTTTCCTTATAGTATTTCCTAAGTTCAGTTCCGGTAAACTCCCCATTATTGTATGACCTCAAGAACTTCACTACTCATCCTATTTCCTTCTCCACTTTAGCTCTCTAAAGTTTAAACCTATTGAAGACCTCTAATTTCTCCTTCATCAAATAGATCAAAACTTTGAATAATTATCTATAAAAGTTAAAAAATACCTCACCCCTCCTCTTGATGACACCGGGGTTGATCCCCACACATTTGAGTGTACCAACTACAATACGTGCTCAGCCAGCTTAGAACTACAGGCAAACTTCACATTATGCTATTTGCCATATATGCATGGCTCACAAAGGTCCTTCCTTTTCATATTCAACATTGGAATCAAACCTTTCTTGTTAAGCTCTGTGAGACCCCTATCACTCATGTGGCCTAGTCTATAATGCCATAGTTGATAAGCTAGTTGAACCTCTTGTACCGCTGCTAGCATCTCTGCACCATCTATAACCACTAGGCCCTCCATGCAGTAGAGATTATTTTCTAATCTCCTCCCCCTCATCACTACCAGTGCCCTTTTGATAACCCTCAGACACCCACTATCTGGCTGATTATGAAACTAATAGCTCTACTTCTCTAGGTACCCTAGTGAAATCAAATTCTTTTTCAATTGTAGAATATGCTTCATATTGATAAGTATCCTGATAATGCTATGATACATCCTCACTTTGATTGTGCCAATCCTGGCCACTTTACAAGGATGATCATCTCCAAGATTGACACCACCTCGACTGATTTGATATGTGTGTTAAACCACTCTCGATGCAAGGTATAATGATAGAAACATCTGAATCAAGTGTCCACTTAGTTTTTTGAAATATGGACCCATTCGATACTACTAATAGGTCATCTCCATAGTCCTTAGATACATTAATAGCAACTAATCCTCCCTTTGAAGTGCTCTTCCCCTTCTCAATTTTCAAAAGAGGGCAATTCCTTTTAAAGTGCTCTGTCTGATGGCACTTGTAACACTTCATTGCTTTTTTCTAAGCTCAAGACTTTGATTTGCCCTTAAACTTAGCCTTGCTCCTCTCTTTGGTTTTCCCTTATCTTTTATTAATATCAAGCACCTCTGAGTTCAACTTCCCCTTGCAGATCTTTTCTCTCTGCTTATTTGACTCGAGTATCCCCACAACCTCTTTAAAGTTTAGAGTCTCCTTCCCATAAACAAGAGTTGTGATCAAACCATTATATGATCCTGAAAGTGGACATAGTAGTAAAAGAGCCCGATTCTCCATATCTATTTTCACATCCAAGCTCATTACATTAGAACATGCCTAATTAAACCTCTGAATATGATTGATAAGGTATCCTCCATTAGGCATCCTAATACTATATAGCTACTTCTTCAGCCATAACTTATTGGTCATATTCTTTTCCATATAAGTGTTATGGAGTTTTTTCCATAATCCCTTTACCGTGGTCTCATTTTGTACCTCAGGTAGGATTTAATCAATGAGACACATCCTTATGGTGTTATAAGCAATCTTTTCTATTTCCTTCCAATCTTCAACACTTATTTTCTTCAATCATTTTCCAAGACCTTATAGATTCTCTGTTGCACCAGCATATCCTTCATGCTCTACTACTAGAGGATTGTTGCTACCAAGATTGCCACAGCCTATAGCTCGGTTGTGCCGGGGCATTCCTCCACCCCACCACTATGCATCCTCCCTTCCTTCTAGCAAAATAGGGGAGACTCGGGGTCGAGAATTCTGGCGAGGACACTCTGACGATCAAGTCAGTGGGACGATCAAGGGGAATAGAAAAGACCTCCATGGCATAGGGTTCGGGGTACCCGTTCATCGGAAGGTTGCATGCTAGACAAAAATGTAAAGGAAATGGAAAGAATAGTGATCGAGAGCGGGGAATGGAGACTTACCTCTCCCTCGCCTTCCCCCATGTTCTTACCTTCCTTACCTTCCTCCTTCTCTCCGGAGGCAGGGCCGAGGCTCTCTCTGAGAAGGGGTCTCAGGGAGCCTAGAGAAGGCCCTTGGATGTGAGCCCCTGCGAACCTCTCTAGGCTCCGGAAGTTCTCTCTTCCCTTCGGTAGAAAGTCCAGAAGAAAAACCCTCCCTCCTTTGTTCTCCCCTCCTCCTTATAGGAGGGGTGCTTCTATTTCAAGAGGGACCGCCCAGGCATTGCAGGTCCTGGGGCCTTGGCTAGATTCCTCTCTTGGGGAAGCTCCAAGTATCGTGTCATGGACGGCTGTGGGCGTAGCAGCACGCCACCAGTCTTGGGGCTTGGGGGCACACAAATCGTACCTCTGGTAGGGCTGGCACCGCCTGTAGAATGCTACGGGTGGCTAGGCTTTTGCTGTGGCATGATTTGAATATTTGCTTTCTGGCGGGAACTCCATGCTCGGGACTTCTCCTTGGGACATGAGCGTGGCCCTAGCCAAGAGCTGACCTTGGACAGGGGCATGCCTCATGAGTCCGACTTCGGCTGAAAGCTTGACCTCAGATGGGGGTTTCGTTTAATGATCCCGGCCTCAGTTAGGAGCTTGACCTCAGACGGAGGGCTTGTCCATTGAGCCTAACCTTAGCTGAGAGCTTGACCTCAATGGGGGGCTCGTCCAATGAGCCCGGCCTTGGCTAGGGACTTGACCTTAGATGGGGGTTGGCCTAATGAGCCTGACCTCGATAGGGAGGCTGACCTCAGACGGGTGGCTCGCCCAAAGAGCCCGGCCTCGGCTCTTCACTAGGTTGCTACACCCAGGTGGTGGGTCTCCTATCATCATGGCCACCCGTGTGCTCCACTTCAGCGGATGTCGCCACATCAGATGCCCCCCACTCTCGAGCCCAGAAGATGAGGTAGCGCTCGGGGTGAAGGGAGTAATGATCCCATTGACGTTGGGGGATGCGCTTGCTATGCCATTAATGCCTCGATGCCTGTGGCTCGAAAATCGTGCCCTTGGTTAGAACGAGGTGAAGCTCCACTTGGTTTTCCAATGAAGGATCATGAATGCTCCATTTGGGTCGAAGCGACTGCCATAGGTTTGACATACCTAAAGCATCCGGTTGGGCCACATGGCGGTCTTCGATTGGCCAAAGAGCTGAGAGGGCACGTGCCTTGCATCAGGATGAGGCGATGGTGGGTGGCAACTTTTACTGCAAAGGGTCTGCATCCTCCCCCTTTTAAGGAGTCCTTGAGTGTTGGCCAGTAATATTCTGTAGTGCACTCCTTTTTCCTCTGGTTCTTCTCCCACTCGAGTGTTGATAGCTCTTGACAGGCTAGATCCTTCCCCCATGCTTTCTTCCTTCACCCCCTCTCCTTCGGGCCGCATCGAGGGAGGGTTTTTGGTGGACTTCAGGCTCTCTGCCAAGGAATCGGGGAGTCAAGCAAAGACCCTCCAGGAGGGATTGGCCAATCGTCAGGGTGATGGCATCTGGCTTGGAGAAGAAATCCACCAAGCTTGAAAACTTCCTCCAAGGAGGACAAGGGGGAGAGCCTCCGATCACACAACTGGGAAAGAATAGAAGAGGGAGAAAGAGGCTGCTCACACCTCCCCTCAGTTTACAAGATCGAAGGTCTTCGACGAGGTGGTGGCCGGGGCATGGTCGTGCCACAAATCACGAACCCTCTAATGCCATTAGAGATGGCATAACGAGGGGCTACTGCAGCTACCCTTGGAATCACGTGATCGATGAAATCCAAGGAGGAGGCGGTGGAGCCAATGCTGGACTCTAGAGATCCGACAGACACCTGAGGAAGGGCCCCTATGGGCTTGGCCTGTTCGGTTAGTGCCTTCTTCATCGATCATGGAGGTTAAGGTTAGGGCCAGGGCTAGAGCGGACCAAGCTTCCTTCCCTTTCTGTTTGTAATCTAACTTTTGAGAGATTTCCCTGGCCTGTCGGGGATCTCACTTGATGTAAGAGACTTTGATTAATGAAGGCATCTTTTTCTATCATCTGATGCACCTATGTTTTCTATTCCTCTTCTTTAGTCTTTAAAATAGGAAGGTGTATTTCCGGGGCCATCTTAAGTCTGTTCCAGACTTTCGACTTCCGTAGGATGATGCTGGAGCCTTAGGATCGATGTGAAGGCCTTTGGCTTCTGATGCTTCCGGGGTCCCTTGGCTTGACGCATCGAGTGAGACCTCAGAATCCTTCGACTCATATCCATGGACTGCGATCGAGCACGGTGGCTGGATCCAAGAGGCTTGATGGAGGAGGCCGAGGGACCTAAAGGAGAGGCCGAGGGGCCTGGTGAAGGAGGCTGAGAGGCCTAATGGAGGAGGTCGAGAGGCTTGGTGAAGGAGGCTAAGAGGCCTGATGAAAGAAGCGAGGGGCCTGACGTGCCAAGCTATGAGTCAGGCGGTAGATGGTCAGGACTTCTAGAGTTTCCCAGTGGACATCTCCGGACTGTGAGCAAAGTGGCCGGAGCTGAGATGCTTGATAGAGGGGGCTGAGAGGCCTGATGGAGGAGGCCAAGAGGCTTAATGCGCCAAGCTATGAGTCAGACAGTAGATGGTCAGGACTTCTAAAGCTTCCTGGCGGACATCTCTAGACTATGAGCCAGGTGGCCGGAGCTGAGAGGCTTGGTGGAGGGGGCTGAGAGGCTTGATGGAGGAGGTCGAGGGGCCTGATGAAGAAGGCTTAGAGGCCTGATGGAGGGGGCCAAGAGGCCAGATACGCTAAGCTATGAGTCAGGTGGTAGATGGCTGGGACTTCTGGAGTTTCCCGGCGGACATCTCCGAACTGTGAGCAAGGTGGTTGGAGCCAAGAGGCTTGATGGAGGGGGCCGAGAGGCCTGATGGAGGAGGCTGAGGGGCTTGATGAAAGTGAAGAAAAAATGAAGCAAAGGAAAGTAGGCATGCAAGGTAGAAACATGGTATTTTAAAATAATTTTAAAATATGCAGTGGAAGGCTCGGTAGATAGATCAAAATGATCTATCGAGCTGTCTGCAACAGGACCTAGTATAACAATATAGCATGCTATAAAACATCAATAGCAAGAAAAGAGTTAATAGGCATAAAGGTACCTTACCGCTTTATCTTAAAGGTGGAGGTAGTGAAAAGCTCTCAAACCACACACACATCTTGACTCTACGAGTAGTTCACACCAGGGCTCGACTCTGATCAACTCCCTCAGAGTGCTAGCTCCTTGGGATCCTTCGAGCCGATCTTCTTCTTCTCGGAAGACAAGGAGGAGAGGTGGAACCCTTCCTAACTAACTCTCTTCTCAAGACCTAGCTTGAGTATTAGGTATTCTCACACCCAATCCCAAATCCTCACAAACCCCCTTCTTCTTTCTAGTTCTTCAACCAACCAGCAACTCCTAAAATAACTTTTATTTATAGGGGCAGCCATGAGAGGGAGAAAGAGGAAGGAGTGATTGGGGAAGATGGTCAAGGGCCATACCAAATGGGTTCAAGCTAAAAAGGCAAGTATGACCATCATACCATGAAAGCGTGGAGCCAAAAATGCCCAGAATTTGAAATTTGAATTCAAAATTCAAAGTTAAAACCTTCCTAGAAAACTTTTTAGGATTTCTGCTCATCAGTCAAGTGTCGATACTTACAAGTGTCTACACTTCCAAGTGTCGACACTTCGAACATGGTCAATTACATTCACCTTCAATGATGGCAAACGATTCTCAATCCCCGATCAGCCTTTAGATCAGATATAAATCCCTATGATGTGTGACCCCATAGGTTTGAACACTAAGCCGGTAGCACTGGAACACTTCCAATACTAGTCAAACTCCTCATCTAGCAATGATACCCGATGTTCGGATAGGTCGAAGATTGCTGAGCAACTTACAAGAATCTCTAGCAATGGTTACTGCATAATTCATCTCTTTGACCTCATAATACTCAGGATTGCCTAGGGTTTGACTGCCAACCCTAATTTTGTTCATCCAGATCATGTCTTAACCTTACAAGTTCTATGACTCCTTACAAGAACTACCTTGGTCAAGGTTTTACTAAATTGAGACATAGCGAGTCATTCACTCCAAACTATTTGGAGGGGTCAATTCCATCTTGATCAACTACCCTCTGTTGGAATTCTCCCAGGAACAGAAAAATTGCAATCAAATAGGCATCAACAACCTGTCGTAGCAAAAATAGATATAAAAAAATAATTTATATTTAATCATTCAATTCATAAATAAATCTAATTTATTTATCATAAATTCCTAACATGCTGTAACATATGAGAAAAATATCAGATCTAAAATAAAAATTATTTTAAGCATAAAATACTTACCTAGATCGCTATTCGGGACTGCTCTGAAAAAAGTGTAGATCTGCTCTACTAAAAAGCAAGGATTCTGTCGGAGCCGCGCAAATGCCCGGCCTCTACTAATATCCACATGAAGCTCTCGTAACTAAGTCAAAGAGGGCATCAAACTACTAGATCCTTGCAGCCCTCTCCTCTTTCAGCAAATCACCTGCTTTAAAACTATGCCAATCCAAATTCGGATAGGCTTTCGGCTTCTGTCTTGCAAATCAGTCTATGTAAGACCTTTGGACCCTTTTCTCTTTTCTTTCTCTAGTTGATCATCTCTTTAGATCTCACTCAAGAAAAGAGAAAACAAATAAAGGGAGAAGAATAGTTGAAACCAAGAGAGACTCTTTGGTATCAGCGCCTAAGAGAAGAGAAGATGCCACAAATAATTCATGGTGGAAGGAGAGAAATATTCATGCCCAAAATTATCTCCTAGTAGTCGGCCACTTCTCATCAATTTTAAATTCAAGTTCTCCCATCCCTTTAAACCAAAACACCAGTGTTTCAATTTCAACTGGTTGAAAATTAAGAGGAGTGGAAGAGAAGGACTCTTCCATCTCTTAATTTCTACACGCGAAATCCATATTTGCGCCCTCCTATTTCATGCCTCCTCTCTTTTGTCACCCAAACACAAGGGGCCCAGAAGGTAGGCATGTGGAGGGAAGGGGAGAAATGGAGAGAAAGTCCTAGTCTAACTGGACTGTAGGTCATGGTCCAAATATGATGATTTTACAGTCAAACTGAAGCTGATTTTTAATCCGATCAAACCATTTCAAAGCAGACATTGACCCAACTCAACTAGGATTAATTAATTGAGTCTAACTTAATTAAATTAAATCTAATTTAATTTAATTAGCAATTAATCCATAACTAATTAATTGTAACATTTATAATTAGGTCAAATTAATTTGCTGATTAGTTACTTGAGCTCCTAACGTGTGTGACCCCTCAGGTCCTATCCAATATGGTAATGAGACATGCTATAATCTTCATTATATATCATTGAAACTCCTTTCGATGGACTAAAATAATTTTAGCTCAACCCTAATTAGGATCATCGATCCAAAAATGATTCTAACAGGCTCTCATAATCCACTAGTGATACCTAGCAGTATGTAGTGGCAACCTAGCATAATAAGATTGGAATCCCTAGGTATAGTTACCAAATGATTCGGTTCCTCTATCAAAATCCTGACATGATGTTGGTTACGGATACTCGTCAAACCCATCAGTCATATGCTTAACCTAATTGACTCAAGTCTAATTGTGATACTAATGAAAATACCTTTTCATTATCACCCTACTATGGCCATAGATTTCTAGACTTAGTCTTATTAAGCTTGCATAGGATTATTCCTTACTACTAAGACTGATAGATCCCTACAAGTGAACACTCAACTCCTACAATAAACTTACTACAGCCAACGAACACCGCAAGATCCCGTATGGATAGGAACCATGTGATTATGCTATCAAACTACAGCAACCTTATTATGAGTAGCTGAGACACTCTAGCTCAAGGAACTATTTATGACTACAGCATCTAAAAGTTATCGACGAGTGAGTAGTCATCCGTATAACATCCTGTATATGGTCATGCTCAATATCATTGATCTCTATCAACTACCTGCACTCTCATCCCAGTGTCACTACACTGTAGGTCAGAGACTTATCTACCCTAAAAGGAAAGTGATATGTGCACCGATTTTAATGGATCAATCCCCATCCTCGTGATATTCCAACAATCTGGAGCTTTTAGGAGTTAATCTATAAAGACACATACCTCAGATTCTCAACTCTTGGGAGTATGTGTCATTGTCCATTAACTCCATGGACGACTCATAGACACAACAATATGAATAAAACTAATGCCATTTTATTAACAAGAAAAATTAAGTAAAAAGTTTATGCTCTAAAATTAAAATGTGTCAAGCCAACATGGCTTTCAAGGCATACATCTAACAATCTCTCACTTGCACTAAAGTCAATTGGCTACATATCTATGTCCCATTTTCTCAAAGTGGACTTTAGCCTTTTGATGGCTCAGAGTCTTAGTCAGTGAGTCTACCATGTTGTCCGTGGAGTCTACTCTTCGCACCTTAACATATTTCTTCTTGAGGTAGTCGTGTATGATATGAAATCATCGCTCAATATGCTTAGACTATTGGTGAGACCTGGGCTTTTTAGCAAGAGCTATTGCACCATTATTGTCACAATATTTGGCAATGGCATCAAATGGCATCACTCCAAGCTTCGCAATGAACTTTTTGTACTAGAAGGCTTCTTTTGTAGCTTTAGAGGCAACGATGTACTCTGCTTCCATTGTTGAATCTGCTATTATGGACTACTTGAAACTTTTCCAACTAGTTTCTCCACCATTGCACAAAAACACAGACCCTGATGTAGACCTTTTATCATCAGAATCAAACATAAAGTCTGAGTATGTATATCCCTTTATCCCTAATTCTGAACTCCCTCCAAAGACTAAGAACAAATTTTTAGTCCTTCTCAAGTACTTAATAATGTTCTTCATAGCTATCTAGTGTTCTTCACCTGGATTCGACTGATATCTGCTTTTGACACTCACAGCAAGAGCTATATCAGGTCGAGTACACAACATGACATACATAAAGCTTTCAATTGCCGAAGCATATGAAATCTTGCTCATGCGTTGAATCTCTTTAGGTGTGTTATGACACATTTTCTTGGAGAGATTAATGCCATGCCGAAGAGGTAACAATCCTCTTTTAGAGTTCTCCATGCTGAACCTTTTTAGCACTTCCTCTATGTACAATTTTTGTGAAAAGCCAAGCATCCGATTAGATTTATCTCTATAGACCTTAATTCCCAAAATATAAGATGCTTCACCTAAGTCTTTCATAGAGAATTTTTTAGATAACCAACTTTTGACCGAAGTCAACATGGAAATATCATTCTCAATAAGGAGGATGTCATCCACGTACAATACGAGAAATGTCACCGCCCTCCCACTGGCCTTCCTGTAAACACATGGCTCATCCTCATTCTTGATAAAATCAAATGATTTGATTGTATTATCAAAATGAGTATTCCAACTTTGAGAAGATTTCTTCAATTCGTAGATTGATCTATGCAGCTTGCAGACCTTTTGATCTTCATCATTAGAAGTGAAACCCAAAGGCTGCTCTATATAGATATCTTCCTCAAGATATCCATTCAGGAATGCAGTTTTTACATCCATTTACCATATCTCATAATCATGATATGCTATAATTGCAAGCAATATACGGATGGATTTCAACATAGATACTGGTGAAAAGGTTGTTACCTAGTAAGCAACCTAAGAGGGGGGGTGAATTAGGTCTCTAAAAATTATTCGATGGAATGCAAGAGTGTATGATCCAATCCAACAATTTTAAACAAAGTACTATGAATGCAAATGAAGTGCTCTTTAGTAAATGTTCAGTGGAAATATAAAGCAATAAAAGTAAGAGAAAGTAGAGGAGACAAGCAATCACAAACACAAGGAAGTATAGTGGTCGGTGCTATCCAATGCACCTACATCCACTCCCCAAGATTCCCTTGGAAATTCACTATAATCTTAACCAATTATAGCCGATTAGTTTGTTGGATTCACTAATCAAAATGTGACTTGTTTTCACAAGGCTCATAAGTCAAAACCTCACTTGGTTTTACGGGCTAACTAAAAACCTAAATGGTTTTAAGGCTTACCACCAACCTTCCTTGGTTTTGCGGGCTAACCAAGAACCTAATTGATTTTCAAAGCCTCACTAATAACCTCCCTTGATTTTGCAATAGACTAATCAAGAACCCTTATAACAAATAAAGTTTTGAAGTAAAGAGACAATAAAAGCTTTCTAATAAAAAGTGGGTATCTCTTTGAAGCTCGTTGTTGTGATGCTTTCAACTTGATGAAGCCACTTTAATTGCTCAAGAAGGATTGATCTTGAATGCTCTTGAAGGCTCTTGAATGCTTTAAGGCTTTTTCTTGCTTGAACGTGGTTGAACTTAATGAATAGGAGTGAATGCTCTCTTTTCTTTCTCTTTTGTTCTTCTTTTTTCAATCTCTTGTATTTTGATTTGATTTGAATCATATAAATACCTTTCGAAGGCTAGTTCAGGCTGTGAGTCGACATTTCAGGTCGACACTTAAACTTCTTGAGTTGACACCTAGTTCAAAAATTTTCATTGTAGCTTTCTGGAAATCTCAGATGTGTTTACACTTCATCAAGTGAGTCGACACTTTGAGTTGACACTTGGCATCCGTGTGTCGACACTTCACCAGATCTTCATTTTCATCAAGTTCTGTGATCCAAAAATCTCAGACGATGAGTTGATTCATGTGTCGACACTTTGAGTCAACACTTCAAGTTCATGTGTTGACAATTCAGCCATGCCATCTGAAACTTTCTTTGCATACCAGCTTGAGTTGACACTTCACTGTCAAATGTCGACACTTGGTATCATGTGTCGATACTTTGAGTTGACACTTCATTAGGACCTTCACATAAATAGCTGAACTTGTGCTAAATCAAGTCTGTGTTGAACTCAAGTATCCATTCAAGCAATTTTCAACTATCTAAGTCTTCTTTGAGCAGATCTTTCATCTAAATTTGGACTTCTTCAATCTACCAACATTGGTCAAATTAATGAGCACATTTTTCTATAAAAACATACTTCAAAGAAATCATTAGTGTTGCCCAGTAAGCAACCCAAGAGGGGGGATGAATTGGGTCTCTAAAAAGTTAAAATTTCTTTACTTGATACAATGCAATGCAATCCAATTCAACAATTAAATAAGCAAGGTACTATGAATTTAATTATAATGCTCTAAAATAAAAGTGCAGCAAAAATAAAGAGCAATAAATAAAAAGCAAGAAGAGAGATCAATCAACCATAAAGATCAAGAGATATAGTGGTTCGGTGCTATCCAATGCACCTACATACACTTCCCAAGCTTCCCTTGGGAATTCACTATAATCACACCCGATTACAGTTGATTAGTTTTGCAGGCTCACTGATCAAAAACCCAACTTGTTTTCACAAGGCCAATAAGTCAAAATCTCACTTGGTTTTACGGGCTAACCAAGAACCTAAACCTCCCTTGGTTTTCCAGGCTAACCAAGAACCTAATTGGTTTTCAAAGACTAACCAATAACCACCCTTGGTTTTCCAGGCTAACCAAGAACCTAAGTGGTTTTGTGGGCTAACCACCAACCTAATTGATTTTCAAAGGCTCACCAATACCCTCCCTTGGTTTTTCAATAGGCTAACCAAGAATCCTTACAACAAATAGAGTTTAGAAGTAATGAAACAAAGTAAGCTTTCTAAAACAAAGTGGGTATCTCTTTGAAGCTCGATGTAGAAGTTCTTTAAGCTTGTTGAAGCCCCTTGAATGCTCGAAAATAGATGATCTTCAATGCTCTTAAAGGCTCTTGAATGCTTGGAGGCTTACTTTTGCTTGAGAGTGGTTGAATATTCAATGAATAGGAGTTAAAGCTCTCACTTGAATGCTCTTTTCTTATTCTCTTCAATAATATTCAATAGTTTCATTTTTGATTTGATTTGGAACATATAAATACTTTTCCAAGGCCTCAAATCTAATTTCTAGCCATTAGACTTGAAAAACTAGCTATTGGAGGACAAAATGGGCAAGTTCTGTGTTTAAAAAACTAGCCATTACTGTTCCCAAAACTCCATGTGTCGACACTTCAGGCTTTGAGTCGACACTTCCTGTCGACACTTAAACTTCTTGATTCAACATCCATTTCAAATATCTTCAATCTAATCTTCTGAAAATCTCAGATGTGTTGACATTATCTTAGGTGAGTCGACACTTTGAGTCGACACTTTTTTTTCATGTGTCAATACTTCAGTAGTTCTTCAAATCAGCAAGTTCTGTGGCTTGAAAATCTCAGGCGATGTATTGATCCATGTGTCGACACTTTGAGTCAACACTTCAGGTCCATGTGTTGACACTTCAGCCATGCCATTTGAAATATCATTGCATACTGGCTTGAGTCGACACTTCACTTCCATGTGTCGACACTTGGTATTATGTATCGACACTTTGAGTCGACACTTAACTGAATTCTTCATAAAAAAGTCTGAACTTGAGCTGAAACACATTTCTACTTAACTCAAATATCCAATCAAGCAATCCTTGAGTTTCCAAGTCCTCTTTGAGCAATTCTTTTCATCCAAACTTGGTTTCTTTAAACAAACAAGCTTCTTCAAATTATGAGCACTTTTTTCAACAAAAACATACTTCAAGGAAATCATTAGTACTCAACTTATACTTAACCATTTTGCTTATCATCAAAATTAATAATGGAGTGAACAATTAATACTTAACTTATACTTAACCATTTTGCTTATCATCAAAATCAACAATGGAGTTAACAATCTCTTCTTTTTTGATGATGACAAAACCTTTAAGTATAAATTGCATAAAAAGCTTTCAAAAGAACTTTTCAAGGTGTGAAGAGCTAATTGCAATAGGTGTATCAAAGCAATTGCAATATTGAAAGGATGTATCAGAGTAAGAATATTGTAATGGTCAAGAGTATGAGAGCTTGGGATATATAAGATATAAACTCATGTATCGTGATGCTCTAAAAGAAAACATGCTCAAGAGAAATAAATTCAGCAAAAGACGAGACTCCCCCTAAATAGATGATTCAAAAAATTGTAAACATCTTTTTAAATATCTAAAGAAAAGATTTGACATGAAATTTAATTCAAAATAGATTTTCAATACAAAGGAGCTATTGCTCTCCCTTACTTAATGAATTTTGTAAAGAATTTTCAATTTAAGCTCAAAGAATTCTCAAAAGAATTTTTAAACACAAATTTCCAAGCACATTTATACTATTACTCTTATTATTCCACTGCACATTTATACTTTAGTCTTATTACTCCCCCTTTTTGTTATCATTAAAAGGATAGGAAGAGAATAGTAAGTCATTCAAGATATAACATTGAAGTACAATATAAAACTCATTTATCCATTCATTCATGAATAAAGGCAATGAAGTACTAAAGGAAGTTAATACATTTCATTCATTTGAGATCATAACATGTAGTACAATATAAGATTTCATATAATGTCAGAATTTGTACATAAAGAGAATATCAAAACATACAAAAAGGTGCAAAAAAGTAAACTAACTAATCATAAAAAATATCCTAATCCTCATCCTCATCCTCAGAAGATCCGATCTTAATTGGTCCTGTATCAGTGAAAGAACAAGCTTTGGGCCACATCGATCTGAGATCACGAAGATGGGTCCTGGTCAGTCATGAAAGAGTACGACGACCACGTCCTCTGCATCTAACATATGTCCTACCTCTAGCTGAAATAGAAGAGGTAGAGGCTATGTCATCAGCAGGAACAGAGCAGATCAAAGCGATAGTCTCTACAACTGTCGGATGTGGTGTATGATCAAATGATGGATCGAAATCATGATAATGAAAGCCAGGCATGTAAAAACCTAGCTCTCGAATAAGAGAGGATGTATATAGGATAGGTGTATCAATTATGGGTGTGTCAAAAACTGGTGTATCAACTGAACAAATGATAGGCATATCAACGATAGGCGTATCAGCTGAAAAATCAAGAGGTGTATCTGTAATCAGTGAGTCAACAATAGGAGTATCAATAATGGGGTAATCAATGATAGGTGAATCAATAACAGGTGAAAGAATAGGTATAGGATCATGATCATTGGATCTGGATGGTGGAGTGATAGAACAGGAGTCTGAGTGGATGAACTAGAAGGATCATGAATGAGACTCCTAGGCAAGTTTACTGCCACCTCTGTCGCTGGCTTTGACATCAAGTCTGGAAAGTCGAAACCATCAGAGTCAGTCTCCTTATCATCACCATCATCACTATCATCCATAACTGGTGCTAGGGCAGGTGGAGCTAGAGCAGAATCTAGAACACTCCGAGAAGAGGGTATAGACAATGCAGATAAGATAGCGAGATGCCATCACTCAATCCTCTGTGGCTATCTCTTGTCTCCATAATAAATCTATCAAGTCGTTGTCTAATAATCAAGATATCTATCTCTATGCGACTGACTCTATTCAACAAACTCTCCAAAGCTCCTAGAGCATCTGACTGAGTTGGCTGAGGCTGAGATGTAGGCTCAGACTAAGAAGTAGACTCTGGCTACATAGCTAGCTCAGGCTGAATCTTTGAAAGAGGTGCCTTTGAGGGTCCTGCCTCGCTGGAGAATATACGCTCCTCCTTAATAGCATCATCATCTCTGTCATCGGCCTAACCAGATACTCTGCATCTCCACTGACCTCTGAACAGCTGAAATCCCATCCGATATAGAGACATGATGTCATAGACATCAATATATAGGAGCATCTGGAAGGGCTCATCCTCAAAACTCACACCATACTCTCTGAATAGCAGAGTCAACCCCATCCCGCAGGGTGAGTAGAGTCTCTAACTTGTCGAAGCCTCCATCATATGATGTATCATGAGTACCGGAAGGCAGACGGGTGTGTGCTGAACCAATGAGACCATCACGAGCAGCTCTCTCTCAGTGATGTAATCAAAACGGTCAGTCTTCGATAGAAGAATCCGGGCAACAATGTGATGCAGAAGTCTCATCTCGGTAGATAAACAAGATGCAGGCACAGTGGTTCCCTCAGGCAAAATATCTGACTCGAAGATACACTGGAGTCCACTCACTCTATCAATCAAACTGTCAACTACTGAACCAGTCATCGGTATATCCCATACCTTGCTTAATATCTTTGAAGTCATGGGGATATCCCTACCTCTGACCTGAGCTAGCCAACCATCATGCCCACAGGCTAAAGATCAGTAGAACTCTCGTATGAGCCCTGAGTAGTATCTCTCACTCAGAGAGCAGAATGATGTCAGACCAGCATCTCTAATCCACTGACCTATCCTGAAGTGCTGCTAGTTGACAAAACTGAAATCCACATGGCATCCTCCGACAATCATCTTCGAGCTCATCTGACTAGAAGCAGTGAATAGTGGTCGAACGGGTGGATCTGGAGCTTTAGCTTCATGTCTGGCTTTGGTTCTTCATTCTTCTTCCTGATTAGATGGCTAAGGGCGATGGACAACCTATTTTCGGGGTCCCATTCCTCACAATAGGGATTTGAAAAAGAATGGAAAAGAAACCTAGGATTTCTAGGGTTCAAAACAGAAATGGGAGAGGGAATGTCGCTCAATCTGAACCAAAAACCATATAAGATGAAGAATCAAGAAGGTTTAAGTGAAGATTGGAGGGAAGGAATAGTTTGGAAGGAGTTAGGGCATGTGTCAGCTCAAGTGGAGAGGAGAAATGAAAGAAAAAACACTTCGGTTCACCCTTAACCTCGATCTGTAGCCATTCATGTGTCGACTCATGAATGTGTCGACACATTCAGGTATCGACAAATGCATGTATCGACACATCAACTTAAAACCAAAACTCAAGAGAATGAAGCACAGATCAAAATCAAGAGAAATATGATGAAACTCAATAAGATTAATGTCAAATTTGATCTATTTTGAGTCAAAAATTGGAAGATTTTCAATCAAAAGGATTAATGATCTCGAGTTCTCTTCTAATCATACTGAACCGATCTTCTTAGAGAGGCTTAGCCAAAATATCAGCTAATTGCAATTTAGTACAAATAAATTTAAGCACAACATCATTATTTTCAATATGATCTCTAATAAAATGATGTCTATTTTCAATGTGTTTACTTCTAGAATGTTGAACATGATTTTTAGTCAAGCAAATAGCACTGGTATTATCACATTTTATAGGTGTACTAGTTAACTTGATTCCAAAATCCTCAAGTTGTTGCTTAATCTACAAGATTTGAGCACAACAACTTCTTGCTGTAATATACTCAGCTTCAGTTATGGATAGTGCAACTGAAGTCTGTTTCTTGCTAAACCAGGATATTAAGTTAACTCCAAGAAATTGGCAAGTTATACTAGTACTTTTTCTATCTAATTTACATCCAGCAAAATCAGTATCAGAATATCCAATTAATTTAGTAGATGAATCTTTAGAATACCATAAGCCAATATCAATTGTACCGGATAAATATCTAGTAATGCGCTTAATAGCCAACAGATGTGATTCCTTAGGTTTAGACTGATATCTAGCACACATGCATACACTGAACATTATATCTGGTCTACTAGCAGTTAAGTACAATAAAGAGCTAATCATACCTCTATATAATTTTTGATCTACAGATTTACCATGCTCATCTTTATCAAGTTTACAAGAGGGGCTCATAGGTGTACCTATTGACTTAGTAGTCTCCATCCCAAACTTCTTTATAATTTTTCTTGTATATTTAGCTTGGTTGATGATAATTCCATCTTTAGTTTGCTTGATCTGGAGTTCGAGAAAGAAATTGAGTTCTTCCATCATGCTCATCTCGAACTCATCCTGCATTAGCTTAGTAAACTCTTGATAAAGAATGTCATTAGTAGCACCGAAAATAATATCATCAATATAGATTTGTACTACTAATAAATCATCAACTTTCCTTTTTAGAAACAAAGTTTTATCAACATGCCCTCTAGATAATTCATTTTCAATCAGAAATTTGTTGAGCCTTTCATACCATGCTTGAGGTGCTTGCTTTAAACCATAAAGTGCCTTGTGCAATTTAAAAACATGATCAGGATGTGCATGATTTTCAAATCTAGGTGGTTGTTCCACAAAAACTTTTTCTGTTATAAAACCATTCAAAAAAGCACTTTTATCATCCATTTGAAAGAGTTTGAAATTCATCAAGCAAGCAAATGCTAATAGTAATCTAATTGTCTCAAGTCTAGCAATAGGAGCAAAGATTTTATCAAAATCAATTCCTTCCTCCTGATTATAGCCTTTGGCAACTAGCCTAGCTTTATTTCTAACAATAATTCCATTTTCATCTAACTTATTCCTAAACACCCATTTAGTGCCAATAATGAAAACATTAGATGGTCTTCTATTAATGTCCAAACATTATTTTTATCAAACTGAATTAATTCATCTTGTATAGCATTTACCCAGTTAGGATCATTTTCAGCATCTTCAAAATATTTAGGCTCTACTTGAGAAACAAAAGCTATATAATCACATTCATTTCTAATTAAGGCTCGAGTTCTTATCCCTTTAGATGGATCACCTAGGATTAATTCCTTAGGATATCTATGATCATACCTCCACTCCTTAGGTAGATCTTGGTGCTTTAGATTGTCTTCACCTTTTTCATCTTTATCATGATCTCCTTCACTTGGCTAAGAGGGTTGATCACTCAATATCAACTTTTGAAGGTTATCAGCACCTGCACATGCATCAGAAGCATCCTCTTTTTCAGAGAATTTGTTAGCAGACTCTTCAAAAACAACATGTACAGATTCCTCTACAACTAGGGTTCTTTTGTTAAAAACTTTATATGCCCTGCTTGATGTAGAGTATCCTAAAAAGATACCTTCATCAGACTTGGCATCAAATTTTCCAAGATTGTCTTTGCCATTATTTAAGATAAAATATTGACAACCAAAAACTTGAAAATACTTTAAAGTTTATTTTCTTTGATTTCAAAGCTCATAAGGAGTTTTCTTTAAAATAGGATGGATTAAAACTTGATTCAAAATGTGACATGCAGTATTAATAGCTTCAGCCCAAAAATATCTTGGCAAATCAATTTTACAAAGCATAATGTGTGCCATTTCTTCTAAAGTACAATTTTTTCTTTCTACTATCTCATTCTGCTGAGGTGTCCTGGGTGCAGAAAAATTATGTTCAATACCTTTTTCATTACAAAAACTTTTGAAATCTTTATTTTCAAATTCAGAACCATGATCATTACGTATGCAAATGATTGAAGTACCTTTTTCATTTGAAACTTTTTGTTAAAACTTTACAAATACAGAAAATGATTCATCTTTATGTGCAAGAAAGAAAATCCAAGTAAATCTTAAAAAATCATCCACTATAACTAATCCATATCTCTTACCTCATAGACTGGATGTTCTAGTAGGTCCAAAGAAATCCATATGAAGTAGTTCTAGTGGCCTACTAGTAGTAACAAAACCTTTAGGTTTGAAAGACGTTTTAACTTGTTTTCCAAATTGACGTACTTGGCAAATTCTATCTTTTTCAAAACAAAGTTCCGGTAAATCTCTAACTAAATTCTTTTTGCAAAGTTTTGAATGTAGATACATACTAGTATCACCTAGTCTTCTTTGCCAAATCCAACTAGTATCATATTTAGTAGAATTCATTGCAACTAGGCATTCTCTATTAGGCAAAGATAGATCATCTGAATCTACGAATAAATATTTCTATGCCTTTTTCCAATGAATTGTACTCCATTTTTATCCAGACTAGCAATCATGCAATAAGAATATTTGAAAATAACTTGAGAACCTTTATCACAAAATTGACTAATACTTAAAAGATTATGCTTCAAACCTTCAACTAAAAGTACATTGCTAATATAAGTAGGAGTAATGTGAACCTTACCAATACCAATGTTTTTTTGTTTACGATTATCCTCGAAGGTACACTCCCTCCATTCATTGCTTCAAGAGAGGTGAATTGCTTCACATCTCCTATCATGTACCTTGAGCAACCACTATTAAGATACCAAAGTCTTTTGTTCTCCTTGGTTGCAAGACATACTTGCAATACAAATTAAGCTTTGTTTTTAGGTACCCAAGCCAACTTGGGTCCTTTAGTGTTAGCACTTAAATTGGTTCATTTTGGAACCCAATCTTTAACATAACAATTAATTTTTCTCATATTACATTGAAAAGATTTATGACCTTGTTTTTTACATAAGAAATATATTATACTAGATGATGCGGGTACAAAAAAGTTTTTGAAATATTTTTATTGTCCTTAGGGCCTATAACCTCATCCTGCTTTGTTTAAAATTGTTCTTTGGCTATTTAAAAGAAGATTTAGTTTTTCTGAACTATGGATAAATTTTTTAACAAAAGGTTTCTTTTTATCAAGCTCATTTTTATACTTTTCATTTTCTAAGTCCTTATTTTTCTTTAAAAGATCACCATTTGAAATGATAGTTTTGGGTCTTTTTAAAACTTCATTTTTCATTATTAGAGCATTGTTTTTCTTTTCTAAAACATATAGTTTAGTTTTCAAATTACTAACTTCGTTTAATAAAGAATTGTTTTCATGAGAAAAACTATTTGCATGCTTTTTCAGTTTTCTATTTTCAGATAAAATTAATTTGTAATCATGCATTAGTTCATCAAAAGCATTTTTTAATTCATCAAAAGTAAAATCTATTTCTATATCGAAACTTACCTCTTCTTTCTCTTGATGTGCCATGAGACATAGGTTTGCAATTTCAGCCTGTTCTTCTTCTGAACTGGAGTCCTCACTATCACTCTAGGTAGCCATCATTGCCTTTTTTCTTAGCTTCTTTCTTGACTTCTTTAGGAGAGGGCAGTCAAATTTATAGTGTCCCGACTTCTTACACTCGAAGCATGTAGGTATCTCCTTCTTCTTCTCCTTCTCCTTTTCCTTTTCTTTTTCTTTTTCTTTTCCCTTTTCTTTAGTTCGTTGGAACTTCTTCTTGTAAGGAAACTTTCTTCTCTTCATGGACCTTCTAAATTTTCTTGCTAGGAGTGCTTCTTCACTTTGATCATCTTCTTCTTCTTTGGACTCATCAATTGAGGATTCTTCTTGTATGGTAGATTTGAATGCGATCCTCTTTTTCTTCTTATTGATGTCCATAGATTTTTGCTTCAAATTTAGCTCATAAGTCATGAGCAATCCTACCAGCTGCTCCAATGGTAGCTTGTCAAAGTCTTTAGCTTCTTGGATGGCGGTCATCTTCGAATCCCATGATGTTGGAAGTGACCTGAGAATTTTGTTGACAAGATCAGCATTAGACATTACTTTTCCTAAGCTTCTCATTCTATTTACAATATTTGTAAATCTAGTGTGCATATCAGTGATAGATTGATTAGGTTCCATTCGGAACATTTCATATGTGTGCAAACATGTTCACTTTAGTATTTTTCACTTGATCGGTATCCTCATGGGTAACTTCAAGTGTGTCCCATATTTCCTTGGCGGATGTGCAAGTAGATATCCTATTGAATTTACTTGGATCTAATGTACAATAGAGAAAACTCATTGCTTTTGCATTGATCTCGGATTATTTAATGTCATTTTCATCCCAATCCTCTTCGAGCTTTGGGCTGGAAACACCATTAACCACAATCGAAGGGATATGTGGACCTTTATCAACTACATTCCATAAGTTATAATCAATTGAATGCATATATATTCTCATTCTAGTTTTCCAATAAGTATAATTTGATCCATTGAAAAATAGAGGTCCGTTTGAGGCTTGTCTCTCAACACACTAGTACCAATAGGAGCTACCATAAATCTTTACTCAAGGCGGTTAGACCTATAAACTGAGAACAGGGCTCTGATACCTCTTGTTGCCCACTAAGCAACCCAAGAGGGAGGATGAATTGGATCTCTAAAAATTATTTGATGGAATGCAAGAGTGTGTGACCCAATCCAATAATTTTAAACAAAGTACTATGAATGCAAATGAAGTGCTCTTAAGTAAATATGCAGTGAAAATATAAAGTAATAAAAGTAAGAGCAAGTAGAGGAGACAAGCAATCACAAACACAAGGAAGTATAGTAGTTTGGTGCTATCTAATGCACCTATATCCACTCCTCAAGATTCCCTTGGAAATTCACTATAATCTTAACTGATTACAGTCGATTAGTTTTCTGGGCTCACTAATCAAAACCCGACTTGTTTTCACAAGGCTTACAAGTCAAAACCTTACTTGGTTTTATGGGCTAACCAAGAACCTAAATGGTTTTAAGGCTCACCATCAACCTCCCTTGGTTTTACGGGCTAACCAAAAACCTAATTAGTTTTCAAAGGCTCACCAATCACCTCCCTTAGTTTTGCAATAGGCTAACTAAGAACCCTTACAACAAATAAAGTTTTAAAGTAAAGAGACAATAAAAGCTTTCTAATAAAAAGCAGATATCTCTTTGAAGCTTGTTATTATGATGCTTTCAACTTGATGAAGCCTCTTTAATCACTCAAGAAGGATTGATCTTGAATGCTCTTGAAGGCTCTAGAATGCTTTAAGGCTTCTTCTTGCTTGAAGGTGGTTTAACTCAATGAATAGGAGTGAATGATCTCTTTTCTTTATCATTTGTTCTTCCTTTTTCAATCTCTTGTATTTTGATTTGATTTGAATCATATAAATACCTTTCTAAGGCCTCAAATCTAGTTTCTAGCCATCAAACATGAAAAACTAGCCATTGAGAGTCAAGAGGGACGAGTTCTACATTTGAAAAACTAGCCGTTACTGTTCCCATAACTCCATGTGTCGACACATCAGGCTGTGAGTCGATACTTCAGGTCGATACTTGAACTTCTTGAGTCGACACCTAGTTCAAAAATCTTCATTGTAGCTTTCTACAAATCTCAGATGTGTCGACACTTCATCAGGTGAGTTGACACTTTAAGTCGATTGTTAGCATCCATGTGTCGATACTTCACCAGATCTTCATTTTTAGCAAGTCTGTGATCCAAAAATCTTAGACGATAAGCTGATTCATGTATCGACAATTTGAGTCGACACTTCAAGTCTATGTGTTGACACTTCAGCCATGCCATTTGAAACTTTCTTTGCATATCGACTTGAGTTGACACTTCACTGTCATGTGTCGATACTTGGTGTCATGTGTCGACACTTTGAGTCGACACTTCATTGGGATCTTCACATAAATAGCTGAACTTGCACTGAATCAAGTTTGTGTTGAACTCAAGTATCCATTCAAGCAATCTTCAATTGTCTAAGTCTTCTTTGAGTAGATATTTCATCTAAACTTGGACTTCTAAAATCAACCATCATTTGTCAAATTGATGAGCACCTTTTTCTATAAAAACACACTTCAAAGAAATCATTAGTACTCAACTTATACTTAACCATTTTTCTTATCATCAAAATCAATAATGGAGTGAACAAAGGTATCATGATAGTCAATGCCTTCACGTTGACTATACCCTTTCACCACCAACCTTGCTTTAAAGGTCTCTACCTTACCATCTGCACCTATTTTTTTTTTGTAGATCCATTTACAACCAATAAGTACAATATTCTCTGGTGGATCTACTAAGGACCAAACTTAGTTAGAATGCATTGAATCAATTTCTGACTTCATAACATTCAACCATTTCTCGGAGTCAATGTCTGACATCGCCTCATTATAAGTCTTAGGATCAATCAATTGATCCTTGTCCCCGACAAGAAACATTTCTTTTATATCCTTTGTAAGCATACCCAAGTACCTTTCAGGAGGTTTGGAGACTCTAATAGACCTACAAGTTGGAAGGGCATTTATGTGTATTGGTTGATTAGGTTCGATCTGTTCTACAGCTGGCTGCTGTTCAGAGACTTTCTCATCAAGCTCAATTAACCTCCCACTACCACCTTCCTGAATAAACTGTTTTTCAAGAAATATGGTATGTCTGCTCATAATCACATTATAATCTTTTGGAAGGTAAAAATAATATTCTAAAGTTTCTTTAGGATATCCTATAAACAGAGCTTTCACAGATCTAGATTCCAACTTGTCTGCCATTAGTCTCTTGACATAGGCAGAACATCCCCAAATCTAGAAATGGGCAAGACTTGGTTTCTTACCATGCCAAATCTCATATGGTGTGGTAGGAACAAATTTAGATGGAACCCTATTTAAAATATAAATTGAAGCTTGTAGGGCAATCCCCAAAGAAACAAAGGCAAGTTAGTGAAGCTCATTATGGATTGGACCATATCTAAAAATGTCATGTTTCTCCTCTCAGACATCCCATTGAGCTGAGGCATACCAGGTGGAGTCCATTGTGAGACTATGCCATTATCCTTAAGATAACCTAAAAATTTTCTACTAAGGTATTCTCCTCCCCGATCTAATCGAAGAACCTTAAGGGTTTTATCTGTTTATTTTTCTACCTCATTTCTGAATTCCTTGAACTTTTCAAAAGCTTCAAGTTTGTATCTCATAAGAAACACATAACCATACCATGAGCAATCATTAGTAAAAGTTATGAAGTAGTACAAACCACCCCTGGACTGCACATCAAATGGACCACACACATCAGTGTGTACTAGGACAAGTAATTCTGTGGCCCTTTCTCCATGTCCTACAAAGGATAACTTGGTCATTTTGCCTTGAAGACATGACTCATAAGGTGGGTATGATTTAGAATTAACTAAATCTAGGATCCCATCCCTTTCCAGTTTGTTTATTCTATCCTCACCTATATGACCAAGCTTTAGGTGCCCCATGTATTTTTTATTTAGGTCATCTCCAGGACGTTTATGTCCTATGGCATTCACCTTAATTTTCTCGTTAATATACAAAGATGCATCATCATGCAAATGATAGAGACTGTCAATTAAAATAGCTTTTGCAATCAATTTATTTCTCAAATAAATATTATAAAAGTCTTTATTGAATATAAATTCAAATCTTTCCTGTGCTAGAACAGAGACAGAAATCAAATTTCTACTAGCTCCAGGCATAAAATAAGAGTCACTAAGTACTAATCTAATTCTTAAAGGTAATACCAGAGAATATGATCCAATGGCTTGAGCAGTAACTTTTGCTCCATTTCTGACATGTAGGACCATCTCACCTTCTCTCAACATTCTACTTCTTTCCAGGCCTTGCATTGAAATGCATATATAAGCACTAGAGCCGGAGTCTAAAATCCAACTGGAAGTAGATGAAACCATTAGGTTAAATTCAATAACAAGTATAGGCTTACCTTCAGAAGGTGCAACCTCCTTCTATTTCTTTAGGCTCTCCAGGTAGAGAGGACAGTTTCTTTTCCAGTGGCCATCTGTATTGCAATGGAAACATTTTTCTTTGCTAACCTTGGCTTTCTTGGGAGTGTCCTTTTTCTTCTATTTTCTTTCCTTCTTCTTCTTCCAAGTAGACTTTCTTTTGGAGGAAGACTGCTCCACAGAGTAAACAAAGCCCCTTGAACTCTTTAGGGTCCCCTCATTGCTTACCACAATGTTCAACAATTTAGGCAAAGTGTAGTTCAACTTGTTCATATTATAGTTCATAACAAATTGAGCATATGAACTAGTTATGGACTGGAGGATCAAATCCACCTGAAGCTCCTTATGAATAGGAATGCCCAGCTTCTTAAGGTGTTTGATGTCCTTGATCACTGTCAAACAATGATCGTGCATTGACTTCCCTTCACGCATCTTGTTATTGAAAAGCCTTTTCGGTACTTCGAAGCGTGCAATTCGACTTTGTTCACCATATAACTCTTGTAGGTGAATCAGAATCGATTTAGCAGTTGGCATATCCTCATGTTGGCTCTGTAATTTAATTGACATTGAGGCCAACATATAACACTTAACCTTATTATCATCTTCCATCCATTTCTCATATGCACTCGTTTGACGAGCATTTGGATGGTCAGGTAAGACACGGGGTTCCTGGTCAAGCACATGGCCCAACTTCTCAGAACTCAAAACAATTTTAAAGTTTATCAACCAATCATTAAAATTGAGGCCTACTAATCGGTTTATCTCTAGAATACAGACTAAGGGATTTGAAGTAGACATGGTTAACTGCAAGAGTACAAGATTCAAATTAGATGCTTTATACTTAATTATAAAAATTATTCTATGGTCTTTAAGAAATAATTTTAGAACTTTCACTATTTTCTTGGATCTCTCACACTCCTTATGGAGATGCAAAAATCCTGCGACTCTAGGTTTCTAGTGGGTGCTATGGCCCTATCGAAGTGCGGCACCTCACCGTATCAGGTTATTGGTAACATGCTATACCAATAAGTGGCCAACTCTTGTCCAATGTATCTAATACAAGTTATAGCTCTTGGTCACTAAATCATGGAACCTCAACATACCCATTTATTGGTCCAATCATTAGTTAAGTCAGATCCACCTTTCCTGCTAGACAAAGCCAACATTGAGTCCCTTAACATGCCCGTTTATTAGGCCAACCCCATTAGTGCCTAGCAATATCTCATGCCGAATATGGTGGTTATGTCTTCCCGATGCAACTAGACCACTGTAATGAGCCGAGAATAATCAATACCAGTAGGACACCCGCACACCTACAATGGTGGAAGACCTATGACTTAATATTTATTGGGAGCTTAGGTTCAGGTCTCTTCTAAATTGATCAACCAAATCATGACTAACTAATTACATTAAGTCAGTACAATATCATGTCTAACTAATTACATTCAGTCAGCACAATCTCATGTTTGACTAAAATTAGTTAGCATGGGTGAACTCAAATTAAAAGTGACCCTTTTGAAAACTTAATCAACCAAATTGTCCAGGTCAGTTTGATCCATGGCAGGGTTCAGCCAATTTACCCTCTTTCCACCAAACTAGTTGGTTAAGAAAGAGTTAGCCCCAATTAAAACCATGATAGAAACCTTCCTTAGACACCAATTGACTGACAAGATTCAATTAGTGATGCAGAACAAAAGCTCTGATACCAAAATGATGCAGAACGAATACTCCGATACCAAAAATGATGCAGAACGAATACTCTGATACCAAAAATGATGTAGAACGGATATGTGGAATGTGGAAGCAAATTAAAATTAATGTATTTCTTTTATATATATTTTCAGAAGTCGGCTTTGACTCAAAGGAAAGATAAACTAACGTTGAAAGATACTAAGAAATGACAAAAGCACAATTAAAAGGAGTGGATTATCAGAGTAACTCAGAAGTAGGATCGCTGGGGATTGAGAAACCCCCAGATCTAGGGTTCGCTCTGAGTTTCAACGAAACAGACAAAGTGAGAAGGGAAAGTTCTTGTTACATAGTAGTGATATCTCTCCATTTGGTGGAAAAAGACTCTCTCGAGCAGATTATTGGATCCCGGGAGACAAGGTATCTTCGCAATGGATCCTCCGATAATGGTCCTTGGCAAAGTTGGCCTGTTCTTGAACCCTGGATCCTGGAGAGAAGAAGAACAAGGTTAGGAACAAGAGACTCAGGGAAGAGAGTTACCAGAGTAGAAGAAAGGATGGGATCTGGAGGTCTTCAGCTGATCGGGAACTCCTAGGCTGTGGATTTGGGACTTCTTCTCCTGGATCTGCTAGGTGGACTCTGAAGCAGTGGTAGCTGACTTGAAGATGGCTGGACTGGGGTCCTGGTGGTCGGCCACCCTTTGGAAGAAGAACCTTGGAGATGGTGTAGAGGCTAGGGTTTGGTGGTGGTGGAGTAGAGATGGGTGGACTAAGCTAGGATTTTGGGGTTGGAGATCTCACACCTCCTCAAGGTTCCTAGGGAACCCGGATTTACTCCCTTACGGAGCTCAACACTTGAATACAAGTGCGGAAGAGAGAAACACAAAGTTACTCACAAAGAAATTGATTTCATTCATCAATTTTTTCAAGAGTTATATAGAGTTGAATATATAGACATAACAAAGAAATAAAATTTCATACACTTTTCATGTGGGACTAATAGGACTAACCCACACTTTAGGCATCAAATTCTCTTCCCAAGACTCCTTCCATGAGTGGGCAGCCCAAAAACTCCAAGAAAACTTGAAAATCAGCTCCAAATGGCAGGTTATGGGGGTGTCTCCTAGTATCTCTCCATGAATCAAGGATTTTCCCTTCATGGTTTGGCTCTTTTGGACACCTCCTAGTCTTGCTCCACAAGTTTAGGCTTCTTCCTTTCATGGCTTTGGCACTTTAGGAAACTTTTGGGTGCCTCCTTGATTTTCTTCCCAAGACATGCTCTCTTCCCTTTTATAACTTGGGTTTTTATGGAACATTGTGGGGCACCTCCTTGATCCTCTCTTCAAGAAAAATTCTTGCCATCCTGGCTTGGGTTTATCTGGAAAGAAGTTGGCTCCTCCTTGGATTGAGGTATCTTGATGGATTTCTCCCCCAAGTGGCGCATGAAAGAAGGGACCTGCTTTCTTGTGGTGTGGGCACCAAGGCACACTGGATGGAGATGTGGCGCCTCCTGGACTCTGGCGTGTGGCTGGGAGTGTGGCACCCACTTGCTTGGTCCTGGGAGAAAATGTGGCACCTTGGAGAAGACCTAGACCACTACTAGGACTTGTATTGAGTCAACATGACTCAACAAAATTTAAATTGCAGGGAAATATAGACTCAAACTAAAATTGAGTTGACCAAGTCAACCCTTATTACAAAACCAGAAAACCCTAATTCTTCGGGCAATGTCAATCAGAGATCCAGATGGAGGCCTGAAGTCTTCTTCTGAGTCTGGTGCCCGCACCAATTCTCCCGGGGTGGGAGGAACTCGACCCTGTCGAGTATGGATCAAGCTGGCTCTGGTATCTCTCCAAGAGGTCTGGGTCCAATTCTTGTAATTCTTCTCGGGAGATCCAAGAGTTATCAGAATCTGGCCATCCTTGCCAGCGGACTAGGTATCTTTGGTATCCTCGATTACGAGTAGAGATAACCTGATCATCCAGGATCTTTTCAATCTGCTCTTTCCTCACAGGCCAGTTTGTTGGTGGACACACAGGGTTGGGTTCACTCTCAAGAGCAGGATTAGGCTCAAAAAGGCTCACTAGGAATCACAGCTGGCTCTCTATACTCTACTAGGTTTGTAATGTTGAAAGTGGAGCTAATGCCTAGTTCTGAAGGCAACTCGAGCACATAGGCATTGGACCCTACTCTCTTCACCACTCTAAATGGTCCAGCTCCTCTAGCATGTAACTTTCTAACAGTTCCAGGAGGAAACCGTTCAGGCCTTAACCTAATCATTACATAGTCTCCCTCAACAAAAGTTTTGACTCGCCTTTGAGAATCAGCCAACTTCTTATAAGTTTCATTACTTAAATTTATTTTGGCATGAATTTCTTTATGCAAGTCCTTTACATGCTATGCAAGTGCATCAAGAGACTTGTGTGTGTGGACTAATAGTGAAATCAGATCAAGTGGTGTGTGAGGCTTGTATCCATGAACAATTTCAAAGGGACTCTAGCCTATAGACCTATTGATCGAAACATTATATGCAAATTTAGTCCTGGGCAAAATACAAATCCCAATTCCTAGTGCTCTCAATCAAACCAAAATCAGAGCCAAAGCCTAGTAAAGGGTCAAGAAAAACTAAACTAGACTGACGACGCATTCCTAAAGAATGGACTTTATTCCAAAGGAATCCTAGGTCTAAACCTAACAAACTAAGGCTCTCTAGGTTTGACCTTGGGTCGGAGGAGGGCATGCAGAGCATGAAAACTTATTATGGATGCCTAGTAGGTGCCATAAGGTCTTCCAGAAGTAGGTGGCAAACCTAATAGGTTCTAAGGAGTCTTGCAACATAGAGATCTCAGTAAAGTGTAATCCCATAGCTCTAGAAACATGAGAAGATTCAGGGAAGGGTAGGAAATAAGAATCAGAGTTTTGAGGTGGCTTATCAGAAACAAGAAACAAACCTTGGTTATTCAGGATGACCTTAAAATGAGGACATTGTTCTATAGGTGCACTCATCCAAACCTCATGATTTTCTCTAGGAGGGTCTACAAGTGCAAGTTCTAGGGTAGGCTGGGTGCTCCTAGAAGGTGGAAGGTTATCAGGAAGGTCTTTGGAATGTTTATCTAAAAAGTCCTCTAAGCTACTATCTTTTTCTTGTTCTTGGACCTTCTCAATGGGCAATTCTTGTGAACCCCTTCCTTCTTCACACTTCTCTACCAGATTTGACTCAGGGGTGTCTTCTTTGGATTCCTCAATGAGTTCAGAGGTATTCTCACTTAAACTCTCATTGGGTGCAATTTCCTCTTCCTGAACTTCCTCAAAAGGGTCTTCTCTTAGGGTTAGCTCCTGAATTCCTTGAGTGGCAGGGGTCCCCTCAATAACCCCATCAGGTAGGAGTTGGTTAATTGAATTATCGGGAGAGATATCCTCAAATTCTTCTTCTTCATATTCATCTATCAAACTTATGTCAGGCTCATATATTTCTTCCTTAATCTCACTGAAAGGTTCTAATCTATTCTCCTTTGATTCCTCTTTAAGTACGGCTCTGGTCAGGTCAACTAATTTTGGGATGGCCATGCCTAACTCCTTCTCAGTGTTATCCTTCTGGTCAAGAGGTGACACAAGTGGGAATTGACAAACAAAAGTCTGGTTCACTACGGGTGTCGGATCAATCGAAACTTGACTCAAGTTGGTAGAGGTTGGCTTTAAGTCCAAAGTACTTGATTGGTTATATCTTAAAGACCACTCATAGTCTTGGGCTTCTTGGTAGGCTCGGTCTAACTTATTGGTCTTTTCAAGGCATAGCTTCCTATAAATGTCTGGGTGTAACCCAACCCTAAACCTCGATGTGATCTGAGCTTCGATCTCAATGGTATTGCATTTCATGTCATACCACTGGAAGTCCTCGATATATTTAGACACAGGCCACCTTGTCACAATTGGTACCATTGGTCTAAAAGTCTTTTCTCATAGGATCTACCTAGGTACCTATCTCTCAACTTACTTTTCATATCTCTCCAAGTATATATTTCCTCTTTTCTTTGATAACACTCATGCTCAATAGCATACCAATGTGACCTAGCATGTTTGGTGAACTTGGTTTTGGCCAACCTAATTTGTCCTAATTTCAATATGTTAGTGCACTCAAAATACCGATCCATTTGTTCTTCCCACTTAATATATGTCTCTTGTCTTCCATCAAAAGTGGGTGCATAAGGTTCGGTGTTCCTAACAGGTCCCTTTTCTGAGTCAACCAAGTATGGATATAGGCTCCTAGGGTTATGCTCGGGATCATGGTATAAGGTCCTCCTAGGCTCCTGGCATGGGTGAGGTTGGGGCCTATTAAATTTTGGATCAGGGGTCCAATTTTGATGTCTACGTTTCTCAAGTCCCTGGGCTCGGTCTCTAAACTGGGCAAAACCCTCATTCATATCCTGACTCAATTTGGTCATACTTTCGGTAAGAGTCTTAATCATGGCCTCTAAATCAGGTTGGGTTTGACCAGGTTGGTAGGGTACTGCATTCCGGGTGGACATGATGATGCAAGCAAGCACACCAAATGAGACTCGACTGAAATGACTACGGGCTAACTAGACCTAGAGCCCAAACTAGATGCCCAATCAGAGTGGCAAGCTAGCCTGTAATAACTCGGGACTCAGCCAGGCAGGTGTAAGGGGAGTGTTTGGTCCCTAATTTCCAATCCTAGATACCAATCAGAGATTAGCCAGGTAGGCAGACCAGCACACAAGCCCTTTGGGATAGAATCCCTGAACCACCATTCTAGACACTGAGTACAAAGCACAAACAGAGTAACTAGACAAACTGACTCAACATTAGCCTAGACCCGACTTGTTGGTGTCCCTAGCCCACTAGGGCAAATTAAGTCTAATAAGTTTTAAAATTAGGCTTAGGATCGAATGAATGGGTGGTGGTTTTGGGCTAAGGAGAGGTTATCAACTCCTTCCCTTATCTTAGATGCTCAATTGCCCTTAAGATGAATTAGGAGATGATCACTCAAAAAAAAAACTGAAATGCAGAAACATAGAAATAGAGTTGCTGTAATTTAACTCTCAGAAATTTCATGGAAACCAATAAATCATAGTAAAATTACGTAAAATAGTTTCAATTATACTGGTTCTAGCAAAATAAAAATCAAATAATTTGGAGTTACCTGTAATGAGAAACAGTTATTAAAACATAGTAGTTACAGACTAAAAATAGAAAGCTTCCCCCGTTTACAATTCCTGCTACGAAGTTGTAACCCAGCGGATCCCCTACACGCCCTAGGAACACCCCGTGAAATGGGAAGAGGAGGCTTGCACCTTGCTTCGTTCCTAGGACCGGACGTCCTGGGGAGTCTACTTCGAGTAGACAAAGTAAAAAAGAGAGACACTCAAAACATGCAAGCAAGTCAGAAACCCTAGACAGGGCTCTGATACCAAAATTGATGCAGAACGAAAGCTCTGATACCAAAAATTGATACAGAATGAAAGCTCTGATACCAAAATGATGCAGAACGAATACTCCGATACCAAAAATGATGCAGAACGAATACTCTGATACCAAAAATGATGCAGAACAGATATGTGGAATGCGGAAGCAAATTAAAATTAATGTATTTTTTTTATATATATTTTCAGAAGTCGGCTTTGACTCAAAGGAAAGATAAACTAACGTTGAAAGATACTAAGAAATGACAAAAAGCACAATTAAAAGGAGTGGATTATCAAAGTAACTCAGAAGTAGGATCGCTGGGGATTGAGAAACCCCCAGATCTAGGGTTCGCTCTGAGTTTCAACAAAACAGACAAAGTGAGAAGGGAAGGTTCTTGTTACCTAGCAGTGATATCTCTCCATTTGGTGGAAAAAGACTCTCTCGAGCAGATTATTGGATCCCGGGAGTCAAGGTATCTTCGCAATGGATCCTCCGACAATGGTCCTTGGCAAAGTTGGCCTCTTCTTGAACCCTGGATCCTGGAGAGAAGAAGAACAAGGTTAGGAACAAGCGACTCAGGGAAGAGAGTTACCAGAGTAGAAGAAAGGATGGGATCTGGAGGTCTTCAGCTGATCGGGAACTCCTAGGCTGCGGATTTGGGACTTCTTCTCCTGGATCTGCTGGATGGACTCTGAAGCAGTGGTAGCTGACTTGAAGATGGCTGGACTGGGGTCCTGGTGGTCGGCCACCCTTTGGAAGAAGAACCTTGGAGATGGTGTAGAGGCTAGGGTTTGGTGGTGGTGGAGTAGAGATGGGTGGACTAAGCTAGGGTTTTGGGGTTGGAGATCTCACACCTCCTCAAGGTTCCTAGGGAACCCGGATTTACTCCCTCACGGAGCTCAACACTTGGATACAAGTGCGGAAGAGAGAAATACAAAGTTGCTCACAAAGAAATTGATTTCATTCATCAGTTTTTTCAAGAGTTACATAGAGTTGAATATATAGACATAACAAAGAAATAAAATTTCATACACTTCCCATGTGGGACTAATAGGACTAACCCACACTTTAGGCATCAAATTCTCTTCCCAAGACTCCTTCCATGAGTGGGCAGCCCAAAAAGTCCAAGAAAACTTGAAAATTAGCTCCAAATGGCAGGTTATGGGGGTGTCTCCTAGTATCTCTCCATGAATCAAGGATTTTCCCTTCATGGTTTGGCTCTTTAGGACACCTCCTAGTCTTGCTCCACAAGTTTAGGCTTCTTCTTTTCATGGCTTTGGCACTTTAGGAAACTTTTGGGTGCCTCCTTGATTTTCTCCCCGAGACATGCTCTCTTCCATTTTATAACTTGGATTTTTATGGAATATTGTGGGGCACCTCCTTGATCCTCTCTTCAAGAAAAATTCTTGCCATCCTAGCTTGGGTTTATCTGGAAAGAAGTTGGCTCCTCCTTAGATTGAGGTATCTTGATGGATTTCTCCCCCAAGTGGCGCATGAAAGAAGGGACCTGCTTTCTTGTGGTGTGGGGACCAAGGCACACTGGATGGAGATGTGGCGCCTCTTGGACTCTGGCGTGTGGCTGGGAGTGTGGCGCCCACTTGCTTGGTCCTGGGAGAAAATGTGGCACCTTGGAGAAGACCTAGACCACTACTAGGACTTGTATTGAGTCAACATGACTCAACAAAATTTAAATTGCTGGGAAATACAGACTCAAACTAAAATTGAGTTGACCAAGTCAACCCTTATTACAAAACCAGAAAATCCTAATTCTTCGGGCAATGTCAATCAGAGATCCAGATGGAGCCCTGAAGTCTTCTTCTGAGTCTGGTGCCCGCACCAATTAGGTTATCTGACGATCTGGGCTCATCACTGAGCCAAATTTGGTCTTAAATAATCGATTCAAATGAATCGATCTGACCAGACTACATCTAAAACCAATTTTGATCATACTTGACCTAACCCTAATCATTATCCGATTAGGTTAAGTGACTTGCTCAAAATCATATTAGGGTTACTTGTTGATCTAATCAAGCCCTAATTCCCGCAGCCCAATCTCTAGACCTAATTTACTCAACCAAAACCCTCATGCACCTAATTTGATTTTCTTAATCAAATCAATTTTAAAATTAGGTTTAAGTGCATGACATTATTGGCTTATGATCATGAATAATATTTAAGATTTAAACCCAAATTTTGTGCATCTCATACAACAACATACATTGATATGGCAACATCGATGATGTGAAGTGTATGTCAGATCCAGCTGGATGCCAGCGGTGCCACGTGGATTTTTTCTTTCGAAGTTTCCCACGTGTAGCTCGACCCGCGATCGTCCTCACTCGGGACGAGGCGCTCCTGCTCCTTGTCTAGGTGGCACCCCAAGATGGGTCCACCTTGATCGAAGTCGAGCCTTCCTCTGCCACTTCGCCAGGTGTCCGCCCAGGAAGGGTCCACCTCGGCCGAAGCTGGCAGCATATGCTCCCTTGCCAAGTGGCGCCCCAAGATAGGTCCACCTCACCGAAGTTGAGCCAGGCGCTCCTTCTCCTTCGCTAGGTGGCACCCCAAGATGGGTCCACCTCGACCGAAGTTGAGCCTTCCTCTGCCACTTAGCCAGGTGTCCACCCAGGAGGGGTCCACCTCGGCAGAAGCTGGCGGCCTCTGCTCCCTCTCTAGGTGGCACTACAAGATGGGTCCTCCTCGTCGAGGTCGAGCTAGGTGCTCCTGCTCCTTCACCAGGTGGCACCCCAAGATGGGTCCACCTCGACTGAAATCGAGCCTTCCTCTGCCACTTCTGCAGGTGTCCACCATGGAGTGGTCCACCTCGATCAAAGCTGGCGGCCACTGCTCCCTCGCTAGGTGGCACCCCAAGATGGGTCCACCTCACCGAGGTTGATCCAGGCGCTCCTACTCCTTCGCCAGGTGGCAGCCCAAGATGGGTCCACCTCGATAGAAGTCGAGCCTTCCTCTGCCACTTCACTAGGTGTCCGCCTAGGAGGGGTCCACCTCGGCCGAAGCTGGCGGCCTCTGCTCCCTCGCCAGGTGGTGCCCCAAGACGAGTCCACCTCGTCGAGGTCAAGCCAGGCGCTCTTGCTCCTTCACCAGGTGGCAACCCAAGATGGGTCCACATCGGCCGAAGTTGAGCCTTCCTTTGCCACTTCGCCAGGTGTCCGCCCAAGAGGGGTCAACCTCAGCCGAAGCTGGCGACCTCTGCTCCCTCACTAGGTGACACCCCAAGACGGGTCCACCTCGTTGAGGTCGAGCTAGGCGCTCCTATTCCTTCACTAGATGTTACCCCAAGATGGGTCCACCTCGGCCGAAGTCGAGCCTTCCTTTGCCACTTCGTCAGGTGTCCGCCTAGGAGGGGTCCACCTCGACCGAAGCTAGTGGCATCTGCTCCCTCGCCAAGTGGTGCCCCAAGACAGGTCCACCTCGCTGAGGTTGAGCCAGGCGCTTTTGCTCCTCCACCAGGTGGCATCCCAAGATGGGTCCACCTCGATCGAAGTCGAGCCTTCCTCTGCCACTTGTCTAGGTGTCCGCCCAGGAGGGGTCCACCTCGACCGAATCTGGCGGTCTTTGCTCCCTCGCCAGGTGGCGGCCCAAGATGGGTCCACCTCGCCAATGTCGAGCCAGGCGCTCCTGCTCCTTCGCTAGGTGGCACCCCAAGATGGGTCCACCTCGACCGAAGTCAAGCTTTTCTCTACCACTTCACCAGGTGTCCGCCCAGGAGGGGTCCACCTCGGCCGAAGCTGGCAGCCTCTGCTCCCTCGCTAGGTGGCGCCCCAAGACGGGTCCACATCGCCGAGGTCGAGACAAGCGCTTTTGCTCCTCCACCAAGTGGCACCCCAAGATGGGTCCATCTCGACCGAAATCGAGCCTTCCTCTGCCACTTCGCCAGGTGTCCGCCCAGGACGGGTCCACCTCGGCCGAAGTTGGTGGCCTCTGCTCCTTCACTAGGTGGCACCCCAAGATGGGTCCATGTCACTGAGGTCGAGCCAGGCACTCCTGCTCCTCCGCTAGGTGGCACCCCAAGATAGGTCCACCTCGATCGAAGTTGAGCCATCCTGATGGGGACCTCACCAGCACGGATCTCGAAGCAAGCACGAATCTTGGTGCCATGCGAATCTCAAAGCATATCCATAATAAATTTAGGATTTATCTTTTATTTGAAATTTGAATTAGGTTTTGGTTAGTTAGGATTTAGATATGGATAGGCTTATCTTATCCTATCTTGTATTTGAATTTGAGTCATCACTATCATTTTATCTTGTATTCAAATTCAAACGAGGGTTGGACAGGTCTATAAATACCACCCTCGGTCCTTTGTAAAAAGTTAGTTTTTAGAGAAAAGAATTAAAATTTTTTAGAAGAGTGATTCTTCTTGCCTTCGCCTTCGGGCATGGGCGTGATGCCCTAGTTATTACCCTTCCTATTCAATCTTCTTTATCCCCTCGTGACCTTTGAGATCCATCCTAGCACCTCCAAGTATCGAGGAGGGTGTAATGCCTTAGAGGTGAGAGATCTCTTCGTTAGTGTGAGTCCCAAAGTCCATGAGATTCAAATCCTTGTCTTCCATCCCCACTATTCCTTCGCCATCCCTAGAAAAAAAAATACCAAAAAAAAATAGTACCCTAATTTAGATGACTTCTAGGCTCACCAACGATCCTACCATATGTCCCCCATCAATTATGGTATCAGAGCTAGAAAAATTTGGGTACATTAGTATCTTTCCAAATTTTCTCTTACCAGCCGTCCCACCCTTCCCAGATTAAAAAAAAAAAAAAATCAGTTCTCCAACCAGTGCCTTCCCTTCCGTGACTCATCCCACACCCCACCAACACCCTGTTGCCACCGACGAACCCCTCCTCCCCACCGGCGAGGACCTCGTCCCCGTCCCACCCACTCCTCCCTCCTCTAGATCCGATCATCCATGAACCCTCCCCGGTTCTCCCACACCCGAACGCCCTCCTCCGGTCTATCCATCACCAGACATCCCCCACCGTTCCACCCATAGCCAGACCCTCCCTCCTTCCGCTCCTTCAACCAAACCTCCCGCCCCCAGTCATCTGACGTCTGTAAGCCTCCTTCGATTCCCATCGTTGGCCTACTCCTTCCTCCGACCGTCCCGACGCTAGGCCCGCCCTCCTGCGGTCCTCCCGTCGTCGGCCTACCCTCCTCCAGCCTCCCATCTTCAAGCTTCACTCCTACCATCCTCCTGTCGCCAGATCTCCTGCCTCCGGCCTGCCGCGATGCCGGAACACTGCTCCCCAGAGATTGCCGTCTTCTTCCCTGGAGATTCGCCACAACGCTATCTTCTTCTCCGCTGCTCCACGAAGCCTCTGCCCATTCCAAGCCTCTGCCCTGTTCCACGAAGTCACTATTTCGCCATCAACGAAGACAGCCCCAGGCTCGCCTACCTCCTGGTCCACCGTCACCCGACCGCCCTCATCCGATCGTCCCCGAGCCCGGTTCACCTCCCTACTCCTCGGGCTCATCACAGCAATTCCGGGAATCCCTGACGTCGGCCTCTTCTCTGGACCACCTCTCCTCGGAGATCTTGACCGAACACCTCCTTCCATCCAGTGTAAAGCTCCTATTCCAAGAAGCGTGCAAGAAGAAAATTCGACGATCTGTTGTTGAAAGAAGATGGGAATAGCTATTCTCGCTATTCCACACTTATCCCAGCCTTAATCTTGATTGGAATAAGCTGATTTATTTTAATTTGGGTTGTCATGTGTATCCTAGAGCCAGCCTAACTTGACGAAGTTGAGTTTTCCCCACCTCAGGAGAATGATGGGGACCTCACCAGCATGGATCTCGGAGCAAGCACGAATCTTGGAGCCATACGAATCTCGGAGCATATCCAGAATAAATTTAGGATTTATCTTTTATTTGAAATTTGAATTAGGATTTGGTTGGTTAGGATTTAGATATGGATAGGCTTATCTTATCCTATCTTGTATTTGAATTTGAGTCATCCCTATCTTTTTATCCTGTATTCAAATTCAAATGAGGGTTGGACAGGTCTATAAATACCACCCTCAGTCCTTTGTAAAAAGTTAGTTTTTGGAAAAAAGAATTTGAGTTTTTTAGAAGAGTGATTCTTTTTGCCTTCGCCTTCGGGCATGGGCGTGATGCCCTAGTTATTCCCCTTCCCATTCCATCTTCTTTATCCCCTCGTGACCTTTGAGATCCATCCTAGTGCCTCCAAGTATCGAGGAGGGTGTAATGCCTTAGAGGTGAGAGGTCTCTTCGTTAGGGTGAGTCCCAAAGTCCACTAAAGTCCATGAGATTCAAATCCCTGTCTTCCATCCCCACTATTCCTTCGCCATCCCTAGAAAAAAAATAGCAAAAAAAAATAATACCCTAATTTAGGTGACTTCTAGGCTCACCAATGATCCTACCATCTATCCTCCATCATAATCCTCTAAACCCATAAGGCAGATTTGAGCAGTCTTTTGATGCGGAACCTATATATGCATGCAATTATATTTTTGTATGTTTTTAGTTTAAGTTGTGAATCTAAATCCCGAAGAGCAGACCAAGAATCTAAGCAGGGGAAACTATGAAAGATAACAGACTAAAGAATGCAAGATAAGATCTAAAAAGCAACAGAAAGAGAAGGATCACCGAGGCTGAGAAGCCTCGGTTGGGCTAGTTTATCTACAATACGGCTACTGGTGGTAGAGGGGGTATACCTGGCAACGGTGGAAGTGCCTGGTGCAGATCATATGTGAAGAGATTGCTCTCACTCCAGATGCGGCCTGGAAAACCAAGCCAGAGACCCGCGGATACCCGACTTTCTACTCGATGGTCTGATTGCGGCCTGGTTGGAGCGTCAGATTCGTTGGAGTTGAGGGACCTGTAAACGACCTTCCAAGGGTTAGAAAACATAGAGGGGAAGAATAAATAAAGGAAAAATAACAAAGAAAAGTTGGGGATTGGAGTAGGCGACTAGGACTTTGGAGAGCAAGCTGGTGGCAGGAAGCAGTTGCAGGACACCGGGAAGAGGAAGGGCTCATACAGAATCCCTTCAAGCACACAGTAGGGTAGCACACAGCAATTGGAGAAAATTCAATTGTATTTCATATCAAAATTAGTTCTTCATACAAGAGACTAGGGTCCTTTAAATAGACTCTTAGTCTTGGCCCCCAAGTAAGGATAAAAAAGACATTACATAGGAATTTGAATCCCCACCCAACTCTAGCTAGAAAATAAGGAAAAAATAGGTAGAATAAATCCATAAAATTTCTCTCCCTCCTCTTGCCTTTGTCGGCCAAGGGAGGTGACCCTAGTGGCCGACCAAGGGTGGTGAACATAAGTCCTTGGTGCCACTTTCTTCTCTCTTGGGCCTGGGCTGGCCCAGAGTGCTTCAGGCTGCTACATTTCAGGGCTTCAAGGTCTCGGGCTTGTCTCCCGGGCTTCTGATTTCTTCTTTGAGGCTTGTGATTTCTCCTCCTAGGCCTTCCATGATCATCATAGCTTTAGTTGGGTTGGTCTTCACTTGACTGGCTTGTTCCTCACTTGTATGAGTCATTACTGGACATGTACTAAACTCCAAAAAATGACTAGCTCAACATGAGCTGACTAGTACAGGACTCAAGTGATAAAAAAAATAACTTAGATGAACTAAGCTTTATTTCAAATGGACTTGAATATGACTAAGTAATCCACAGAGGGTTGAGAAGCCTCTATTTTATTCTTGTGCCTCTGGTGTCTGCACCAATTCTCCCGGGATGGGAGGAACTCGATCCTGTCGAGTGAAAATCAGGCTGGCTCACATATCTCTCGAGGAGGTCTGGGTTGAGGTGTTGCAAGTCCTCTCGAGAAATCCATGAATTGTTCGACTCTGGTTGGCCTTGCCATCGGACCAGGTAGCATTGATAGCCGCGACCCTAGATCATTATGGCTTGATCATCCAGGATACACTCGATCCGTTCTCCTCTCTCAGGCCAATTTATTGGTGGACACTCTAGGCTAGGGTCACTCTCAATGGAAGGAATAGGTCCAAAGGCCTCACTAGGTATCACTGCCAGTTCCCTGTACTCAACCAGGTCTGCGATATTGAAGGTAGAACTGATGCCCAAATCCGAAGGCAAATCTAACACATAGGCATTTGGTCCAACCCTCTCTATCACTCTAAAAGGTCTGGCTCCATGAGCATGATGTTTCTTAACGGTCCCGGGTGGGAACCGCTCAAGCCTAAGCCTAATCATGGCAGAAACCTCTACATCAAATTCCTTAGCCCTTCTTCGGGAATTAGCCAATTTTTTATAGGTTTCATTACTTATGTTTATTTTTTGGCTAATGTCCTTATGCAAGTCTCTAATATGCTGTACAAATGATTCTGCAGACTCTGAGACTCGTGCATGAACTGGTAAAGGAATCAGGTCAATGGGGTGATTAGGCTTTTACCCATGGACTATCTCAAAAGGACTCTTGCCCGCAGTCCTATTCATTGAGCTATTGTAGGCGAACTCTGCTCTAGGCAACAATAGATCTTAAGTTCCAATGTGTTCAGCTACCAGGCATCTAAGGAGGTTTTCTAAACTACATTTCACCACTTCAGTTTGGCCATCTGTTTGGGGGTGGTAGGCTGTAGAAAACTTAAGCTTGGTCCCTAACAGGTAACACAGGGTTTTCCAAAAGTAACTGGTTAACCTAACATCCCTATCAGATAGATGGTCTTGGGTAGACCATGGAGTCTAACCACATTATCTAAAAAAATCTTGGCTACTCTAGACGCATCAAAGGCTTGGGAACATGGGATGAAGTGAACCATCTTAGAGAACCTATCGACCAATACAAAGATAGAGTCATGTCTCTTCTGGGTCTTAGGTAATCCTAACATGAAATCCATACTTAGGTCCTGCCAAGGGTGATCAGGAACTGGTAAAGGTGTGTAGAGACCAGTGTTTTGCTTTTGCTATTTTGCAACAGCACAAGTTCTACACTTGGCTACAATCTGAGCAACATGCCTTTTAAATCCTGGCCAAAGGAACTAGTCCTTTATCGCTAAGATTATCTTATTCCTACCAAAGTGACCAGCTAAACCTCCAGCATGGCTGCTCACCACTAGCAGCCGATGCCCCAACCCCTACCTCCGGACCAGAGCCCCATACCCCCCCTCCCGTGGCGCGTAAGGCTCATTGCCCCACCCTCCCTTTCCCCCATGATGAGTCCCGCGCCAAGGACCAAGTGGCCGCCGCCACCCTCGTCGACACTAGCCTCGGCCGCTCGGCTGGCTGCCGCATCCTGTCCGCCCCCCTCGTTCAAGTCTAGCCTGGCCTCGCTGGCCCCGTCCATGATGTCGAAGGCCCCGCCCCTGGCATGATGCAGCCTCAACCATCCCGCGCCCTTCCTCTGCACCGCCACCCCCTCAGATCATGCATGGCCCGCCGCCACCATTGAGGCCTGCGATGCCCCCTATCACTGCTCGCGCTCCCACCGCCATAGCCTTCATCACCATCTTCACCAACTGGATGCATGCCCAAGCCGAGCTCCTCCAGACGCACTCCCAGGTCGAGCCTCTTCACCCTGCTGTTGTCACCGGCCATCGCCAACTCCACTGTCGCCATGCCGAACCATCCTCCGCCTAGCCCCATCATCGACGAACACCCGCTGGACTGCTCTCCGAAATCTCCCCTGTTCCAGCTTTGGTCCGTGGAGAGGAAGTCCATCCACAGCACCATCATGAAGGCAATTGCCTTCATTGTTACCAACTTCAGATCTGCACAGACTTCAGGGCCACATGGATTTTAGAGTTATGGATTTTTGAGGCTGCATAGATCTCAGAGCAGCCAATAAGGGAAAAAAAATCAGTGAAAAAAAATTTAAAAAAAAGAAAAAAAAGAAAGAAAGGTAAAAAAAAAAGAACCTAGCCTGCTTTGATTTGTTTAGTTTTGATTCCATCAAACCCCTGAGAGTTTATTTTTTTTTATTTTATTTGAGTCCATTAGTCCTATGTCACTTTAGTCAAAGTGAGCTAATTGAGTCCTGTAATAAAGTGGAACATGTGAGTCCAGTTGAGTCCCTTTAGTTCTGTGAGTCTTTTGTTTCAAGTCAAGAGTCCAGTTGAGTCGTTCAAGTCAAGAGGAGAGGCATCAGACCAGGAGGTTCACCAGGCCCCCCAACCAGGCTGGCCTTCATGCACCCGGGCCCTTTCATGCTGCCAAGCTCGTAAGAGAGAGCTCCAATCCAAAACAAGCCCACTGTTGACCAGGTCTACCAGGGTTTCTTGGCCCATAAGTTAGGGTTTCTTAGCCCTCAAGTCATGTACCTTGGGGTGAATCTATATATACCCCACCCCCTCTTGTATTTTTTAATGAATGATGAATGAATTTTTCTTTAGTTATGTGTGAATTTTTTAGGGTTTCTTTTGTGATCCCTAGGGCATCTGTGTAAGCCCTTTTCTATGTGCTTGTCCTCCACGGGGAATCTGTGTGAACCCCAATTATCCTTCACCTTCTTTTTTCTTTTTCCCTACAAACCCTAATCTCTGGTGACTTCTACACTCACCAGCGATCCACCCTGATCTTTGTCCTGCATCATCTTTGTTGTATCTTCATCTTCTTTGGTTGATGTAGATTCATCACTATCGCTCCATGCCACAAGCATTGCCTTCTTTTTTTTCTCTTAACCATCTTTTTCTTGATCTCTGGACAATCAGGACGTATGTATCCTGGTTTCTTACATTCATAACAAATAGGAGTTTGATCCTTGTCCTTTTCCTTTTCTTTGTCTTTTTCTCTTTCTTTTCTAAATTCTCCTCTTCTGAATTGCTTTCTCCATCTGTTAGTCCTTCTTCTGTCCATAAATCTTTTAAATTTTCTCATAACTAGGGCGTATTCGTCATCTTCAATATCATCATCTGAAGTTTCTAAATCTTCATCTTTTTCTTCTTCAGTTGCTTTAAATGCTATAGCCCTTTTTTTTTTTTGATTCTTCTTCTGTTCTTTGCTACATGGCTAGCTCATGAGTGATCAATGATTCCAGCAGCTCATCCAATGGTAGGGTGTTTAAGTCCTTTGCCTCTTGAATAGCTATAAATTTTGCTTCACATTTATCTAGCAAAGATCTCAAAACCATTTGGACTAGATCAGCATTAGTATAAGTCCTACAAAGTCTTTTAAGACCTTTTATGATATTGGTAAACTGTGTATACATAGCATATATAGTTTCACTCGGATCCATTTTAAACAATTCATAATTGTGCATAAGAAGATTGATTTTTGAAGTCTTGACTTGTGATGTGCCTTCATGTGTGATCTCAAGCTTATCCCAAATTTCTTTAGCAGAATTGCAAGTGAAAATTCTGTTAAACTCATTTGGGTCTAAAGAACAATAAAGTAAGTTCATGGCTTTGGCACTCAGCTCGGCAAAATTCATGTCATTCTCATCCCATTTCTCTTTCGGTTTGGGAACCTCAATATCATTAATTCTAATAATGGGTATGTGAGGTCCTTTTAGAATTATTTTTCATAAATTAAAGTCTACAGCTTGAATGTATATTTTCATCCTAGCCTTCCAATATGTGTAATTAATTCCAGTGAAAAGTGGAGGTCGATTTATGGATTGGCCTTCAGCCAAGGAGGTGTTCATGGGATGTGCCATCAATCTTTACTCTAAGAAATTTTCAGAGACCCTGCTCTGATACCACTTGTTGCCCAGGTGGCTTCCCAAGAGGGGGGTGAATTGGGATTATAAAAACTTTAGCAAGTATATGCAATTTAAAATCCTTTTAGTGTTATGGTGTACAATGCAATGCAGAAGCAAGTAAATAAATGCAATGAAGTTAAATAAGCACAATCACAAACACAAGAAATTTTGAGTGGTTTGGAGCAACCCACTCCTACATCCACTACCCAAGAACCACTTGGAATTTTCACTATATCCCCCCCCAGAATGCAATCGGATTGTTTAAACAGGCTCACAATCCAAACCTCTACACTTTGGTTTTACCGGGATCACCAAAGAAAACCCGCACTTGGTTTTAACACAGGCTGACTAAGAACCTAAATACCTTTGGTTTTTAGAACTGGTTTCACTAAAGAAAACCCACACTTGGTTTTATGCTAGGATCACCAAGAAATCCAAACACACTCTCAAGACACAGCCCCTTGCTGTTCTTAGAGAGAAAACAAAATAAATCAAATATATAAAGCGACATTACAACAAATCAAACTTATTTGAGTGTTGCTGATAAAGATCAAATTGAAGCCTAGCTTTAAATGCTCTTGAATGCTCTTCAAGTGGCTTCTTTACTTCTTCAAAAGGTTGGATTCAAGAATGAAAATCAGTTAGTGAAGCTTTGAATCCTTTCTTGAATGCTCTTGAAGTGGGTTGGTGAAAGACTTGAAAACTCCTTAACTTCCAAAGAATGATCAATGAATAATCTATCAAAAATTGTTTAAACCATCACAAAAACTATCTTTTATAGCCTTCAATCAAAACTAGCCATTGTAGGGCCTAGGGAACTGAAATAGAGCTGTTGAAGGGCTTTTGGAGTTCAAAAATGAGATTCTGTAAGTAGTCATTAGACTGCAAAAACCCGTCACTCGAGTTGGCTCGAGAAGCATGAGTCGACTCTAAGTCTCAAACAACCCAAATAAAAGTTCTGGGTGAGTCAACTCTTCTGGGTTGAGTCGACTCGAACTCTTAGTCAATGGAAAAATAAATTCTGCAGGAGTCGGCTCTTCAAGGTTGAGTTGGCTCGAAGTCACAGTCACCAACAACATAAACTCTGGACATGTTCGGCTCTTCTATGCTTGAGTCGGCTCAAGGTCTCAGATATCAAAAACATAAGTTCTTCATCGAGTCGACTCTTAAGGCTCGAGTCGGCTCAAACTTCTAAAACTCTAAAATTTTTGTGCAATGCCAAAATAGGAGTCCTCTCTTGGTCAATGAGTCGGCTCTTGCAAAAAAAAAAATTTATGCTTCAAACTTCTCCAAACTTCTTCAATTCAAGAAACTAACAAGAGCAAGTCTTCCAAAAAACTTCAAAGAGCTTACCAAACATGTCTAACCTACTTGCACTCATTTTTACTAATTTAGAGCCCTTTTTACAAGATTACAGGGATGAAAAATTAGGGCTTTACAACTTGAAGTGCACATGAGTTCATACAATGTTGGAATACATCTCAACAAGATAGAAAACCAACTGATATAAAGATACATACTTTCCTGCAACATTTCTTGAGTAATTGAAAGAATTAGTAAAGAATACGTGCTCCAATATTTTGTAATCATCAAAATCATTCCAGGGGTCAATAGATTGGATTATACCTGGGGTGCCATGGGCTTCACTTGAATTGGACTTCTAGGCTTTTGGCACCTGGAAGGGAATATTCTATGGTGGCCCTAGAATCTTCATATATGAAGGCCTTGTGGGCTTCTGTTATGGTGCTCCTCCTTTTGTATACACTTGGACTGGACTAATACAATTTATAGGACTCGATTGGACTAGACTGGGGTTGAGATAACTCAACTTATTACAGGACTCATTCCAGGGGTCAATAGATTGGATTATACCTGGGGTGCCATGGGCTTCACTTGAATTGGACTTCTAGGCTTTTGGCACCTAGAAGGGAATATTCTATGGTGGCCCTAGAATCTTCATATATGAAGGCTTTGTGGGCTTCTGTTATGGTGCTCCTCCTCTTGTATACACTTGGACTGGACTAATACAATTTACAGGACTCGATTGGACTGGACTGGGGTTGAGATAACTCAACTTATTACAGGACTCACTCAAATTAGCTAACAAAACTCTCAACTAGACTAACTTTATTACAAAATTTGATTACAAAACTTGACACATTATTAAGGGTTCGAAAAATCCTAATCAATAAACCAAATAGGGCTCAACAATCTGTGTCGGATCCTGGTGCCCCCACCAATTACATCAACAAGTAAATAAAGGTCAACCTTATGGAAGGATAAGTCAGTGATTTTTGGAGAAAGATCTTCAATTGGGACCAAAGGGGTGAATTCAACCTAAGGGTGGTAGATTGAAAAGATCAAGTCCTTACTATTACTTTAGGTTTTGGAATTTCAGGACTAGGCTCTATGATTGGGTTCTCTTTTAGTGTTTCCTCAGGTAAGGTCTTAGGAGTAGGGTTAGGTTCCTCATGGTTCTCTTTTTCTAATGGTCCTTCCAGTATAGTTTCAGTCAGGGTACGATCATGGTCAACTAATTCTGGGTCTGTTGTATCTATTTCCTTAGTGGTCAAAATCCAGACTATTGATCCTCCAGTGATCTCGTGTTCTAATTCTTTGGCATTAATTAGATTCAATCCTGGTTCTTTTTCTCTCAAGTGACTAGACCCTCTTTTGATATTGTCTTTAGGTGGGGTCGAGATAATGACAATCCTCTTCTCATGGTGTGTAAAAGAACATTAGTTAGTACGGCGAAATAGGGTAGCATCATAATCATATAATCATGGTCTGCCTAATATGATGCTACTAACCCCCATTGGAATCACATCACACCATACCTTCTTGGTGCAGGCACCAAGATTAGACAAAGGCTCCTTAACCCTTTGTGGATCTCTGATTAGGGTTTTAATATGTTGGGTCCTATAATAAGGCTTCAAGCCTGAGTAATTTACTTTTGAGTCATGTAATTGGTTTCAAATTTTTTGTTTTAGTCATGTATCTTGGTCAATTTGGTCAAGTTACGGTCAGTGGGTCCTGTAATTAGCTGAATTGGTTCCCAAGCCCTAGTCAACTTGAAGATGGGCTCAAGATTATTTGAAGATGGGTCCATATGTGGGCATTCAAGTCAAGACCAATTGTTGATGGATCAAGCCATCTCTCCATGCCAAGTAGGAGCACCACTTCAGCTCATGGAGCGCCACTTCATCTATGCCACATGGCATGAGGAAGCGCCACATCGCCAAGTCACTTGGGCGACCAAGACATGATGGAAGCTTGTACACCCCATCACACCTTCCCTTGATCCAAGCCAACAACATCCCTTCTCCACTCCCCATATCAAGCCTTTTTCCAAAGAATCATGACCGGCCAAGGAAGGATCTTAAAATCTAATGAATATCCCTTGATTCTTGAAGACAACCTCCCCTCTTCACTCACCCAAATCAAGCCATTCCACCAAATCAAGGTCGGCCAAAGGGGATTTTCAAATTTGAAGAGATCAAATTCAAATTTTTGGGCACCCCTTAATGAAGACTTGTAACCATTTTTCATTTGAATTTTGAATGGGACCTAGGAGCTTATATAAAGGGCCCTACTCCTCTTGTAAAAATAGTTTTGATGAAATGAAAATTTGGGATGTTTCTTCTTTTTTTAGCCCTTGTCTTCTTAGACTAGGAACTCTGTAAGAGAGTGCCTTTGTCCTTCGAGACATCGAGCGATGAGAGGCCCTGAGTTACCTTCTTCCTTCGCAAGCCACCAATCCATCTTCAAGCTTGGATGCCCCTGGAAGATCCGCTTGGATGCCTAACGAGAAGAGCCCTTCTCGACCACCATCCTCAACTATTTTCCCCATCACTTCTTACTTTCTTATACCCTCTTCTTGCTATTTTCTAATCCCTTCACTTGGTTGCTCGTAGGTCCTCCTAGTGCCACGAATAGAGGAGTCCGTCTTCCTTGCCTTCGGGACCATTGAATGAAAAGCCGGCGAATCCGCAGGATAAAAGGCTAGATCTTCCAGGCCGCATCCATGAGTATGAGCGAACTCGGCATCGGGTGCATCTGAATCTTCAAGGTTTGCACTCCCTAGTCTTCTAAGTTGGTATTGTCTTAGAGCTAAGTCCTATCGGGGTTTCTCAATCTCAGGATCCTTTTCTTATCACAACTTAAGGGCTATGTTTGCATGCTAGGGTCTCTTATCATTATGCAAATCCCTAAATCTATTCTTACTTCAAATTCAAGAATCGATCAATTCCCTCAAATATAAAAACAATAAAAAAAATTAGTTGCATGCATATCATCTCTCTTAGTAGTCCTGCATCACTTCTCTTGGTAAGATTGAATTTGGACTGGGACCTGGCATTGTATCCTAATGGGAATAGATGTCGCATCAATCCAGGATACTTTATATGGGCTAGGATGTGGTACTGTGGGTAAGCCTAAGCTCTTGATAGCATTGGTAGATATGGCATTAACACAACTTCCACTATCTATAATAATCTTGTACACTTTGTCTCCTAGCTTAATGAAGGTCTATAGGATATTTGTTCTATGCCTGTCCTCATTCTTCTTGTTCAGAGTTAGAATACACCTAACTACATCTTGTAGATCAGATGATTCTATTGGCTCTTCATCATCTTCATATTCTTCTACTAAATCTTTCTCAGCTTCATAAATTTTTTCTTCAAATTCTTCAGTATTCTCTAGATTCTCTTCTTCACACTCTCCAATATGTAAAGCTCATACTGGGCATTCAGCAGCTAAATGGCATGCCTTACGACACCTAAAACATAGTATATTTTGATTCTTATCTTTTTGGACTATGGGTGCCTTTCCTTTGTCTTCCCTACGAGCTGGTTAGGAGGTAGGATTAGGTCGGCTATTTGGGAATTGGTTCATGATAGGTCTATTTCCAGGGGCATTAAACCTATTAGGCTCAGATTGGCGGGTAATGGGTTTTCTTTGAAATCGTTCACAATCCCTAGCAATCTAGTAGGCTTGTTTTAAGTCATTAACTTTTCTCAAGAATAATTCCCTCTGGATATCCTCATTTAAGCCAGCTCTAAATCTTGATAAGGTAACAGCTTCTGATTCAACTATACTACACCTCATAATGTACTTGTCAAATTTGGTTATGTAGTCATCCATAGATTTATTACCTTGAGTCAACTTTTGCCATTTATCCAATAATTTTTGCTCTTATGAGAATGGTAGATATTTTTTCCTAAGCTTTACCTTCATTGCTTGCCATGTGTCTAAAGGTAAAACACCTCTTTATCGATTCAATCGTTCTATGTTTTCCCAGTACAATCTCGCTTGTCGGACTAGCCTAAGCTTAGAAAATTTAATTTTTTCTCCTTCGACATTTTATACCATTCGAAGTACTGGTCCATGTCACTCTCCCAATATATATAAACCTTAGGATCTAAACTTCTCTCAAATGTCTACCATTCTAGTCGAATGCTCCTAAGGATCCTTTCTTCCAATCATTCACATCACGGGTTTGGCACCTAGGAATTGGGTCTGGGGTGACTTCCCTACGTTGGACTCTTGGACCTAGGGGAATGGGTCTAGGTGTCTTAGAACTTTGACCTGGGGTAGTGGGTCTAGGTGTCTTAGGGTCTGAACGAGTTGCATGGGATTCTTCAAGGTTACCTAGTCTCACATCCATCTAGTTAAACCTTGTATTAAGCTATCTAAATTACTCAGTTATAGTTCTCATAAAGATCTCCATTTTAGGGTCCATGGGTGGATTGGGTTAGGTTTGAGTAGGTTGATAGGGTGTACCTAACCTAGTTGCCATGCAATGCAATTACATAGAACTCGAGCTAGGGTTTCCTAGACCTAGAGCTCAAGTCGAATGAGTCAGCTCAAATTACAACCAATATAGCAATTACCCTATCCACTGGCTAGGTAAGAGGTGGGGTCGTGGGAGGCTCCCCCTGCTCTCACAGGTTCCTAATTAAAAATCATGAGACCACATAGGATGTTTGCCTCTGGACCTCTAGCCTTAGACACCATATTCAAGTGATAATCAAAGGATTGGGAGCACTAGCTTTCACACAATACTTGGAACCCGACCTGTTGGTATCCCTAAACTGCTTTAGATTTCTAATGGATTTTAATTAGGGTTAGGTTTGATGCAAAAGGTGGTTGTTGTGGGCCCAGGACAGGTGATGAAATCCTGCCTTGATCTGAGATAGTCAAGTGCCCCTAAGATTAGGTTAAGTATGATGCAATTACACGATATGAAACCCTAATATGTAATGAAGCTAAAATAATTAAAAACAGAAAAAAATAAATTCATTTTTTTATTAAGTTTTAGATCTAATTAATTTTAGATATTTGATCTCAGGATATCATGTCTGGCCATAGCTCATTATTCTCATGGGTCATGACAGTATACTTGCATATACCCGCTCAAGAGGCGTGATTTCCTTTCACCAGAAAAATAGAAAATAATTTTTTTTTCTATTTTTTTTGTGATTAGGTAGTAGATTAATAGAAGATTAACAAAAAATTTATTTATAATTTATTTATATTTTTTTAGGATGGGTTCTATGCAGTTTAATTTCAGCCTAGTCCTAGGTATGTAGAAATTTCAGAACTAGATGTTCAATCCTAGTTTAACCTCGCTCTGATACCAAAGATGATGCGGGACAATATGCAAAAATAAATTATTGATTTTAAATATAATTTCAGAGATTAATCAGAGATTATTTTTCTTCAAGATTTTGAGAATAAAGACTCAAAGCAATTAAATAAACAAGACTAGCCAGGTAGTTTTTGCTCGCAATATCGAACTAACAAAACTAGTTAGGAAAGAAGGATCGGGTGATTAAGAAATCACCTTAAACTAGGATTCTACCTCTCAATGGATCAGAGAATAAAGAGTTAGAGAAGGTTTATACTTTACCAACGAAGATGATTTTCCCTTTTGTTGTGGATCTGATTGGACTCTCTAGGATCTTGCCGAAGGACTTCTAGATTTTGATCTTCGAGCTTCGATCTTCAGCTCTACTGGTTCCAAGGCAAGAACCACCATCACGTCTGATCTCGATCACCTGCAATCAGTTTCAAACACTCAAGTTAGATGGTTGTAGAAAGAAAAAGAAGATGGAAAAGGAGGAAGGAAAGAGAGTTGGAAGATGGTGGCTAGGGTTTTCTGATTGTTGGATATATAGGGCCTCACACCCTGCGATGCTCTGAAGAACAAAGGAAGGGCCTCACACCCCATGATGCACACAATAAAGGAATTGATAGAATGTCAGCTTTATTTCATCAATAATAATTGAATTTAGAAGTGGGATTAATAGTGGTATTTATAGACCACCAACATGAGTTGTATGGGTTACAAAGTCTTTCTTTGATTTTCCTTGGGTAACAACTCCTTGAATCCTTGCTTCTGGTATCATGACTCTTGGGTTTGATCCTTCCTTGGACTTCATCCAGGCTGGGTGACATCATTGGATTGCTTCTTCAGGTTGGGCGCCAACATGGGATGAGGTGGGCGACATCTCTTGAAATAAAGTGGGCGTCAATCCTTTGAATTTGGTGATGAAATGAGGAGTCTTTCTTGCTTACTCCTCTTAAAATCAGCGATGCCTTGGATATGTTTTAAATGAGCGATAGTAAGAATGATGAGGCACTAATGCTTCATGAGATGTTGGTGACAAATATAGATAAGAGAGAGGATAGAGGTGAACTTTATCTCTTGTTGATTAGGATGAAGACTTCTTTGAAACTCTCCTTGATGAGTGTCCTTGGATACTTGGCCGACTTCTTTTGGAACTGGTGACAAATGATGAGAAGGGAATCTCATTTGTTGCTAATTCATAATTAGACTCCTCTCTTACTCATCTTAAAAGTGGCGACAACTTGGAATTGGAATTGGGCGACAAAAATGAGAAGAGGGATGGGCGGCATAAGGCTTGGACTCCTGCTTTACTTCTCTTAAATGGGCGTCAACTTCATTTCCATGTAGCCGACCAACACAAGTGACATGGCATGTGTTGTTGTCCAGGTTGATGTGGCAAATGATATCCAAATATAAGTGACATGTCATGTGATGATGTCCTGGATGATGTGGCAAATGATATCCAAAACTTGAAGAGGTGGCACCAAGAGGTGGTTGTCATGTGGCACCAAGAATGGGATGACGTGGTTTGGCACTTGGTGTCACATGGGGTCTTAATTGGGTCCCCTCTCATATTACAGGACTCAACTAATAATTACAAGACTTAACCAACTAACTAATTATAAAGACTCAATTGTAACTAATTTCAAGCCCAACTTGATCAATTGAAACCCAATTTGATAAAAAGGCATACCGACTCATAATTAAACCATACCATACTTAATTAGGCTTGCAAATACAAAACCCTAATTAAAATTGGTAAAAAGAGCTAAATAATACTCGACCATTATAACAGAATTTATGATTCAATTGAAATTGGAGTTTTTTTATATACTCAATTTCGGATCCAGGGGATTTCGCAGATGACTCAATTTTGAGATTTAGGGCTAAACCCAACTAAGCTAAAATAATAGAATTGAAGATAACTATTTACAAGTGATCTAGGATTTGGGCTTAGGGCTTCATTCACAGGTGATCCAAAGGAATGTGGGTTCGACTTGTCATTTTCTTTTGGCCCTGGTATCCTCACCAAGGAGCACAATATCAACCTTCATAAGGTTTCACCATGGAATCCACTCTTGAAACCTTGATAGGATCCATGACTGAGCAAATGAGGCAAATGAGCCAAACCATGACTGAGCAAATGAGGCAAATGAACAATACCATGACTGAGCAAATGGGGCAAATGAATAATACCCTGATTGAGCAATTTAGGCAAATGAACAATTAGTTTAACTGTTGATCCCATAAGTGATTTTGATGATAACCAAACATTGAAGCATGAACATTTATTGCTAACAACTCTTCAAGTGGTTTACAAGTTTTTGTAAGATGATTTATTTGTTCAAACTTCAACTCCTACATCTTTACTTCTTATTTTGAGTTGTGTTGTAATCTAATTTTGTAAAGAAGAATCCAATGAAAAAGTTAAGAAAAATCTATAAAAAGGGTTACTTCTATATGTGTGTGTACCTTAAATTTATTTTGAGTTGGTATGCATGAAAAGTGTAAGAGTGTTGGCAAGAGTTTTCATGAAGTTTAATTGTAAAAATCCTGAAGAAGTCACTCGAGCCGATCCAGTACAATGAAAAGCTGACTCTACCTCACGGCACGCAACAAGGACTCTGGTATACAACAATCCGAGCCAACTCGAAGCAATCCGAGCCGACTTTAGTAAATCTGAGTTGACTGGAATAAGTCCGAGCTGACTCTTCCCGAGTCTAGTTTTGAAATTTTTTGAGAACAAGCCAGGCAAGCCGGCCCAAACCAGAAAGAGTTGACTCTGCCAGACCTAATTTTGAAGACCCAAGAAAGTGAGCCGACCCGAACTGCAATGAGCCAACTCTTCCAGAGTAAAGATTTCAGAACCTGAGAAGAAGTTTGACGAAAGTTCAAGAGAGCCGACTCCTCGAGTTCAAGATTTTCAAAGATGAAAGTTCAAGCTGATCTAAGCTATAAAGAGCTGACTCGTTTAGAGTAAAGTTTTGCACCCTGAGACAAAGAGCCGACTGCACTAAAGAACTGGTGACTCGACCTATCCACTCGAAGGATTCGAGCTGACTCGAAGGAATTCGAGCCGACTAGAATATCGTCTTCAGGTACATAACGACTAGTTCCAGAATTTTTTTTTTGAATGCCAAAAAGTGCTCCAATGGTCATATGTCACATCCCAATGGTCTACAACATCTCAAACTATCTTGGAGTGATGGAAGACCTTATATTTGAGGGTTTTGAACTTCTTTGAATCAATTTTTAGTCCTCAAAGTTTTGAAAGCTTCATTGAATATCCTACCTACCAACAAGGAAAAGAGCACAAAGAGCATTCAGGTCAGTCTTCACCAACTCTGATCTAATGCTTGAAGCAATTTGGAAAGAAGCCACTGAAGCAATTAAAGTCCCTCGAAGCACATTCAAGTTGACTTCTCTCAAGCTGCACCAGCAACTATCCGACAAGAGTTTGTCATTATTGTTGCATTTATTTCAATTCATTTTTGAATTATTTGGGTTATTGGTGATCCCATTTGAAAAACCAAATAGGTTCTTGGTGATCCTTTGATAAAAACCAAGTGTTGGGTTATTGGTGATCCTGGTAAAACCAAGTTAGGTCTTGGTGATCCTGTGAAAACCAAGTTGGGTTTCTTTGGTGATCCTGTTTAAAACCAAAGGGTGTTGGGTTTTCTTTGGTGATTCCATTAAAACCAAAGTGTAGTGGTTTTGGATTGTGATCCTATAAAACAATCCTACTATATTCGGGTGTGAATATAGTGGAAATCCTAAGTGGTATCTTGGGTAGTGGACGTAGGAGCAGGATTGCTCTGAACCACTATAAATCTTGTATGTTTGTATTGTGCTTCTTCATTCTCATTTAGCTTCTGCAAATCATTAATTTGCCATAGCACCTAATACTTTAAAAGTGATTTTTAATTGTACATTATCTGTTTAAATTTTTTAAATTCCCAATTCACCCCCCTCTTGAGTAGCCACCTGGGCAACATTAACCAAATAGGAGGGCGAGTCGGGTTGACACCCACTGAACCTGAATTACCTAGGCCAACTCCTTTTGGACTAAGAGCCCCTGATCCTGAGCTCACCCCTGAATACACTCCAAGACGACCACACCATGACTTCGTAGAAGAAACCCATAGGACCGATGCTGAGCCTAAACCACTTAGGCCAATTCTCTGTGGTCCAAGAGTCCATCATCATGATCTTCCCTATGAATACAATCCCATACGATATTATCATGACTTTGTAGAAGAAGCCCATAGGACCTATACTAAGCTTGAACCACCTAGGCCAATTCCCCATAGTCCAAGAGTCCATCATCATGATCTCACCTATGAATACAACCCCAGACAAAATCACCATAACTTGGTAGATCGGGATGAGAGAGCTATAAGGAACATGCATCTAGAGGCACCAAATTTTGATGAAAGTTTAGACCCAAAAGTATACATTGAGTGGGAATGAGAAATGGATCAATATTTTGAATGGTACAAGATGTCTGAAGAAAGAAAATATAAGTTTGCCAAGCTAAGATTAGTCCGCCAGGCTAGATTATACTGGGCAAATGTTTAACGTATGATTCAACTAAGAGAAGATATACACGTAACTACCTGGAGAGCCTTGAAGCTTAGGCTTAGAAAAAAGTATCTCCCTCAGTCTTATCAGTAAAGACTTTTAGATTAGTGGCAAAGATTAAATTAGGGCAACAAGATAGTATCTGAATACATCGCTAAGTTTGATGAATATGTTATGAGATGTAACATTAATGAGCCCGAGGCTTTGACCTTGTCCAGATTTAGAACTAGCCTACGTGAGGATATTCAAAGAGAGTTGTATTTGAGAGAAGTCAATGATCTTGAGCAAGCTTATAATATATCTAGGGATTGTGAAAGATTCCAAAGGAGACCTATAATTCGATGACTTGAACCAAATCGGGTTAGTGTTTATAGCCAAAAATCAGGGTTTAATCAGGTGCGTCCGAACTGACCCACTCCTAGTGCCCCATTGAACCAAACAGGTGACAAGGGTATGACCCTTGAAGTCCAGAAGAATAGTAACCTAGATATTCAATGCTTTAAATGTCTAAAAATGGGATACTATGCCAGCCAATGCCCTGCCCGATCTTTACACATAGGAGAACCAGATGAAAAAGATCCTAAATCTAATATAGACATTGAGGAAGAGGTATATGAAGCTGAACCCAATATAGTGAATGAGTACGAGGTAGATGAAGAAGAAATTGATCAAAATGAAACATTAGGAGTTGTAAGATGTGTTTCGGATCAAACAAAAGAGATTGAGGATTGGGAAAGGACCAACATACTTCAAACGTTTGTCAAGATAAATGAAAGGGTCTACAAAATCATTATTAACAATGGGAGCTGTGTTAATGCCATTTCTATCAAAGCCATTAAGAATCTAGGCTTGACTATTATTCTCCATCTCAATCTTTATAAAGTGTCTTGGATAGACTCGATTTCCATCCCCATTGAATCAAGATGTTTAGTTCCAATTCAGATCCAATCCTACCATGAAGAAGTTTGGTGTGATGTGCTTCCCATGGGGATAAGTAGTATCATTTTGGGTAGACCTTGGTTATATGATCAAAATGTTACCCTGTATGGCAAATCTAATTCTTTTTCATTCACCAACCAAGGTAAGAAGATAACTATAAATTCGACACCAAACAAGGATAATCAGAAGAAGGGATCTAGTAATCTAAGAGAGAAAGAAGAGGGGTTACACAGAGCTAAGGAGTTAGAACAATTGATCAGTAAAGGATCATCTAAGGAAGTCCAAACCCCTAAGAAACAAACCCATGAAGTCATAAAGATTTTGAAGGAAATTCAAGATAAACTACTTGGAGATTTTTCTGATCACTTTCCATCATCTAGGCACATCCATCATTGATGGGGACATCAGATCAGACATAGACCTCAAGCTCCAATTTATTCTCTAAGTCATGTATTGGTCAATTTTGCTAAGTCCTGTAACAAAGTACATCAATTGAGTCCTGTAATAAGTTGAGGCAAGAAGTCCAATTGAGTCCAGTGAATCCCTTGTCTCAACCTCATAAGTTCCTTAAGTCCTGTTACTTGAGTCCATTTATAAGTTGAGTGAGTCCACTTGTCTAAGTTTAGTGAGTTTACTTGAGTCCTATAATTTTCAAATACAAGAGGGGAGAATTTCTAGATCAGGAGTTTATCAGGCCTTACCCAAGAGCTGGAGACATTGCATCTACACCCTGCTCAAGCCTCCCTGGGCCTCTCATGCCACCCAAGCCCATGGAGCCTACATATTGGAAGATACCAGGCGCCCCATGGAATATTCCTTCTCCCAGGAGCCCCAGCCCAGAAGCCCATCAGGAGTTGGCACCCCAGAGTGAGCCCACAAGCCCAGGCGCCCCAAGAGAAGACCAGGTCAAAAGAGAATATTCTTTCCTAAGTCAATTAGGAGAAGACCAGGTCAAAGGAGAATATTCTTTCCCAAGTCAATTAGGAAGTGTAGTTTTATTCAAATTTTGTAATCCTCTTCCTAATCAAACTATGCAATCCTTTTCCCAATCAAACTTTGTACTCCAATCCTAATAAGGAAAGGACCTGGGTGAGCCTATAAATACCCACCCCCTCCCTCTCTTGTAAGATAATATCTTATTCATGAAATAAACTCTGGTGAATTTTTCTTGTGATAATTTATGTTCTTTGGAAGTGCGTGTGAGACTTGTTCTTTTTCCTTCTTACTAAACCCTAGCCATTGCCCATCCAAGCAAGAGCACTAAGATGCCCACCATCAGCCCTCTCCAAGATCCAAGCACCCAAAGCTTCCTCTAAGGCTACCGACCCCCTGCAACTCTATTTCCAATCATCCTTCGGCCCGATCTCCAGTTTCTTATTTTTTACTTCTTATTTGCCTTTATCCTTTGACATTTGCAGGATCCCTCTAGTGTTATATTTTTTGGATGAATTCTTTTTTGCCCTTATATGAAGCTGATAAAAAGTTGATGAATTCACTGGAAAGTGACCGGATCATCTAGGTGCCGATCTGAGCGGAGCGATCTCTTCCACAGCAACTAGAAATCATTGCCTGGTATGTCAAACCTAATTTTAATCTCTTTTTGTCTGATTTCTTGAAGGTGAACATGCTCCTAATAGGCCTTCTTAGACCTAGGATCTTTTACTTGCTTTATTTCATTGATAATTCTAGCATGTGGGTAGGAATTAACTGTTGCATGAAACCCTAACCTAGTCTTAGATGTTTTCGTGAACTAAACCTAAATAACATCAAAAATCATTTCTCCTTTAATCTGATTTTTTATTTATGTTCCTCTCTTTCATGTCATCATGGATCATGGTAGAATCCCATCCCTCATCAATTTTGGTATCAGAGTATAGTTTAGGGCATGTTCTTGCATCATAGTCTAGATTTCTGCATGCTTTTTTCTGCTTAACCCCTCAAAACATGGGATTGTTTCCCCCCATCAAAATTTTTTTATTTTATCTTATTTTCAAAGTAATTAGACTCTGTTTTGCCCTCTATTTTCCTGTTATTTTTTTTTTGAATTTTTCAGATCCAAATATAAACAAAAATATGGAAAAAACAAAATCCTAACAAAAATCTACATCCTATCATCTGCACTAGAGGTCTGAATTTTGGTCTGTTTCATCAACTTAGGTATTTTATTTTTCTCTTAAATTTACATCACGTTATCTCTGTTGAGTCCTATGTTTTTTTGATATTTTTATCAGATTTTACAAAACCAAGAATTACAAAAAAAATCAGCATCCTAGAAACCCTAACCAGAATTCTGTTTTTCCTACACCCAGCTAGAAACCCTAGATTTTGCATCATCGTACCATTTTTGTTTCACATAAAATTTGGTAGGAATAATCCACACACATCATTCTCTGTTATGTAAACATTTTATATTTTTTATTCATTGAAATTCATGCTAACCTTTGCATCAAAAAATAGATAAAAAAAATTTCAATTTTTTCTAATTCTGTATACTTGACTTGATCAAACTTAATCAACTTCCAAACCCCTCCCAAACCAAGCCAAATTTTGTTTGATAACTTAACCAACTTAAATTTAATTTGCCACCTCATAAAAAGACAAAAAAAATTATTTTCTATTTTATTTTTAGACTACATCAGGTTCATCGATTGTGCATCATATCATTAAACTAATCTTAAGGGCAATTTTACTCTATCAGATCAGGGGCGGATTTCATCACCTGTCCTGGGCCCAAAACAACCACCCAGCATCAGAAGCCAAGCTTTAATTAAAATTAACTTGTAACCTAATAGCTTAGGGAGAATAACAAGTCGAGTTCGAGTCTAGTGAGGAAACTAGTGCACCCAACCTATCATCTATCACCGAAAGTTGGTGTCTAAAGCTAGAGGTCCAGTGGCAAATGCCCTAAGTGGATTGGTGGTTACATAGTTAGGACCCTGTCACAGGTAGGGGGAGCCTCCCACCACCCCACCTCTTACTTGGCTAGTGGAAGGATTAGGTATTGTGTTGAGTGTAAGTTGAGTTGACTCACTTGATTTTGGCTCTAGGTCTAGCAAACCCTCGTACGATTAACTCGTGTGTGCTTGGTTGCATCATAACCCTTGTATGTTTGATTGCATGACCGTTAGATTAGAAGCCCAATACCAATAGCCCCAACCGAACCCAACCTAGTGTGACCATAGAGCCCAACCATAGGAGAGCCCAATACTCTGACCCATACTGGGAGCACAACCCTATGAGAGCCCAATACTCTGACCCCATACTGGGAGCCCAACCCTAAGAGAACCCCATACCATGACCCATACTTGAAGACCCTAGGAGAACCCAATACTCTGACCCATACCAGAAGTCCAATCATAGGAGACCCAATTATGATTTCATAGACCTGATTGAGAGAGCCATTAAGTACATTAGGATATATACACCTAACTTTGTTGGTGATCTTGATTTTGCAAATTATCTTACTTGGGAAGGAGACATGGATCTGTATTTTGAGTAGGAGAAAATGTATAGGAGATGTTAATTTGAATTTGCTAAATGTAAGTTAGTTCACCAGGCTAAGGTAGATTGGGATATGTTTGAGGAAATGTCTAGACTAAAAGGAGAAATGCCCATAACTACCTAGAGCGATATGAAACTTGAACTTAGAGAAAAGTACCTACCCAGATCCCATGAACCCACATCCTATGCACCCAGATCCTATGCACCCACATCCTATAAGCTCAGTAAACCCAAGACCTATAGAGCTGAATCCTTGTCCTATGAATATAAACATTTAGAATAATGGTACGAATTGAGATAGGGTAATAAAATTATGTCTGAATACATTGACCATTTTAATGAGTTTATTAGAAGATGTAACACAATTGAACCTGAGTCTAATATCATATCGAGGTTTTGAGCTAGCCTACGTAGGGACATCCAGTGGGAATTGTTTCAATGACAAATTCAGGAACTAAAGGAAGTGTATCACATAGCTAGGGAATTCGAGTCAAATCAGAGGGAACTCATGATTAGTCAATCTAAGTCCAACAAGAGTAACCCTCCTGAACCCAAGCCCAGACCTAGCTGACTTCCTTTAGACCAGCCCAGTCCCATTAGACCTATCCAGACCCTAGCACCTAGTCAAGTATGTCCAAGCCAATCTGGCCCGAGCCAAGTCTACCCTAGTCAACCTAAACCCTATAGGATCAGTACCCTTAGACATGAGCCCAGTATTAGTTCACTTCCTCTTAGTCAACCCATCCCTATCCCAGCCACTAGTCAATTTTTCCTTAGCCAAACCCCTCCTACCACCTCATTGGTTCACCAGGAAGACATTGAAGAGAAGATATATGAAGTTGATGTGAGCTTAGTGGATGAGTATGAGGAAGAAGAAGAATACATACCTATAGAAGACCTACAAATAGTTGACCCAGTAGATACCCAGACTAAAGCCAACCTAGAGTTAGTTGACCCTGACCATAACCAGATAGAAGCCAACCCAAAGTTAGTTGACCCAACCACACCCAAACTGAACCTATAGTTGAAGACTAGTCAGACGAAGAGAACCCAGATCCTGCTACTAGAGCACCACCTGAGGAAACTTTAGAAGAGAACCCAATTATAGAGCCCAGTCCTAAATTTTATGAACCATATGACTTTATTGAGGATTTGGCTTAACAGTACCCTTAGGATGAATCCCCTCCTGTAGTTCTCATTGAAGATCTCTTTCCTGAGATTAGTGACCCATTCTTTCATAATGCAAACTCTATAGGTAAACCTCAATCCCATAAGGTCAATCTCATTAGTCTAGGACTAATCCCTGACACTCCTTGTATCCTATTATATCCAAACAACCCCAAACCCTTTTCTTACTTCTACCCCATAAAGCTAACTCTGAACCTACCTCTTATTTTCTACCTTTTTTGAAGCTTCTCATTTTTCTCTAACCACCAGGTTGCATTTTGTAGAAGTTTGCATGTTGCATTCATTCATTGAACATGTCATGTTTTCATCTTACTTTTGGAGGACCCTATGGCACCTAGTAGGAGTCTATGCACTATTTTCATCTGCATGTTACCCTCCTGACAAAGGGTTAAACCCATAGTTGTAGTTTAGGGTTAAACGAGTCTACATATCAATAAGTATTGGCATGAGTTATTTGCCCGCATTAGGTATTTTGTCTGCATGTCATTAGATGTTGTTATGAGTTTTTGCACTACATGATTAAAGATTTGCATAAGGAATTAATCATAAGATTATTGTAAACAATGATCTTTATAAGAACATGGTTAATTCCTGAAAAGAGTCTAAGAGTTCGCTAGAAAAATCTTGTGATGATTAGGCTACATACCTGTGAGCTGGATCCATCAAAGTGATAAAGAAGATTGGACATAGTGCCTGAGTTACCACATAATTAGGCATTAAGCTCAACCTTCGATATCTCAAACTTAGTAGAGTATAGGGAGCCAACAATGATACCCAGTGAGTTTGAGCCTAACCCTTTCTTTAAGAGCGAACACAACCCTGAGTGTCCACATCAATTTAGCCTATGAAAGGAAAGATTGAGCATATCCTAGATGACCAAGCCACTAGTACTCGGATCAAAGGCTACCAGTCACTTGCTTCGTTGGCAAGGTAGACCGATATTTGAGGATTTGTGGATCACTCGAGAGGATCTGCAATACCTCAACCTAGACCCGTCAGAGTAGTACTTGAGCCAAATCGACCTTCTTACTCGATAGGGTCGAGTTCCTCCCATGATAGGGAACTAATATGCATGCAATTTTTTTTGTATATTTTATATATGGGGTTGAGTGATTAATTCCCGAATTTTAGATTAAAATAAGTTGTAGGGAATTTTATATGAATTTTAGAAGATCAACATGCAGATTAGGACCTAGAAAAGTAGAAAAGAAGGATCGCCGGGGCTGAGAAGCCTCGGTTAGGACAAGTTCTCCTATAATAAAACTACTGGAGGTAGAGGGGGTGTACCTGACAACGTTTGTGAAGATCATAGCAAAAGGGTCTCTCGTTTCTCGATGGATGCGGCCTAAAAAATCGAGCCAAAAACCCGCGGATACCTGGCTTTCTGCTCGGTGATCCGATTGAGGCTTGGCTGGAGTTGTTGGATTCGTAGGAACTCGGGGACCTGTAAACGACTTGTCAGGGGTTAGAAAACTCACAAAGGAACAAGAAAACAAAGGAAAAATAGTAAGGGAAGGCTTCTTGTGGAGTGGGCATCCAGGGATCTGAGATGCTTGTTGGCAGCAGGAAGATGATTGCAGCACTGGGAAGAAAAACTCTCGCAAATCCCTTTATGCACACAGCAGGGTATCACACAACTCAATAGAAGAACTCAAGGTTTTCATTCATCAAAAATTCTCCCTTCATACAAGAGGCTAGGGTCCCTTAAATAGACCCTTAACCTTGGGTTACAAGTAAGGGCACATTAGTCTTTACATGAGAATCCTTTTCCCTCTCAAACCCTAGCTAGAAAATAAAAAAATATTAGGTAGAAAAATCTCTAAAAATTCTCTTGACTTGGTCAACACTCCAAGGATGCCTAGGGGGGCGTGTTGGGCTTCTAGGAGCAGCAAGGGGCTGGCCCAAAGGGGCCCGGGTGCATGGGTTTGGGCCTCTGGAAGCTGGGGTGGCCTGGTAGCCAGGTAGCAGGAATATTCCCTAGTATCTTGCTTCTTAGGGGCTTGGGCTTGGCGCCTGGGCCTGATTTCTTTGGGCTAGGATGCAGATGGACCTATAAAATCATGGATGCCATGGTATATGAATATATTTTGGCATCTGGAAGGGAATCTGGGCATCTGGAGGGCATCTGCAAGAAATCAGGGTTTTCTGAATTTTCCTCCTGGGGTCTTCAAATCTTCAAGCTGGGTTGGACTTGGGCTATACTTCCATGTCTTCAATCTAGTTGGACTTGGTCTTCACTTGTATGATATAGTCTTGAGTCTTCAGTATGCTTGGACAGGACACAAAAAAATAAAATTAGCTCAATATGAGCTGACTAGCATTGGACTGAACTAGCTCAACATGAGCTGACTAGTACAGAACTGAAATAATAACTAAAAATACTCAAATAACAACTAAAATGGACTCAGATGAACTAAGCCCTTATTACAGATGGACTTATAAATTATTGATCAATTTACAGAGGGTTGAAAAAGCCTCTATCTTATTCTGGTGCCTCAGGAGTCCCCACCAATTCTCCCGGGGTGGGAGGAACTCGACCTTGTCGAGTGAAGGTTAGACTGGCTCTCATATCTCTCGAGAAGGTCTGGTTTGAGGTGTTGCAAGTCCTCTCGAGAAATCCATGAATCGTCCGACTCTGGCTGGCCTTGCCATCGGACCAGGAAGCGTTGATAGTCATGGCCCTGGGTCGTGATGGCTTAATCGTCCAGGATATGCTTGATCCGTTCTCCTCTCTCAGGCCAAATTTATTTGTGGACACTCTAGGTTAGGGTCACTCACAATGAAAAGGAATAGGTTCAAAGGCCTCACTAGGTAGCGCTGCCAATTCCCTATACTCAACCAGGTCTGTAATATTGAAGGTAGAACTAATGCCCAAATTCGAAGGCAAGTCAATACCAAGGCATTTGATCCAACCTTCTCTATCACTTTAAAAGGTCCGACTCTGCGAGCATGAAGCTTCTTTTAAGCCTAAGCCTAACCAAGATAGAATCCACTACATCAAATTCTTTGATCCATCTTCGAGAATTAGCCAGTTTGTTTAAAATTAGTGTAGGTGGTGAACATGCTGGGCACATGCAAACTCCTAACAAATGATTCAAAGGACTCATACTAACACCTTATAGACTCGACTTTGCATTCCTATCGAAAGAAATTTATTAGACTTTTATGGGCCTAAACCTAAGAGACTATAGACTCTCTAGGTCCGACCCTAGTGTGGTGTGCACAAGAGTATTTACAATGGACTCCAAGCAAATGCCAAAGGGTATGCCAGAAGTATAATGCAAACCTAACATGCGTGATGAATGCATGCAGTATGCTAATCTCAGCTAAATGCAATCTAATAATCCTAGAAATGCTGGAGGTGTCAGGAAAGGGCAGAAAATAGGAAGTGGGTTCAGAATTAGTTTGGTAGGGTAGGGAAAAAGGTTCAAGATTAGTTGGGTAAAGTTCGATATAAGAAGCATGTTAGGGACTAATCCTAGACTAATGAGGCTAACCTTACGAGATTGCGGTATATCTATGGGGTTTGCATAATGGAAGGATTGGTTACAAATCTCAGGGAAGAGGTCCTTAATGGGAACTATAGGAGGAGGCTCATCCTGAGGGTACTGATTCAAAGAGATCAGGTCCTTAATAAATTCTTCAGGTTCTTGTATTTTAGGACTAGACTCTATAATTTGGCTCTCCTTTATGGTTCCCTCAGGTAAGGCTCTAGCAGCAGTACCTAGGTTCTCTTCCTCTATTTGTTCTTCCACTATAGCTTTAGGTTGGATGTGGTCAAGGTCAATTAGCTCTGGGTAGGTTTCTACCTGGGTATCTACTGGGTCAGCTAATTCTTGGTCATCTAAAGGTGTCTCCTCTTCTCCCTCATACTCATCCACTAAGTTTGCATCAGCTTCATACACTTCCACATTAATGTAAGCCTTGTCAATCTCAGGAATGGTTGGAGAAGGTCGGCTAGGGAAAAATTGGCTAGGTCCTGGTTTCTGATTATGGACACTAATCCTAGTAGGTTCAGGTTGCCTAAGGGGTAGTGGCTCACTACTGGGCTCATATTTAGGGGTGCTAATCCTATGGGATTCAAGTTGACTAAGAAAAACCTGACTAGTACTAGATTGATACTTAGGGATTATGGGTTCTCTGGGCTCATAGGACAAGGGTGCAGATCTATGGGTCATGGGATTATAGGATCTAGGGTCATAGGATTTTGGGTCAGCTCTATGGTCAGGTTCTAAGTATGGATCATGGTATGGGATCCTCCTAAGGTTGGGCTCCCTATATGGGTCAGGATATTGGGTTCTCCTAGGGTTTGACTCCCTATATGGGTCAGAATATTGGGTTCTCCTATGGTTGGGCTCTCTATATGGGTCAGAGTATTGGGTTCTCCTAAGATTGGACTCCCTATATGGGTCAGAGTATTAGGTTCTCCTAGGATTGGACTCCCTATATAGGTCAGAGTATTGGGTTTTCCTGGGTTTGGTATCATAATAAGGGTCATGGTAAGTGGTTCTTCTAGGTTTAGTATTATAGTATGGGTCAGGCTGAGGGGCTCTCCTAGGTTCAACCTGTCGGTATGGATCAGTGTTTGGGGTCCTCCTAGGTTGAGGATTGTAGTACTGGTCAGAATAAGGGGCTCTCCTAGGTTCTACCTCATGGTATAGATCAAGGTTTGGGGTCCTCCTAGGTTGAGGGGACTCGAGATCTGGCTCAGACTGTGACCCATGGGTTCTTTGTATGGTCCCTACACGGCCTTCTAACTGGTCAAACCTATTGGCAAAATGGTCAATTCTGTTGTTGGTTTGGGTGCTAGACTGAGTTAACTGGGCCATGGATTGGGTTAGTTGCTCAGTGAGTGCTTTTATTTGGGCTTGCAAATTTTCCATGGGTTTAGACATTTGTGAAGGAGGTGGGTGATATGAAACCCCTGATCTAGTGCTCATGCAAGACTCGATCAGACCGACTACAGCTGACTAGACCTAGAGTCCAAACTAGATGCTCAATCAGGGTGGCAAACTAGCCTATAGTAACCCTGTACTCAGCCAGGCAGGTGTAAGGGGAGTGTTAGGTCCCTGATTGCCAATCCTAGACACCAATCAGAGATTGGCCAGGTAGGCGGACTAGCACACAAGCCCTTCGGGATTGAATCCATAAACCATCATTCTAGACACTGAGCACAAGGCACACATAGGTTATCTTGACACAATGATCTGACACGTAGCCCAGACCCGACCAGTTGGTGTCCCTAGCCCACTAGGGCAAATTAAGTCTAGTTAATTTTAGGTTAAGGCTAGGGACCGAATGCAAGGGATATGGTTTTGGGCTAAGGAGAGGTGATCAAATCCTCTCCCCATCTGATATAGCAAGAGTGCCCTTAAAAGTAAATTATGCAATGATGGCTGGCAGATGAGGATGCAAATTAGGGTTCAGAGGTTTTTGGTATTTTTGGAGAATATGCAATTTTTTTTGGTATTTTTTTAAATAGAATAAAATTTGCAAATCATGGCCTAATATGCTGGAAATATACTAAAATTAAAAGATATGCAAAAGATGCTAAACAAAACCCTAAAACTTCCAAACTTGTCTTGCTGAAAAAAAAAACAGAGCCAAAAATTTGCATGCTGTATTTCGGCTTACAGAAAATTCAAAGGCCATAATAAAATCTGCTAAAATTCTTAAAATTACTTTGAATTACAATGAATCGAAAAAAATAAATTTCAGAATTTTAGGAGTTTTTAACAGAGATAAATAATCAAAATAACATAGTATATACGGACTGAAATATTGCAGAAAACAAGCCCTAATCTAAGCTCTGATACCAAATGATGGGGAACTAATATACGTGCAATTTTTCTTGTATGTTTTATATGTGGGGTTGAGTGATTAATTCCTGAATTTTAGATTAAAATAAGTTGTAGGGAATTTTATATGAATTTTAGAAGATCAGCATGCAGATTAGGACCTAGAAAAGTAGAAAAGAAGGATCGCCTGGGCTGAGAAGCCTCGGTTAGGGCAAGTTCTCCTACAATAAAACTACTGGAGGTAGAGGGGGTGTACCTGACAACATCTGTGAAGATCGCAGCAAAAGGGTCTCTCGTTCCTTGATGGTGGCCTGGAAAACCGAGACAAAGACCCGCGGATACCCGGCTTTCTGCTCGGTGATCCGATTGAGGCTTGGCTGGAGTCGTTGGATTCGTAGGAACTCGGGGACCTGTAAACGACTTGTCAGGGGTTAGAAAACTCACAAAGGAACAAGAAAACAAAGGAAAAATAGCAAGGGAAGGTTTCTTTTGGAGTGTGCGTCCAGGGATCTGAGATGCTTGTTGGCAGTAGGAAGATGATTGCAGCACTAGGAAGAAAAACTCTCGCAAACCCCTTTATGCACACAGCAGGGTATCACACAACTCAATAGAAGAACTCAAGGTTTTCATTCATCAAAAATTCTCCCTTCATACAAGAGGCTAGGGTCCCTTAAATAGACCCTTAACCTTGGGCTCCAAGTAAGGGCACATTAGTCTTTACATGAGAATCCTTTTCCCTCTCCAACCCTAGCTAGAAAATAAGGAAATATTAGGTAGAAAAATCCCTAAAAACTCTCTTGACTTGGTCAACACTCCCAGGATGCCTAGGGGGGCGTGTTGGTCTTCTAGGAGCAGTAAGAGGCCAGCCCAAAGGGGCCCGGGTGCATGGTTTTGGGCCTTTGGAAGCTGGGGTGGCCTGGTAGCCAGGTAGCAGGAATATTCCTTAGTATCTTGCTACTTAGGGGCTTGGGCTTGGCGCCTGGGCTTGATTTCTTTAGGCTAGGATACGGATGGACCTCTAAAATCATGGATGCCTTGGTATATGAATATATTTTGGCATCTGGAAGGGAATCTGGGCATCTGGAGGGCATCTGCAAGAAATCAGGGTTTTCTGAATTTTCCTCCTGGGGTCTTCAAATCATCAAGCTGGGTTGGACTTGGGCTATACTTCCATGTCTTCAATCTAGTTGGACTTGGTCATCACTTGTATGATATAGTCTTGAGTCTTCAGTATGCTTGGACAGGACTCAAAAAAATAAAATTAGCTCAACATGAGCTAACTAGCATTGGACTGAACTAGCTCAACATGAGCTGACTAGTACAGAACTGAAATAACAACTAAAAATACTTAAATAACAACTAAAATGGACTCAGATGAGCTAATCCCTTATTACAGATGGACTCATAAATTATTGATCAATTTACAGAGGGTTGAAAAAGCCTCTATCTTATTCTGGTGCCTCAGGTGTCCCCACCATCCCACCCCGAGAAAATTGATGGGGACATCAGATCAGACATTGATTTCAAGCTCCATTTTGTTCTCTAAGTCTTGTGTTGTCAATTTTGCTAAGTCCTGTAACAAAGTCTATCAATTGAGCCCTATAATAAGTTGAGGCAAGAAGTTCAATTGAGTCTGGTGAATTCCTTGTCTCAACCTCATAAGTTCCTTAAGTTGGTGGGGGCACCAGAATCAGACATAGATTACTGGGCCCTATTTTGTTTACCTAAACATGTGTCAAAGTTTTGTAATCAACTAGGATTGAGTCCTATAATAAGTTAAGGTTAGTTGATTTGTCTCAACCCTCAACCTAGTCTAGTACATTGAATCCTGTATATCAGTATGAGTCTAGTATGAGTCCATTTTTTGTATCAAAGAAAATGTTACACTATTTTGGAGTTCCATCAGGCCTCATCCAGGAGTCAGAGGCCACTACATCAGATTATTGGAATTTGAATGACACCGAAGGATCCAAAATTCCTTCCGGAGACCCTGATTCCTTCCAAATGCCCTCCAGATGCCCAGATTCCCTTCCAGATGCCAGAGCATATTCCTAAACTAAGGCATCCATGATTTTAAAGGTCCACCTACATCCTAGCACAAAGAAATCAAGCCCAGGTGCCAAGCCTAAGCCCTTAAGAATCAAGATACCAGAAAATATTCCTGGTACCAGGATACCAGGCCACCCCAGCTTCCAAAGGCCCAAACCCATGCGCCCAAGCCCCTTTGGGCTGGCCCCTTGCTGCTCTTAGAAGCCCAACATGCCCACCCTTGAAGGGTTGACCAAGTCAAAGCTCTAAGGGAGGTGTCCTTAAGTGAGAAGGAGAAGACTAGTCTAACCTAGTTGGGATTTCTAATCCTTTTAAACTTTGTAATTATAACCAAGCTAGGAAAGGACTTGTATTCCAATTTGCAAGAGAACTTGTAACCCAAGTGTAACCATGGTTAGTGAGGGCATGGGAACTCTATAAACACCCCACCCCTCCCCCTCTTGTAATCATCTCTTTCTTATGAATACAACTTGTTGAAATTTTGTGATATTGCCTTGTGTTTGGTGTTCTAGTGTTGGTTCTCTTGTTCTTGTATGCTCTCCTTGTGTTCCCGGATTGAAACTCTGCTGCCCTAGCTTCCATCTGCATCCTTGGAGATCAGCCATGCCCAAAGGAGGATGCCCTAGCTGCTGCCCCAATCAAGCAACTGCCTCTTCCCCGGGACATCCGCACCTAAACCTAGTTCTTTCAATTCAAAACCCTAATTCCATTCCTATTTTTTTTATTTTCTGTTTTGATTGACCCTGACACTTGCAAGATCCTCGAGGTGCTTCCCCTCCCCTGAGGAGGCCTTCTTTGCTTCCAGGACCACCCAGATCAGCCTTCAAATTCAAAGGAAACGAGGCTTCTTCATCCAGGCTCCGATTAGAGTGTGAGTGATCCCTTCTATTGCTGAAATTTAATCTCTGACTGGTAAGAAACCTTCTCTCATTTGATTATCTAATTTATTTGAAGATTAACTATCCTAAGCTGGGAATTTCTTAATTTTCGAGTCTTGCCTTTTAGTTATCTTGCATAATTCAGCCTACGACAAGTTGATTCTTAGAATTGCTGAATACCTGCTAGTTCTTTACTTTGCTTTGAAAAATTAGCCAACAAACCTAAATCTAAAAATCACAAAAAAATTAGTTTACTATTTTTTCTTGAATATTTAGCATTCTTAGAGTCATCCCATATCAGTTTGGTATCAGAGCGGGTTTAGGATAGTTTTTTATCTACTTTGCATTCATAAATCCTAATTCTGCATTCTATCCATTGCATTAAGTGTCTAGTTTTCATCTGATTTTGGCATCTTAAAAAATTTATTTTCTTGTGAAATTTGTGCTGCATGTCCTCTTTTCTATCCTTGTAATTATTAGAATTTTTAATTAATTTTACAAAAAATATAAATTATTAAAATTTAGCATATTAGAAACCCTAATAGAATCTTGATAATTTCTATAGCAGTCCAAAAAATCCTAGGTTTGCATCATCATATGATTTTTGTTCCACATGAAATTATATTTTATCATCATCATCCATCCTCTGTTCCAGATTTTTTTTGATTTTTTTCCACATTGGGATCTGTGTCAAACTCTGCAATAACTGAAACCCTAATTCTCTAATTTCTACTACATTCTGCATCTTGACTCAACCTAACCTAATCAACTACGAAACCCCTAATCCCAAGCCAAACTTTGTTTGATAACCCCAGTTAACTTAAACCTAACTTGACACATCATCAATCATTAAAAAATATTTTATTTTTTGATTGTTTTAGATTGCATAAGGGCTATCGATTGCCATCATTGTTAACCTAATCTTAAGGACAACTCTCTATCTCAGATTAGGGCAGGTTTTCATCACCTGTCATGGACCCAAAATAACCATCATCATACTAACCCAAGCCTAATTAAAATCAATTAGACATAATTTGCCCTAGTGGGCTAGGAGACATCAACAGGTCGGGTCCGAGCTGTGTGGGCCAACTAGTGCATTTAATCCCTTAGCTATTACTGAAAGCTGGTGTCTAAGACTGGAGGTCTGGAGTCAAATGACCTAAGTGGTGTTGTGGCTTTTAATTGGGTCCCTGAGAAAGCAGGGGGGCCTCCCACACTCCCATCCCCTACCTGGCCAGTGGAAGGATTAGCTATTGGGTTAGGTGTAAGTTGAGCTGACCCACCCAGTTTCTGGTTCTAGGTCTAGGAAACCCTAGATTATACTAGCATTTTCTTTCTCTTTTGCATGCTTGGTTGCATCATTTCATTTTGATTGTTTAATTTGTTGCATGACCACTAGATTATGAACCCAATATCAAAAGTCCAAACCTCAACCCAGTTCAACCATGGAGTCCAGTCTTAAGGCACTCATAAGAACCATGAATGAACAATTGAACCATAAACTTGACCAAACCAATACCTAGATGACCCAATTGACCCAATCCCAAAACCAATTGACCCAACCCCAAAACCAAATGAACCATGATTCGACCAAATAGACCAAAGATTTGACCAAATAACCCAAACCAATAACTAGGCAACCCATAGGATTGACCAATTAACTGATAGGTTAAACCAGGTAGAAAATAGATTAGGGACCATAGAACGCTCCCAGGGGTTTAATGCTGAACCTGAATTTGACCCATCATGTTCTACCTCTCAAAACCCTAGGGGAGCCCAAAATCCAGACCACTTTATGGAGCCCAACCTTAGGAGAACCCAGACTCAAGAACCATTTGTAGAACCTAATCATAGGGGAGTTCAACCTCAGGAACCATACCAAGAGCCTAACCTTAGGAGAGTCCAGAACCCTGACCCTATCCAAGAACCCAACTGTAGAAGGCCCCAACATGAAGTCCATGATCAAGATGAAAGGGCCATGAGATATTTTAGGTTAGAAGCACCCACCTTTGATGGAAGTCTTGAACCAAAGGTCTATGTAGATTGAGTAGGAGATATGGATTATTATTTTGAATGGTATGAAATGAGTGAAGGTATGAAATATAAATTCGCCAAGATGAAGTTGATTCATCAAGCTATATTACATTGGACTAATCTTGAGCATACTAGGAGACAACGAGCCCTTGCACCTATAACTACTTGGCAAGAGATGAAATTGCAACGCAAAGAGAAATAACTACCAGAATCCTACAATCAGTAGCTCTTAGACCAATGGAACAAAATTCATCAAGGGAATAGATCAGTGTTTGATTATATTATTGAATTTGATGAGTTTGTTGTTAGGTGTAGTGTAACCGAGTCCTTAGACCAAACCCTATCCAGGTTTAGAATTAGATTGTGTGAGGACATTAAAAGGGAATTGTACATGAGAGAGGCCCATGATTTGGAACAAGTCTATCAAATAGCTAGACATTATGAACAATTCCAAAGAGGACCTACCTATCAGAAATCAGAACCTGTTAGGAACAATACCCAATTCCCTAGATCAAACCCAAATCAGGTATACCAAGATAGACCAAATCCTAACCCCAACCCAGGTTGATTTAACTCCAACCCAGTTAGGCCAAACCGTAACCCAGTCCAACCCAACCCTAATCCAACCCAATTCAATCCTAACCCAAACCATCCCAACCCTAACCCATCTTGACCTAACTCGAGTCCGAGTCCATCTAGTTCAAGTAATTCTGCACCTACTAGGATCAAAAAGGGTAAGGCACCCATTTTTTAGAAAGCCCCAAGCCCCAGCCCCAATGTCTGTTTTAGGTGTAATAAGGTAGGTCACTATGCTAGTCAGTGTACCACCAGGTCATTACACATAGTGGAGCTTGAAGAACAAGAGACTGAACCCAATGTTGATGACCTCGAAGAAGTTTATGAGGCTAAACCAGACTTGATAGAGGAATATGATGGAGATGAGGAGGAATTTGATCAAGTAGGGGTAATTAGATGTAATTTGACCCAAACACAACCTGAGGAAGATTGGTGTAGGACTAGCATCCTACAGACTTTTGTTAAGTTTGAGAATAAAGTATGTAAGTTTATAATTGATAGTGGTAGTTGTTTCAATGCTATTGCTATTGAGATAGCTAAATCTTTAGGCTTGACCCTAGTTACATATCTCGACCCCTATAAAGTATCATGGGTAGATTCCTCCTCTATAACAATCAAGTCTAGGTGCCAAATCTTAATTAAATTGCAATCATATAAAGAAGAGCTTTGGTGTGATGTCCTTTCCATGAAGGTTAGTAGTGTCATTCTAGGTCGACCATGGCTATATGATCATGATGCTGCCCTATCTGGTCAAACCAACACCTTTATCTTTTATCACCATGGGAAAAGATTTGTGATTTACCCCACTCAACCTAGGAGTTCAAGAAATTCTAATAGCCTTGAGCAAAACCAGGAGTTAACCTGATTAAGGCTAAAGAATTAAAGGTAGACATTTATGAACCCACTAAGGACTTCATAAGAATTGATCCTGAACCCACTTTAATAATTGAAGAAGTAATTAAGCCAGGATCAAACTTTATGGGTGAAACTAATAATTTACAAGAGTTGTTCACAGAGGAAGCCCAGGTTCAAATCCCTGAAGAACAACAAAAAAAAATAGGTGTATGTAATGAAACAACATCTGAATGTGAGTCCACAGATTCAACCTATATGCCTGCACCTACACTAGCCTCTGCATAGCATATGCAACACGAAATTAGTCAAGGGCTGAACATAAGTAATGAACTATATAAGAACTTGGCTAATTCTCGAACGAGAGCTAAAGAAATTTCTACAAGTGATTTTGTGATGATCAGGCTTAGGCCTGAACGGTTCCCTTCAGGGACCGTAAAGAAACTTCATGCTCGCGGAGCTGGCCCATTTAAGGTAATAAATATGGTTGGACCCAATGCCTATGTACTTGAGTTACCACCCAACTTAGGCATTAGTTCCACCTTCAACATCTCAGATCTTGTAGAGTATAGGGACCCAGCAGTGATTCCCAGTGAGCCTTTTAGACCTATCCCTTCCCTTGAGAGTGAGCTTGCCCCAGAGTGTCCACCAACCAATTGGCCAAATAGTGAGGAAAAGATTGAAAGAATCCTAGATGATCAAGCCATATGTACTCGGAATAGAGGCTATCAAAGGTATTTGGTCCAGTGGCAATGTCGGCTAGAATCTGAGGACTCGTGGATCACCCGTGAGGATTTGCAGTGCCTCAAACCGGACCTACTCATGCACTATAAGAGCCAAGTTATCCCACACTCGATGGGGTCGAGTTCCTCCCATCCCGGGAGAATTGGTGGGGGCACCAGAATCAGACACAGATTATTGGCCCCTATTTGGTTTACCTAGCCATGTGTCAAAGTTTTGTAATCAACTAGGATTGAGTCCTATAATAAGTTGACGTTAGTTGATTTGTCTCAACCCTCGACCTAGTCCAGTACATTGAGTCCTGTATATCAGTATAAGTCTAGCATGAGTCAACTTTTTGTACCAAAGAGGAGGTTATACAATTTTGGAGTTCCACCAAGCCTCATCCAGGAGTCAGAGGCCACTACATCAGATTATTGGATTTTGTGTGACACCACAGGATCCAAAATGCCTTCCGGAGACACTAATTCTTTCTAGATGCCCTCTAGATGTCCAGATTCCCTTCTAGATGCTAGAGCATATTCCTAAACTAAGGCATCTATGATTTCAGAGGTCCACCTGCATCCCAACCCAAAGAAATCAGCCCAAGTGCCAAGTTCGAGCCCTTAAAAAGCAAGATACTAGGGAATATTCTTGCTACCAGGCCACCCCAGCTTCCAAAGGCACAAACCCATGCGCCCAAGCCCCTTTAGGCTGGCCCCTTGCTGCTCTTAGAAGCCCAACATGCCCCCCTAGGCATCCTTGAAGGGTTGACCAAGTCAAAGCTCTAAGGGAGGTGTCCTTAAGTGAGAAGGAGAAGACTAGTCTAACCTAGTCGGGATTTCTAATCCTTTTAAACTTTGTAATTCTAACCTAGCTAGGAAAGGACTTGTATTCCATTTTAGAAGAGAACTTGTAACCCAAGTGTAACCATGGTTAGTGAGGGCATGGGAACTCTATAAATACCCCACCTCTCCCCCTATTGTAATCATCTCTTTCATATGAATACAACTTGTTGAAATTTTGTGATATTGCCTTGTGTTTGGTGTTCTAGTGTTGGTTCTCTTGTTCTTGTGTGCTCTCCTTATATTCCCGGATTGAAACCCTGCTGCCCTAGCTTCCATCTACATCCTTGGAGAATAGCCATGCCTAGAGGAAGATGACTTAGCTACTGCCCCAATCAAGCAACTGCCTCTTCCCCGGGACATCCATACCTAAACCTAGTTCTTTCAATTCAAAACCCTAGTTCCTTTCCTATTTTTTTATTTACTATTTTGATTAACCCTGACACTTGTAGGATCCCCGAGGTGCTTCCCCTCCCCTGAGGAGGCCTTCTTTGCTTCCATAACCACCCAGATTAGCCTTTAAATTCAAGGGAAATGAGGCTTCTTCATCCAGGCTCCGATCAGAGTGTGAGTGATCCCTTATATTGCTGAAATTTAATCTCTGACTGGTAAGAAACCTTCCCTCCTCTGATTATCTGATTTGTTTTAAGATTAACTATCCTAAGCCTGTTATTTCTCAATTTCTGGGTCCCGTCTTTTATTTATCTTGCATGATTCAGCCTGCGATAAGTTGATTCTTAGAATTGCTGAATACCTGCTAGTTCTTTACTTTGATTTGAGAAATTAGCCAACAAACCTAAATCTAAAAATTACAAAAAAATTAGTTTACTATTTTTTCCTGCATATTTAGCATTCTTAGAGTCATCCCGCATCATAAGTCCTATTACTTGAGTCCATTTGTAAGTTAAGTGAGTCCACTTGTCCAAGTTTAGTGAATTTACTAGAGTCCTGTAATTTTCAAATACAAGAGAGGAGAATTTCCAGATCATGAATTTATCAAGCCTCACCCAGGAGCTGGAGACAATGCATTTATGCCTTGCTCAAGCTACCCAGGGCCTCTCATGCCACCCAAGCCTATGAAGCCTATATATTGGAAGATACCAGGCTCCCCATGGAATATTTCTTCTCCCAAGCACCCTAGCCCAGAAGCCCGTCAAGAGTTGGTGCCCCAGAGTGAGCCCACAAGCCTAGGCGCCCCATGAGAAGACCAGGTCAAAGGAAAATATTCTTTCCCAAGTCAATTGGGGAAGACCGAGTCAAAGGAGAATATTCTTTCCCAAGTCAATTAGGAAGTGTAGTTTTATTCAAATTTTGTAATCCTCTTCTTAATCAAACTATGTAATCCTTTTTTCAATCAAATTTTGTACTCCAATCCTAACAAGGAGAGGATCTGGGTGAGCCTATAAATACCCACCCCCTCCCTCTCTTCTAAGATAATCTCTTATTCATGAAAAAAACTTTGGAGAATTTTTCTTGTGATAAATTGTGTTCTTTGAAAGTGTGTGTGACACTTGTTCTTTTTCCTTCTTACTAAACCCTAGCCATTGCCCATCCAAGCAAGAGCCCTAAGATGCCCACCATCAGCCCTCTCCAAGATCTAGGCATCCAAAGCTTCCTCCAAGGCCGCCAACCCACTGCAACTCTATTTCCAATCATCCTTCAGCTTGATCTCTAGTTTCTTATTTTTTCTTTCCTGTTTGCCTCTAACCTTTGACGTTTGCAGGATCCCTCCAGTGCTACATTTCTTGGATGAATTCTTCTTTGCCCTCGAGCAAAGCTGATAAAAAGCTAGCAAATTCACAGGAAAGTAACCGGATCATCCAGGCACCGATCTGAGCGGAGCGATCTCTTCCATAGCAACTAGAAATCATTGTCTAGTATGTTAAACCTAATTCTCATCTCTTTTTATCTGATTTCTTGAAGGTGAACATGCTCTTAATAGGCCTTCTTAGACCTAAGATCCTTTACTTGCTTTATTTCATTGATAGTTCAAGCATGTGGGTAGGAATTCTAACTGTTGCATGAAACCCTAATATAGTCTTAGCTATTTTCGAGAACTAAACCTAAATAACATTAGGAATCATTGCTCCTTTAATCTAATTTTTTCTTTTTGTTCCTCTCTTTCATGTCATCATGCATCATGTTAGAATCCCATCCCTCATCAAGCATGCTATCAATTTAGTCCCACAATATAGGATTAATCCAACTCAGCATTCCAAGATGGCACACTTTTTATCCTATTCACAAATTTTTGATATTTTTAAAGTGGCTAAACCTTCTCTAGAATAAGTGGTTAGGTTGTAAAGCCTATTGTTCCCACCAAGATCATCGTGGCCTGCAGCTTGGTCGCACCGGGGCGTTCCTCCTCCCCAGCCACCACCCATCCTCCCTTCCTTCCTGCAAAATTGGAGAGCCCCGGGCCAGAGATTTCGACGAGGACACTCTGATGATCATGTCAGTATGATGATCGAGGGGAACAGAAAAGACCTCCATGGTGTAGGGCTTGGGGGACCTGTCTACTAGGAGGGTGTGACTCGAGATGGAAATGTAAAACAAATGGAAAGAGTAGAGATCGAGAGCAAGGAACAGGGACTTACCTCTCCCTCACCTTCCCCCATGTTCTTACCTTCCTTACCTTCCTCCTTCTCTCTAGGGGAGGGGTTGAGGCTCTCTCCGGGAAGGGGTCTCAGGGAGCCCAGAGAAGCCCCCTGGATGTGCTAATCTATGAACGTCCCCCGGCTCCAGAAGTTCTCCCTTGCCTTTTGGTAGGAAGTCCAGAAGAAAAAACCCCCTTCTTCTTCCTTCTCCCCTCTCCTTATAGGAGGGGTTCTTCTATTTCAGGATGGACCGCCCAGGCATTGCTGGTCCTGGAGCCTTGGCTGGATTCCTCTCTTGGGGATGCTTCGAGTGTCATGCCATGGTAGTGGGCGGCTGTTGGTGGTATGACTGTGGGCGTGATAGCATGCCACCGGTCATGGGGCCTGGGGGCACTTGTATCATATCTCTAGTGGGGCTAGCATCGCCTACAGAAGGCTGCGGGTGGCCAGGCTTTTGTTGTGGCATGATTTGAACATCTACTTTCTAGTAGGAACTCCATACCTGGGACTCCACCTTGGGACACGAGCATGGCCCCGGCCAGGAGCTGACCTAGATAGGGGCATGCTTCATGAGCCTGGCTTCAGCTAGAAGCTTGACCTCGATAGGGAGGATGACCTCAGATGGGGGGCTCACCCAATGAGCCCGACCTTGGCTGGGAGCTTGACCTCGATAGGGAGGCTGACCTCAGACGGGGGACTCGCCCAATGAGCCCGGCCTCGGCTAGGAGCTTGACCTCGGCAAGGGGGCTGATGATGGGACATCAACAAGAAAAAAATATTTTTCAACTAATTCTTGTAATATCTTTTTCAGCTAAAATAGTGTACTTAGGATTAATGTGAACCTTGGAATGAAGCCCACCAAACCCTTGAAGACAAAGACCAATTCATGAGCTAACTCATGAAAGAAGGCCGCCAGTCCCTTGAGTTGATTCAATCCAGATCAAGACCAACTTCAAGCATGCCCAAGTCAAAGCCCAAGCAAATCAAGATACCACCTTTTGAAGTCCATGATGCCACCTCTTAGAAGCCCATTTTATTCTTCACATGGGACACATTTTGGGAGACATGAGAAACAACATATCAAGCATTTTAAGGGGAAGCATGGGACCACTCCTCACTCACCCAACAACCCCCCAACCAACTTGCCAAGTGGGATGCCACATCATATGACACCTAGGGATCCACATCAATAATTAGAAGCCATGTCAAAGCCACCTAGGTGCCACATAGCAAGTTGTTACAACCTCTTACCTAGAACTTGTTTCTTGTTGCAACTATGTAACCAAAGAAGTTGGATTTAACTAGAAATGGTTAGCTAACCTAACTCCACCTTCCCTCCTCACTTTGGATGACCCCTAAGGCTATAAATAGGGTCCAAGGCTCCCCTTGTAAGGCATTCCATATATGAAATATTTTGGGAATTAATGAAGGTTTTCTTCTTGTTGAGTTCTATCTTGAGTTCTTCTTGTATGGAGTGATTTAGTTCTTCTAGTTGGAGTGATTTAGTCCTTTAAGTTGGAGTGTTTAAATTCATGTTTGAGAAGGGAGTGAGAGGTCCTTTGAGTGCTTGAATGGTGGAGTGCTCCTTGCTTGATCCAAGATCCAAGCATCATTCCTTGAAGGCGTCGGTTTCTACTTCCTTGTTTTCCCTTTCTTCTTCTTCTTGTTTCCATTCCAATTTTGAATTCTCCTTCCATGCCTAATCTTTGATTTGATGCAGGTTTTCTCTAATTTTTCAAGTCCAAGATGAAGGTCTCTAAGCCAAGGATCATGACCAGGGTGAGTCCTAAAGGTAGGGAGTGCTAGTCTTATGGTTTAGACCTCAATCCTTGAGTGATGAGACTCCTTCTTCCACCAAATAATTAGCCATCATTGTTGGTAGGAAAACTCTTCCTAAGCTGCATTAGTTCTAATCATTTGAAGGTTAACTTGACCTAGTAGTGATGGTTTCCTTGCCATGAAGATCCTAATCTCTATCTTGAACTAGATCTACATTTTGGGTATTGTAATTTAGATCAACTAGTCTCCTTATGAAGATTCTTTTCTTGGATTAATTTAAACCATTTATTTGATAATTAATTACTCAAGTTTGCTTGCTGGTTAGCTTGCTAAAATCCTCCATTCATCATTTTATTTTTATCCCCTATCACTGACCTCAAATGGGGGGCTCGCCCAATGAGCCTAACCTCAGCTCTTCACCAGGCCACTACTCTCGGGTGGCAGGTCTCTCGTCATCGTGGCCGCCCGTGTGCTCCACATCAGCAGATGTCACCATATCAGATGCCCCCCACTCCCAAGCCCAGAGGACAAGGTAGCACTCGGGGCGAAGGGAGTAATGGTCCTACTGACATGGGGGGATGTGCCTGCTGTGCCATTAATGCCTTGAGCACCTGTGGCCCAAAAATCATGCCCCTAATGTGAACGAGATGATGCTCCACTCAATTTTCCAAGGAAGGATCATGAATGCTCTGTTTGGATCGAAGCGATGGTCACAAGTTTAGCATATCTAAGGAATCTGGCTGGGCCACATGGCGGTCTCCGGTTGGCCAAAGAACTGTGAGGGCACGTGCCTTGCATCGAAATGAGGCAACAATGGGTGGCGACCTTTACTGCAAAGGGTCTGTGTCCTCCCCTATTTAAGGAGTCCTTGAGTGCTGGCCAGCAATATTTTGCCATGCACTCCTTCTTTTCCCTCTAGTTCTTCTCCTGCTCGAGTGTTGAGAGCTCTTGATAGGCTAGATCCTTCCCCCATGCTTTCTTCCTTCAATCCTCCTTCGAGCCGTGCCGAGGGAGGGCTCTTGGTGGACTTCTGGTTCTCTGCCAAGGAATCGAAGAGTCGAGCGAAGACTCTCCAGGAGGGATCGGTCGGTTGTCAAGGCGATGTCATTTGGCTTGGAGAAGAAATATGCCAAGCTCAAAATCTCCCTCCAAGGAGGACAAGGGGCAGAGCCTCTGATCTCACAGCTGGGGAAGAACAAAAGTGGGAGAAAGAGGCCACTTGTCCCTCCCTCAATTTACAAGAATGGAGGTCTTTGAGGAGGATGTGGCTACTAGGGTGTGGTCATTGTGCGATAATAGATCATGACCCCTCTGATGTCATCAAAGGTGGGATAATGAGGGGCTGATATAGCTGCCCTTGGAATCACGAGATTGGTGAAATCCAAGGGAGAGCCTGTGGAGCCAATGCCAGACTCTACAGGTCCACGGACACCTAAGGAAGGGCCCCTATAGGCTCGGCCTGTTTTGCTAGTGCCTTCTGCACCAATAATAAAGTTTAAGGTCAGGGCCAGGGCCAGAGTAGATCAAGCTTCCTTCCCTTTTTGTTTGTAATTTGGCTTTGGAGAGATTTCCCTGGCCTGCTAGGGATCTCCCTTGATGTAAGAGACTTTTGATTAATGAAGGCATTTTTTTCTATCATCTAATGCACCTCCATCTTCTATTCCTCTTCTTTAGTGTTTAGAATAGGAAGGTGTATTTTCGGGGCCATCTCAAGTCCGTTCCAGACTTTCAGCTTCCCTGGAATGATGTTGGAGCCTTAGGGCCCATGTGAAGGCCTTTGGCTTCTGAAGCTTTCGGGGTCCCTTGGCTTGACCTGCCGAGCGAGACTTCGAACTCCTTCGGTTATTGACCCCAGATTGTGATCTAGCCCGATGGCTGGAGTCGAGAGGCTTGATGGAGGGGGCCGAGAGGCCCGATGGAGGCGATCGAGAGGCCTGATAAAGGAGGTCGAGGGACCTAATGAAGGAGGCGAAGAGGCCTGATGGAGGAGGCTGAGAGGCCTACTGAAGGAGGTCGAGGGGCATGATGTGCCAAGCTATGAGTTAGGCGATAGACGACCAGGACTTTTAAAGATTTTTGACAAACATCTCTGGACTGTGAGCAAGGCAACCAGAGCCAAGAGGCTTGATAAAGGCAGCCAAGAGGCCTGGTGGAGGAGGCTGAGAGGCCTGATGGAGGATGCTGAGTGGCCTAATGAAGGAGGCCGAGGGGCTTGATGCACAAAGCTGAGTCAGGCTATAGATGGCCAGGACTTTTGGAGTTTCTCGGTGGACATTTTTGGATTGTGAGCAAGGCGACCGGAGCTAAGAGGCTTGATGGAGGGGACCAAGAAGCCTGGTGGAGGGGATCGAGAGGCCTGATGGAGGGGGCCAGAGGCCTGCTGAAGGAGGCCAAGGTGCTTAATGAGGAAGGTTGGGAGGCCTGATGAAGGAGGCTGAGCGGTTTGATGCACTAAGCTATGAGTTTGGCGGTAGATGGCCGGGACTTTTGGAATTTCCTAGTGGACATCTCTAGACTGTGAGCAAGGTGGCTAGAGCTGAGAGGCTGGCTGAGCTTCTGGTCCTGAGTGTTGGGCTTCGGGAGTTTTCGGGCTTAGAGTGTCGGGCTTCGGGAGTTTCCGGGCTTAAAGTGCTAGGCTTTGTAAGTTTCCAGGCTTAGAGTGCCAAGCTTTGAGAGTTTCTGGGCTTAGAGTGCTGAGCTTCGGAAGTTTTCGAGCTTAGAGTGCCAAGCTTCATAAGTTTCTGGGCTTAGGCAGGCTTGAGGTTGGTCAGACGAGTGCCTGCACAAACAGAAGACAAGGTTGCACTAAAAGTGAGTTTCAATAATCAAAGGGCGAGTCTTAAATCCTTGACAAGGTGGTGGACTGCTCCGAGCTCAAAGCTTTGATGTGGGCCCCTGGAGAGGTCTCGACTTGTAGGTTAACCATGCTGCGAGTCAAGTGGTGGAGCTTCTAGCATCTCTGCGAACATCTCCAGACTGATAGTACAGTGAGTGCCAATCTGTGAGTCAAGCAATGGACAACGAGACCACTGGGATTCCTCGCGAACATCTCCAGACTGTGAGCATAGCAGATGCCAAGATTTGAGCCTCGCGATAGATGGCGGGACTTCATTGAGTCACCACGAACATCTCTGAACTATGGGCAAGGCAAGAACTGAACTGAGAGTCAGGTGGTAGATGGCGAGGGCCCTTTGGAGTCTCTACAGACATCTTCGGACTATTAGCATAGAAGTTACCAAACCATGAGCCTCGTGATCGATGGAGGGACTTCATCAACTCATCATGGATATCTTCGAACTGTGAGCATGGCAAGAGTTAAATTGAGAGACAAGTGATAGATGGCAGGACCCCTCGGGCTTCCTGGTGACGTTCCTAGACCGTGGGCTCAGCGGCAGGTGTTAGACTGCAATACTTGCCATCGGTGGTGAGATAGAAGCTTTTCCTATGAACCTATCACACAGCTCTTCATATTATGAGGGTAATAGGGTAAAAAACATTACCCATCAGACTCTGGTCGCACGGACAGGAGTGTGTTACTCCTTTAGTGGGGCATGGGTTAAACTCGTTGACAGTCATCTTATGGAGAGATTGATGAAGCTGGTTCCAACCGGAGAGCATTGTAGGAGGTGACCGTTGTTTGGGAAAACATGATCGTCTTCCCCTCTTATGCCCCTCGTCTGGCCCCCAGGGGTGAGGATGGTTGCCGTTGTTCCTGGCATGCCAATTTGTCAGTCACTAGGATTTTGAATCTTCATCCTCCTTTCTAGCATGCCAATTTGTTGGTTGCCAAGATCTTGAAACTTCGTTCCCCTTCTTGGCATGCTAATCTATTGCCGCCAAGATCGTCGTGGCCTACAACTCGGTCACGCTGGGGCGTTCCTCCTCCCTCGTCGCCGTGCATCCTCCCTTACTTCTTGCAAAATAAGAGTGACCCGAGCCATGGATTCCGGCGAGGACATTCCAATGATCAAGTCAGTGGGACGATCGAGGGGAATGGAAAGGACCTCCATGGCATAGGGCTTGGGGGACCCGTTCGTCAGGAGGATTTGACTCGAGACAAAAATATAAAGGAAATGGAAAGAGTAGGGATCGAGAGCGGGGAACGGGGACTTACCTGTCCCTTGCCTTCCCCCGTGTTCTTACCTTCCTCCTTCTCTCTGGAGGAGGGGTCGACGCTCTCTCCAAGAAGGGGTCTCAGGGAGCCCAGAGAAGCCCCCTGGATGCACCAATCTGCGGACCTCCCCTCGCTCTAGAAATTCTCCCTTGCCTTTTGGTAGGAAGTCCAGAAGAAAAAACCCTTCTTCTTCTTTCTTCCTGAAGGGCAAAAAAGGGAAGCATACCAATATGCAACAGCAAAGTAGAAACATGCATTTTAAAACTATTTTAAAACAAGCACAATGGAAGACTTGGTAGATTGATCAAACGATCTACTAATCTGCTTGCTACAGGATCTGGTATAATGATATAGCATGCAATAAACATCAAAAACAAGATAAAACTCAAAGATATAAAGATACCTTACTGTTATACCTTTGATAGATGCAATGGTGGTGCTCCAAGGACAGTGCTCTTGAGCCACACACGTGTTTGGCCTCTATAGGTAATTCACACCGGGGCTTGACTTTGATCAACTCCCTCGAAGTGCTAGCTCCTTGGAATCCTTGAGGTCGATCTGCTTCCTCCTAGAAGACGAGGAGGAGAGGTATACCCTTCTTAACAGCTCCCCAAGACCTAGCTTAAGTGCTAGGTAGCTCACACCCAACGCCCAAATCCTCACAAGCCTCTTTCTTACTTCTCAGAATCTTAGCAGCAAGGAGATTCAAAGACCAAGAACCAATTTCCATCATCCAGCAACCCAGAAATAACACTTATTTAAAGAGGCAACCATGGGAGGAAGAAAGAGAAAGGAGGAGAGATTAAGGGAGAAGATGGCGAGGCATTCCAAAAAGGTTCCAAGCACAAAAGGCAAGTATGACCATCATACTATAATAGCTTGGAGCCAAAACTGATCAGATTTTGAATTTCGAACTTGAAATTCGATGTCAAAACCTTCCCAGAATTCTTCCCAGAATTTTGCTCATCACAGCAAGTGTCAACTCATGCAAAATCATCAAGTGTCGACACTTTCCAAGTGTTGACTCAAGGAAGTGTCGACCCTTGGAACACGGTCAATCATATTTAAATCTGGTGATGACAAACAATTCTCAATCATCGATCAGCCTTAAGATCGGATAGAATCCCCTATGATGTGTGACCCCATAGGTTCAAACACTAAGTTGGTAGCATTGGAACACTTCCAATACCAGTCAAAGTCCTCATCTAGCAATGATACCTGACATCCGGATAGGTCAAAAATGCATAACACCTCTCTAGAATCTCTGGCATATGGTTACTGCATAATTCATCCCTTTGACCTCATAATGCTCAGGATGACCTAGGGTTCGATTGCCAACCCTAATTTAGTTTATCCAAATCATGTTTCAACTTTACAAGTTCTGTAACTCCTCACAAGAACTACCCTGGCCAAGGATTTGCTAAATTGAGACACAATGAGTCATTCATTACAAACTATTTGGAGGGGTCAATTCCATCTTGATCAACCACCGCTCTACAAGTACTTGACTGCACCCAGAAACCTTCCATCACTGGATTAGAAATCCAAGTGGTCCGGCACCAAAGTATAGTGAGTTGCTTGCAAGCTACCATGATGACCTTAGGTCTGAGGGACACATATATCCATATCCCTTCGTGAGCAACCCTTTGACAGAAGGGAGCTCCACAGATGGTCATGTTTAGTGAGATGTCACACATTTCACTTGCATGTCACACTAGTATCTTTACACTCTTTGGTTAAGCAGACAACCAACAAATATGACATTCAATAATCTACACTTGATACATTATCATCCTATAACAATGTATCATTTGGTTGTAAACCAGTTTATGAACTACTTGATATATCCTCTCTATATCAAATAATGTAGTTCTAAGGACTCCATCATACAAGAGTTCATTTTAGAAAAATGTTAATATGATGAACAGCTAAAAGAATAACTTTTATTCATTAAAAAATTATATATAATTACAAAATGGCACAACCATCTACAGCCTAGATGATTAGCTTTGGGACACAATTCCCAACAACTCCCACTTGGACTAAATCTAATCGGTACAGGATCTCATTCCCATTTTTCATTTACAATTATCGAACTCTTGAATTTTGATAGCTTTAGTGAAGGGGTCAGCTAGGTTCTTCCTTTTATCGATCTTTTGATGGTTAATGTCACCTTATTCCACAATCTCTCACATAAGGTGATAGCACCGCAAAATGTGCTTTGTGTGGTGATGAGACTTCGGCTCATTGGCTTGAGCAATGGCTCTAGTGCTGTCACAATATACCAAAATAGGACCATCTAGGGAAGGTGGCACTCCTAGCTCGCTAAGGAACTTTCATAACCACACTGCTTTCTTTGCTGCATTCGATGTTGTAATGTACTTTTCTTTGCATACTGAGTCCGCCATAGAAGGTTGCTTGGAACTTTTCCAACTGATCGCTCCTCCATTAGGGATGAAGACAAATCCTGACATACTCTTGCTATCATCCTTATCTAACTGGAAACTGGAGTCAGTATACTCTACAAGTTTCAAGTTAGGTTCTCTTTAAATCAGCCATTGGTCCTTAATATTTTGCAAATACTTAAGGATGGTCTTTACCACTTTCCAATAAGCTTCACCTGGGTCAGACTGGTATTTGCATACTACACCTAGTGAGTATGCCATGTCTAGTCTAGTACCTGTCATGGCATACATGATAGAACCCATTGCTTTAGAATATGAGATTTTGCTCATACTCTCTCTCTCCTCAGGAGTTATCACACAATCCTCTTTGGAGAGAGCAATTCTTGTGCCTATCGAGAGATAGCCTTTCTTGGAATTTATCATACTGAGCCGCTTCAGTACAATGCCAATGTACATAGACAGGGACAGTCCCAGAAGCCTCTTAGATCTATCTCTATAGATCTTCATACCCAGTATATAAAAGGCTTCACCCAAGTCCTTCATAGAGAACTGAGATGACAACCAGACCTTTATTCCTTGTAGTACTGGGATGTCATTCCCGATTAAGAGAATGTCATCCACATACAACACAAGGAATACAATTATAGAACTATTAGCCCATTTATAAATGCAAGGTTCTTCTCCGTTCCTAATAAAGCCATATGACTTGATACACTTATCAAATCGCATGTTGGACTCCATGATGCATGCTTCAATCCATAGATGGACTTTTGAAACTTGCACACCTTTGACTTGTTTGTGGATGTAAACCCTTCAGATTATATCATATATACCTCCTCTTCCAGCTCACCATTCAGGAAAGCTGTTCAGATATCCATTTGCCAGATTTCATAATCAAAGTGTGCCGCTAAAGCAAGCATGATCCGAATGGACTTGGGCATTGCCACAGGAGAGAATGTCTCATCATAGTCAATACCATAATGTTGACGATATCCTTTAGCAACCAGATGGGCTTTATAGGTCTCCACCTGCCCATTTGTGCCCTTTTTCCTCTTGAAAATCCATTTACACCCAATGGGTTTTTTCCCTTCAGGTGGATCAAGCAATGTCCATACATTATTGATTTCAATAGACTACAATTTGGATTGCATGGCTCCTAGCCGTTTCTCAGAATTAGACCTCTGCATCGCATCAATATAGGTGATCGGATCCTCATTGTTTTCATTGTGTTCAATGGGATCACCATCCCAGACCAAGAAACCATAGTATGGTGGGGGCACCAGGTTCAGAAAGAAGCTTCAACTAATACCAAGTTCTTTATGGATTGAGACTAGGAACTCAAGTCTCGTATGAGTCCTGTATGTTTATTGAGTCATGTTTTATTTTCTTTTGGGAGTTTTAAAGTTCAATTAGAGTCAATTAGGCTTTATACTGAGTCAAGTTCAAGAGCTACTTGAAATTGGGCCAGACCAGCTTTACTTGGAGTGCCACATCATCATGAACCACCTATGCCAACTCATCACCAAAGAAAGCCACATCACCTTTTTGCCAAGTCATCTCCAAGGGGTGCCATGGAGAAGGATGCGCCATGTCACCATGCCATTTCACCTTGCCACATCATTGGATTTGGAAACCACCTCGCCATGCCAACTCACTTTGCCAAGTCATCACCAAGTGGTGCCACTTCAAAACAACTTCAAAGTTGGGACCTCACCATGCCAACTCACCTTGCCAAGTAATCACCAAGAGGCGTCAACTTCAAGTGGGGACCAAGGATTCAAATCCTCCACATTCCATGTAACCCTCCACCAAATCCTCCACATTCCATGTAACCCTCCACCAAATCCTCCACATTTCATGTAACCCCCCCTAATATTTCTCCATGATATGGGGAATTTCAAATTGATTGAAAGGCCAATAAAAGCCTCTTGTACACCCATGGTAAAGGGAGCTTTTGGATGATGAAACAAGAAGGAGTAGTTTTTCTATGAAGCAAGTGTTTTGTAGTGTGGTTGTGTTTCAATCTTGGTGTGTGATCTTCTACATCCCAAGCCAACGACTTCTCCAAGGATCCCATCTTTCCTCAACGACCACTTGTTTTCTTAATTCCTTCCTCCTACTTTGATTTGGTATTCCTTCAAATCAGCTAAGTCCTAATTCCTTCATTGCACAGGGATCCTTCTATGATCCAGAGTTCAAGAAGGGGGTCATTGCCATCAGATCAAGTATGGTGAGAACTTGTTTCGATGGAAGAGCCATCTTTTCATCCAGGGCTTGTTTATTTGATTGCTTCAACGAATCTACACCAACAAGGAGTGCTCATCATGGTAACAATTCCCTTCTAATATTCTTGAGTCTGGGTTATTGAAGATAGTTTTCCTAGGTTTAGATTCCATAATCATTAGCCCTAATCTTCTCTAGGATTTAAATAACTACATCGTGGCGTAAGTTCCAAATTTTCGTGCTCCTTCCATAGCTTTACCTTAATACTTTTGATCTGAAATTTAGTACCTGTTAATAGGCTTCATTGCTCTCATTTCTTAATTCATCATTTAGATTGCATTCTCATCATCGTGCCGCATCAAATTGGTATCAGAGCATGGTTGCATTAGGTTAGGGTTAATTTCTATTTTCTGTATTAGGGTCTGCTTGCTGTTTTTTTTCAATGTAGGCTGATTGTAATCCGTCTGCAGCTCCAAAAGCAAGTTACATATTTTGTATTGAAATAATTTTTTTCATGTCCCATTTTAAGTCGTTTATCACCGTATTAAATTTCATCATTAGAAAAAAATCAAAAAAAAAATGAAAATTCCCAAATCATTTCCCTTTTCTATTGTAAATAGTTCCGCAAATATGGTCTGAACATTAACTCATTTATCTCAGCACAGAAACCCAAATTTATTAATTCTTATTTTGTTAGATCCATTATAATTGATAGAACTTTTTACAATTTTTCCAGAATTTTTATTTAATCATAGAATTTTTGGACTGTAATTCTTGTACTGTTCTGCTTTAAATTTTAGTAGGATAAATTTCAGCATGATTGTGTACATCCATTTTAATCCAATTAAGGGCACCAATATGACATGGGGGCAGGATTGATCACCTGTCCTTAGCCCAAGAACAACCGCCCACATTGTGCATCGAACCCAACCCCTAATTAAAATCGATTAGAACCTTAATTGTCCTAGTGGGTTAGGGACACCAACAAGTTGGGTTCAGGTTAGGGTCAAGTTAACTGTGTCAGCTAATTGGTATGTGCTTACTGGTTTGGTGTCTAGGATTGGTGCATCAGGGCTTGTGATTTGGTCCGTCTACCTGGCCAATCTCAGATTGGTGTCTAAGGATTGGAAATCAGGGACCTTCACTCTGATGCAGAACGAAAGAGATGATGTGATGTGGAAGTAAATTAAGACTAATTCTTTTTTTTTATATATATATTTTCAGAAGTCAGCTTTTACACAAAAGAAAGTTAAACTAAATTGAAAGAAACTATGTAATAATTGAAAGCACAATTTAAAGAAACTAGGTTATCAGAGTAGTTCATAAGTAAAGGATCGCTGGGGGTTGAGAAACTCCTAGACCTAGGGTTTCGCTCTGAACTTTCAACAGGACAGAAGTAAAGAGAAGAGAAGGGTTACAGACTAGGTAGTGATCTTCACAGAGTTTAGTGGAAGGACTCTCTTGAGCAGATTGTTGGATCCCCAGATTCAGATATCTTCGCAATGGATCCTCCAATACTGGCCCTTTGGCAAAGTTGGCTTCTCCTGAACTCAAGATCTGGGAAAGAAGACGAACAAGTTATGGAACCAGATACTCAAGGAAGGATTTACTAGATAGAAGAACTTGAAAGCTGATGTTGCTGAAATCCTGATTCTCCTGGATGCTGATCTGACTTCCTCTGGGATTTGCTCTGTCTTCGAAGAAGCCGAACTGGATCTGGATGCTGGTGGTCAGCCTCTACTTGGAGAGAGGGGCCGTGAGAGATGGGGTAGGCTAGGGTTTGGTGGAATGAAGAGGATGCTGGGCGGCTAGGGTTTGGAATGGAAGTGGCTAACCTAGGATTTTGGGGTTGGAGATCTCACACCTCCTCAAGGTTCCTAGGGAACTCGGATTTACTCCCTCACGGAGCTCAATACCTGAATGCAAGTGCGGAAGAGAGAAACACAAAGTTTGCTCACACATAAATTGAATTCATTCATCAGTTATTTTCAAAACTTACAAGAGGGGTTTATTTTATAGGACTTTACAAGAGGTCAGGGTTTTACATCTTTCCATGTGGGACTAATAGGATGGATCTTCAAATTAAGTTTGTAGAATCAATTCCTTCCCATATGGCCGGCCAAGAGGTTCCATAAATGTTGATTGAAAGCTTCAAATGGTAAGTAGGTGGCGCCTCCTAGCCTTGCTCTTCAAGAAATATTTTTTTCCTTCCATGGCTCAACTCTTTTGGACACCTCCTTTTCTTTCTCCCCAAGTCATGGCTCTTCCCAACTTTGCTTTGGGTTTTTTAGGCATGGATTGGGCGCCCCCTTGAAGTGCTCCCCAAGAAATGCCTCTTTCCTCCTTTAGCTTGGCCTTTTAAGGTACATATGGGGCGCCTCCTTGATTTTGGCTTCAAGAAAACTTCTTGCTCCCTTGGGTGTGGGGACCAAGACACTGGGATGGATTTATGGCACCTCCTGGACTCTGGCATGTGGCTAGGAGTATGGCTGGGAGTGTGGCACCCACTTGCTTGGGCTTGGGAGAAAATGTGACACCCTGGAGAAGACCTAGACCACTACTAGGACTTAAATTGAGTCAACATGACTTAACAAAATTTAAATTACAGGGAAATACAGACTTAACAAAAATTGAGTTGACCAAGTCAACCCTTATTACAAAACCAGAAAATCCTAATTCTTCGGGCAAGGTCAATCAGAGATCCAGATGGAGCCCTGAAGTCTTCTTCGGAGTCTGGTGCCCGCACCAATTCTCCCGGGGTGGGAGGAACTCGACCCTATCGAGTATGGATCAAGTTGGCTCTGGTATCTCTCCAAGAGGTCTGGGTTCAATTCTTGTAATTCTTCTCGGGAGATCCAAGAGTCATCAGAATCTGGCCTTCCTTGCCAGCGGACCAGGTATCTTTGGTATCCTCGATTACGAGTAGAGATAACCTGATCATCCAGGATCTTTTCAATCTGCTCTTTCCTTACAGGCCAATTTGTTGGTGGACACACAGGGTCGGGATCACTCTCAATAACAGGATTAGGCTCAAAAGGCTTACTGGGAATCACAGTTGGCTCTCTATACTCTACTAGGTCTGTAATGTTGAAAGTGGAGCTAATGCCTAGTTCTGAAGGCAACTCGAGCACATAGGCATTGGACCCTACTCTCTTCACCACTCTAAATGGTCCAGCTCCTCTAGCATGTAACTTTCTAACAGTTCCAGGAGGAAACTGTTCAGGCCTTAACCTAATCATTACATAGTCTCTCTCAACAAAAGTTTTGACTCGCTTTTGAGAATCAGCTAACTTCTTATAAGTTTCATTACTCAAAATTATTTTGGCATGAATTTCTTTATGCAAGTCTTTTATATGCTGTGCAAAAACTTTAGCAGACTCGGAGACTCGTGTGTGGACTGGCAAAGGAGTTAGGTCAAGAGGTGTGTGAGGTTTGTAACCATGCACAATTTCAAATGGACTCTTACCTGTAGACCTATTGACCGAGTCATTATATGCAAATTTAGCCCTAGGTAAGTACAAATCCCAGTTCCTAATATTTTCACCAACAAGACACCTTAACAGATTGCCTAAACTACGGTTCACTACTTCGGTTTGGCCATCAGTTTGGGGATGATAGGCAGTTGAAAACTTAAGTTTTGTCCCTAAGTTATGCCAAAGGGTTTTCCAGAAATAGCTAGTGAACCGGACATCCCTATCTGAAACAATTGTCTTAGGTAGGCCATGGAGTCAAACTATCTCATTAAAGAAAAGGGTGGCTACCTTAGACGCATCAAATGTTTGGGAACAAGGCAAGAAATGGGCCATCTTGGAAAATCGGTCGACTACAACACAGATAGAGTCATGCCTCCTCTGGGTCTTAGGCAAACCTAACACAAAGTCCATGCTCACATCTTGCCAAGGACGATCTGGGACAGGGAGTGGGGTATAAAGGTCGGTGTTCTGTTTTTGCTGTTTGGCAACAGCGCAGGACCGACACCTAGCCACAATGTGTGCTACATCTCTTTTTAAGCTAGGCCAGAAAAAGTGGTCTTTAGTAGCCAGGGTGGTCTTGTCTTTTCCGAAATGGCCAGCTAGACCTCCAGCATGAATTTCCCAAATCAAGAATTCCCTAAGAGAAGTTCTAGGGATGAAAAGCCTATTTTTAAAGAACAAAAAGCCATCTAAAAGGATATAATCCTTATGATCACTAGATGGTCCTTGAGCTAGATCCTGGTACACAGTCTTAAAATCAGGACACGACTCATATTCCTCTTTGATCTGCTCAAACCCTATGACTTCAGCCCTAACAGAATTCAATAACAAAGATCGACAACTAAGGGCATCAGCTACCTTATTTTCAGTCCCAGCCTTATGTTTCAAAACAAAAGTATAGGACTGGATATACTCTACCCACTTAGCATGCCTAGGGTTAAAATTCTTTTGGGAATTCAAGAATCTAAGAGCCTCATGGTCCGAAAACAGCACAAATTCCTGCTGTAGCAAATAATGTCTCCAGTAACGCAAAGCTTGCACTACCGCATAAAATTCCTTATCATAGGTAGAATACCTAAGCTTAGCATCATTAAGTTTTTCACTAAAGAATGCTACGGGATGGTTCTCTTGGCTTAGGACTCCACCTATACCTACTCCTGAAGCATTACAAGCAACCTCAAATACTTTAGAAAAGTCGGGTAACCTCAAAATGGGTGCCTGGGTCATCCTATCCTTAAGATCTAGTAAGGCTTTATGGGCTGCTTTAGTCCACTGAAATTCTCCCTTCCTAATACAGTCTGTGATAGGAGCAACTACAGTACTAAACCCCTTGATGAATCGCCTATAGAAGGTAGCCAAGCCATGGAAACTTCTGACTTCATGCACACTGGTCGGCTCTGGCCATTCTACTATGGACCTAATCTTTTCTGGATCGGCAGCCACGCCGTCAGGGGTTACTACAAAACCAAGGAAGATAACTCTACTGGTCATAAATTCACACTTTTTGAGATTACCGTAGAGACTATCATTCCTTAAAACTTGGCAGACTTGTCTAAGGTGGCCTAGGTGGTCTGTAGGGGTCTTACTATAAATCAGGATGTCATCAAAATAGACCACTACAAACTTCCCTATGAAAGCTCTAAGCACCTGGTTCATAATCCTCATGAAAGTACTAGGGGCATTGGACAACCCAAAAGGCATAACAACCCATTCATAGAGACCATCCTTAGTTTTGAAAGCGGTTTTCCACTCATCCCCTGGTCTAATCCTAACCTGATAATAGCCGCTCTTGAGATCAATTTTGGAAAATATCATTGCACCGGCCATCATATCTAGCATGTCATCTAGTCTAGGGATGGGGAACCTATACTTGATTGTGATTTTGTTGATGGCATGACTATCAACACACATCCTCCACGTGCCATCCTTCTTTGAGGTCAGTAGTGCATGGACTGCACAAGGGCTAAGACTCTCTCTAATGAACCCCTTCCTTAACAATTCTCCAACCTACTTTTGCAGTTCCTTATTCTCAGATGGATTCATCCTATAATGGGGCAAGTTGGGTAAAGTAGCTCCTGGGATTAAATCTATGGAATGTTGGATATCCCTAAGAGGTGGAAGGTGGTCTAGCAGATCCTCGGAAAAAACATCCTCAAATTCTTCTAACAAAGGTCTAACTTCCTGAGGAGGCTCTGAGGGTGTAGGAGTCCTAAGTTCCTTAGCAGTCAACATCCAAATGGGTGAACCACTATGAATTTCTTGTTCTAGATCCTTAGCACTAATTAGGTTCACTCCAGTCTTCATCTCTCTGACCTTATTGGGTCCTTTAGCTACCTTGTCCTTAGGAGGGACTGAATGGATTGTGATTTTTTTCCATTAAAACTAAAGACACGGGTATTGGATTTTCCTAAGAGGGTGGCATCATGATCATATAACCAAGGTCTTCCAAGAATTTTACTGCTCACCCCCATAGGCAAGACATCACACCAAATCTTCTCTTGATAGGATTGCATTTGGATTTGGACCTGACATCTAGACTAGATGGGTATAGAGGTAGAGTCTACCCAAGAAACCTTATAGGGGTTGGGGTGGGGGACTGGGGTTAAGCCTAACATTTTAACAGTGCTAGCAGAAATGGCATTCACACAGCTCCCACTATCTATGATGATTTTACATACCTTATCCCCTAGCTTAAGGAGAGTCTGTAGGATGTTAGTCCTACGCCAATCCTCCTGAACTCTACTCTGGGACAGGATGCATCTCACAACCCCTAACTGGTCAGACTCTGTGGGTTCCTCCTCTCCTTCATACTCATCAACCAAATTCATTCCAGCCTCATAAACTTCTTCTTCAAATTCTTCATTGGGCCTGGAATTTTCTTCCTCTCCTTCTTCTATGTAGAGGGATCGACGAGGGCACTGGCTAGAAACATGACCTATCCTATGGCACTTAAAACAAGCTATGGCTATGCACTGGCTGGTGATATGACCGGGTTTCTGGCACTTAAAACAGGTGATACTAGGGGTTCTCTGGGTGTCAGGTACCTTACCTTTGTCCATGGGCCTAGGGGTGGGAATACCCTGACTAGGTTTGCTAGGGATAACTTGGCTAGGTCCATTTCTTGGGATTGGGGCACTAACCCTAGAAGGCATAGGTCCTCTCTGAAACTTCTCAATGTTCAGTGCAATCTGATAGGCTTGGTCTAGGTCCGTAACCTCTCTCAGAAACAACTCCCTCTTTATGTCTTCCCTAAGTCCAGCCCTAAACCTAGACAAAGTGACCTCATGGGCTTCACTCACATCACATCTCATCAGGTATTCATTAAAGGTGGTTATGTAGTCTGATACAGATCGGTTCCCTTGTTTCAAAGTCTGCCATTGGTCTAACAGATTCTGCTGGTATGAAATGGGTAGATACTTATCTCTAAGCTTCTCTTTCATTCCCTGCCAAGTGGTTATGGGCTCAACGTTTCATCTTCTAGTGGTTAGCTCAATGTTCCCCCAGTATAACCTAGCTTGACGTACTAACTTCATCTTGGCAAACTAGAACTTCCTTTCCTCAGACATGGCATACCACTCAAAGTACTGGTCCATCTCACCCTCCCAATCAGAATACACCTTAGGGTTTAAGCTACCATCAAAAGTGGGTGCATCTAATTTGATGTTCCGAATGAACCTATCATCTCTATCTTCAGGCTCTGGGTCAGGCCTCCTATGATTAGGTTCAGGATCTCTGTATAAAGGTCTTCTAGGCTCCTGGTGTGGGTGAGGTTGAGGCACATTAAAATCTGGGTCAGGAGTCCAATTCTGATGCCTAGGTTCCTCAAGTACTTGGATTCGATCCCTAAGCTGGGTAAAATTCTCATTCATATCCTGACTCAATTTGTTCATACTTTCAGTAAGAGCTCTAACCATGGCCTCTAAATCAGGCTAGGCTTGACCAGGTTGGTAGGGTACTCCATTCCGGGTAGACATGATGATGCAAGCAAACACACCAAATGAGACTCGACTGAAACGACTACGGGCTAACTAGACCTAGAGCCCCAACTAGATGCCCAATCAGAGTGGCAAGCTAGCCTGTAGTAACTTGGAACTCAGCCAGGCAGGTGTAAGGGGAGTGTTAGGTCCCTAAATGCCAATCCTAGACACCAATCAGAGATTGGCCAGGTAGGCGGACCAGCACACAAGTCCTTCGGGATAGAATCCCCGAACCATAATTCTGACACTGAGTACAAAGCACACATAGAGTAACTAGACAAACTGACTCAACACTAGCCTAGACCCGACTTGTTGGTGTCCCTAGCCCACTAGGACAAATTAAGTCTAATAAGTTTTAAAATTAGGCTTAGGATCGAATGAATGGATGGTGGTTTTGGGCTAAGGAGAGGTTATCAACTCCTCCCCTTATCTTAGATGATCAATTGCCCTTAAGATGAATTAGGAGATGATCACTCAAAAAAACTGAAATGCAAAAACACAGAAATAGAGTTTCTATAATTTAACTCTCAAAAATTTCACGGAAACCAATAAATCACAGTAAAATTATGTAAAATAGATTCAATTATACTGGTTCCAGAAAAATAAAAATCATATAATTTGGAGTTACCTACAATGAGAAACAATTCCTGCAACAGGATAGTTACAGACTGAAAACAGAATGCTTCCCCTGTTTACAATTCCTGCTACAAAGTTGTAACCCAGCGGATCCCCTACATGCCCTAGGAACACCCCATGGAATGGGAAGAGGAGGTTTTCACCTCGCTTCGTTCCTAGGATCGGACGTCCTGGGGAGTCTACTTCGAGCAGACAAAGTAAAAAAGAGAGACACTCAAAATATGCAAGCAAGTCAGAAATCCTAGACATGGCTCTGATACCAAAAATGATGCAGAACGAAAGAGATGATGTGATGCGAAAGTAAATTAAGAATAATTCTTTTTTTTTATATATATTTTCAGAAGTCGGCTTTGACTCAAAGGAAAGTTAAACTAAATTGAAAGAAACTATGTAATAATTGAAAGCACAATTTAAAGAAACTAGGTTATCAGGGTAGTTCAGAAGTAAAGGATCACTGAGGGTTGAGAAACTCCCAGACATAGGGTTTCGCTCTGAACTTTCAACAGGACAGAAGTAAAGAAAAGAGAATGGTTACAGACCAGGCAGTGATCTTCTCAGAGTTTAGTGGAAGGACTCTCTTGAGCAGATTGTTGGATTCCCGGATTCAGATATCTTCGCAATGGATCCTCCAATACTGGCCCTTTGGTAGAGTTGGCTTCTCCTGAACTCAAGATCTGGGAAAGAAGATAAACAAGTTATGGAACCAGATACTCAAGGAAGGATTTACCAGATAGAAGAACTTGAAAGCTGATGTTGCTAAAATCCTGAATCTCCTAGATGCTGATCTGACTTCCTCTGTGATTTGCTCTGTCTTCGAAGTAGCCAAACTGGATCTGGATGCTGGTGGTCGGCCTCTACTTGGAGAGAGGGGCCATGAGAGATGGGGTAGGCTAGGGTTTGGTGGAATGAAGAGGATGCTGGGCGGCTAGGGTTTGGAATGGAAGTGGCTAACCTAGGGTTTTGGGGTTGGAGATCTCACACCTCCTCAAGATTCCTAGGGAACCCGGATTTACTCCCTCACGGAGCTCAACACCTGAATGCAAGTGCGGAAGAGAGAAACACAAAGTTTGCTCACACATAAATTGAATTCATTCATCAGTTGTTTTCAAAACTTACAAGAGGGGTTTATTTTATAGGACTTTACAAGAGGTCAAGGTTTTACATCTTCCCATGTGGGACTAATAGGATGGATCTTCAAATTAGGTTTGTAGAATCAATTCCTTCCCATATGGCCGGCCAAGAGGTTCCATAAATGTTGATTGAAAGCTTCAAATGGTAAGTAGGTGGCGCCTCCTAGCCTTGCTCTTCAAGAAATATTTTTTTCCTTCCATGGCTCAACTCTTTTGGACACCTCCTTTTCTTTCTCCTCAAGTCATGGCTCTTCCCAACTTTTCTTTGGGCTTTTTAGGCATGGATTGGGCACCCCCTTGAAGTGCTCCCCAAGAAATGCCTCTTTCCTCCTTTAGCTTGGCCTTTTAAGGTACATATGGGGTGCCTCCTTGATTTTGGCTTCAAGAAAATTTCTTGCTCCCTTGGGTGTGGGGACCAAGACACTGGGATGGATTTGTGGCACCTCCTGGACTCTGGCGTGTGGCTGGGAGTGTGGCTGGGATTGTGGCGCCCACTTGCTTGGGCTTGGGAGAAAATGTGACACCCTGGAGAAGACCTAGACCACTACTAGGACTTGAACTGAGTCAACATGACTCAACAAAATTTAAATTGCAGGGAAATACATACTCAACTAAAATTGAGTTGACCAAGTCAACCCTTATTATAAAACCAGAAAACCCTAATTCTTCATGCAAGGTCAATCAGAGATCCAGATGGAGCCCTAAAGTCTTCTTCTGAGTCTGGTGCCCGCACCACACTCCCCTCCACCTACCTGGCTAAGTCCCATAAGTACTACTAGCTAGTTGGTTCACTTAATTAGACCTCTAATTTGTGCTCTAGGTCTAGGAAACCTTAGCTCGAGCTAGAGTTTACTTGCATGCATTAAAACTAGATTAGGGGCCTCATATTCACCAGTCCAGACCCAGTCCAGTGTAGCCATGGACCCGAATCTTGAAACCATGCTGAAAGGCCTAAATGATCTAATGGCCCAATTGAACCAAATTTTGGCTAAACAATTTCCCTTAGACCAACCAACTCCTACTATCCCATTAGCTCATATGAATGATAGGAGTAAGAACCCTGAAGTACAAGTTGAGTTCATTAATACCCAAGACTTAGGGTATCCTTAAACTGAAGGGCTAGGGAAGGAAGAAGGCAAATCTAAACCTAGTAAATATGTGTATGAGACTAACATAAGTTTAATAGATGAATAAGAAGGGCAAGACTGTGAAGAGAACAACTTTAGTACCTTACCTTAGGAAACCTTTGGTAAAGAAAAGATTATTGAGCCTAGTCCTGAAACATCAGAACAACCAAAATTTAGTGAGGACTTGGTTCCCGTAAGACGATGCCCTCAGGAAGAACCCAATACTTTAGCTTCGACACAAGAACTCCTTCAGGTACCTGAGAAGAACCCAATCATTATTTTTAGAAGACTTTCCTGATGACCTTCAACTACCTAGAAGCATCCCGCCTGTAGATCAAAATTCTAATCTTAAGGTCATCATGAGTAACCAAGGTCTGTTTCAAGATTCTCCTAAATTATCCCAAGTCTCGGATTCCTATTTCCTGCCTTTCTCTGAGTCTTATCATAATTTTAGAGCCATTAAGTTTCATTTTGATGAGATTACTAGGATGCATGAGCTTTTAAGGCCTATTCCTTTTGCTACCTACTTTTGGAAAACCTTATGGCATTTGCTAGGAACCCATGGTAAATTCTCATGTGCATGCCAGACCAGGGTCAAACCTAGAGAGTCATTAATCTGTTAGGTTTAGGCCCTGGAGAGTCCAATAAAATTCCTCTCAATAAGGATGCCTAGTTCAGTCTACATTTCGTAAGTGCTTGTGTAAGTTTCTGATTCTGCTGAGTCCTATGCATAGCATGTTGAGGATTTGCATCATGAAATAAATTTGAGCAATGAATCCTATAAACATAGGACTAATTTAAGAAAGAAAATCAAGGAATTCTATGAGAGAGATCATGTTCCCATCCGGGACTTTCAAGAAACTACATACCCGTGGTGTAGGCCCCTTTAAAGTCCTAAAGAAGATTAGATCTAATGCGTACATATTGGAATTACCTTCAGACCTAGGTGTCAACCCGACCTTCAATGTCTCAGACTTGATAGAATATAAGGAACCCATGATGATACCTAGTGAGCCTTTTGGGCCTGACCATATTTTTGAGAGTGAATCATTACCCGAGTATCCACAAACAACCATTCCTTAAAAATGAGAGAAAACTAAACAAATCATTGATAATAAGATTGTCACTACCAGAAACAAGGATTACTATCGATATTTGGTCCGTTGGCAAGGGAGACCAAAATCTGACGACTCCTGAATCGCTGGAGAGGACCTGCAACGACTGGACCCGGACTTATTTGAATAATATCAAAGCCAGGCTAGACCATACTCGACAGGGTCGAGTTCCTCCCACCCGGGGAGAATTGGTGGGGGCACCAGGTTCAGAAAGATGCTTCAACTAATACCAAGTTCTTTATGGATTGAGACTAGGAACTCAAGTCTCTTATGAGTCCTGTATGTTTATTGAGTCCTGTTTTATTTTTTTTTGGGGGTTTTAAAGTTCAATTAGAGTCAATTAGGCTTTATACTGAGTCAAGTTCAAGAGCTACTTGAAATTGGGCCAGACCAGCTTTACTTGGAGCGCCACATCATCATGAACCTCCTATGCCAACTCATCACCAAAGAAAGCCACATCACCTTTTTGCCAAGTCATCTCCAAGGGGTGCCATGGAGAAGGATGCGCCATGTCACCATGCCATTTCACCTTGCCACATCATTGGATTTGGAAACCACCTTGCCATGCCAACTCACTTTGCCAAGTCATCACCAAGTGGTGCCACATCAAAACAACTTCAAAGTGGGGACCTCACCATGCCAACTCACCTTGCCAAGTAATCACCAAGAGGCGCCAACTTCAAGTGGGGACCAAGGATTCAAATCCTCCACATTCCATGTAACCCTCCACCAAATCCTTCATATTCCATGTAACCCTCCACCAAATCCTCCACATTTCATGTAACCCCCCCTAATATTTCTCCATGATATGGGGAATTTCAAATTGATTGAAAGGCCAATAAAAGCCTCTTGTACACCCATGGTAAAGGGAGCTTTTGGATGATGAAACAAGGAGTAGTTTTTCTATGAAGCAAGTGTTTTGTAGTGTGGTTGTGTTTCAATCTTGGCGTGTGATCTTCTACATCCCAAGCCAACGACTTCTCCAAGGATCCCATCTTTCCTCAACGACCACTTGTTTTCTTAATTCCTTCCTCCTACTTTGATTTGGTATTCCTTCAAATCAGCTAAGTCCTAATTCCTTCATTGTGCAGGGTTCCTTCTACGATCCGGAGTTCAAGAAGGGGGTCATTGCCATCAGATCAAGTATGGTGAGAACTTGTTTCGATGGAAGAGTCATCTTTTCATCCAGGGCTTGTTTATTTGATTACTTCAACGAATCTACACCAACAAGGAGTGCTCATCATGGTAATAATTCCCTTCTAATATTCTTGAGTCTGGGTTATTGAAGACAGTTTCCTAGGTTTAGATTCCATAATCATTAGCCCTAATCTTCTCTAGGATTTAAATAACTACATCGCGGCGTAAGTTCCAAATTTCCGTGCTCCTTCCATAGCTTTACCTTAATACTTTTGATTTGAAATTTAGTACCTGTTAATAGGCTTCATTGCTCTCATTTCTTAATTCATCATTTGGATTGCATTCTCATCATCGTGCCGCATCATAGTATCTGTCCGGTCGACTCGGTACCCTATCAGATCTCCTTAATGAATCCTCTGTGGGCTCTAGGTGTGATCTAATCATAACCGATTCTATGTTGTCCCTTAAGTGTGTCATTTAATCTACTTGTTGAACTTTACTAAGTTCAATCTTAGCAACTACAGCTCCTTCACCAAGGAATTCCTTTTCGAAAAAGATAGCCCTAAGACTGATGAATAATTTTTGTTCCTCAACCAAGTAGAAGTAATACCCCTTAGACTCTTTTTGATACCCAATAAATAGGCACCGGTCAGACCTCAATCCATGTTTATCCATTTCTAAATATTTTACATAAGCTGGGCAACCCTAGACTCGAAGGTGTGAGAGTGTCAGCTTACGTCCAGTTAGTATCTCATATGGCATTTTGTTAACGGATTTACTCAGAGCCTTGTTCAAAAGGTAAAAGGCTGTTTCCAGAGCATATCCCAAAAGGATAGCAGCAGAGAAGCAAAGCCCATCATGGACTGAACCATGTCTAACAGGGTTCGATTTCTCCTTTCAGACACTCCATTTAACTAAGGTATCCCTAGACTCGAAGGTGTGAGAGTGTCAGCTTACGTCCAGTTAGTATCTCATATGGCATTTTGTTAACGGATTTACTCAGAGCCTTGTTCAAAAGGTAAAAGGCTGATTCCAGAGCATATCCCGAAAGGATAGCAGCAGAGAAGCAAAGCCCATCATGGACTGAACCATGTCTAACAGGGTTCGATTTCTCCTTTCAGACACTCCATTTAACTAAGGTATCCCTAGAGGTATCCATTGAAAGAGAATCCCATTCTCCTCGAGATATGTCAGAAACTCTCCGGAAAGATATTCACCATCTCGATTTGATCGAAGGGTTTTGATGCACCTTCCAGTTTATTTTTCTACTTCATTACGATATCATTTGAATACTTTAAATGACTCAGATTTATATCTTATCAAGAAGACATAACCGTACCTCAAAAGGTCATCTATAAATGTAATGAAATAACTGTACCCACTTCTGGCACTAATATTCATAGGTTTGCATACATCGGTATGTACCAGACTTATAATTTCTTTGGCTCATTTATCTTTTCCAGTAAAAGATGATTTTGTCATCTTTCCAAGAAGACATGACTCACAGGTTGGAAGTGAACTACTTTCACTAAAGTTGAGAAGACCCTCGCACTTCAACCTGTTTATCCTATTCTTGTTAATATGACCTAGCCTACAATGCCATAGGTACGCATCGCTGACATTATCTATCCTAGGGCATTTGCTAGATATGTACACTACACTAATAAGTCACGATAGTACATAAATTCTATTATTCATATATACATTCATTACAACAGAACCATTCTAAATGATTTTATAAATGTCATTCTTTATTGATAGTTCATAACCATACATGGCCAATTGGCCTATAGAAATGACATTTAAAATAAAAGATGGACAATAATGACACTCATTCAAAATGATTGTACAAGACTCGAAAACTAGTTTGAGAACTTGCAATGCCAAGACTGGAACTTGGCTTCCATTTTCCACGTTCAAGAATCTCTCACTATCCTCGAATCTTCTACTAACTTGAAGTCCCTGCAAAGAATTGCAAATATGAATTGGACTTCCTGTATCCAATACCCAGTTAGTAGTATCGCAGATAGAGAAACTATAAGGTGTTATCAAATAAATACCTTGTCAGCACCTTCTGGCTGCTTCCTCTTCTTGGACCTGTTTGGGTTAAAGGATGTAATGTAAAGAAAACAGTTCCTCTTCTAATATCCCCACTTCTTGCAGAAGAAGCACTCTGCTTGGCTCTTATTAGCCTTCTCCTTCTTGGCCTGACTGGGCCCAGAAGCATTTTGCACCTATTTCTCTTTACTTTTCTTTTTCCTTTTCTTGAAGGGACGATGCCCTGCGAAAGATCCTTCCACTAGATTTACCACCCCATTGTTCAAATGGTGGTCTTTCTTATAAGTCTATAGCAACCCCAACAGATCGTGGTAGTTAACTGCAGGCTTATTCATTCTATAATGATCAAGAAAATCTAGATAGGAAGTGGGTAGGGAATTCAAAATCGCATCCTTCCCAAGCTGTTCATGTAAGGGACATCGAGCTTGCCTAGGCACTTAATCATCTCAATCATGTACAATACATGATCAGTGACTGAGGCTCCATCATGAATCCATGCATTGTAGATAGCATAGGAGACCTTGTACCTCTAAACGTCGTCTGGTGTCCCGAAAGACTCCTTCAACCTTTGAAGGATTTCTTTCAACTGGGCTGCTTCAAATTTATGACTGAACTCATCGTTCATCGCTGCCAACATTATGCATCGGACAATGATCCTGTCAGAGAGCCACTTCTGATAAGTGTCTCTGACCGAAACCCAAGCATTGGGAGCAGGGATTTCAGGTGCCAGATCTGATATCATATACAAGATTCGTTCATGCTCTAGGACAATCCTGAGCCTTCGATACTAGCTATCAAAGTTGGGACCCTTAAGCTTCTCGTTATCGAGAAGAGACCGAAGCGATAGGTTGGAAGACATCTGAAAGGAAAACCAAAGCTAATTAGTGTATATGAATTATTATCCTATAGACATGGACTTTAGTCTAAAAGCCCTTCCACTATTTTGTTCAGACGGGTTGCCTCTACCTCCAATCCGTGGAATCACTTTGATTCCTAAGTGGGTACGAGAGTCCAATTGATAACACATGATCCCAACTTTGGCCGACCCACCCATGCACATCTAAAGGTAGGTTCTTCAGCCGATTACTTCTCCAAGTAACCTCTAGAATTTAGGTTTTGCCCCAAGGTGCACTTCAATCGGCCTTTGGGCCTCCTATTGAAGGTCCTGGTTAGGTCCAACCATTAACATGACAAAATTCGATGCTTCTAACTAACGAATAGTCAAGCCCGACTTTGGCCGGCCCACCTGACCATCGTTAAGAGAGTCGCACTAAGCCATCATATTAGGAACATCAATTCCAATAGCCTAATGAATACTCGATCTTTGTATCTGCCGATGAACACCTAACTATTAGACCCATTACCATCCCACTTAATGGGAGGCTAAGACTCGGTTATCCTTATAACTTCATCTTTTTATGGACCTAATAATTTAGAGGGTTTAATTTTATTATGATAAAAGAAGAGATGAGAAGACATGGATCAACCTCCCACTGACCACATCAGCAATCAAGGAGGGTTACTCATAGCTAATGATCCATGGGCACCTAAAATCAGTCAAGATTGATTAACCTTGGGTGACATGGGTTAACATGAGTCAGTGAGTCATCTAATCAATTCTGATCGACAATATTGGCTAGGTAAGTGAGATCATGGGTTGGGTTCCACCATTAACAATCTTGCCTTAGACACCAACCGAGTTGGCCAAGTAAGAGGTAGCCCCAAAGAACCATGATCAAGATCCCAAACTTACGTAGACACCAATTGGTTCATCAAACTCTATTAAACTAGCCTAAAAGACTCGAGTTGTCCACTGAGCCATAAATAAGGTCCATTTAGATCTATGGACTTATCAATCTAACTATTAGAGAGATCTATAGAGAAGAAGTCCTAACTCAACATTTGATTAGAATGATTCTCTACATAGTCCAATGCATCTAAATTTAGGTCTAACCCAATTAAGGACCTAATAAAAGCTAACCCATGACCCTTATGGCTTATTGAAATGACTTAAAATATTTGAATCATATTCCTAGAGTTCTTAGTCATTCAAAGTGATATAATTCTTAATTAAGTTGAATAGCCTTAATAAATTATAAAAATTTTAATTTACAAATATAAAATAATTTTATAATAATAAGAAATTTGAATTTACTGGTTTTGTAACTTTTCATGTCAAGTGTTGACTCACCAGGGGCAAGTGTCGACAATAGGTGTCGACACTTAGGTCGACTCATGGCCTAAGACAGGAAGAAAAATATAACACTATGTTTTCTGGGAAGTGCTCATGAGTCGACACCTTCAAGGCAAAGTGTCGACTCACGAGCCTAAGTGTCGACACTTCCTGATCAAGTGTGGACACTTCAACCTTCATGAGTCGACTCAAGAGGTCGACTCAAGGCCTGTCACAGGGCAATAACAGTGATTTCAAATCCAAAGTTTCATCAAACTTTCAATCAAATGCGATCAAAACAAAACTCTTTTATCATATCTAAATTTGTTTTAAGATCATAATACAGGATTAAAATATTTTTAATCTACATTTTCTTATATCTTTTCTCTTCATGAGTCAATCATAAGTGGCACCCCTACACGCCATAGGAGACCCCTATTGAATGAGAAGAGAGGGTCTTGCAGCCCTACTTCTCTCCTATGGCCGGACAACCATGGTGAAGCACTCATTCCAAGTACTTTAAAAGAAAAATATTATGTTAAATCATGCTAACATTATTATACTATGATGAACCTAGCTCTGATACCATTGAAGGACGAAAAAGGAAAGCATACCAATATGCAACAGCAAGGCAGAAACATGCATTTTAAAATTATTTTAAAATAAGCACAGCGAAAGACTTGGTAGATCGATCAAACGATCTACCGATCTACCTGCAATAGGATATAGTATAATGATATAGCATGCAATAAACATCAAAAACAAGATAAAACTCAAAGATATAAAGATACCTTACTGTTATATCTTTGATGGATGCAGTGGTGGTGCTCCAAGGATGGTGCTCTTGATCTACACACGTATCTAGCCTCTACAGGTAGTTTACACTGGGGCCCGACTCTGATCAACTCCCTCGGAGTGCTAGCTCCTTGGGATCCTTGAGGCCAATCTGCTTCTCCATGGAAGATGAGGAGGAAAGGTGGACCCTTTTTAACTAGCTCCCCAAGACCTAGCTTAAGTGCTAGGTAGCTCACACCTAATGCCCAAATCCTCACAAGCCTCTTTCTTCCCTCCCAGAATCTCAGCAGCAAGGAGTTCAGAGACCAAGAACCAATTTCCATCATCCAGCAGCCTAGAAATACTCTTATTTAAAGAGGCGGCCATGGGAGGAAGAAAGAGGAAGGAGGAGAGATTAGGGGACAAGATGGGGAGGTATTCCAAAAAGGTTCCAAGCATAAAAGGCAAGTATGACCATCATACTATAACAGCTTGGAGCCAAAATCGGTTAGATTTCAAATTTCAAACTCGAAATTCAAAGTCAAAACCTTCCTAGAATTCTTTCTAGAATTTTGCTCATCACAATAAGTGTCAACTCCCGCAAAATCACCAAGTATCGACACTTTCCAAGTATCGACTCAAGCAAATGTCGACACTTGGAACATGGTCAATCATATTGACCTCCGGTGATGGCAAACGATTCTCAATCGTCGATCAGCCTTAGGATCAGATAGAAACCCCTATGGTGTATGGTGCGGGCACCATACTCAGAAGAAGACTTTAGGGCTCCATCTGGATCTCTGATTGACCTTGCCCGAAGAATTAGGATTTTCTGGTTTTGTAATAAGGGTTGACCTGATCAACTCAATTTTGAGTCTGTAATTTTGTCATTTCAATTTTTGTTGGGTCATGTTGACTCAGTCCAAGTCCAAGGCCCAAGTAGGTGTCATTCCCTTTGCCATAGGGCACCACATTTTCCAGCTACAAGTGGGTGCCACACTCCCTGCCACATCTCCATCCAGTGTACCTTGGTCCCCACGCCTCAAGTAAGCAGGTTCTTTTTTCTTGCACCACTTAGGAGAGAAATCCATCAAGATACCTCAATCCAAGGAGAAGCCAACTTCTTTCCAGATAAACCCAAGCCAGGATGGCAAGAATTTTTCTTGAAGAGAGGATCAAGGAGGTGCCCCACAATGTTCCATAAAAATTCAAGTTATAAAAGGGAATAGAGCATGTCTTGGAGAGAAAATCAAGGAGGCACCCAAAAGTTTCCAAAAGTGCCAAAGCCATGAAAGGAAGAAGCCTAAACTTGTGGAGCAAGACTAGGAGGTGTCCAAATGAGCCAAACCATGAATGGAAAATCCTTGATTCATGGAGAGATACTAGGAGACACCCCCATAACCTGCCATTTGGAGCTGATTTTCAAGTTTTCTTAGAGTTTTTGGGCTGCCCACTCATGGAAGGAGTCTTGGGTAGAAAATTTGATGCCTAAAGTGTGGGTTAGTCCTATTAGTCCCACATGGGAAATGTATAAAATTTTATTTCTTTGTTATGTCTATATATTCAACTCTATGTAACTCTTGAAAAAAATGATGAATGAAATCAATTTCTTTGTGAGCAACTTTGTGTTTCTCTCTTCCGTACTTGTATTCAGGTGTTGAGCTCCATGAGGGAGTAAATCCGGGTTCCCTAGGAACCTTGAGGAGGTGTGAGATCTCCAACCCCAAAACCCTAGCTTAGTCCACCCATCTCTACTCCACCACCACCAAACCCTAATTTTCCATCTTCATCCCACGGCCCCTCTCTTCCACATCAAAGCCGGTCACCAGCATCCAGGTTCAGGTCAACTGTTTCAACTACAGAGCCAGTTCAAAGGAGAGTCAGATCAGTATCAAGATCTCCGGAACTTCTACATCCAACAATCTTCATTAAGTACTCAGGTCAGTGTCTTTCTTTGAGTTTCTGGTTCTTTTTTTTGTTCTTCTTCTTCCAGATCCTGAGTTCGAGAAGAAGGCCAACCTTGCCATAGGACTACAATCCGAGGATCCATTACGAAGATACCCCATCTCCAAGGATCCTACAATCTGCTCGAGAGTGTCCTTCAATTGAAGCAACGAGAGATATCACAGTCAGGTATAAAACCTTCTCTTCTCTCTTCGTCTGTTTCTTGAAAGAGGAGTAAACCCTAGGTCTGGGGGTTTCTCAATCCCCAGCGATCCTACTTCTGAGTTACTCTGATAATCCACTCCTTTTAATTGTGCTTTCTGTCATTTCTTAGTTTCTTTCAACATTAGTTTATCTTTCCTTTGAGTCAAAGCCGACTTCAAAAAATAAATAAAAAAAAAATACATTAATTTTAATTTTCTTTCGCATCGCATCATCTCTTCTTTTGTTCTGCATCATTTTTGGTATCAGAGCTTTCATTCTGCATCATTTTTGGAATCAGAGCTTTCGTTCTACATCATTTTTGGTATCAGAGCCCTGTCTAGGGTTTCTGACTTGCTTGCATGTTTTGAGTGTCTCTCTTTTTTACTTTGTCTACTCGAAGTAGACTCCCCAGGACGTCCAGTCCTAGGAAAGAAGCGAGGTGCAAGCCTCCTCTTCCCATTCCACAGGGTGTTCCTAGGGCATGTAGGGGATCCGCTGGGTTATAACTTCGTAGTAGGAATTGTAAACGGGGGAAGCGTTCTGTTTTCAGCTGTAACTACACTGTTGCAGGAATTGTTTCTCATTGTAGATAACTCCAAATTATGTGATTTTTATTTTTTTCGAACCACTATAATTGAAACTATTTTATATAATTTTACTGTAATTTATTGGTTTTTGTAAAATTTCTAAGAGTTAAATTACAGCAATTTTATTTTTGTGTTTCTGCAATTCAATTTTTTTTGAGTGATCATCTCCTAATTCATCTTAAGGGCAATTGAATATCTAAGATAAGGGGAGGAGTTGATAACCTCTCCTTAGCCCAAAACCACCACCCATTCATTCGATCCTAAGCCTAATTTTAAAATTTATTAGACTTAATTTGCCCTAGTGGGCTAGGGACACCAACAAGTCGGGTCTAGGCTAATGTTGAGTCAGTTTGTCTAGTTACTCTGTGTGTGCTTTTTACTCGGTGTCTAGAATGGTGGTTCAGGGATTCTATCCCGAAGGGCTTGTGAGCTGGTCCGCCTACCTGGCCAATCACTGATTGGTGTCTAGGATTGGCATTTAGGGACCTAACACTCCCCTTACACCTGCTTGGCTGAGTCCCGAGTTACTACAGGCTAGCTTGCCACTCTGATTGGGCATCTAGTTTGGGCTCTAGGTCTAGTTAGCCCGTAGTCATTTCAGTTGAGTCTCATTTTGTGTGTTTGCTTGCATCATCATGTCTACCCGGAATGGAGTACCCTACCAACCTGGTCAAACCCAACCTGATTTAGAGGCCATGGTTAGAGCTCTTACTGAAAGTATGAACAAATTGAGTCAGGATATGACTGCTACTGTTATCCAGTGTAAAGAACAAGTCCATGAGAATTTTACCCAGCTTAGGGATCGAGTCCAAGTACTTGAGAAACGTAGACATCAAAATTGGACCCCTGATCCAAAATTTAATAGGCCCCAACCTCATCCATGCCAGGAGCCTTGGAGGACCTTATACCATGATCCCGAGCATAACCTTAGGAAGCCTAACCATGATATCTATAGTGTGGATCGTGTCTATGAGAGGTCCTTACAATATTCTAGACCAGTCACTCAACAACCCAAGTCTTCTAGATCAAACCATTTAGATCCACACCCATGCCCAAGTAAGGTCTCTACTAGCTTGAAACCCAGTGTGACCCAGGTTCCTATATTGCAAGAATGTTTATTTTGTGGGAAAAAAGGGCCATAAATCTAGTCAGTGCCCATGCATAGGACTGGCTTGTGCATAGCTAAGTGGTAAGAATCCTAAGGATGACATTAATGAGGGAGAACCCAAGCCTACCAATGAGAAAGAAAGGTTAGGTATGACAAGCCTAGAATCAGTTGACCCAATTACCTCTGACCCGAAACCCATTGAAGATGGCATCGAGGAAGTATATGATGCTGGCTTGAGTCTAGTTGATGAATATGAGGGGGAAGAACTTGAAGAATGTGACATCGATACTATTGGTTCCTTACTTGAGGAGACCTTGGAGAGCAACCAAGTGGTAGGACCTAGTTCAGAAATTCAAGAGATTTGTGAGAATCATGTTCCTTTAGTCAAATACCCCCAGGAAGAACTCATAGTGTTAGCCCGAGCTATCAGTTCGTACCCTCTAATGACAATCATTCTCCAAGTACCAATTGAAGATCTTTGCACTGAACTGTTTAAGTTTGCCCACCCTATGGTAGATCCTCTCCTTAGGATGACTGAATCAAGCCTCTTACAATTGGACCTTGTCCCATGCCTAGCCACTAAGGTCTCTCCCGTAATCTCAGTTGAACATCCTTGTCTTGAGCGGATTGATTCACCCAGTCCTGTAGAAGTCCTCCTTATGGCTCCAGACCCCTTCCTTCGCATGACTGACCTACCCTTCTATAGAGTATACCTTTCCGCACCCATAGGTCAAATTTCAAGTCTTGAGGTCATCATCCATAGGCCCTCCCATGAATCATTCTCTAATCCAGTTCTTGAGAAAGTGGATCATTATTTGCTTAGAGAACAAACCTTAACTATTGCAATCACATGTCCTAGGCTACTTCCCGAACCATCTCTTGATCCATTCCTGGGAGTAGCAAACTTTTCCTTTCGTAAGGATGACCAGTTGATACTCATAGATCACCATTCAAACCTTCAGGTCACCACCTTTAGTCAACAGGTAATTTGAGACTCCACCTCATATCTCCTCCCTTTCTCTAGGACTTCCAATGCTTCTTACACCATCCAAGTATACTTTGTCGAAGCCTTTAGAGTGAACCACGTGTCAGAACCTTTTAGGTTTGCCACCTACTTCTGGAAGACCTTATGGCACCTACTAGGCATCCATAATAAGTTTTCATGCTCTGCATGCCCTCCTCCAACCCAAGGTCAAACCTAGAGAGCCTTAGTTTGTTAGGTTTAGACCTAGGGTTCCTTTGTAATAAAGTCCATTCTTTAGGAATGCGTCATCAGTCTAGTTTAGTTTTCTTGACCCTTTACTAGGCTTTGGCTCAGATTTTGGTTGGATTGAGAGCACCAGGAATTGGGATTTGTATTTTGTCCAAGGCTGAAATTGCATTCAATGTTTCGATCAATAGGACTATAGGCTAGAGTCCCTTTGAAATTGTGCATGGTTACAAACCTCACACACCTCTTGACCTAGCTCCTTTACCAGTCCACACACGAGTCTTAGAGTCTGCTGAAGTTTTTGCACAGCATATAAAAGACTTGCATAAAGAAATTCATGCCAAAATAAATTGAAGTAATGAAACTTATAAAAAGTTGGCTGATTCTCAAAGGCGAGTCAAAACTTTTTGTTGAGGGAGACTATGTAATGATTAGGTTAAGGCCTGAACGGTTTCCTCCTGGAACCGTTAGAAAGTTACATGCTAGAGGAGCTGATCCATTTAGAGTAGTGAAGAGAGTAGGGTCCAATGCCTATGTGCTCGAGTTGCCTCCAGAACTAGGCAATAGCTCTACTTTCAACATTACAGACCTAGTAGAGTACAGGGAGCCAGCTGTGATTCCCAGTGAGCCTTTTGAACCTAATCCTGTTATTGAGAGTGATCCCGATCCTGTGTGTCTACCAACAAACTGGCCTGTGAGGAAAGAGCAGATTGAAAAGATCCTGGATGATCAGGTTATCTCTACTCGTAATCGAGGATACCAAAGATACCTAGTCCGCTGGCAAGGAAGGCCAGACTCTGATGACTCTTGGATCTCCCGAGAAGAACTACAAGATTTGGATCCAGACCTCTTGGAGAGATACCAGAGCCAACTTGAGCCTTACTCGATAATGTCGAGTTCCTCCCACCCTGGGAGAATTGGTGCGGGCACCATACTCAGAAGAAGACTTCAGGGCTCCATCTGGATCTCTGATTGACCTTGCCCGAAGAATTAGGGTTTTCTGGTTTTGTAATAAGGGTTGACCTGATCAACTCAATTTTGAGTCTATAATTTTGTCATTTCAATTTTTGTTGGGTCATGTTGACTCAGTCCAAGTCCAAGGCCCAGGTAGGTGTCATTCCCTTTGCCATAGGGCACCACATTTTCCAGCTACAAGTGGGTGCCACACTCCCTGCCACATCTCCATCCAGTGTACCTTGGTCCCCACGCCTCAAGTAAGCAGGTTCTTTTTTCTTGCACCACTTAGGAGAGAAATCCATCAAGATACCTCAATCCAAGGAGGAGCCAACTTCTTTCCAGATAAACCCAAGCCAGGATGGCAAGAATTTTTTTTGAAGAGAGGATCAAGGAGGTGCCCCACAATGTTCCATAAAAATTCAAGTTATAAAAGGGAATAGAGCATGTCTTGGGGAGAAAATCAAGGAGGCACCCAAAAGTTTCCAAAAGTGCCAAAGCCATGAAAGGAAGAAGCCTAAACTTGTGGAGCAAGACTAGGAGGTGTCCAAATGAGCCAAACCATGAAGGGAAAATCCTTGATTCATGGAGAGATACTAGGAGACACCCCCATAACCTGCCATTTGGAGCTGATTTTCAAGTTTTCTTGGAGTTTTTGGGCTGCCCACTCATGGAAGGAGTCTTGGGAAGAAAATTTGATGTTTAAAGTATGGGTTAGTCCTATTAGTCCCACATGGGAAATGTATAAAATTTTATTTCTTTGTTATGTCTATATATTCAACTCTATGTAACTCTTGAAAAAAATGATAAATGAAATCAATTTCTTTGTGAGCAACTTTGTGTTTCTCTCTTCCGCACTTGTGTTCAGGTGTTGAGCTCCGTGAGGGAGTAAATCCGGGTTCCCTAGGAACCTTGAGGAGGTATGAGATCTCCAACCCCAAAACCCTAGCTTAGTCCACCCATCTCTACTCCACCACCACCAAACCCTAATTTTCCATCTTCATCCCACGGCCCCTCTCTTCCACATCGAAGCCGGTCACCAGCATCCAGGTTCAGGTCAACTGTTTCAACTACAGAGCCAGTTCAAAGGAGAGTCAGATCAGTATCAAGATCTCCGGAACTTCTACATCCAACAATCTTCATTAAGTACTCAGGTCAGTGTCTTTCTTTGAGTTTCTGGTTCTTTTTTTTGTTCTTCTTCTTCCAGATCCTGAGTTCGAGAAGAAGGCCAACCTTGCCATAGGACTACAATCCGAGGATCCATTACGAAGATACCCCGTCTCCAAGGATCCTACAATCTACTCGAGAGTGTCCTTCAATTGAAGCAACGAGAGATATCACAGTCAGGTATAAAACCTTCTCTTCTCTCTTCGTCTGTTTCTTGAAAGAGGAGTAAACCCTAGGTCTGGGGTTTCTCAATCCCCAGCGATCCTACTTCTGAGTTACTCTGATAATCCACTTCTTTTAATTGTGCTTTCTATCATTTCTTAGTTTCTTTCAACATTAGTTTATCTTTCCTTTGAGTCAAAGCCGACTTCAAAAAATAAATAAATAAAAAAAAATATATTAATTTTAATTTGCTTCCGCATCGCATCATCTCTTCTTTTGTTCTGCATCATTTTTGGTATTAGAGCTTTCATTCTGCATCAGTGTGTGACCCCATAGGTTCGAACACTAAGTTAGTAGCACTAGAACACTTCCAGTACCAGTCAAAGCCCTCATCTAGCAATGATACCCAACATCCAGATAGGTTGAAGATGCATAGCACCTCTTTAGAACCTTTAGCATATGGTTACCGCATAATTCATCCCTTTGACCTCATAATGCTCAAGATGATCTAGGGTTTGACTGCCAACCCTAATTTGGTTTATCCAGATTGTGTCTCAACTTTACAAGTTCTGTGACTCCTCACAAGAACTACCCTAGCCAAGGATTTGCTAAATTAAGACACAATGAGTCATTCACTCCAAACTATTTGGAGGGGTCAATTCCATCTTGATCTACCACCGCTCTACAAGTACTTGACTGCACCCAGAAACCTTCCATCACTAGTTTAAAAATCCAGGTGGTCCGGTACTAAAGTATAATGAGTTGCTTATAAGCTACCATGGTGACCTCAAGTCTGAGGGACACATATACCCATATCCCCTCACGAGCAATCCTTTGGTAGAAGGGAGCTTCATAGATGGTAATGTTCAGTGAGATGTCACACATTTCACTTGCATGTCATACTAATGTCTCCATACTCTTTGGTTAAGAGGACAACCAACAAATATGACATACAACAACCTACACTTGATACATTGTCATCCTATAATAATGTATCATTTGGTTGTGAACCAGTTTAAGAACTACTTGATATATCATCTCTATATCAAATAATGTAGTTCTAAGGACTCCATCATACAAGAGTTCATTTCAGGAATATGTAAATATTGTTGACCCCATAAGTTATTTTGATGATAACAAAACATTGGAGCATTGATTTGTTTTACTAACAAATCTTCAAGTATTTTACAATCTTTTATAGGATGATTTCATTATTTAATTTCAACTCCTACATTCTTAGTTTTGAAATGAGTTGTGTTGTAATTGAATCTTGTAAAGAAGAACCCAAAGCAAAAATAAAGTAAAAATCATGAAAATGGGTTACTTCTAGATGTGTTTCATGCTTAAAATTTCTTAGAAATATGGTTAGAAGCGTTTGAAGGCATCTTGAGACTTTGAAGACTTACTAGATGATTTCTGGAGAAAAACTAATAATTCACTGAAGAACTCATCCGAGCCGACTCAAAGAGAAGAGAGCCGACTCTAGCACATGACACACATGAAGATTTATGGAACACAAGCATCCAAGCCGACTCTAATGAATTCAAGCCAACTCACCCAGAGCATGATTTTCTGCATTAGACAAGTGAGCCAACCCAACGAAGATCTGAGTCGACTATGTTATCTTGTCAGACATCCAAGCAAACTCTTCTGACAACCGAGCTGACTCCTCCAAAGTCCAAAAAAAGCATTCTAAGAACTATAGCCAATCGAGCCAACCCGATTGAAGATAGGTGACTCGACCAGAACTACTCGAGGATCTGAGCCGACTCGAGTAATCTGAGCTAACTCGAAGGTCAGTTTCAGGCTTATAATGGCTAGTTCAAGAACTTGAAATTTGAATCCAGAAAGTGCTTCAATGGACAAATGTCACATCCCAATGGTCTATAATGACTAAAACTACCTGAGAAGAGTACAAGACTATATATTTGAGGGATTTGAACTACTTTAAAAAGAAGCAAGTAAGAGAATGCTAGATTGAATATTCGAGCTACCTTGTGGGCAAGAGAGCACTGCAGAGCATTCAAGATAGTCTTCAAGCCTTCACCAACTCTCATCAGAAGCTTGAAGCATTTATTGAAGAAGTTGAAGAAGCCAACCAAGTGCATTGAAGTGCAATCAATTGGGCTTCTCTTAAGTTGCATCGGCAACCATTCGACAAAATTTGTTTGTCATTCTGTTGCTTTCTCTTTACAATTCTTTTTGAATTGTTGGGTTGTTTGTGAGCCCAGTCTAAAACCAAGTGGATTGTTAGTGATCCCGTTCAAAACTAACTGTAAGGGTTCTTGGTGATCCTGGTAAAACCAAGTTGGGTTCTTGGTGATCCTATTTAAAACCAAGTCTTGGGTTTCTTTGGTGAGCCCGATTTAAAAATCAAAGGGAGTTAGGTTTGGATTGTGAGCCTGTTAAAACAATCCGACTGTATTCCAGTGGAGGATATAGTGGAAATCCCAAGTGGTAATCTTGAGTGGTGGATGTAGGAGCTCGGTCACTCCGAACCACTAAAAAATTTTTTGTATTTATGTTATGCATTCTTTTTATATCTTGCTTCTGCTTTTAATTATTTCAATCATAGCACTTAACACTTCAAAAGATTTTCAAAGAGTACATAATTGCTTTAACTTTTTAGATTCCCAATTTACCCCCTCTTGGAAAAGCCACCTAGGCAACAACTAGTATCAGAGCAATGTTTCTAAATACATTTAGAGTAAAGATTGATGGCTCATCCCATGAGTATGTCTTTGGCCAAAGTCCAATTTACCAATAGACCTCCACTCTTCATGGGAACAAATTATTCCTATTGGAAAGCTAGAATGAAAATCTATATTCAAGCTATCGATTTTCAATTATGGAAGGTCATTCTAAAAGGGCAATATATTTCCATGATCAAAATTAATGGCATGGATGTCCCTAAGCCTGAAGAGGTCTGGGATGATCATGACATGAAGATGGGGGAGTTAAATGCCAAAGAAATGAATTTATTATACTGTGCTTTGGATGCTAACGAGATCAATCGAATTTTCACTTGCTCTTCTGCAAAGAAAATTTGGGACAAACTTAAAGTGACCCACGAAGGAACTTCCCAAGTGAAGACTTCAAAGATTAATCTTCTTGTACATAGTTATGAACTTTTCAAAATGGAACAAAATGAAACTATCTCTGTCATGTTTTTTGTTTTACAGATATTATTAATGGTTTGAAAAGTCCTGGCAAGATTTATTCAAATGCTAACTTAGTACAGAAGATTCTCAAATCACTTTCGGACAAGTGGGACCCCAAAGTGATTGCCATCCAGGAAGCAAAAGATCTAAACACCTTATCTCTGGATGAATTAATGCATTCTCTCATCACACATGAGCTAGCCATACAGCATAGGACTAATGATGATCAGAAGAAGAAGAAAACAATAGCCTTCAAAGCTGCATTGGATTCAAAGAAAGATGAGGAATCGAAAAATTAATGCTCCTCCTCTAAAGACATCTTGGAAGATGAAGATATTGCAATGGTCATGAGGAGATTCAAAATATTTATGAAAAATAAGAAAGGTAGATATTATAGAAAATTCCATAAGAAAGGGGAATATAGTAAGGATAAGGATAGTGAGAAAGAAAAAGAACAAGTGCCCACATGCTATAAATGTAAGAAACTAGGGCACATTCATCCCGACTATCCTTTATTAAAGAAATCTTTCAAGAAGAAGAAAAAGAAAGCTATGGTTGCTACATGGAGCGATAGCGACGAGTCGACTTCATTTGAAGAAGAAGAGACAATAAAAATTGCTAATCTCTATCTTATGGGTCTCGAAGATGAGGTAACATCCCCCGAACCATAATTAGAATTTACTTTTGATGAATTGAATTCTACTTTTCATGATCTACTATCTGAATTCGAGAAGGCTAGAGTAAAGATAAGAGCTTTAAAGAATATCAATTATTCTTTATAAAAGGAGAAAGAAGAAATTTCAGAAAAGAATAAGTTATTGCAAAGAGATTTACATGTCTTTTCTGAAAGGAACAAAGCTTTGGAAACTGACAAAAATGCATGTGTTGAGAAAATTAAAGCTTTGACTATTAAAAACAATGATTTGAAATGGGAGGTTGAAAAACTCAAGCCACTAGTTAAAAAACTCACTTTATCTTCATATAGGCTTGAGTTAATTTTAAAAGATCAAAGAATTTCTGGAAACCAAGCTAGAATCGGCTTCAATTCTTCTAGTTCAAATGGAATTTCAACTACTAAATTCATATCTTCAAAAGCTTATGTTCCAAAATCAATATCTCAAGAAACTTTTGTATCTAATCCTTCTACATCCATTTCTAAAGCTATAATGTATGTACCTAAGAATTTAAATAGAAAATCTTTTATGAGAAAAAGTTTTATATCTGCATCAACATCTAGATCTTCGAATCATACATCTTTACAGAATTTTGGAATTGTATGTTATGCATGTCTTAGAGTTGGACATAAATTCTTTCAATGTAATTCATTAAAAAAAAATGCATATTCTAAGAATAGAATTAAAAGAATTTGGGTTCCCAAAGGAACCACCTGCATTACCTGCAAGGATCCAAGGCAGCTTGGGTACCTAAAATAATTCCTTAATTATTTTGTAGGAATGTCTTGCAGTCCAGAAATTAAAGGAAAGATGGTATCTGGATAGCAACTACTCAAGACATATGACATGTGACAAAGACCAATTCATCACCCTAGAGATGAAAGAAGGAGGTATGGTTACTTTTGAAGATAATGGCAAGGAGAAAATAATCAGAATCTGTAAGATCAAGATAACTCCATGTACTTTCATTGAAAATATATTGCTAGTAGACAAGTTGAAGCATAATTTGAGTATTAGTCAATTATGTGATAAAGGCTTCAAGGTTGTCTTTGAATCATTTATGTATATTATAACAAACTCTCTTGATTCTAGCAATATGTTCATTGAACAAAGACTTGGAAATATTTATGTGGTAGATCTTAATGATCTTGCTATGTCTAGTAGTTCCAGTCTAGTTGCAATGAATGCTAAGACCAAGGAGTCTTGCTTACTTTGGCATGGATGATTAGGTTATGCTAGCATACATACTATTGCCAAGCTAATTTCCAAGAATCTAGTTAGAGGCATGCCTAAATTTAAAGTAGATTTTAATCATGTTTGTGATGCATGCCAAATGGGTAAACAAACTAAGAGGAGTTTAAAATCCAAAAATATGATTTCAACTTCTAGTCAACTTCTAGACCTCTCGAGCTACTTCATATGGACTTATTTGGACCAACTAGGATCACAGGCCTAGGTGGTATGAAATATGCTTTTGTGATAGTAGATGATTTCTCTAGATTTACTTAGATTTTGTTTAGCACTCATAAAGATGAAACTTTTAAAGTCTTTCAAAAATTTTACAAAAAAGTTTCAAATCATAAAAATCTTTCAATTATTTCAATTAGGAGTGATCATGGCACCAAATTTGAAAATCAATTTTTTGATGATTATTGCATAGAAAATAACATTGATCACAACTTCTCCGCTCCTATAACACCACAATAAAAATGGTGTTATAGAGAGAAAAAATAGGACTTTGAAAGAGATTGCCCGAACAATATTGTGTGAAGGCAATCTTCCAAGGTACGTTTGGGTAGAAGCGGTGAACACTGCTTGTTATATCTTGAACCGCATTTTGATTCATCCTATTTTAAAGAAAACCCCCTATGAGCTTTGGAATGAAAAGAAACCCAACATTAATTACTTTAAAGAATTTGGTTGTAAATGCTTTGTGCTTAAAAATGGTAAGGATAATCTAGGAAAATTTGATGCTAAATCTGATGAAGCAATTTTTCTTGGTTATTCATTATATAGCAAAGCATATAGAATATTTAACAAAAGAACTCTTACAATAGAAGAATCTATGCATATTATTTTTGATGAAACTAACCCCTCACCTTCTAAGAAAGAAGAGTGCATAGACAATGATGCAAGTATAATTCAAAAAGAAATGGAAGACATGAGCATACAAGAAAGACCAATTCAAGAAGGAGAAGAAACTGTAAGGATCATACTGATCTACTAAGGAAATGGAGGTATGTAACTTCTCATCCTAAAGAGTTAATTATTGGTGATCCTTCACAAGGTATTAGGACTAGGTCATCACATGAAGATGCACATGACTACCTAGCCTTTGTGTCACAAATAAAACCTCATAGCTTAGAAGAAGCTGAATCTGATCCAAACTGGATGATGGCCATGCATGAAGAACAAACCAGTTTGAAAGGAATAAGGTATGGACTTTAGTTGATAGATCATCAAACCATCCAATCATAGGAACCAAATGGGTCTATAGAAATAAATTAGATGAAAAAGGTAATGTAATTAGAAACAAAGCTAAATTAGTGGCTAAGGGATATAACCAAGAAGAAGGTATAGATTTTGATGAAACATATGTACCTGTAGCAAGACAAGAAGCCATTAGATTACTTCTTGCATTTGCTTGCTACATGAATTTCAAACTCTTTCAAATGGATGTGAAAATTGCACTCTTGAATAGTTTTATATCCAAACAAGTTTTTATAAAACAAGCACCAGGTTTTGAAAGTCATGCTTTTCCAAATCATATTTTTAAACTTAATAAAGCATTATATGGTTTGAAACAAGCACTTAGAGCCTAGTAAGATAGACTTAGAACTTTCTTGATTGAAAATGATTTTACAAGGGAAAATATTGATAAAACTCTTTTCATCAAGAAGAAGGATAATGATTTATTAGTTGTACAGATATATGTTAATGATATTATACTTGGTGCAACTAATAAAACTCTTTGTAGAGAATTTGCTAAGTTAATGCAGGAAGAATTTGAAATGAGCCTAATGGGTGAACTTGACTACTTCCTTGGACTTCAAGTGAAACAAACTATTGACCCCATAAGTGATTTTGATGATAACCAAATATTAGAGCATGTATATTTATTTCTAACAAGTCTTCAAGTATTTTACAAGTTTTTGTAGGATGGATTAAATATTCAAACTTCAACTCCTACACCTCTGTTTTCTTGTTTGAGTTGTGTTGTAATGTCTTTTTGTAAAGAAGAACCCAATGAAAAAGCTAAGAAAAAATCATGTAAAAAGGGTTACTTCTGTATGTGTGTGCCTTCAAATTAGTTTTGAGTTGGTATTCTTGAAAATGTAAAGAGTTGGTAAGAGTTTTTCTTTAAGTTTAAGTATAAAAATCCTGAAGAAGATACTCAAGCCGACCCAACTTGTTGAAGAGCTGACTCCACTTACTGGCACGCAGCAAGGATTCTGGAATGCAACAATACGAGCTGACTCGAAGGTAACCGAGCCGACTCCAATGAATCCATGTCGACTAGAATCAGTCCGAGCCGACTCTTCCAGAGTCCCATTTCAGAAGATTTCTGAGAATAGCCAGGTGAGCCGACCTGAACCAGAAAGAGCCGACTTTGCCAGACCTAATTCTAAAAGCCTAAGAAAGTGAGCCGACCCAGACTGCATCGAGCCGATTCTTCCAGAGTAAGGTTTTCCAAACCTGAGAAAAAGAGCCGACCCAAGCTGAAAAGAGCCGACTCCTTAAGTTCAAGTTTTTCGAAGAAAAAAGCTCGAGCTGACTCGAGCTATCAAGAGCCAACTCGTCCAGAATGATGTTTTGTGTCCTGAGACAAAGAGTCGACTGTACTGAAGATTTGGTGACTCGACCTATTGACTCGAAGGATCCGAGCCGACTCGAAGGAATCCGAGCCGACTCGAACATCGTTTCCAGGTATCTAATGGCTAGTTCCATAATTTATTTTTGAATGCCAAAAAGTGCTCCACCGATCACAAGTCACATCCCAACGGTCAAAAATGTCTCAAACTGCCTTGGAGTGATGGAAGACTTTATATTTGAAGGATTTGAACTTCCTTAAAGAAATGAATAAGAGAGATCTTCAAAGTTAAGAGAGCTTCATTGAATATCCTACCAACCTATAGCAAAAGAACACAAGAGCATTCAAGCTAGATTTCAAGACTTCACCAACTCTAATTTAAAGTTTGAAGCAACTTTGGAAAGAAGCCACTGAAGCAATTAAAGCTTTTTCAAGTTCATTCAAGTGGACTTCCATCAAGCTGCACCGGTAACTATTCGACAAATTAAATTTATCATTTTTGTTGCATTTTTTTCAATTTATTTTTGAATTGTTGGGTTATTGGTGAGCCCAGTTGAAAAACCAAATAGGTTCTTGGTGAGCCTTGATAAAAACCAAGTGTTGGGTTCTTGGTGATCCTGGTAAAACCAAGTTAGGTTTCTTTGGTGAGCTTGTTAAAACCAAAAGGTGTTAGGTTTTCTTTGGTAATCCCGTAAAACCAAAGTGTAGAGGTTTTGGATTGTGATCTTGTAAAACAATCCTACTGTATTCGGGTGTGAATATAGTGAAAATCCCAAGTGATATCTTGGGTAGTGGACGTAGGAGCTAGGTTGCTCCGAACCACTATAAATTTGGTGTGTTTGTGTTGTGCTTCTTTACTTTTTTTTTAGCTTTTATAATTTATAACTCTGTCACAGCACCTAACACCTTCTAAGAGATTTTTAATTACACATTACTTGCTTTAAAATTTTAAATTCCCAATTCACCCCCCTCTTGGGTAGCCACCTAGGCAACAATTGGTATCAGAGCAGTGTCTCTGATTATACTAGAGTAAAGATTGATGGCTCATCCCATGAGTACATCTCTGGCAGAAGGCCAGCCAACTAATAGACCTCCATCACAGGCACAAATTATGCATACTAGAAAGCATGAATGAAAATCTATATTCAAGCTGTTGATTTTCAATTATGGAAGGTCATTCTTAAAGGGCCAGGATCCCCTTGATCAAAGTTGATGGCGTGGATGTCCCTAAGCCTGAAGGGGACTGGGATGAACACGACATGAAATTAGGAGAATTGAATGCCAAAGTAATGAACTTACTTTACTGTGCTTTGGATTCAAACGAGTTTAATCGAATTTTCATTTGCTCTTCAGCGAAGGAAATTTGGGATAAACTTGAGGTGACCCACGAAGGAACTTCACAAGTGAAAACTTCAAAGATAAATCTTTTAGTGCAGAATTATGAATTGTTTAAGATGGAGCCTAATGAAAGTATTTCTGCCATGTATACTAGATTTATAAATATTATTAACGGTTTGAAAAATCTTGGCAGGGTATACTCAAATGCTGATTTAGTATAGAAAATCTTGAGATCACTTTCTAACAAATAGGATCCTAAAGTCACTGCCATCCAGGAAGCTAAAGATTTGAATATTCTATCAATGGATGAATTAATGGGGTCTCACATCACACACGAGCTAGCAATGCAGCATAGAACCGATGATGATCAGAAAAAGAAGAAAACAAATGCATTCAAGGCTGCATTAGAATCAAAGGATGATGAAGCGACGGAAGTTGACTTCTCCTCCTCCGAAGATGATCTTGAAGATGAAGACATTGCAATGGTCATGAGAAGATTCAAAAAGTTTATGAGAAAGAAAAAAAGTAGATATAACAAAAAATTCCATAAGTGAGGAGATCATTTACAAGAAAAGATAAGGAACAAGTCCCCACCTGCTATGAATGTAAGAAACCAGGGCACATTCGTCCAGACTGTCCATAACTAAAGAAATTTTTCAAAAGGAAAAAGAAGAAAGCAATGGTTGCCACGTGGAGCGACAGTGAAGACTCCACTTCGACTGAAGAAGAAGAGACCATGAAAATAACTAACCTATATCTAATGGATCTCGAGGATGAGGTAAAGTCCCTCGACATATAAATTGAATTTACATTTGATGAGTTAAATCTGCATTTCATGATCTTTTATCTAAATTTAAAAAGACAGGAGTAAAGATTAGATCATTAAAGCATACAATGATTCTTTACTCAAAGAAAGAGAAGAAACTTCAGAAAATAATTCTTTACTATAAAAAGAACTTCATATCTTTTTTGAAAAATATAATGTTTTGAAAATCGAGAACAGTGAGTTTTATAACAAAAATAATACTTTATTGAAAGAAAATAATGAGCTGAAAAAGGAGGTTGAAAAACTCAAGCTACTTGTTGAAAAATTAACTTTATCTTCTAACAAGCTTGAGTTAATTCTTAAAGATCAAAGAATTTCTAGTAATAAAGCTGGAATAGGTTTTAATACTTCAAATTCAAATTATATTTCAGCTACTACATTTGTGAAACAAAAGGATTTTGTTCCCAAGTTTACTCCTTATAAAACTTTTGTCACAAAAGGTTCTACTTCCATTTCAAAACCTGCTATATATGTTCCTAAGAATTCAAATACAAAATCTGTTATCTCTACATTTCATGCATCTAGAATTTCAAAGTATAGCTTATTTCAAAATTCTAGAATCAGATGTTTTGTTTGTAAGGAATTAGGATATAAAGCTTTCAATTGCAATATTATTAGAAATGTCCATAACACATCAAGAAAAATCTGGGTTCCTAAAGGAACCACCTCTACTAACCTGAAAGGATCCAAGTTAGCTTGGGTACCTAAAAGAACTCCTTGACTTTCTTGCAGGAATGTCTTGCAACCCAGAAAATAAAGAAAAGATGTTATCTTGACAGTGGCTGTTCAAGGCATATGATGGGTGACAAGGATCAGTTCATCATCCTGGAAATGAAAGAAGAAGGTATGGTTACTTTTGGAAACAATGGCAAGGAAAAAATAATCAAAATTTGTAAGATCAAAATAATCCCCTGTACTTTCATTGAAAATGTATTGCTAGTAGATAAATTGAAGCATAATTTATCAAGTATTAGCCAACTGTGTGATAAATGCTTCAAAGTTATCTTTGAATCATCTATGTGTGTAGTAACAAACTCTCTTGATACTAGTAGTGAATTCATAGGACATAGACTTGAAATATTTATGTGGTGATCTAAATGATCTTGCCATGATGAGTAATTCCAGTTTAGTTGCGATGAATGCTAAGACCAAGGAGTCTTGCTTATTATGGCATAGAAGATTAGGTTATGCTAGCATGCATACTATTGCCAAGTTAATTTCCAAAAATCTTGTTAGAGGCATGCCTAAGTTTAAAGTTGATTTTAATCATGTGCGTGATGCATGCCAAATGGGTAAACAAACTAGGGGGAGGTTTAAATCAAAAAATATAATTTCAATGCTAGACATTTAGAACTACTTTAATGGACTTATTTGGACCAACTAGGACCACAAGCCTAGGAGATATAAAATATGCCCTTGTGATTGTCGATGATTTTTCTAGATTTACATGGATTTTGTTTATTACGCATAAAGATAAAACTTTCAAAATGTTTAGAAAATTTCACAAAAAGGTTTCAAATCAAAAAAATCTCTCAATAATTTCAATTAGAAGTGATCACGGTACTGAATTTTAAAATCAAAATTTTGATGATTATTGCACTAAAAATGGCATTGATCACAACTTCTCCGCTCCTAGAATACCACAACAAAATGGTATTGTAGAGAGAAAAAATTGGACTTTAGAAGAAATGGCTCGAACAATATTGTGTGAAGGTAATCTTCTAAGATACTTTTAGGCAGAAGCAGTGAACACTGCTTGCTATATTTTAAACCGCGTTTTGATCCGTCCTATTTTGAAGAAAATCCCCTATGAGCTTTGAAATGAAAAAAAACCCAATATCAATTATTTTCATGTGTTTGGATGCAAATGCTTTGTACTTAACAATGGTAAAGATAATCTAGAAAAATTTAATGCTAAATCTGATGAAGCTATTTTCCTTAGTTATTCACTACATAGCAAAGCATATAGGGTTTTTAATAAAAGGACTCTTACTGTTGAAGATTCAAAGCATGTTATATTTAATGAAACTAACACATCACCATCTAGAAAAGATGAGTGTGTTGACAATGATGCAGGTACCATTCAAAAGGAGATGGAAGACATGAGTATTCAAGAAAGACCAATTGAAGAAGGAGAATAAATGGTAAGTAAGGATCATTACAATCTACCAACTGAATGGAGGTACGCTACTTCCCATCCTAAAAAATTAATTATTGGTGATCCTTCTTAAGGCATTAGGATTAGGTCTGCATATGATTACCTAGCATTTGTATCTCAAATAGAGCCTCATACTTTAGAAGAAGCAGAAAATGACCCAAACTGGATGTTAGCCATGCATGAAGAACTGAACCAGTTTGAAAGAAATAAGGTTTGGATACTAGTTGATAGACCTAAAGACCACTCAATTATAGGAACTAAATGGGTCTATAAGAACAAACTAGATGAACAAGAAAATATAATTAGAAATAAATCTAGATTAGTGGCTAAGAGATATAGTCAAGAAGAAGGTATTGATTTTGATGAAATCTATGCACCCATAGCAAGACTAGAAGCTATTAGATTACTTCTTGCATTTGCTTGCTACATGAACTTTAAACTTTTTCAAATAGATGTCAAAAGTGTATTTTAAAATGGTTTTATCGCTGAACAAGTTTTTGTAGAATAACCACCAAGTTTTGAAAATCATGCTTTTCCAAACCATGTATTTAAACTCAATAAAGCTTTGTATGGTTTGAAACAAGCCCCTAGAGCCTGGTATGATAGACTTAGCACCTTCTTGATTGAAAATGATTTTTCAAGAGAAAATATTGATAAAACTCTTTTCATTAAAAAGAAAGATAATGATATATTAGTTGTATAAATTTATGTTGATAATATTATAGTTGGTGCAACTAATGAAAGTTTTTGTGAAGAATTTGCTAAGGTAATGCAAGGAGAATTTGAAATGAGCCTAATGGGTGAACTTAATTACTTCCTTGGACTTCAAGTAAAGCAAACAGAGCAAGGAATCTTCATCAACCAATTCAAATACACCAAGGAAATAATCAAGAAGTTTGGTTTGGAGACAAGCAAACAAATGAGCACACCCATGAGCCCATCTTGCAAATTAGACATAGATGAAAGTGGATCCAATGTTGATCAAAAGTTATATAGAGGTATGATTGGATCATTATTATATTTAACTGCAAGTAGACCAGATATCTTGTATAATGTATGTGTATGTGCTAGATTTCAATGTAATATTAAAAAAACACTTATGCTTGCTGTTATAAGAATATTGAGATATTTAAAAAGTACAAGTAATCTAGGTCTATGGTTTTCAAAAAAATCATCTTTAAATTTAATTGGATTCTCTGATGCTGACCTTGCTGGTTGTAAAGTTGATAGAAAAAGTACTAGTGGTACTTGTCAGTTTCTAGAGTTGAATTTAATCTCATGAAACTATAAAAATAAAACTCGATAGCACTATCTACTGCTGAGGCAGAGTACGTTGCTACATGGAGTTGTTGTGAATAAGTATTGTGGATTAAACAACAACTAGAAGATTTTTGTGTTATACAATGCATCCTATCAGATGTGATAACACAAATGCTATAAATCTAATAAAAAATCATATTCAGCATTCTAGGACTAAGTATATAGAGATTAGACACCATTTTATTAGAGATCATGTTTTGAATGGTGACATCGAACAAGAATTTATCCCAACTAAAAAAATAATTAGCTGACATCTTTACTATGCTACTAAATTAGGATAGATTTGAACTGCTTAAAGGAGAATTAAGGCTTTGTGATCCTATCTAGATTTAGTTAACCTAATTTCCTTCAAAAATTAAGGGAAAATTATCGAGAAAACCTCCTACAATTATTCATGATTTCTTGAACAACTTTCCTTGAATTTTCAATTATATCAAATTCAATTTCTGAATCATTTGATTTTATGTAGAAAGTTTTTGTTCGAGTCGACTCGAGCAATCTTGCTCTGGTCAAGCCAGCTCGAATGTCTAAGTTCTCTACCTATCACTCTGGTCGAGCCGACTAAGTCTTTGCCTAGCCGACTCGGTGTTCTAATTATTCTAAGTTTGCTCTGGGCAAGCCGACTCGGACATTTCTAGGGTTGGGCGAGCCGACTCGAAAGTCGGGAAATCACTATTTAGGTAGTTATGAACTGTCTTTTCTAAGTACTTCACTCTTCTTACTTTACTTCAAACTCACTCCACTTCTTTCGAAAACTTTACCAAACTCCCAAAAATCATTCCCTAGAGCCTAAACTTCCTTAATCCCTCTATAATGGTTTCTCGAAGATCTACGAAGAAGATTCTTCAAATCGGTGAATCAAGTGCTCGCAGTGAAGATGCAAAAGAAAAAGGGGAAAAGAAGAGAAAATCTGCTCTAGTGCATTAAGATGAAGAAACTCCTCCCGAACAGCGTGTCTCAATGGTCAACCAGCCTGTCACTTGCAGAAGAAGGATCGACTTTGCATTCCTAGAAGAAATGGGAATGAAAATTAGAAATTGGATAGAGAGTCAAGGCTGGAAGCACTTCTGCTCTTTGGACATCTTGACATACCCTTCACTGGTAAGGACTTTTTATGAAAATATTATTATCAAAGAATTTCACTTGGAATCTACTATCAAGGGAAAGGTAGTAATAGTGGATGAAGAGAAATTGGGCAATTTGCTACAAATGCCTACGAACGGTGACACTGAGCTTCTTCTACCAGACAAGGAACATATTTTAAAATTGATTTTGGAAAAAGAAAATGTGAGCACAGTCCAGCATGTACAAGCCAATTTACTATTAAAGGAAATGAGGCTTCTGCACAGTATGATCAGCAAGATATTTATTCCCAGAACTGGCTGCTTTGATTGGGTCAGTGAGAAAGACATGATCTTTATGGGACACTTGATTGAAGAAAGGCCTCTCACCCTTCCTTATATAATGATGATCCAGATGACTGAAGCAGTAAGAAAAGTCAAAGCCTGTCTACCCGACGGTATGGTTTTCACTCTATTGTTTGAAGAAGCAGGAGTTGACTTGACCAATGAAAAAGGCAAGCCATTACATCACTTTGATATCTACTCCTTCAATTGCAATGTTCTACATGCTATCATTTACAATTGCAATGTACTTTCTTTCTTACTTTGTATGCCAAACTTATCAATGAAATGAAAGTTTCTTTAGCAATTTCATTTGTTGTAATATGATATGGTAAAACTATGATGAAATTTTAATTAGAATTTCAAATTTGAGAATGTGAAATTATCTCAAACAAATATTAAAGACTTTCTCAATCTATTTTAAAATTTGAGCTTTATTTGAAACCACCTTTTTGATTGATTGACAGAAAGGGGGAGAAATATGAAAAATGTGAGAAATGAAAAATGGGAGAAGAAAAATGGGAGAAATATGAAAAGAATGTAAGAAATAGGAAATCAGTATATATGTTGAGCTTCCGACCAACTATTCTTAAAGTGCATAAAAAGAATGAAAAAGGGGGAGCACAAAAATGATAGTATTGCTTAAATTACTTTAAAATCTAGAGAAAGGGGGAGATTCTCTTGAATAATTTTGCTCTGATTGATAATCAAATTAATCTTAATGCTCTGATTGCTATTAACAATTTTTAATTCTCTGATACTCAATGTTTTGTGCTAATTATAATATTATGAAACATGAAAAGTTTAATACTTTGATGATATACAGTGATATCATCTCTTGAGCTCTGTTTTTCTTTTTTAAATCTAAGTAGCTCTGATACATGTGAATATTTAACTTTTAAATACTGTTATACATGTAAAGTGTAAAGAATTTTTCATACCAAGGTGTAAAGAATTTTTCATGCCTAGTATTTTGTCATCATCAAAAAGGGGGAGATTGTTGACCCCATAAGTGATTTTGATGATAACCAAACATTGGAGCATGTATATTTATTTTTGACAACTCTTCAAGTGTTTTACAAGTTTTTATTGGATGGATTAAATGTTCAAACTTCAACTCCTACACCTCTGTTTTCTTGTTTGAGTTGTGTTGTAATGTGTTTCTGTAAAGAAGAACCCAATGAAAAAGCTAAGAAAAAATCATGTGAAAAGGGTTACTTCTGTGTGTGCGCGCCTTGAAATTAGTTTTGAGTTGGTATGCTTGAAAATATAAAGAGTTGGTAAGAGTTTTTCTTTAAGTTCAAGTATAAAAATCCTGAAGAAGATACTCGAGCTGACCCAACTTGTTGAAGAGCCGACTCCACTTACTAGCACATAGCAAGGATTCTCGAACGCAGCAATCCGAGCCAACTCGAAGGTAACCGAGCTGATTCCAACGAATTCGAGTCGACTAGAATCAATCCGAGCTGACTCTTCCAGAGTTCCATTTCTGAAGATTTTTGAGAACAGCCAAGCGAGCCGACCTGAACCAGAAAGAGCTGACTCTGCCAGACCTAATTCTGAAAGCCTGAGAAAGCGAGCCGACCTGAACTGCATCGAGCCGACTCTTCTAGAGTAAGGTTTTCCGAACCTGAGAAGAAGAGCCGACCCAAGCTGAAAAGAGCCGACTCCTCGAGTTCAAGTTTTTTGAAGAAAGAAGTTCGAGCCGACCCGAGCTATCAAGAGCCGACTTGACCAGAGTGATGTTTTGTGCCCTGAGACAAAGAGCCGACTATACTGAAGATTTGGTGACTCGACCTATCAACTCGAAGGATCCAAGCCAACTCGAAGGAATCTGAGCCGACTCGAACGTCATTTCCAAGTATCTAACGGCTAGTTTCAGAATTTATTTTTGAATGCCAAAAAGTCCTCCAACGGTCATAAGTCATATCCCAATGGTCAAAAATGTCTCTAACTGCCTTGGAGTGATGGAAGACTTTATATTTGAAGGATTTGAACTTCCTTAAAGAAATGAATAAGAGATATCTTCAAAGTTAAGAGAGCTTCATTGAATATCCTACCAACCTATAGCAAAAGAGCAGAAGAGCATTCAAGCTAGACTTCAAGACTTCACCAACTCTAATTTGAAGTTTGAAGCAACTTTGGGAAGAAGCCACTGTAGCAATTAAACCTTATTCAAGTGTATTCAAGTGGACTTCCATCAAGCTATACCGGCAACTATCTACAAATTGAGTTTGTCATTTTTGTTGTATTTCTTTCAATTCATTTTTGAATTGTTGGGTTATTGATGAGCCCGGTTGAAAAACCAAATAGATTCTTGGTGAGCCTTGATAAAAACCAAGTGTTGGGTTCTTGGTGATCCTAGTAAAACCAAGTTAGGTTTCTTTGGTGAGCCTGTTAAAATCAAAGGGTGTTTGGTTTTCTTTGGTGATCCCGTAAAACTAAAGTATAGAGGTTTTTGATTGTGATCCTGTAAAATAATCCTACTATATTCGGGTGTGAATATTGTGAAAATCCCAAGTAGTATCATGGGTAGTGGACGTAGGACTTGGGTTGCTCTGAACCACTATAAATTTGGTATGTTTGTGCTGTGCTTCATTACTTTTTTTTAGCTTCTGCAATTTATAACTCTGTCACAGCACCTAACACCTTCTAAGAGATTTTTAATTGCACATTACTTTCTTTAAATTTTTAAATTTCCAATTCACCCCCATCTTGGGTAGCCACCTGGCAACACAAACAAAGGAAGGAATCTTCATTAACCAAGCCAAATACATTAAAGAAATTATCAAGAAGTTTGGTTTGGAGTCAAGCAAACAAATGAGCACACCCATGAGCCCAACCTGCAGATTATATAAAGATGAAGATGGATCCAACATTGATCAAAAGCTCTATCGAGATATGATTGGATCATTGTTATACTTAACTGCAAGTAGACCTGATATCTTGTTTAGCATATGTGTATGTGCTAGATTCCAATCTAATCCTAAAGAATCACATATGCTTGCTATTAAAAGAATCATAAGATATTTGTAAGGAATAAGCAATCTAGGTCTATGGTTTTCAAAACATTCTTCATTGAATTTATTTGGATTTTCGGATGTTGATTATGCTTGTTATAAAATTAAAAGAAAAAGCACTAGCGGCACATGCCAATTTCTAGGAGTGAATTTAATCTCATGGCACTGTAAGAAACAAAACTCTGTAGCACTATTTACTACTGAGGCAGAGTATGTTACTGTAGGGAGTTGTTGCGCACAAGTGTTATGGATTAAACAACTAGAAGACTTTGATGTTATACAAGCTAAAATTCTTATCAAGTATGATAACACAAGTACTATAAATTTAACAAAAAATCTAATTCAACACTCAAGAACTAAGCACATAGAGATTATACACCATTTTATTAGAGATTATGTTTTGAATGGTGACATTGAACTATAATTCATCCCTACTGAAAACCAACTTGCTGACATCTTCACTAAGCCACTAAACCAAGATAGATTTGAGATGATTAAAGGAGAATTAGGTCTTTGTGATCCTATCTAGATTTTCCAAGCCTAATCCCTTAAAAATTAAGAAAAAACTATCTAGAAAACCTCCTACATCAATTCAATCTCTTTAAGCATCTCTACATGACATTGTCCTGAATTTATTTTCATTTCTTATCAATTTTAACTTTTGTGGAAAGTTTCTATTTGAGTTGACTCGAGCAATTGTGCTCAAATCGAGCCGACTCAAATCTCTGTTGTTTCTGGTTTTGCTCTGGTCAAGCCGACTTAAGCAATTTAAGGCTAGCCGAGCCGACTCGGATGTTAGGAAAACTATTTTTTTAATAGAGCTGTAAAACTCTTCCGAACCTTTCTATATTTTGTTCCTGCTATAGATTGAGGTATTTCATTTGCATATCACTACCAAACCTCCAAAATCTTCTCTCCTTAGCCCTTATCTTCCAATTTCTCCCAAATCTAGGCAATGGCACCTAAGAGGGCTATTAGAAAATCACTCAAAGGACTGTTCCCACTGCTAAGACAGAGAGAAGGACAAAGCATCAGCAAGAAGAGCTGACTCAGGCAATTGAGAGAGAAAAGCAGCATGAAATGACTGAAGCAAGGACAATGGCTACAACTCCCTCATCGAGGCAAGTAATTTCCATGTCGGGGGTCATCGGTGGCCAGGCATGGCGGATCCAAGACCAGCGGCAAAAGATTTGGAGTTCTGTTAACATAGTCTTGAGGTTGAAGATGACAGCAATAAGGAAGAATAAGTCAGGAATAAAAGAGAGATAAAGTGAAAATAGTGGGGATAGCTGGAATAGGTGTAATAAAAAAATTACAAAAAATAAATAAAATAAATAAATAAAATCTAGGATTAAAAAAAAGAAAAACCTGGATGTGTTTTGATGTCCCCACCAGAGGCATTGAATTTACCATACATTATGATTATGCAAATGATAGAAGCTATAAGAAAAGTCAAAGCTTGCTTGCCTTACGGCATGGTTCTAACACTGCTATTCCAAGCATCCATAATCAATTTGGAAAGGGAAGATGGGAGACCATTACATCACACCGATACTTATTCCTCCAAGACTTTACAGTGTATGGGTTATGAATTTAGTGGAGGAATCTGGAAAAGGAAAGGGTATGATGCAAGAGCTATAGAAGCATCTTCCAGCAGCACTGATGATAGTGACAATGAGGAGCTTCCTAGGGAGATCTCCACTACTGGACCTTCTGCACCTAAGAACACTATTGCTGCTTCAAAGGATATTATTAATGTTCCTATTACTGCTTCTACTTAGTTTACTACCACTTCTGAGCCAGCTATTCCTGAGTTTGCAGCTATTGAGACTGAGCATGGTACTGTTGAGACTTTGGAGATTGAGCCTACTGGTATCACCGAGGCTGTGGAGACAATGCACATTGATTATAAGACTCCCTTACCTACTTCTCCACCAGCACATACTACTCCGGGTTCATCTGCACACTCTACAAAAGTTTCAGTGACTCAATAGTTCATAGAACAGTAGATGAGGTCACTGACGATACACTGACCTGCTCCTTGACTAGTATGTTTGGCGAGCTTCGCCAGTTAGTGGACACTATATTTGACCTGCTCAGCACTGAGGTCAGAGAGCTACTCACTAGAGTTGACTCACTTGAGTCATCTAGACCTGCCTCTCAGCTTAACACAGCCCCTAGCAGCTACACTCCAATATGCCTCTGAAACTATAAAAAGATCAGTTGAACAAAGCATTGAAGAATTCATGATAGAACTAAGGGAGCTAAGCTTCAAAATGGAAGCTATGGAACAAGGCAAAAGAATGGAGGAGGACTACACCAAGGGCATAGGGATCATTAGGTCCGAATTTGGAAGACTTAGAGGTTTTGCTAAAGCATTTGCGAATGCCCAAGCTGCTAAACTAGTTGCACTGAACACTGAGGTGAAGAAGCTAGATGAAGAGATAGATATAGTTCAATTTAAACTTGATCAACTCTCCACCAAAGTTATTGCAGCACTTGCTACCCCTAGACCTCAGACAGCACCTAAACCTAGACTTACCTCTACTCCACACCCTAGGTAGCCAGCTCCTCACCTTAGGCCTCAGGGTTCACATCCCTCTTTTGTACCTCCAAGAGTATTTGATCGTGAACCCATTTCATCTAGAGCACCTCCAGATCCATCTACTAGCACTATAGTAGATGTAGACAGTGATTGATTGTATCTTCGCTTGGAATTAAATATTTTTGTAACTTGTATTGAAAACTTTATGAATGCAATGGATACATTTTTGGCATATCTTCTATGTATGAATTGAGCTTGTGCAATATCTTTCATTTGTACAATGCTAATCAAAATGAATTTTTAATTAGAATATCAAAGTTGAGATGGAAAAGTGAAATTATCTCAAACAAATATTAACAACTTTCTCATTCTATTATAAAAATTAAGCTTTGAAAAATCAATTGAACACCTTTTTGATTACTAACAAAAAGGGGGAGAATGTTTAGAAATACATGAAAAAGAAAGAAAGAAAAAGAGAGAATAAATATGAAATAAAAAGAGGGAGAATATGATTAAAAGTGTGACATTGTATAGAAAATATATAAGTAAGGGGGAGACAAATTGTTGAAACTAAATGGCTTTAGTTCATGCTCTATACTCTAAAAACTTGCAAATTTATCTTGAAGATCTTAAAACATTAACTCTAATACTTTTCAACTCTGACACATTTTTGATACTTTGTAAAATTGAGCTTTGATACTTTGCATACATTAATAGCTCTGATACTGTGTGAAAGTGCTAGTCTTAACACTTTGATACATATAAAAGCACTGACACTGATACTGTATAGTCTATTTTTTTTTTCACAAAATACTCTGATACTTACTTGCAAATACAATTAGCTCTGATACATGTTAATGCTCACTTTCAAAGTCAGTTATACATAAAATTGTAAAGAATTTTTCAAGCCCAGTGTTTTGTCATCATTAAAAAGGGGGAGATCATTGACCCTATAAGTGATTTTGATAATAACAAAACATTGGAGCTGATGGGAATTCTCCCAGGGTGCCGGGGATTATGTAGCATGCAGAATTGACTTTCAAAATAAAATTTCATAGCATGATATCCTAACATGTATAACATGTATAGAAAACCATAATTTCCATGAACCCCTTGTGCAATATCAACTAATGAATCACAAAATAGAGTCCAGAAAAATACCTGGATCGCTGAAACCCAACTTTTTCACAAGGTTTACAAGCGCAAACCCTCCAATAGTGATCCACATGAAACTCAGACCAAGAAAGAACTCCTTCAAGTTGCTTGGAGAAGTGGAACTCTTTCGGCAGCCTTTGGTCTATTGACCACTGTAGGACACCCTGTCCTACTGAAGGGCACTCAAGACACTATCCTAAATCACTTTAGGTTCTAGGACTACCCTCCTCTAGAACCCTATAGGCTTATGTCCTAAAACCAAGCCTTGTCTTAGTGTAGAAGAACTTGTCTTAACAAGACAAGTCTTGTCCTAAAACACGAAGGAGGGAGGGAGAAAGTGGAAGACTCTTAGATAGACTCTCGGGAAAATAAAAACACTGATCTCAGAAGACCGAAGAAGAAGAAGTAGTAGTGTTTCTCATTTCATCGTACCCCTATTTATAATCTCAGATGGGGTGTGAAATGCATCCCGACAACACTTATCAGATATGAAACATCATATCTAATAAGACTCTTCGGGATGAAGAGTCATATCTGTGTTCTTTCACTTACCAGATCAATCCACATCATGCCATGTGTCAAATACCAATTTCTGAGATAGGGAGATGCCTCTTCTAATCCGAAGTAATGCGAGGCTTGAAGAGTTTCAGAGGCAGAAGGACTCTGCCCTCTATTGTGCGTGCGCATATGAAGAGGCGCGACTCTTCATGTTCGCGCCACCTTTTCCCTCCTCTTCAAACCATCCCATTCAAACTTTAAACCAGTATTTTGACTTGTCAAGGCATGGAGATTGAGCTAAGAGGTGCCTTCCTAATGAAGCTCCCAAAGTCTCATCTATAGAAGGAGTCTCAGTCCATCTACGCGCCATACTTTCTCCTGGGTGCACCAAAGGGCGCCAATAGTCTTTCTCTTTCCATTTAGTCCACCAAAAGCATCAAATTTACTTGATTAAACATATGCAATATGGGTGTCATTGGAAAGGGCATCAAATAAGCTTTTTGACCATATCTTTTATTTTTAGATCAGAGGTCTATAGCTCCTTCTATGCCTTTTCGAAGTTAAGGGGTAATGTAGGTACCAAGAGTCCCATGCCATTGGGACTCTTCATATATGGCGCCTAACATGCCCAAAAATCCAAATAAAAATCAGATCAATCTCTGATTTAGCTAGCACCACTTAGGACTCAACCTAATTTAGGTTTTCCATAATTAGGTTAGCCTAATTAGCAAGCAACCAAATCCAATCCAATTGGGTTAGGAATTAGGTTAGCCTACATATGCTAGTATGCAATATGGCTAACCAATTAGGATCCTATGACCCTAATTAAATCATGAATGACTTCTTTGGCCAAGTTTCTATTATGTGTGACCCATTGGGTTCCACATCTAGCCAGCAGTAGGTTTAAGTTTGAGCCGATTCGATCTGATCGAACCCGATTGACCTAATTAGGTCAAATTGGCTCACCTAATTGTCCAATTCGAATCACACATCGAATTGACTCATGAAAAAAAACCAATTGGTTCATGAAAACCTACAAGACAAGATTGACGTCTAGCAACATGTCATGCCTACCCAGAAGATGAGGAATTTGATGAAAAATATCAAAATACCCTTTAGTAGTAAGTTACTATGCAATTTTCAATCTCCCATTATCCCGATTAAATGATAGGTATGGATATATGTCAAACCCTAACACTTAATCATATCGAATTTCAGCTTGATCATAAGGACACAACTGATGACTGATTAGATTCCACTAATCTCATCCTGCTTTGATCAAAGGCTCTTTGAGTCTTTCATCGAAGAGATAGCATGGGATAATAATTCCTCTTACCAAGAATGATCGATTCCTTGTTGGTCCACTCACATCCTTCATACACCTTCCACCATACCCATAACACCCCGTACATGCCGCAGTGGCATGAATGAGTATGAACCAAAGTATGGCTTAGTGTGCACAAGGAACCATGGCGACCTCAGGTCTAAAGATCACATGCACAACTTCTACTCTGGGATCTTTCTTTTAATAAGTAGTAAGACTTCCATAAGATAATCCTGGTGCGGATCAGTTCAATATACTCATACCCTGATGAGCACCCTTATCCTTGTATTAGTATCTCTACACAAGTGGTTGTGAGATCAACCACCCTCATCAACTGAGCATATATAGGATAAGCTAGTCTTTCCGGATTCATTGATCCCTGAATCGATGGTCCAATGACTAGGAACATTCTAGATTATGATTTATAGGAATTAGGTCTCATTGTTATGAACTCCATCATAACCCTAACTCCATTGTCCTAATTTATGGGGTTCATCATAATCAATAAGAAAATATGACACTGTAGTATATGATGAATCAAATGCTTTTATTAATATGAAAGTATGTCATACATGAGCTGGAAGTTTACAAAAAAGCCCTCATAATGATTGGCTCTTAGGGAACTTTTCTATCAAACTCCTACTTGCACTAAAGCCAATCGCTCTTGTATTTTATGCCCATACAGTCTAAGTGATGATCTAACTGCTGCTTGGCTAAAGCTTTAGTGAATGGGTCTGCTATATTGTTTTTTGTGTCAACTCGTTCAATGACAACATCTTGTCTTTCAATAATCTCTCGAACAAGGTGGAACAGTCTTAGAATGTGCTTGGACTTATGATGAGACCTCGATTCTTTAGCTTGTGCAACAGCCCCAGTGTTATCACAGTATAATGGCACTAGCTGTTGTACATCAGGAACCACGCCCATTATCATGATGAATTTCTTCATCTAGATAGCTTTATTCACGGCTTCACTAGCAACTATGTACTCTGCCTCAGTGACTGAGTCAGCTATTGTTGGTTGCTTTGTACTCTTCCAACTCACTGCACCACCATTCAGGATGAAGACATATCCTGATGTGGATTTGCTATCATCTGGATCTGATTGAAAACTAGAATCTGTATAACCTTCTAGTTTCAACTCAGACCACCATATACTAGAAAAATATCTTTAGTCCTTCTCAGGTACTTAAGAATATTTTTTACAACTCTTCAATGATCCTCCCCAGGATCTGCCTGAAACCTGCTCACTATGCCCAAGGCATATGCAACATCAGGTCTGGTACATAACATGGCATACATTATCGATCCTACAGCCGAAGCATAAGGAATCATAGCCATCCTCTCTCTTTCTTCTGATGTCATAGGAGACATTTTCTTAGAGAGATGTATGCCTTGACTTATAGGAAGTAACCTTTCTTACTTCCATCTTTGTTGAGTCTCTTCAACACTAAGTCAATGTACCTGGATTGGGATAAGCCTAGCATCCTCTTGGATCTATCTGTATAAATCCTTATACCCAGTATATAGGACGCTTCTCCCAAATCCTTCATGGAAAACTTTGATGATAGCCAAGTTTTAACCGATTGTAACATCGGGATATCATTCCCAATGATCAATATGTCATCCACATACAAAACTAAGAAAACAATGTCACTCCCACTTGTCTTCTTATATACACATAGTTCATCTACATTTTTGATAAAACCAAATCCTTTGATTGTTTCATCAAAATGGATGTTCCAACTCCTCGATGCTTGCTTAAGTCCATAAATGGACTTCTTTAACTTGCATACTTGGTTTGGTCTCCCACTTGAGACAAACCTCTTTGGCTGTGATATATAGACTTCTTCCTCAAGGTTTCCATTGAGGAAAGCAGTCTTTACATCCATTTGCTAGATCTCATAGTCATGGTATGCTGCTATGGCAAGCAATATTCGAATGGACTTGAGCATGGCTACTGGAGAAAAGGTTTCATCATAGTCTACACCATGTTTTTGTCTAAAACCTTTTGCTACCAGCCTAGCCTTATAGGTCTCAACTTGACCATCTACTCCAATCTTCTTCTTGAAGACCCATTTACACCCTATCGGGTTAATTCCTTCAGGTGGATCTACCAAGGTTTAAACTTGATTAGAATACATGGAGTCCATTTCAGATTTCATGGCACCAAGCCACTTGTTGGAGTCCCTACTCTCGACAGCTTTCGAATAGGTCACAGGATCATCATTCTATATGATACTGGCTTCATTTTCATCCCTGATGACAAAGCCATATCTAAGAGGTACTCCCTGCACCCTCTTTGACCTTCGAAGAGGAGGTGTGTATTGTGGCTGTTCTTGATCCACAAGAACCTCTGGTTGAGGAACTTCACTTGAAAGCTCATCAATTTGTTGGTTCTGTTCTTCACATAACTCAAGTGAAGAATCACTACATCCTTCTTGGATAAACTCATGTTCCAAGAATGTAGCATGCCTACTGACAATTATCTTCTGCTCAATAGCATTATAAAAGAGGTATCCCTTACCTTTGTTTGTGTAACCAACAAACCTGCACTTATCAGCCCTAGCACTTAACTTATGCCCAAAGTTATTCTTGACATAAGCATGGCAACCCCAAATCTTTAAGTACTAAAGACTTGGTCTTTTACCATTCCATAACTCAAATGGAGTGCTACTTACTGACTTAGATGGAACCCGGTTTAATATGTTTGCAGTAGTCTTCAAGGCATGTCCCCAGAAGGAAATGGGAAGATTACTGAAGCTCATCATGGACCTCACCATATCTAACAAGATACAATTTCTCCTTTCTGCCACTCCATTTAATTAGGGTGTATAAGGAGGGGTCCATTCAAAAATAATGCCTTTGTCCTTGAGATGGTTCAAAAACTCACTAGACAAGTATTCCCCTCCTCAATCAGACCGAAGAGCTTTAATACTAAGTTCAGTTTGTCTTTCAACCATACTCTGATATTCTTTAAACTTATCAAAGGCTTCGGACTTATGTTTCATTAGATACACATAACCGAACCTTGATAAATCATCAATAAAAGTGATGAAATAAGAATATCCTCTTCTGGCCTGAGTTGACATAGGTCCACACACATCAGTATGTACAAGACCTAATAATTCAATTGCCCTTTCTCCATATCTAGTGAATGGAGACTTGGTCATTTTTCGTTTAAGGAAAGACTCACAAGTTCCTAATGATTGAAAATCATCAGGGTCAAAGTAATTCTCTTTGACAACTTGTTTATCCTTGACTCACTGATATGACCTAATCGGCAATGCCAGAGATATGTGATATTGACATTATCTCTTTTTCTCTTCTTGTCATCTACAAGAAGTATTTCATCATTGAGTACTAAAGTTAGAAGACCATTCACAAAGCAACCATGCCCAAATATTGTATTATTATGAAGAATAGAGTAGCCACTGCTCTTTACACTTATTTCATATCGTTGTTGTAACAACAAGGATATAGAAATAATGTTTCTTACAATATTTGGCACATAGTAGCATTCTTCCAAACATATGATATTACCCGAAGGTAATAACAGAAAAGAGGTGCCCACAGCTTCAGTATATATGGGTTCTCCACTTGCCCCATATAATTTGAAGTCACCTTTCTTCAAATTTCTAATTCTATGGAGTTCTTGTAAAGATTTACAAATATGTGACCCACATGCAGAATCCAATATCCATGAATTAGAAATAGATTCACTCAATAATAAATTAGTTTGTATCATGTATAAATCCTTAGATGCACCACTTGCATCTAGCTTCACATTTGCAAGACAAGTCTTACAATCCTTCTTCCAATGCCCAAACATGCTGTAATGGAAACAGGCTCCATTAGCCTTCTTGTTGGCTCCACCCAGTGAATTTGATGAATAACAAAACATTGAGTGCATATTGTATTCTAATGAGGATTTCAAGTTGTGAGTTTTCAGGAAGAAAGCACCTCAAAATTCCAAAAACTTATGGTGTATGGCACGCAATGGCACGGAGCAATTCTCACATATCCGGGCATCCTCTTCATTGAAAAAGGGCTTATAATTGTTTAACTATTATGTGTTTATGTGTTCATGAATTTTATTTTTGTTTTCGAAGCATTTACACTTGAATCTGGATGTTTTCAGTCTCAAGTATCGACACTTGGACAGTCAAGTGTCGACACTTCAGCATTTGGCATGGACAAAATCCTTGGCATGCCAAGTGTCGACACTTAGGTTCCAAGTGTCGACTCAAGGCCTGAGATTTTTGAAAATATAGAACTTTGTTGGTTCGAGGATTTTTGTGTCAAGTGTCGACACCTGTGCATCAAGTGTCGACACTTGAATGTTCAAGTGTTGACTCCCAGAAATCAAGTATCGACACCTGACAGCCAAGTGTCGATACCTAACAGCCAAGTGTCGACACTTGCTGCCTGACAGCTCTAACGGATCTATTTTTCTGGCTTGCTGAAGTTGGTTTTCAAGCTCCAAATGGCTATTTTCAATGCTCCAACGGTCACAAACCATTTTTAGAAGTTTTTTAGTATATTTAATCTCCACCAACCTCATTTTAAAGGAAGAAAAAAAGAAGAGAAAGCAAGAGAGAAGTCTATTCAAGAGCATTCAAGTCCACTCAAAAGCCATAAAGCCAATATTCTCTCCAAACTTCATATCAAAAGTCTCTTCTAGCTTGATTCCACTGAAAAGCCTACTAGCTCAACCTTACTACATTCCAAAAAGAGGCAACTTGAAGAAGAGTGAAGTCAAAGCATCCTTTTGAGCTTCAAAGATTCCAATCTACTCTTGAAGAGAGTTTGTTGTAGCTTTTAAATTTCATATCTGTTTTATTATGATTTGACCTTGCTTTCAAGGGTGTCTTGAAAGAAGTTTATTATGGTTTGTTGGTGAGTCAAAGTGTTAAAAGCAACTTGGGTTAACTTGTGAGCCCAAAGACAAAACAAGTATTTAGGTTTGTTGGTAAGCCTAAGTGACAAAACCAACTCAGGTTTTGACTTGTGAGCCTTGTAAAAAACAAGTCAACTGTAATCTGGTGTGGATTATAGTGGAATTCCCAAGGATGGCTTGGGGAGTGGATGTAGGTGCTAGGTTTGCACCGAACCACTATAAATTTTGTGTTTGTGTGTGATTGCTCTTTTCCTCTCGTACTCTTTAATTATTGCTATCATCTTGCATCAAATTTATTATTGCTCACAAGCACCACTGGACCTTCACTTTATTGTGTTAAATTTTTAAAAACCCAATTCACCCCACCTCTTGGGCTCCATTTCTGGGCAACAAGTGGTATCAGAGCTCCGGTACTCTCTTGTAGGTCCAAGGATCTTGAGTAAAAGTTCATGGCAGCCCCAATAGGCATGGGTATTGTTGAAGGTCAAGCTTCAAACCGACCCCCACTTTTTAATGGCTCAAATTACACATATTGGAAGACACGCATGCGCATATTTATACAAGTTCTTGATTATAATTTGTGGAGAACAATAGTAAAAGGTCCTCATCAGCCTACAATGATGATTAATGGCATTCTCACTCTAAAAATGGAAGATGATTGAGATGAGAATGACATTAAGCAAATTGAGCTCAATGCTAAGGCAATGAACCTTTTATTTTGCTCTCTTGATCCTAGTGAGTTTAATAGAATATCAAACTGTCTCTCCGTAAAGGAGATTTGGGATACACTTGAGGTTACCCATGAGGGTGCACACCAAGTGAAGACCACCAAGGTTAACATGCTAATTCACACATATGAAATGTTTAAAATGGAACCTACTGAGTCTATCAGTGAGATGTATACTAGGTTCACAAACATTGTGAATGGCATGAGAAGTTTAGGAAAAATAATTTCTAACGGTGAACTTGTGAATAAACTTCTCAGGTCTCTACCAGCTTCATGGGATGCAAAGGTCACTGCAATTGAAGAAGCAAAAGATGTCAACACTCTCCCGCTGGAACAACTGTTGGGTTCCTTGATGACTTATGAACTATCCCTCAAACAGAAGAACGGAGAGGTGGATAAAAAGAAAAAGATGATCGCATTCAAATCTACTACCAGAGAAGACTCAAGCGAATACTCTGAAGAGGATAACGAAGAAGATGAAATGGCTATGTTAGCAAGGAAATTCAGAAGGTTTATGAGGAAGAAAAAGTTCAACTACAAAAAGAAACCTCTGAAAGGTGAGCCGAGTAAGGAAAAAGACAAGAAAAAGAAGGAAGAGCAGCCCACATGTTTTGAGTGTAAGAAACCTAGGCATTTCAAGGTAGACTGCCCCTTGTTAAAGAAAAGCAGAAGAAAGCTGAGAAAGAAGGCCATGATGGCAACCTGGAGTGAAAGTGAAGACTCTAGCTCTAAGGAAGAACAACAGGAAGTAGCAAATTTTTGTTTGATGGCCGATCAAGAAGAGGTATGTTCTGAAATCGAAAATGAATTATCTTTTGATGAGCTTCATGAAATTTTTGATGAACTAGTCATAGAATTTCAAAAATTAAAGTCAAAACATAAAGACTTAAAGAAGCAAAATCTGGAACTAGCTAAAACAAACAACAACCTTTCAAATGAAAATGAATACCTTCTAATACAAAATAAAAACTTAAATGATAAGATTATGGCTCTTGAAAAAGAAAAGGATATATTTGAAAAGAAAAGTAACTTACTTTCAAATGAAAAATTATCAAGTCACAGCAAAGAAATTTTAATAGAAAACAAAAGATATAAAGAAGAAATCGAAAAACTAAAACCTTTTGTTGAAAAATTTACTTACAGTTCTAAAAAATTAAATTTACTATTAAATAACCAAATAGCAGTATTTGACAAAGCTGGATTAGGATTCAGAACTCATAAGAAACAGAAACTCTTTAAAAATTTCTTTGTGCCTGCATCTTCATCCATTACATGCTATACTTGTGGTATTAAAGGACATAAATCTTATATGTGTAACAAAAGAAAATTAAATAACACTAAGAAAGTTTGGGTTCCAAAAGGAACCAATGCCACTAACCAAAAAGGACCCAAGATGGCTTGGGTACCTAAAGTCTCCACTTGATCTTTATTGCAGGTATGCCTTGTAACCAACAAGAAAAGAATGTGGTACCTTGATAGCGGTTGCTCAAGGCATATGACAGGAGATGTGGAGCAGTTCTCATCACTCACATATCAAAATGGTGGCAATGTGACTTTGGTGATAATGGAAAGGGCAAAATTATCGGTATTGGTAAAATCCATATCACCCCTACCTCTTATATTGATAATGTTTTATATGTTGATGGATTAAAACATAACTTGCTTAGCATTAGTCAATTTTGTGACAAAAGTTTTAAAGTTATTTTTGAATCTTCTTTGTGCATTGTTTCTAGTCTAGATGACAATGGCATTAAGTTCATCGGTCATAGGCATGGCAATATTTATATGGTTGATCTTGATGATCTCCCTATTCAGAAAGGTCAATGTCTAGTGGCAATGGAAGTCAAGATCGATGAAACTAGTTGGCTTTGGCATCGTAGACTAGGACATGCAAGCATGCATTTAATTTCAAAACTTAACAAAAAGAATTTAGTAAAATATTTGCCTAAACTCAATTTTGAAAAAAATAAGATTTGCAGTGCATGTCAACTTGGAAAATAAACAAAATCTTCTTTCAAACCTAAAGGAGTAATCTCTACATCTAGACCTTTGGAATTGCTTCATATGGACCTTTTGGGCCTACTAGAACATCTAGTTTGGGAGGTAAGAAGTATGGTCTAGTCATTGTAGATGATTTCTCACGTTTTACTTGAGTCATGTTTTTAGCACATAAAGATGAAACGTTTTATGAATTTATTAGATTTCACAAAAGAGTTTTAAATGAAAAAGGTGTTTCAGTAATTTCTTTAAGAAGTGATCATGGAACTGAATTTGAAAATGCCGATTTTAATAAATTCTGTATTGAAAATGGAATTCATCACAATTTTTCTATACCTAGGACACCTCAACAAAATGGGGTAGTAGAAAGAAAAAATAGAACTCTTGAAGAAATGGCACGCACCATGCTTTGTGAAAATGATTTACCTAGATACTTTTGGATGGAAGCCATAAATACTGTATGCTATATTTTAAATCGAGTTTTAATTCGACCGATTTTAAAGAAAACCCCTTATGAGCTTTGGAATGGTAGAAAACCTTCAATCCGTTATTTTCATGTTTTTGGATGCCGTTGTTTCATCTTAAACAGTGGTAAAGATAATCTAAGTAAATTTGATACCAAATCAGATGAGGGAGTTTTTCTAGACTACTCCACATCTAGTAAGGCATACAGGGTCTTCAACAGAAGGACACTTGTTGTTGAAGAATCCATTCATGTAGTATTTGATGAAACTAACCAAAAATCTTCAAGAAAAGAAGATGTACTTTTTGATGAATCAGGTAGCAAGAAGACTGAAGAAATAAACAACAATGAAGGACTTACCAAGGAACAGAATGATGATCAAAACACTGACGGAGATCAAGCACAAGGTGATGAAAATACATCAACTATTGATCCATTATCAAAAGAATGGAGGTATGCTCATGGACACCCAAAAGAACTAATTATAGGTGATCTATCTAAAGGTGTAAGTACTCGATCATCTCTTAGAAATATTTGTGATTACTTAGCTTTTGTGTCTCAAATTGAACCTAAAACTATTGAGGAAGCTGAATGTGATAGTAATTGGATAAATGCTATGCAAGATGAACTTAATCAATTCAAAAGGAATAATGTTTGGACACTAGTGGATAGGCCTTCAAACACATCAATTATTGGCATAAAATGGGTTTTTCGAAATAAACATGATGAAAATGGAATAGTAATTAGAAATAAAGCTAGACTAGTTACCAAAGGATACAATCAGGAGGAAGGGATAGATTTTGATGAAACCTTTGCTCCTGTGGCTAGACTTGAGGCAATTAGGCTATTGTTGGCTTTCTCTTGTTTCATGAATTTTAAACTATATCAGATGGATGTTAAAAGTACTTTTTTAAATGGATTAATTGAAGAAGAAGTTTATGTTGAACAACCCCCTAGTTTTGAAAGTTCTGAATTTCCAAATCATGTTTATAAACTTCATAAAGCTTTATATGGATTAAAACAAGCTCCAAGAGCTTGGTATGATCGTTTAAGCTCTTTTTTGCTGAAAAATGATTTTACTAGAGGTAATGTAGATAAAACATTATTTTTAAAAAAAAAGAATGATGATCTCTTAGTAGTACAAATCTATGTTGATGATATAATATTTGGTGCTACTAATGAATCTCTTTGTCAAGATTTTGCAAGATAAATGCAGGGTGAGTTCGAGATGAGCATGATGAGAGAACTGAATTTCTTCCTCGGACTCCAGATAAGGCAAACCAAAGAGGGGATCTTCATCAACCAAACAAAATACACAAAAAAAATACTCAAGAAGTTTGGGATGGAGAACACTAAGCCATTAGGTACCCCTATGAGCTCTACATGTAGACTTGACAAAGACGAATCAGGTAAGTCTATAGACCAAAAATTATATCGTGGAATGATTGGTTCATTGTTATATCTTACTGCCAGTAGGCCAGATATCATGTTTAGTATCTGTATGTGTGCTAGATATCAGTCCAATCCTAAAGAGTCTCATCTTTTGGCTGTTAAACGCATACTTAGATATCTATCTGGCTCAATTGAAATTGGTTTATGGTACTCTAGAGATTCTTCATTTGATTTAATTGCCTATTCTGATGCTGACTTTGCTGGGTGTAAACTTAATCGTAAAAGTACTAGTGGAACCTGTCAGTTTCTTGGAGTAAATTTGATCTCCTGGAGTAGCAAGAAACAGAACTCAGTTGCTCTATCTATGGTGGAAGCCGAATATATAGCAGCTGGGAGCTGTTGTGCTTAAATCCTCTGGGTTAAACAACAACTCGAAGATTTTGGCATACTAAGACACCCATAAGATATGACAATACTAGTGCAATCAACCTATCTAAAAATCCTGTGCAACATTCAAGAAGTAAACACATTGAAATAAGACATCATTTTATAAGAGATCATGTACAAAACTCTAATGTAATTCTTGATTTTGTTTGTACTAATGATCAGTTAGCTGATGTGTTTACAAAGCCTTTGAGTGAGGATTGGTTCTGTCTGATTAGAAGAGAGTTAGGTGTCATTGCTCCATTCTCCTAGAACTCTCTTAGTATCATCTTTTCCTAATTCCTAAAGCTCAAAACCTATTGTTTAAAACCCCAAAAATTTGTCAAAATTTTTTCTTTTTTTTTTCGAATTTTCTCGAATTTTTGGCCAAGTGTCGACAATTGGAAAGTGTCAAGTGTCGACACCTGACCAAGTGTCGACACTTGACAAATCCGAAGTGTCGACACTTGCGAATCTGAACTATTTTAAACAGACCGAACGATGGATTTTTTGAACACTTCTTCCCTCCTGATTTCTTGGAACAGTGGTCCCCCCTGTCCAAATCCATCCTTTCACCCCTCAATCCTTCACAAATCAGGTATTTCTCCTTTCTAATTTTATTTTATTTTTCTTTGTTTTTTAATTTTATTGTTTTCAAACCAAACGATCGTGTTTTGGGTTTTCCAAATATTTTTCTTGAATCTAACTGGATTTTTGCATGTTTTAATGAATTTCTAAAACTCAATTTGAGGGAATAATGTTTTAGATTTGTTTTTCTCGAATTTCCCTCATCTTTTGGGTGTTTTTCACCCCCTTTTTCACAAAAATCACTGTTTCATTGATTTTGGGCAAAATAAATTGGGTTTTCATCTAAATTAAGTTTTTTAAATTTATTTATTGACTATTTGGAAAGGTTTTTCATGATACATTTGTGACATTTTTGCCTATTTGCTAAAATCCTATGTATTTAGATCCAAATCCCACATGTTTTTATCTTTAGACCTTACAAAAAAATTATTTTTCCAAAGATTCAAATGTGTTCTACCTAACAAAATTTTTCCTACAAATTTTGCTCGAAAATTTGTCATTTGATCAAAATATATTTTCAAACTTTGTTGATTCTGGTTTTCGAAACCTATCTGAACCTTGTGTTTCTAATCTCTACCTATGGCCAGTCCTTTGTTCTAAACCCTTCTTCATTCTTCCTAGTCAGTTGGCTGTAATGGGTCCTAGGAAGAGACTTGCAGTTAGGGCGAGGCCTAGTCAGGGTACTGAGAGGAGGTCGAAGGCCAGATTTGATCCCGCACAGCCGAGCAGTACAGCCACTCCAAGCTCCCCCCTACAGAGAGGATGGCAGGGAAGTCTGTAGCTTATGAGAGGAGAGTAGACTTGCAGTGCTTCGACAGGCACCACTTTGGCATTAGGAAGATATTCACAGATGCTGGACTAGTACCCTTCTGCACCATGCAGGAGAGATACTATCCTCACCTAGTGAGGGAGTTCGACGGTGCACTGGACTGTCGATGACTTTTATGGACGACATCCGTCAGGGGTGTTCAGATCTCTTTGACTGATGAGCTGCTGAGTCGTGTATGGGAGATACCCCGGAGAGGAGTCTGTGCATTTTCTGTTGATGATAGAGAGGCGGCTTTCAGGTGCATCCTTGAGCGAGAGGATGTTCGCGGTATTTCAGTGGTTACCGCAAACCAGTTATCTTTAGAGATGCGCCTGCTGCACCATATTACTGCACGGATCCTTCTATCGAAGACTGGCAAATTTGATTTCATCATCGAGAGGGAGCTGATGGTGATGACCAGTCTAATTGAGGGGAGACAGCTAGATATACCCACTTTGATGCTGACACAGATGCATGATGCTGCCACTCAGCGCCGACATTGTTTGCCATACGGCATGGCACTGACCCGTCTTTTCAGAGCTTGTGGAGTATCATTGGAGGGGGAGATCCCCAAGGAGATACTGCACACGGATGTGTACGATGAGAGGTCACTGAACCGGATAGGATACAGGATGGTTGGAGGTCGATGGGTTCATAGAGAGTCTGGCCAGGAGCCAGATGAGGAGGATGAGTTTCGAGAGGCTGAGGCTGGACCATCTGAGCCAGCAGTTCTTCCTCCAGTAGATGTACCATCGACACAGGCAGAGCACCTGTCTCCTGATGCTTCAGCTTCTCCACCACCATCTATAGGATTATCTTTTGAGGAGCATGCCAGAGCACAGTTCTCACAGATCAGAGGAGAGGTGACTCAGCTGTGTAGCGAGGTTGAGCTTCTACGAGCACATACTACCTCGGAGCATGCTGAGATTCGCAGATCCATGGAGGAGGTTTTTACTCGTATAGAGAGTCTATTGAGATCATTCATGCCTCCTGCTGCACCTGCACTTGCTCGATCTGATGATGACGACGATGATGATGATGATGGCGACGATCACCAGAGCGACCATGCTGATTTTGCTGAGGATGGTGATCAGGATGTTGACGGAGCTACAGAGATAGTGGGCAGTGGCAGTGACAGTGTGGGCGGTGCCGATACTTATGAGGTGGTCAGTCGAGATCCTCCTACTACACCAGCTCCTACTACTGCCTTAGTCGACGTCACACCGGATCTTATTGCGCCAACTGATCATCTTTCACCTCCTTCTACTAGATCTTCTAGGGTTGTACCCACCTTTGGTCCTGCCGGCCGCACTAGGAGTCTTAGAGCTTTAGCACCTCCCAGGGCATTAGCCACCAGATCTAGGATTAGTGCTCCTTTTAGTCTTGATGTTCCATCTGATGAGGATTAGCCTCATAGATGTCTGTTTCAGATCTTATTTTGTATGTTTGATACTTATTTGACTCTAATGATATATATATATTTCAGCTCTTTTGTACTGAAAATTTATCTTATATATATGTGTTTTTGTTCAGTACCTTGTTATCTTGAAAATTTTGTGCTTTAGTTTACTATTCTTTGGCTCTGATACTCTTTATAATGGTATATTTTAACTTTGATACTCTTTGATATTAGCATAATTTCAGCTCTAATATTTGTTTCTCTACTATCTTTTTGTATCCATGCTCATTGTGAGGGGGAGGTTATTCCCCTTTCTTATGATTGACAAAAAGGGGAAGAACAAGTATTGATTTTGAGAACAAGTATTGATTTTGATTTTATTGAGAAAAAGGTGTATTATATTGATTATATTGATTTTACCTTGCAAGAATCTTTGAAGTTTACCTTAATAAGAGGTATCTAATAAAGGGGGAGATTGTTTCCTCCTATCTATAAAGTTTTTGCCTCTATTATGACTAAAATTCATATGTATAAATTAAATGGTTAAAGTTTGAACTATATTGTCTCTTTTTCTCAAGGTTTTGTCATCATCAAAAAGGAGAAGATTGTTGGCTCCACCCATTGATTTTGATGAATAACAAAACATTGAGTGCATATTGTATTCTAATGAGGATTTCAAGTTGTGAGTTTTCAGGAAGAAAGCACCTCAAAATTCCAAAAACTTATGGTGTATGGCACGCAATGGCACGGAGCAATTCTCACATATCCAGGCATCCTCTTCATTGAAAAAGGGCTTATAATTGTTTAACTATTATGTGTTTATGTGTTCATGAATTTTATTTTTGTTTTTGAAGCATTTACACTTGAATCTGGATGTTTTCAGTCTCAAGTGTCGACACCTGGACAGTCAAGTGTCGACACTTCAGCATTTGGCATGGACAAAAATCCTTGGCACGCCAAGTGTTGACACCTATATTCAAGTGTTGACACCAAGTGTCAACACTTAGGTTCCAAGTGTCGACTCAAGGCCTGAGATTTTTGAAAATACAGAACTTTGTTGGTTCGAGGATTTTTATGTCAAGTGTCGATACCTGTGCATCAAGTGTTGACACTTGAATGTTCAAGTGTCGACTCCTAGAAATCAAGTGTCGACACTTGACAGCCAAGTGTCGACACCTGACAGCCAAGTGTCGACACTTGTAGCCTGACAGCTCTAACGGATCTATTTTTCTGGCTTGCAGAAGTTGGTTTTCAAGCTCTAAACAGCTATTTTCAATGCTCCAACGGTCACAAACCATTTTTAAAAGTTTTTTGGTGTATTTAATCTCCACCAACCTCATTTTAAAGGAAGAAAAAAAGAAGAGAAAGCAAGAGAGAAGTCTATTCAAGAGCATTCAAGTCCACTCAAAAGCCATAAAGCCAATATTCTCTCCAAACTTCATATCAAAAGTCTCTTCTAGCTTGATTCCACTGAAAAGCCTACTAGCTCAACCTTACTACATTCCAAAAAGAGGCAACTTGAAGAAGAGTGAAGTCAAAGCATCCTTTTGGGCTTCAAAGATTCCAATCTACTCTTGAAGAGAGTTTGTTGTAGCTTTTAAATTTCATATCTGTTTTATTATGATTTGACCTTGCTTTCAAGGGTATCTTGAAAGAAGGTTATTGTGGTTTGTTGGTGAGCCAAAGTATTAAAACCAACTAGGGTTAACTTGTGAGCCCGAAGACAAAACAAGTATTTAGGTTTGTTGGTAAGCCTAAGTGACAAAACCAACTTAGGTTTTGACTTGTGAGCCTTGTGAAAAACAAGTCAACTGTAATCTGGTGTGGATTATAGTCGAATTTTCAAGGGTGGCTTGGGGAGTGGATGTAGGTGCTAGGTTTGCACCGAACCACTATAAATTTTATGTTTGTGTGTGATTGCTCTTTTCCTCTCGTACTCTTTAATTATTGCTATCATCTTGCATCAAATTTATTATTGCTCACAAGCACCACTGGACCTTCACTTTATTGTGTTAAATTTTTAGAAGACCCAATTCACCCCTCCTCTTGGGCTCCATTTCTGGGCAACACTTCTTCCTTAACCAGTCGATATAGTTTGAACTGGTGAACTTATTAGCATCCAAGATGCCACTCAGTGATAAGTTTGAAGCCATTATTTAAATATTCTATATTTAATTAAAGAACTATATCAGTAGACCACTCAAGATGACATCCTTAACTAGATAAGGACTTTCAATCTAATTATGTCGCCCACTATTTTCTTCAAATACCATAACCCTCAACTATGGTAAGCGAGAAACCTTTCCTGGTTTCCTTAGTGGGGTTGAGATCCTTATTCCTCATGAGTGCCTTGTGTATGCACAACAAACACACATGAGTTGAAAGGTAGGACAACCTTTTCAATTGCAACCCATGCAATTTTCAATAATTATCGTTGTCTTTAAGACACTTATATCCTTATGTATGCACAACAAACCATAATATCTTAGTTTAGTCGGACCCTTCATTTTCATATAGCCATGATTGAATAATGTTACCCTTGTGTATGCACAACAAAGCAATATTTCCAACCATTCCATAAAGCACTAAGTGCACCAAGACAAATCTTATATCAAACCTTAGAGTAGGCATCGTGTATGCACAACAAACCTCCTATAGTCTTGACATAAATTTGGCTTAGCATGAAGGAAGGCAAAATATAGTACACTTAACCAATTAGCATTACCAAATTAAGATTTATATATGACCAAATTGGCCAGGTGAGTAGAAGGGGTGAGGGGGTTCCTCCGTTGCTTTCCTTAGACACCAATTAGATTGGCCAGGTCAGTCAACGTAACCAATTAAAAACCTCATTCCCTTTACCTTCATAGAATCACTTGCCTAGACACCAATTGGCTGATCAAACCCTAACCAGTTTTGCTTTTTGACTAAGTTTTATACTATGACTAAATATGATTTTTGATGAGGGCTTTGATGGTCTCAAAACAAATTCTAAAACTATCATGATAAAAATGTTTATTACTAGTAGTATAAACATAAACATGATATCCAAGTTTATAACAAATATAAACCCAATGCATATCACTCTAGCATATGCATTAAATTCATGTCATCAAGCATGTTACCCTAATATGCATAGCATTATATGACAATTAGCATATTATCCTAATATGTAAATCAAGATATGATAAAATACCTTTCACCTCACTTATTCATGGGATATGGCCACAGCGGCACCCCTACATGCCATAGGAGATCCATTGAATGAGAAGAGAGGGCCTTTAAAACCTACTTGGCTCCTATGACCGGATGGCCATGGTAACTAACCCAATCCAAAGCAGTTACTTAGTTCATGCATAATTTCATATTGACATAATATCATACATATGAACATGGTTGAGTCGACTCGATAAGGTTCGGGTCGGCTCTGTAGTGGAATTTAATCAAACTCCAAAATGATTCATAATTAGAATGCCACAAGGATAACTCTGATACCACTGATGGGAATTCTCCCGTGGTGTCGGGGATCATGCAGTATGCGGAATTGACTTTTAAATTAAAATTTCATAGCATGATACCCTAACATGTATAACATGTATAGAAAATCCTAATTCCCAGAAACCCTTGTGCAATATCAACTAATGAATCATAAAATAAAGTCAAGAAAAATACCTGGATTGCTGAAATCTAACTTTTCCACAAGGTTCAAAAGCGCAAACCCTCCAACAGTGATCCACACAAAACTCAGACCAAGGAAGAACTCCTTCTTCAAGTTGCTTGGAGAAGTGGAACTCTTTCGACAGCCTTTGGTCTATTGACCACTATAGGACAACCTGTTCTACTGAAGGGCACTCAAGACACTGTCCTAAATCACTTTAGGTTCTAGGGCTACCCTTTTCTAGGACCCTATAGGCTTATGTTCTAAAACCAATCCTTGTCCTAGTGTAGAAGAACTTGTCTTAATAAGACAAGTCTTGTCCTAAAACATGAAGGAGGGAGGGAGAAAGTGGAAGACTCTCAGACAGACTCTCGGGAAAATAAAAACACTGATCTCAGAAGACCGAAGAAGAAGAAGTAGTAGTGTTTTTAATTTCAACGTACCCCCTATTTAAAATCTCAGATGGGGCATGAAATGCATCCCGACAATACTTATCAGATATGAAACATCATATCTGATAAGACTCTTCGGGAATGGGAAGTCATATCTGTGTTCTTTCACTTACCAGATCAATCCCCATCATGGCATGTGTCAAATACCAGTTTTTGAGATAAGGAGATGCCTTTTCTAATCCGAATTAATGTGAAGCATGAATAGTTTCAGAGGCAAAAGGACTCTGCCCTCTATTGTACGCGCGCATATGAAGAGGTGCGACTCTTCATGTGCGCACCACCTTTTCACTCCTCTTCAAACCATCCCATTCAAACCTTAAACTGGTCTTTTGACTTGTCAAGGAATGGGGATTGAGCTAAGAGGTGCCTTCCTAATGAAGCTCCTAGAGTCTCATCTGTAGAAGGACTCTCAGTCCATCTGTGCTCCATACTTTCTCTCGGGTGCGCCAAAGGGCACCAATAGTCTTTCCCTTTCCATTTAGTCCGCCCAAAGCATCAAATTGACTTAGTAAAACATATGCAATATGGGTGTCATTAGAAAGGGTATCAAATAAGATTTCTGACCATATCTTTTATTTTCAGATCAGAGGTCTGTAGCTCCCTCTATGCCTTTTGAAGTTAAGGTGTCATTTAGGTACCAAGAGTCCCATGCCATTAGGACTCTTCATATATGGTGCCTAACATGCCCAAAAATCCAAATAAAAATCAGACCAAGCTTTGGTTTGGCAAGCCCCACTTAGGACTCAACCTAATTTAGGTTCCCATAATTAGGTTAGCCTAATTAGCAAGCAACCGAACCCAATCCAATTGGGTTAGGAATTAGGTTAGCCTACATATGCTAGTATGCAATCTGGCTAACCAATTAGGATCCTATGACCCTAATTAAATCATGAATGACTTCCTTGGCCAAGTCTCTATTGTGTGTGATCTAGCCAGTAGTAGGTTTAAGTTTGAGCCGATTCGATCCGATCAAACCCGATTGACCAATTAAATCGAATTGGCTCACCTAATTGTCCAATTCGAATCACACATCGAATTGACTCATGAAATCAAATCAATTGGTTCATGAAAACCTACAAGACAAGATTACGTTTAGCAACATGCCATGCCTACCTAGAAGATGAAGAATTTGGTAAAAATACCAAAATACCCTTTAGTAGTAAGTTACCGTGCAATTCAATCTTTTGATCTCCCATTATCCCGATTAAGTGATAGGTATGGATATATGTCAAACCCTGACACTTAATCATATCGAATCTCAGCTCGATAATAAAGACTCAACTGATGACTGATTAGATTCCACTAATCTCATCCTGCTTTGATCAAAGGCTCCTTGAGTCTCTCATCAAAGAGATTGCATGGGATAACAATTTCTCTTACCAGGAATGATCGATTCCTTGTAGGTCCACTCACATCCTTCGTACACCTTCCACCATACCCAGAATACCCCGTACATAATGCAATGGCATGAATGAGTATGAACCAAAGTATGGCTTAGTGTGCACAAGGAACCAAGGTGACCTCAGGTCTAAAGATCACATGCACAACTTCTACTCTGGGATCTATCTTTTGACAAGTAGTAAGACTTTCATAAGATAATCTCGGTGCAGATCAGTTCAGTATACTCATACCCTGATGAGCACTCTTATCCTTGTATTAGTATCTCTACACAAGTGGTTGTGAGATCAACCACCCTCATCAACTGAGCATACATAGGATAAGCTAGTCTTTCTGGATTCATCGATCCCCGAATCGATGGTCTAACAACTAGGAACATTCTAGATTAGGGTTTATAGGAATTAGGTCTCACTGTTATGAACTCCATCATAGCCCTAACTCCATCGCCTTAATTTATGGGGTTCATCATAATCAATAAGAAAATATGGCATAGCAGTATATGATGAATCAAATGCCTTTATTAATATGAAAGTATGTCATACATGAGCTGGAAGTTTACAAAAAGGCCCTCATAATGATTGGCTCTTAGGGCACTTTCATATCAGGAGCATGCATTTGTTTTACTAATAACTATTCAATTGTTTTACAAGTTTTTGTAGGATGATTTCATTATTTAATTTTAACTCCTACATTCTTGCTATTGAAACGAGTTTTGTTGTAATTGAATCTTGTAAAGAAGAACCCTAAGCAAAAATAAAGTAAAAATCATGAACATGGGTTACTTCTAGATGTGTTTCAAGCTTAAAATTCCTTAGAAATATGGTTAGAAGAGTTTAAAGGCATCTTGAGACTTTGAAGACTTACTAGATGATTTATGGAGAAAAATTGATAATTCACTGAAGAATTCATCTGAGCCGACTCGAAGAGAAGAGAGTCGACTCTGGTACATGGCATGCATGAAGATTTCTATTACACAAGCATCCAGGTTGACTTAATGAATCTGAGCCGACTCGTCCAGAGCATGATTTTCTGCATCAAACAAGAGAGTCAGCCTGAAGAAGATCCTAGTCGACTATGTTATTTTGTCAGACATCCGAGCCGACTCTTCTGACAACCGAACCGACTCCTCCAGAGTCCAGAAAAAGCATTCTGAGAACTACAGCCAACCAAGTTGACACGATTGAAGAGAGGTGACTCAACCAGAACTATATTGAGGATCCGAGCCGACTTGAGTAATCCAAGCCGACTCGAAGGTCAATTTTAGGCTTATAACGGCTAGTTCCAGAACTTAAAATTTGAATCCAAAAAGTGCTCCAATGAATAAATGTCACATCCCAATAGTCTATAATGACTAAAACTACCTGAGAAAAGTACAAGACTATATATTTGAGAGATTTGAACTACTTTATAAAGAAGCAAGTAAGAGATTGCTAGATTGAATATCCAAGCTACCTTGTGAGCAAGAGAGCACTGCAGAGCATTCAAGATAGTCTTGAAGCCTTCACCAACTCTCATCAGAAGCATGAAGCATTTATTGAAAAAGTTGAAGAAGCCAACCGCATTGAAGTCCAATCAATTAGGCTTCTCTTGAGCTGTATCGGCAACCATCCAATAAAATCTGTTTGTCATTCTATTTCTTTCTCTTTACATTTCTTTTTGAATTATTGGGTTGTTGGTGAGCCCAATCTAAAAACCAAGTGGGTTGTTAGTGATCCCATTGAAAACTAACTGTAAGTGTTCTTGGTGATCCTGGTAAAGCTAAGTTGGGTTCTTGGTGATCCTGTTTAAAACCAAGTCTTGGGTTTCTTTGGTGAGCGCAGTTTAAAACCCAAAGGGAGTTAGGTTTAGATTATGAGCCTGTTAAAACAATCTGACTATATTCCAGTGGGGGATATAGTGGAAATCCCAAGTGGTAGTCTTGGGTAGTGGATGTAGGAGCTGGGTTGCTCCAAACCACTATAAAATTTCCTATGTTTGTGTTGTACATTCTTTTTATATCTTGCTTCTACTTTTAATTATTTCAATCACAGCACTTAACACTTCAAGAGATTTTCAAAGAGTACATAATTGCTTTAACTTTTTAAATTCTCAATTCACCCCCCTCTTAGGAAAGCCACCAGGGCAACAAATATGATGAACAGCCAAAAGAATAACATTTATTCCTTAAAAAATCATATACAATTATAAAATGGCACAATCATCTACAGCCTAGATGATTGGCTTTGGGACACAATTTCCAACACTCCCCCTCCTTATAGGAAGGGCACTTCTATTTCAGGAGGGACCGCCCAGGTATTACCAATCTTGGAGCCTTGGCTGGATTCCTCTCTTGGGGAAGCTCCAGGTGTCATGCTGTGGTGGTGGGCAGCCGTTGGTGGTACGACTGTGGGCATGGCAGCACGCCACCTATCTTGGGGCCTGGGGGTGCCCATATCGTACCTCTGGTAGGACTGGCACCGCCTGCAGAAGGCTGTGGGTGGCCAGGCTTTTGCTGTGGCATGATTTGAATGTCTGCTTTCTGGCAAGAACTCCATACCTGGGACTCCACCTAGGGACATGAGCAAGGCCCCGACTGAAAGTTGACCTCGAACAAGGGCATGCCTCATGAGCTTGGCTTCGGTTGGAAGCTTGACCTCGATAGGGAGGCTGACCTCAGACGAGGGGCTCGCCCAATGAGCTCAGCCTCGGTTGGGAGCATGACCTCAACAAGGAGGCTGACCTCAAATGGGGGGCTCACCTAATGAGCTCGACCTCGATTGGGAGCTTGATCTTGATAGGGAGGCTGACCTTGGATAGGGGCCTCGCCCAATGAGCACAACCTCAGCTCTTCACTAGGCTGCCACACCCGGGTGGTGGGTCTCCTATCGTCGTGGCCGCCCGTGTGCTCTACGTTAGCGGATGTCACCACATCACCTACCAAAACCTACTGTGTCTAATAGGGTTGTCTGAGTCATTTGCTATTTTATAAAGCCCTATGACACAAATCTGGAATAAAAACTGAATTCTTCCACCCCCACCCACCATTCAAGCTGAGGGCCAGACCAAAGTTGAAGACCTGCTCAAATTGTCTACCTAAGAAGAGTACTAGAAATCAGGGACCTCATATCGAATTTGCATACATTAGCTTAATCAACAGGTCCACCAAGAAAATCTATTTAAGAGTGTACATGGATACACTGAGAAAGCCCATAGACTTTGCCTATGCATACACAAGTATCTCACCTGTAGAGTCATATGCGTAACATGTTAGGGATTTGCATCGAAAAGAAAATCAATTTGAGCAAAGACACTTACAAGCATATGGCCAATTTCCATAAGAGAGTCAAATAATTTTTTGAGTGAGACTATGTGTTGATTCTCTCCCCGTGGTGTAGGTCCTTTTCAAATTAATAAAGAAAATTGGACCTAAGTCTATAGTTACCATATGAGTTTGGTATCAGTTCCACCTTTCATATTTTAGACCTAATAGAGTGTTTGGAACCAACAATGATACCTACTAAGCTATTTGGATATGATCCCATTTTTTTTAGAGTGAACCAACCTATGAGTGTCTACTAGCCACACAACCAAATTGGTGAGGTAGGATTAAGGAAATTCTGAATGATAAGACTTTCACTACCCTGAACAAGGACTTTCAAATGCTATTTGGTTTATTGGCAAGGTTGACCTAAATCTGAAGACTCATGGAATACATGAGAGGATTTGCAAAGGATCAACCCAAACTTGCTAAACCATTATCAAAGTCAAGTTAACCCTTACTCGACAAGGTCGAGTTCTTTTTCTCCCGAGAGAATTGATGGGAACATCAAGCAAGGGCAAATAAATTTCAAGCTAACTCAATTGCAAGCTAGGAGATCAAGTCAGAAGGCCTTCTAAATTGAGCCAATGTATCGATGGAGGAAGCAAGGAGACCTCATGAAGCTAGCCATCCTCTTGGAGCAGAGTCAACCAAATTGAGCCGACTTAACCTACTTCCCATGAGCCAACTCAATGCTCACCTCAAGGAGTTAACTCAAGCCCCTACTTGAATGACACTTGGAAGTGCTGGGAATTGTGTCTCAAAGCTAATCATCTAGGCTGTAGATGGTTGTGTGACTCATGCATATGTATATGAATTATTGAATTGAATAAAAAGTTATTATGGTTGTTCATTACATGTCATCTTTCTAATTGAACTCTTGTATGATGATGTCCTTTGAGCTACCTTGTATATGATGTAAAGAGGATGCATCGTGTAGTTCATAAATTGGTTCACGACCAAAGGATACACTATTTCAGGATGATGGTATATTGAGAGTAGGTCGTTGATGTCATATCTATTGGTTGTCCTCTTAACCAAGTAGTATGGAGATGCTGGTGTGACATCAGGTGTTGTGTTTGATACTTCACTGAGCATGACTCTCATGCAAGATTCTCTTTCTACCGAAGAGGAGTCTTGTATTAGAATGTGGATATGAATTAGTCCTCTGACTTGAGATCACTGTGGGAGCTTGCAAGCAACTCACTATGCTTAGATGCCAGACTACTCGGATTTCTAATCCGATGATGGAAGGTTACAAGGTACAGTCAAGTACTTGTGTAGCTGTAGTAGGATCGAGATAGGATTGATCTCTCCAAATGGTTTGGATTGAATTCTTAATATGTCTCAATTAAGAAAGACCTTGGTCAAGGCATTCCTTGTAAGGAGTTACAAGGATTCTTTGTTTGAGACATATTGAGATGGACTGATTAGGGTTAGGTAGTTTAACCTTAAACCATCCAGAGCATTAGGAGATTAAAAGAATAAGTTCACTGATATTCCATATTCAACAGGTTCATGTTACTCTACAACCTTCAACCTATCCGGATGTTGGGTATCATTGCTAGATGGTGACTTTGGCTTATACTAGAAATGTTCCCGTGCTACCGGTTTAGTGTTTGAACCTATGGGGTCACACACTGAGGGTTTGTTCTTGCTTTGTTGGCATGCGAACAATTGGAAATCATTCCAGAATCATTTGACAAGATGTTGTTAAACCTGTGTTCGAGCTGATTAATTTGGATGAGTTGACTCGAGTCGAGTCAACTCGTCTGACGGACTACTGAAATTCGAGAACACTTCATTAAATGCTATAATGGTTATGGGATTTAATGATGGGCATTTCAAGTTTTAATAGTTACTGTTGCTGAATTCCAAAGGACTTCATAACCTCCCTAGAATCTTAAGAAATACCAAACTGCTCATTAATCTCTCTTATGTCCTCTAAATTATTTTGAGGGATATTGTTATAAAAGCTGGGCTGAAGAAGGTGAATGGTTCACGTTCCTCATGTTCAACACTCCCACTCCAGATTTGGATCAAAGTTAAGACTCTATCCAAAAAAAATTTAAGATAGAGATCTTGCTTAATTTTTGAGAGATTGAGAGATTTGATCTCCGGGATAGAGTGTGGTTTGGATTTTGGGATTCTTGAGTGCATACCTTCTATTGAAGGTTTGGGACAGAGCATTGGGAAAGGGTTCTCAAGCATCTTCATTCCAGCACCACTATAGCAATAGTCCTTCAAGGAGTTGAAAGAGTCCACATATCTTCAAGGAGTTGAAGAAAGAGTCCTTGCTGCTGACATTATTTTCAGAGGGGCTAGCACCTTGAAGGAAGGAGAAGAAACTGTGCTACATGATGTGAACCACCCATAGAGGCGGTAAGCATATGCTGCTTGCAAAGCAGGAGCTTTTTTTCCACAAGTTAGAGTTGCCCTTGGGATTGTAACTAAGAGCCAAGGATTTTGTTGCAACCTTTGGTGAACGTCACTAAGGTATGTCTTTATTTTATGTATGACATAATTATCATTGCTGCATCATTATGTGATTTCTGGAATGATTCTATTTTTTATACAATGTCTGCATAATTTCATATTTACATTACTCTAGATGTATCTTAATCCTTGTAAGGGCTTATGTTAATTGGATTAACATCTACAAGTAAAATGATTTTATCATTTTTTGCTGCTACATACCTTTAGAAAAGTTTTAAAATGCATGTATCGTCCCTTAGGAACAGTTCCTTGCAATGGTATCAGAGGCAGGTTAGATGCACATCTAGTCTAATGTTTTATATGAAATCGGACTTTTTCCTTTACAAAGTACTTGGATTAAGGTGGATTCACCATGGCCATCCTGTCATAGGAGAGAAGCATGGTTTAAAGACCATCTCTTTTCATTCCAAGGGGTTCTCCTATGACGTGTAGGGGTGTCGCTGTGTCATGACCTTATGAAGAATAAAGTGAGGAATTTGATGGATTAAAATAGTTTTAATCTATGGATAATAGATCATGACTATGTTTAGATGAGATCTAAAAGATATATGATCTAAAACTTTGAAAAGTTCAAGTGCAAATGACTGAAATTTAAAATTACTATATTCTAGAAGAGTTGACTCGAGCAGAAGAGCTGACTCGACTAGAAATGTATGTTCCGATCAAGCTAACTCGAGTAGAAGAGCTGACTCGACCAAAAATCTATATTTTGGTCAAGCTAACTCGACCAGAAGAGCTGACTCGACCAGAAAACTATGAATAGTAATTTTAAGCTTTAGATTTTTATGAAATTGTTCCATTTTATTTTGAAAATGTTTTAATAAGTGTGATACACTTAATTGGGAATTAAGATGTATATTTTTAAGATTTAAGATATGATTCTAATCTTAAGTCATGATTGCTAAGTCAAGGGTTGAATGGGTTAACAAGAAATGGGTCCTTAAATGGGTTAGACCTAGATTTAGATGAATGGATTAAATAGATAAAATGATGGGGATCTAATTAGCATGCAAGGAGATTTTGAACATTGAGCTCTGTGAGGTAGTGTTGCCTTTTCTCTTTGAGCATCAAGGGGTGTGAGGCCCTATTTATCAAACCCTAGCCGACCATCATCAGCCCTCCCTTGCCGCCCCTGCTCTTTCTTTCTTCCCCATTTCTTTTAGCCATCTAGCCATCCTTTTTATCATTTTCTAACCTTCTCTAGGTGTTTTGCAGATCCCTCAAGTTTTCCAACTTTAGGGTTCTGTTTGCCTAGCCATCGGGTCAGCGGATGAAAAGCCGACAGATCGCAGGTATTCAGCTTAACTTTCCAGGCTGCATTTGAGAGCGACGAGTGATCTCTTCACAAAAGCAATAGCAATCATTGCCAGGTACACACACCCTAGCCCTCTAGATCGGGTTATTGCAGAAGAGCTAGTCCTACCAGGGTTTCTTAGCCCCGGGAGTCCTGTTTTTATCTCTTTTGAGGGTCTTTTTGCATTCTTGTGGTCTAGAATTTTTATAGGTTTACCCTTTCATTTATTTGACCTAAAACTCGGGAATTTAAATCTTAACTTAATGTTGAATCCATGAAAATTCCTTTGCATGCTAATTAGTTCCCCATCACTTAGCCTTCATTGTTGTTAGGAAACCACTTCTAGACCCTTTAGATCTGAGATATTGAAAGTATTTGACCTAGTATAAATGATTTCTTAGCCATTTGATCCATTCTTGCTAATTTGAATTTGATCTACATGCGGGTGTTTTATTTTTAGGTCAACTAGTTTATTGCTATAAAATTGTTTGTCTCTCCTATGATTGATTTTGACTCATGTTTGTATTTCATTGCTCATCTTGATTAACTGATCATTTAGAGTTCATCATCATCCATCCATTTCTTGCATCCCGTCTTGCATCAATGAGCCATCTTGGAAAACCTATCGACCACAACACAGATAGAATCATGTCACTTTAAGGTCTTAGGCAATACTAACATAAAATCTATATTGAGGTCTTGCCAAGAATAGTTAGGTAAAGGTAAAGGGATATACAAGCCAGTGTTTTGCTTTTATTGTTTGGCAACATCACAAGTTCAACACCTGGACACAATATGGGTAACATCCCTTTTCAGACTTGGCCAATAGAACTGGTCTTTAACAGCTAAAATGGTATTGTTCCTACCAAAGTGACCAGCTAGACCTCCTGCATTGGTTCCCAAACTAAAAATTCTCTAAGGGAAATCCTAGGAATAAACAGATTGTTATCCTTAAAGAAGTAACCATCCTGAATGGTATATTCACTATACAAACTAGATGGTCCTTATCTCACAGATTGGTAGATCTCACTGAACTCAGGACAGGTCTCATATTTCTCTTTCAATCTGTGAAATCCTACGACTTCAGCTCTAACTGTTGCCCATGTGGGTTCCAAGAGGGGGGTGAATTGGGATTAAAAACTTTTGCAAGTGTTGGGAATTGTGTCCCAAAGCCAATCGCCTGGGTTGTAGGTGGTTGAGCTCAGTATTGTACTCTTTCTTTGAATTAATAAAATATTTTTTTTGGCAGCTCATCATATTTTATATTTTCCTGAAATGAACTCTTTCCATGTGATGAAGTCCTTAGGACTACACTGACTTTGATATAGAGAGGATGTATCGAGTGGTCCTTAAACCCTGTTCACAACCAAAGGATATATTGTACTGGACTGCAATATATCAAGTATAGGTTGTTGTAGTTCACATTGTTTGGTTGTCCTCTTGACCAAATGAGTGTGGTGACACTGATGTGATCTGCAAGTGGGATATGTGATATCTTATTGAACGTGACTCCGTGCAGCCCCTTTCTGCCAAAGGGATACTCATGATTGGATATGGGTATATGTGTCCCTTTGACCTGAGGTCATCACGGTAGCTTGCAAGCAACTCCCTGTGCTTTGGTGCCGGACTACCCGGATTTTTAATCTGGTGATGGAAGGTTTCTGGGTACAGGCAAGTACTTGTGGAGTAGTGGTGCGGACACCAGAGGCACCAGAATAAGGCAGAGGCTTCTCAACCCTCTGTGGATCACTTAGTTAATATTTGAGTCCCCTGTAATAAAGCTTAGTCCAGCTACATTTGAGTCCTGTAATTAGTCCAGCTACATTTGAGTCCTGTAATTAGTCCAGCTCTTGTTGAGCTAGTTCAGTTCGTTCAGTACTAGTCAGCTCATGTTGAGCTAATTTTAATTTTTAAGTCCTGTCCAATCAAATTGAAGACTAAAGACTACATCATACAAGTGAAGACCAAGTTCAACCTAATTGAAGACATAAAAGTTTAGCCCAAGTCCAACCCAGCTTGAAGATTTGAAGACCCCAGGAGGAAAAATTCAGAAAACCCTGATTCCTTGCAGATGCCCTCCAAATGCCCAGATTTCCTTCCAGATGCCAAAGTATATTCATAGATAAGGGCATCCATGATTTTAGAGGTCCATCTGCATCCTAGCCCAGAGAAATCAAGCCCAGGCACCAAGCCCAAGCCCCTAAGAAGCAAGATACCAGGGAATATTCCTGCTACCTGGCTACTAGGCCACCCCAGCTTCCAGAGGCCCAAACCCATGCACCCGGGCCCCTTTGGGCTAGCCCCTTGCTGCTCTTAGAAGCCCAACACGCCCCCCTAGGCATCTTTGGAGTGTTGACCAAGTCAAGAAAATTTTTAGAGATTTTTCTACCTAATATTTCCTTATTTTCTAGCTAGGGTTTGAGAGGGAAAATGATTCTTATGTAAAGACTAATGTGCCCTTACTTGTTGCCCAAGGTTAAGGGTCTATTTAAAAAACCCTAGCCTCTTGTATGAAGGGAGAATTTTTGATGAATGAAAACCTTGAGTTCTTCTATTGAGTTGTGTGATACCCTGCTGTGTGCATAAAGGGGTTTGTGAGTTTTTTTTCTTCCCAGTGCTGCAATCATCTTCGTGCTGCCAACAAGCCTCTCAGATCTCTGGATGCCCACTCCAAAAGAAGCCTTCCCTTACTGTTTTCTCTTTGTTTTCTTGTTCTTTTGTGAGTTTTCTAACCCTTGACAGGTCGTTTGCAGGTCCCTGAGTTCCTACGAATCCAACGACTCCAGCCAAGCCTCAATCGGATCACCGAGCAGAAAGCCGGGTATCCGCGGGTCTTTGGCTCGGTTTTCCAGGCCGCATCCATCGAGGAACGAGAGACCCCTTCACTGCGATCTTCACAGACATTGTCAGGTACACCCCTCTACCTCCAATAGTTTTATTGTAGGAGAACTTGCCCTAACCGAGGCTTCTCAGCCCCGGCGGTCCTTCTTTGCTACTTTTCTAGGTCCTAATCTGCATGCTGATCTTCAAAAATTTATACAAAATTCCCTACAAATAATTTTGATATGAAATTTGGGAATTAATCACCTAACTCAACATGTAAAACATACAAAAAAAATTGCATGCATATTAGTCCCCCATCAAGTAGTGATGGACCAAGATGGAATTGACCTGTCCAAACAGTTTGGATTGAATGTCTCGTAGTATCTCAATTTAGCAAATCCTCGACCGGGGTAGTCCTAGTGAAGAGTCACTGGGCTTGCAAGGTTGAGACACATAGTGGACTGACTCTGTCAGGGTTGGTAGCCCAATCTCAGTCGTCCTGAGCATTAGAGGTCAAAGGGATGAATTATACGGTAACCATATGCCAGAGGTTCGATAGTTTGCTCCCGCATCTTCGACCTATCCGAATGCCGGGATCCATTGCTAGATAGTTTCCTGTGCTGGTACTAGAATTGTTCTAGTGCTACCGTTTAGGTTCGAACCTATGAGGTCACACGCCACAGAGGATTACTCTCTGATCCAGATACCGATTATGATTGGAAATCGTCTCGATTTTATGGTCACAGTATTTTTGAGTACTCTTTTCCCCATCTTGCCCGTGTCTGTGTCAACCGAAAATTATTCTGGGCTGACCAGCACTGCGCCAGGTTTTTTCTGAATCAGTTTTGAACTGATTCGGAGCTCGTTTCGGCCTCCAATTGGTTGTGAACCAATTGAACCAAATTAAATTGGGTTGGAGCAATTGGTTTTAAATGGGTTTGAACCAAATGGCTTGGACTGGTTTTTGAACCGCTGTTTTCTCCCTTGGACCGGTTTCAACATTGGAATACTTCTTTATGCTGGAAAGAAGTATTAGCGTTCGGAGAAAACCAAGCGTCCGAAGGCCAAACAACACCGTGCGCTGGCATCCCTTCCTCTCCTCCATCGGCTGCCTTAAATTCCTGTTTATTGTGGGTGTAACGCAGCCTTTTGCCCTTCCCTCTCCCAGCCTCCCTGTCTCCCTCTCCCAGCTGCCTTTAAATACCAATGCCCAAGCCCTGTTTCAGGCGGCTTCTTTCTCCGTGCAACAGCAATCCAAAAATATTTTGGGGCAAGGTTTTTCCCATTTTTGAGAGCTTAGTGTTTGTACGAGTTAGGCTGGGATTTGGAGAGTATGAGAGAGTGTTTTGAAGGGCCATTTTACTGCTCTTTCAAGTGCTCAAACCTGCACTGCAGCAAAGGAGTATTGCTGCAGTCCACCGTGACCATGTATCGTCTTCCAGCGGCTAGCACCGCCTGTGGAGAGAGATCGGAGAGCCCCCGGTGAGTCTCCCCTCTAGAGGGAGTATACTTCTACTCCTGGTAGCAAACCACGCAAGCCGGGATCGCTCCAGCTGCTCCAAAACAAAGGCCAAAGCCTGCTGCCCAGTTCTTGTAATGTTTGTCTAACATTTTTTCGCAGGTATCGATTGGAGATTGAAGACCTCTTGTCCAAGTTGCCGCTACTGAAATTTAGGAGCAAACGGAGGTCCGGAAGGTGGTGTTCCGATGCCGTTTTTCAAGCCAAAAACAGAGCCAAAAACAGAGTTTGTTTTCAGCCCAAGGAAGAAGAAGGCTGGAATAGTTTTATTCTAGCTTTTCCAGCCTATTCCAGCTTTATCCCAGAGTTATTCCAGCCAGAATAAGGTATGAAAAAATTATTTTTTAATCATGCATGAATAGAATTTTTAATTCAAATATTTTGCAAATATTTTATATCATCCTACATGCCTATTTGCAACTAGAATAAGATTAGTTTCTGGGCAGAGAAGATTTCCGCTGCACGGATTTTTAAAAATATTTTTAATATCCATTCTGCTCTCGCAGCTATTTGCATGCCTAGTGTAGGATCATGTCAAACCACCTGCACCGTTTTCTTTCAGTGGTATCAGAGTAGGTTGTATGTGTAATCTAATCTAGTATGCATGTTTAATAGATTAAAATTAGTTTAATCTAAAAAATGTATCCTGATTTCTTTTTGGAACCTAGTTGAGACCTTCACCATGATCGTGTGTCTTTGACACGATGCAGATCGTCTGTGTTGGCCTCTTCAGAAGGATCCTTAAAGAATATTAAAATTAAAAATTGTTTTAATTTGGTGATACATGTTTTAGGCATGTTTTATATGAATATAAATTATTTGTAAAATATCTTGATGCATGATTTTTTAGTTATGTAAAATGTTTTACATAGAGACTTAATTAAAAATTATTTTAATTAAGAGTTTGGCTTATTAAATTTTTTTTTTTTTTTAGGTTTTTGAAATCTAATCAAATTTGCATAAGCCATTTTGGGTTAATTGGGTTAGCTGACTAGTTGGGTCCATAACTGGGTTAGACCTAAGTTTAGTTGAACCGGATTACAAGAAGATTAAACAAAAGTTGTTTAAGGCCCTTCTTCAGAACTATCTAATAGTTAGATTAGTTGATCAGTTCATCTAAAATGGATCCAATTAGTGGCTCAATGGACGCCCGAGTCTTTAGGCTAGTCTGATAGAGTCTGGTAAACCGACTGGTGTCGTGGTAGGTTTGGCATTGTGATCATGGTTGTATGAGGCTACCTCTTTCCTGGCCAACTTGGTTGGTGTCTAGGAAAGATGGTTAATGGAGGATACTCACCCATGATCTCACCTACCTGGCTAGTCGAGTCGACCAGAACTGATTGGAAAAGCTCAATGACTCGACTTAACCCATGTCACCCAGGTTGATCGGTCTGACTGATCTATAGATGCCTATGGATCGTTTGTTGATTTATTTCAACCCTCCTGAAATCTGATTGATTCAGTGGAAGGATGATCCATGTCCTTGTCTTTTCTTCTGTCATAATTAAAAATCCTCTAAAAATTATTAGGTCCTTAAAAAGACTAAGTCAAGGAGTTGACAGTGTCTTAGCCTCCCATTAAGTTGGATAGAAATGTGTCCACTAGCTTGGTGTGCATCGGCAGTTCCAAAGAACGGGTGTACATCTGGCGACTGGAATTTCTATCTGATCAATGATGGTTTAGTGCAACCTCCTTAACGGGACCAGGTGGACCGGCCAAAGTCAGGCTTGGTCTTTAATTAGCTGGAAGCATTGGATTTGTCATTTTAATGGTTAGACCTAACCAGAGACCCGCAATAGGAGGCCCCAAGGCCGATTGGGGTGTTCTCTGGGGCAAAATGAAATACTGAAAATTGTTTAGGGAAACAATTGGTTTAGGAACCTACCTTTAGGCTCGTATGGGTGAGCTGGCCAAAGTCGGGCTCATGTGTGGCCTATTGGATTTCAGTACCCACTTGAAAAAGTGTTTTCACGGATTGGAGTTAGAGGCTACCAATCTGAAAAATTAGTGGGAGAAACCTTTAGACTAAAGTCCAAGTCTTTTGGTTAAATTATTAATTCATACACTAATGTGGTCTTATTTTCTTTTCAGATGTCTTCCAATTTATCGCTCCGGTCACTTCTTGACAATGAGAAGTTAAAGGGTCACAACTTTGATAGTTGGTATCGAAGATTGAGAATCGTTTTGGAGCATGAATGGATCCTCTATGTGATAACGGATCCGGTACCTGAAATCCCTCCCACTAATGCATGGAGTGCGGTCAGAGATGCTTATCTAAAGTGGGTCTCTGATCAGACTACTGTCCGATGCATTATATTAGCGGTGATGAATAACGAGTTCAGTCGCAAATTCGAGGAGGCCCAACCTGATGAAATCCTTCAAAAGTTGAAGGAATCCTTCGACACCCCGGATGATGTAGAACGGTACAAAGTGTCTTGTGCCATCTACAATTCCAAGATGCCGAATGGCGGTTCAGTCACTGATCATGTATTGTACATGATCGAGCTGATTGAAAAGTTGGGCAAATTCGGATGTCCCTTGCACGAGCAGCTCGGCAAGGATGCGATCCTGAATTCTCATCCCTCCTCCTATCTTGATTTTCTCGATCATTATAGAATGAACAAGCCTGCAGTCAACTACCATGGTCTTTTGGAGTTGCTGCAGACTTTTGAGAAAGACCACCATCTGAATAAGGGGGTGGTGAATTTAGTGGGAGGTAGTAGAGGTCGTCGTCCCTTTAAGAAAGGGAAGAAGAAAACAAATAAAATAGGAAAGAATGTGCAGAATGCTCCTGGACCTAGTCAGACCAGGAAGTATAAGGCTGATCAGTCTTCTGCAGAGTGTTTCTACTGCAAGAAGAAGGGACACTGGAAGAGAAACTATCCTCTTTATATTGCATCCCTTGATCCGAATAGGCCAAGAAAGCAGAAGTCTACTGAACAAGGTATTTATATGATAAAACCTTATAATTACTCTATTGTTGATACTGCTAACTGGGTATTGGATACTAGTAGTCCAATTCATGTTTGCAATACGTTACAGGGACTTCTAGTTAGCAGAAGATTTGAAGATGGAGAACAGTTTCTGAGCATCGGGAATGGAAATCGTGTTCCAGTACTGGCGGTCGGAGTCCTGCGTCTTGTCTTTGAGTCTTGTACTGTCGAACTAGTCGACTGTCACTATTGTCCTAGTTTCATTATGAGCATAATCTCTGTAGACCTTTTGGCCAATTGTGGTTTTGAACTATCAATAAAAGGAGATTTTTGCAATGTTATTTTGAATAACTTTGTTATAATGAAAGCTAGATTAAATAATGGCATATACGTACTATCAAGGCCTGTTAGTGTAATGTACACTTCTAGCAAACGCCCAAGATTAGATAATGTCAACGATTTGTATCTTTGGCACTGTAGGCTAGGTCATATTAACCAAAATAGGATAAACAAGATGCGAGGAGATGGACTCCTCGAGGTCAATGATTCTGAATCACTGCCCACTTGTGAATCCTGTTTACTTGGTAAAATGACCAAGTCACCTTTTACTGAAAAAGGTGAACGAGCTACAGAACTTCTAAGTCTAATATATACTGATGTATGTGGACCGATGACAGTTAGTGCCAGAGGAGGATACAAATATTTCATTACTTTTACAGACGACTTTTCAAGGTTCGATTATGTCTTCTTAATGAGATATAAGTCTGAGTCGTTTGAAATGTTCAAACGATACCGTAATGAAGTAGAAAAGCAAACTGGAAAAAGTATTAAAACCCTTCAATCTGATCGAGGTGGTGAATACTTATCTGGTGAGTTTTTGACATATCTTGAGGAGAATAGAATTCTCTCTCAATGGACTCCTCCAGGAACACCACAGTTGAATGGTGTGTCCGAAAGGAGGAATCGAACCTTGTTGGACATGGTTCGATCCATGATGGGCTTTGCAACTCTGCCACTATCCTTTTGGGGATATGCACTTCAGACAGCCTATTACTTGTTAAATGATGTTCCAAGTAAGTCTGTTATCTCCACTCCGTATGAGATGTGGACTGGACGTAAACCCTCAATCTCACACCTTCGGGTCTGGGGTTGTCCGGCTTACGTAAAGCATTTTGACTCAGACAAACATGGTCCTAGGTCTGATCGGTGTTTATTCATTGGTTATCCTAAGGAAACCAAAGGGTATTTCTTCTACTTGGAGAATGAACAAAAGGTGTTCGTTGCTCTTAGAGCTATCTTTTTAGAAAAGGAGTTCCTTGGAGAAGGAACTATAGCCTCTAAGATTGAACTTGATGAAGTTCAGCCAATAGAAGAACCTGCACACTCTAAGGACATCGTAGAACCGGCTGTGATTGAATCACACCCAGAACCCATTAGGAGATCCGGTAGAATACCGCGTCAGCCGAATAGATACTATGGTTTCTTAGTCCGGGACGGCAATCCCATTGAGCTCGTTGAGAACAATGAGGATCCGATCACTTATATGGATGCACTTCAGAGATCAGACTCTGAGGCATGGCTTGGAGCCATGCGATCCGAAATGGAGTCCATGGAAATCAACAATGTTTGGACATTGGTTGATCCGCTTGAAGGAATAAAACCCATCGGGTGTAAATGGATCTTCAAGAGGAAAAGGGGCGCAGATGGAAAGGTAGAGACTTTTAAAGCCCATCTGGTTGCCAAGGGATATCGTCAGCGATATGGTATCGATTATGACGAGACTTTCTCCCCTGTGGCAATGCTCAAGTCCATTCAGATCATGCTTGCTTTGGCAGCATATTTTGATTACGAGATCTGGCAGATGGATGTCCGAACCGCTTTCCTTAATGGGAAGCTAGAAGAGGAGGTGTATATGATACAGCCTGAAGGGTTCACATCCACAGATGAATCAAAAGTATGTAAGTTGTAGAGGTCCATATATGGACTCAAGCAAGCATCTCGAAGTTGGAACTTACGGTTTGATAGGTGTATCAAAATGTATGGCTTCATTAGGAACGGAGAAGAACCGTGCATCTATAAATGGGTTAATGGTTTTGTGATTGTATTCCTAGTACTGTATGTTGACGACATTCTCTTAATCGGGAATGATGTCGCAGCATTAGAAGGAATAAAGGTCTGGTTATCATCTCAGTTCTCAATGAAGGACTTGGGTGAAGCTTCTTACATACTAGGTATGAAGATCTATAGAGATAGATCTAAGAAGCTTTTGGGACTGTCCTAGTCTACGTACATTGATACCGTGCTGAAACGGTTCAGCATGGAAAATTTCAAAGAAAGGCTATCTCCCGATAGGTTCTGGAATTACTCATTCCAAGAAGGATTGTGCGACAACTCCTGAGGAAAGAGAGTGCATGAGTAGAGTACCTTATGCTTCTGCAGTAGGCTCTATCATGTATGCTATGACTTGTACTAGACCAGACGTGGCATACTCACTAAGAGTAGTGAGTAGATACCAATCTGATCCAGGTGAGGCGCATTGAAAGGTGGTTAAGTCCATCCTTAAGTATTTGAGAAATACTAAAGATCAATGGCTGATTTATGGAGAACCTGACTTGAAACTTGTGGGGTACTCTGACTCCAGTTTCCAGTCAGATAGAGATAATATCAAGAGTGTGTCAGGGTTTGTATTTACCCTGAATGGAGGAGCGATCTGCTGGAAAAGTTCCAAGCAGGCAACTGTTGCAGACTCGGTATGCGAAGCAGAATACTTTGCAGCATCAGATGCAGCAAAGAAAGCTATGTGGTTGCGAATGTTCCTTGGAGAGCTAGGGGTGACACCTTCCCTAGATGGTCCTGTTCCGGTGTATTGTGATTGCACTGGAGCCATTGCTCAAGCTAAGGAGCCTAAAGCTCATCACCGCACCAAGCACATACTGCGGCGATACCACCTCGTACGAGAGATCGTGGAACGAGGCGACATCAATCTTCTGAAGATCGATGGAAAAGAAAATCTGGCCGACCCCTTCACTAAAGCCCTCGGAATAAAAGAGTTTGACTATTGTAAATGGGAAATGGGTATTAGATACTCTTCTGATTGGCTTTAATACAAGTGGGAGTTGTTGGGAATTGTGTCCCAAAGCCAATCACCTGGATTGTAGGCGGTTGAGCTCAGTATTGTACTCTTTCTTTGAATTAATAAAATATTTTTTTTGGCAGCTCATCACATTTTATATTTTCCTGAAATGAACTCTTTCCATGTGATGAAGTCCTTATGACTACACTGACTTCGATACAGAGAGGATGTATCGAGTGGTCCTTAAAACATGTTCACAACCAAAGGATATATTGTACTGGAATGCAATATATCAAGTATAGGTTGTTGTAGTTCACATCGTTTGGTTGTCCTCTTGACCAAATGAGTGTGGTGACACTGATGTGATCTGCAAGTAGGATATGTGATATCTTATTGAACGTGACTCCGTGTAGCCCCTTTCTGTCAAAGGGATACTCACGATTGGATATGGGTATATGTGTCCCTCTGACCTGAGGTCATCACGGTAGCTTGCAAGCAAATCCTTGTGCTTTGGTGCCGGACTACCCAGATTTTTAATCTGGTGACGGAAGGTTTCTGGGTACAGGAAAGTACTTATGGAGCAGTGATGGACCAAGATGGAATTGACCTGTCCAAATAGTTTGGATTGAATGTCTTGCAGTATCTCAATTTAGCAAATCCTCGACCGGGGTAGTCCTAGTGAAGAGTCACTGGGCTTGCAAGGTTGAGACACGTAGTGGACTGACTCTGTCTGGGGCTGCCAATCTCAGTCATCCTAAGCATTAGAGGTTAAAGGGATGAATTATATGAGAACCATATGCCAGAGGTTCGATAGTTTGCTCCCGCATCTTCGACCTATCCGGACGCCAAGACCCATTGCTAGATGGTTTCCTGTGCTGGTACTAGAATTGTTCTAGTGCTACCGTTTAGATTCAAACCTATGATGTCACAGGCCACAGAGGATTACTCTCTGATCCAGATACCGATTACGATTGGGAATTGTCTTGGTTTTATGGTCACAGTATTTTTGAGCACTCTTTTTCCTGTCTTGCCCTTTTCTGTGCAACCAAAAATTGTTCCGGGCTGACCAACACTGCGCCAGGTTTTTTCTGAATCAGTTTTAAACTGATTCAGAGCTCGTTTCGGCCTCTAATTGGTTGTGAACCAATTGAACCAAATTAAATTGGGTTGGACCAATTGGTTTTAAATGGGTTTGAACCAAATGGCTTGGACCGGTTTTTGAACCGGTGTTTTCTCCCTTGGACCGGTATCCACGTTGGAATACTTCTTTATGCTGGAAAGAAGTATTAGTGTTTGGAGAAAACCAAGCGTCCGAAGGCCAAACAACACCGTGCGCTGGCGTCCCTTCCTCTCCTCCATCGGTTGCCTTAAATCCCTGTTTATTGTGGGTGTAATGCAGCCTTTTGCCCTTCCCTCTCCCAGCCTCCCTGTCTCCCTCTCCCAGCTGCCTTTAAATACCAATGCCCAAGCCCTGTTTCAGGCGGCTTCTTTCTTCGTGCAATAGCAATCCAAAAATTTTCTAGGGCAAGGTTTCTCCCATTTTTGAGAGCTTAGTGTTTGTACGAGTTTGGCTAGGATTTGGAGAGTGTGAGAGAGTGTTTTGAAGGGCCATTTTACTGCTCTTTCAAGTGCTCAAACCTGCACTGTAGCAAAGGAGTATTGCTGCAGTCCATCGTGACCGTGTATCATCTTCCAGCGGCTAGCACCGCCTGTGGAGAGGGATCGGAGAGCCCCCGGTGAGTCTCCCCTCTAGAGGGAGTATACTTCTACTCCTGGGAGCAAACCATGCGAGCCGGGATCGCTCCAGCTACTCCAAAACAAAGGCCAAAGCCTGCTGCCCAGTTCTGCTGCAAAAAATTTGGCAGCAGACTTTGGTAGATTTTTATAATTTTTGGCTAACATTTTTTTGCATGTTTCGATTGGAGATCGAAGACCTCTTGTCCAAGTTGCCGCTGCTAAAATCTAGGAGCAAACGGAGGTCCGGAAGGTGGTGTTCCGACGCCGTTTTTCAAGCCAAAAACAGAGTTTGTTTTCAACCCAAGGAAGAAGAAGGCTGGAATAGTTTTATTCCAGCTATTCCAGCCTATTCCAGCTTTATCCCAGAGTTATTCCAGTCAGAATAAGGTATGAAAAAATTATTTTTTAATCATGCATGAATAGAATTTTTAATTCAAATATTTTGCAAATATTATATATCATCCTACATGCCTATTTGCAACTAGAATTAAATTAGTTTCTGGGCAGAGCAGATTTTCGCTGCGTAGATTTTTAAAAATGTTTTTAAAATCTATTCTGCTCCCGCAGCTGTTTGCATGCCTAGTGTAGGATCATGTCAAACCACCTGCACCATTTTCTTTCAGCAAGTATGTGCACTTTGAAATTCTTTTAGTGTAGAAGTGAAGTGTGCAAAGCGGAAGTAAATAAATTAAAGCAATCAAGCAATGAAAGCACAATCACAAACACTAAGAAATAGAGTGGTTCGGAGCAACCGGCTTCTACATCCACTACCCAAGGACCACTTGGGATTTCCACTATATCCCCCAACCAGAATACAGTCGGATTATTTTACTAGGCTCACAATCCAAACCTATACACTTTGGTTTTATCGGGATCACCAAAGAAACCCTAACTCTCTTTGGTTTCATATGGGATCACCAAAGAAAATCCAAACACTTGGTTTTAAACCGGGAAAACCAAGAATCCAAACTTAGGTTTTACAAGGTTCACCTAAAAACCTTTAATTCTCTCTCTTAAGATACAAGCCCTTGCTGTTCTTAGAGAATAAACAAAGATAAAGAATGTATAACAAGCAACTACAACAAATCAAGTTTGTTTTGGTGTTGTCGATGTAGATCAAGATGAAGTTAAGCCTTGAGTTCTCTTCAATGCTGCTTCTTCTCTTCTTTAATGAGTGGATTCAATGATGGAGTAGAGTTGGTGAAGCTTTGAATCCAACTTGAATGCTCTTTGAGGTAGGTTGAGGAATAACTTGAAAGCTCTTTGTTTTCTCAAGAAGATTCAGTAATAAATTTCAATTAATTGTTTAATCCTTCAAAAATAATTTCCTTTATAGTTTTCCATGAGATATGGCCATTGTAGGGCCTTGGGATTCGTGAAATGGCCATTGGAGATGAATTGGAGTTCAAATTTCAATTTTAGCAACTAGCTGTTGAAGTGTAGACAACGGCTCCACGAGCCGGCTCGAGCTCCAGGAGTTGGCTCGAAGTCTTAGACAGGCCAAAAACAAACTTCTATGGGAGTCGGCTCTTGGACTAGGAGTCAACTCTTACCTTCAAGCTTTCAGTCAAGACAAACATACATACCTAGAGTCAGCTCTTGAACTGGGAGTCGGCTCTAGTTCTCAGAACTTCAAAAAATATATTTCTGGAAGAGTTGGCTCTTGAACTGGGAGTCGGCTCTTGGTTCTGAAACTTTGAAGCTTCCTTCGTGCCGTGCCACCTCGAGTCGGCTCTTACAAATCTTTTTAAAATATGCTTCAAGCTTCCCAAAAACTTCAACATTGAATTAACTAGAAGCTAATCTACATACTTTATCAAAATATTTACAATTTTTAAGCCCATTTTTCATGATTACAGCATTCATAAGTTAGGGCTTTTACAAACTCAATTGAATTACCCTTAAGTGAATTTGAAAACCATTTTAAACAAAGGTAACCAATTCTTGCAAAACTTCTTAAACAATTTGAGAAGAGTTAGTATCAAATACATGCTCCAATGTTCTGTGATCATCAAAATCATTCCAGGGGTCAACACTAACAGAATTCAGGAGCATGGAATGACGGCTAAGGGCATCAGCTACCTTGTTTTCAGTACCAGCATGATTTTCAGCACAAAGGTATATGATGAGGGACAGGATTCTAACATGAGCACTACAACAAATAATGCAATTAACAACCAAATAAGTCATCGCAAAAAGCCAGTTTTTGGTTGCTAAAAACTTTCACCAACGAAAAAAATTGGTCACTAATTTGGTTGTGAAAGCCCCATCGGCAATTACCTTTAGCAACCAATTTTGAGTTTGGTTGGAAAATATTAATATAAGTGACCAAAATAGATTAGGTTAGGAAAAAATTATTTTGTCGATAAATGACCAAATTTTCATCACAAAAAGTCGATATTGGTCGTGAAATATCCAATGCCTTTTGTAGTTAATAACTAATTCGCCACCAAAATAATTGGTTGCAAAAAAGTCTTAGCATTTCCAACCAATTATTTTGGTCATTAAATATTTAGTGTAGCAGGCACAACCAAATAGTTTGGTCGACATTGAACTATGATGATTATTATTAACCATTTATTTTAGTTCAAAAGAATTTCGTGTAAACTTTTAGCAACCAATTTTTTTTGTAGGAAAAGAAATTTATACTATTACCAACCATTATCTTTGGTTAAAACATGTATGACATAAAAGTTGGAGGAAAACCTTTACCAACCAACTTTTGGGTTATAAAAAAATAAAAAGTATTAACAACCAACTTTTTGGTCGAAAAAATCTTTTTTTTCACCCATGCCTGTTTGATATATTTGTATGTTCTTGATGTCACCTGTATTCAAAGAAACTCATCATTGTTATGAACTCTTTATAACTAAAAATCTATAAAATCAATCAAATTTAATAAAATTTAGTGAAAGAGATCCAAATACTTATAGTCTTGAATATAAATTTGTCAATACATACAATAATCCAAAATGAGCAAAATGTCTGGCTATAATATCCAAATTGTCATCATAAACAGTTGTTGATATCAAAAATACAATCACTGCTCTTCAAAAGATCAAACATATTCAAAAATAAGTAACCAAACATTCCTAAAACATGAGCAGGATTGCACAAAATTCATACTTAATAGATTTGTGCTCTAAAATTATCAACCTGCATGAATAAATATAAAAGATAAGTCTTTATTTGTAAATATTTTAAACTAGTCAAATATAAAAAAAAGAGAACAGCAACAATAATGAATTCAAAGTTCACATCCCATCGATACAAAGTTCACATCCCATTTGTTCTTGAATTTTCTTCAATCTGACATGCACAAAATGAAAGAAAATTTTCCCATATATATATAAATGAGAACTTGGAGAGGACATATGTATAGTGCAGAATGTAATTAATGAAGAAAAAAGTTATGGATAAGCCAAATACTACAAAAATTATCGGTAGAATTTAGCAACCAAAAACGTGGAGAGGACATATGTATCATTATGTTTGTGATAAGCAAAATACATTCAACATGTTCTGGAAGTGTTACCATCTTTACACAGAGAGTGCCTACCATAATGAAATGTCACCCACCACAATTCCTGAAATCCAAAGAATCAACCTTGGGGTGACAACTCTAACTATGAAGGCCATGGGGATTAATGACCTCTTGTCATTTGATTTTATGGACCCGCCATTACCTCAAGCACTCATATGTGCTATGGAACAACTATACAGTCTTGGAGCATTGGATGAGGGGCTTTTAACCAAATTGGATAGAAAAATGGCTGAATTTCCACTGGAACCACCATTATCAAAGATTCTTCTGGCCAGTGTCGACCTAGGTTGCAGCAATGAGATTTTGACCATTATAGCAATGATTCAGACTGGGAATATCTTCTATAGGCCAAGGGAGAAGCAAGCTCAAGCGGATCAGAAAAGAGCCAAATTCTTTGAGCTAGAAGGTGACCACTTAACATTACTTGATGTATATGAGGCTTGGAAGGCTAAAAATTTTTCTGGGCCATGGTGCTTTCAGAACTTCATGCAGTCACGTTCCCTTCGGAGTGCACAAAATGTTAGAAAGCAGCTTCTTACTATCATGGACAGGTATAGTTTCTGTACTTTTACCTTTTGATTCATCCATTATTTTGCTTTTTGACTTGTACAGGTCAATTATTTATGGTCCAGATAGTTGTGATGTCGGTTATCATTCCTTGTTGCATGCACTATATATAAATTATCTGCATATTTTCATGTGCATATGCATCTTTGAGCTATAGTATTATCTAAGTGGTGTATTGCATATGCTGCAACTGTTTTATGTTTCATATTCACTTATGCTGTATGTTAAGTTATTATTGGTATATTTGTTTCCTCTATTTTTGTGTTTCATATTGTTCATGGTATCAATTATTTTTGTTGCATTTTTAGTGTGTGTTTTAGAGTATCATCAAGAAATAACAGAGTGCAATTAAGTGCTTCCTTGTTTCTTATATGTTTCAGTTATGTTTTAATGGTCTTCACTTGATTCCAAGTCACCCTATGTATCGATTACCACTAATATGTGTCCCCAGTTCTTGAAAAGTTATATCAATTAAATCAGTGATCATTGGTTTTACATTTTGATCTCTATTAATTTCATATATTGTCCTAAAATGTAGCCAGTTTGAGAACTTGAGACTTATGTAGATTGTGGTCATGCTATTATTGCTTGAACTCATAAAAGATTTGATTACTGATTTGTGGTCATGCTTCCAGAACATATGTGCAGAATGTATCAGATTTGTGGTCCTTACTGATTGAATTGGGATGACAGGTTTTTATATATATCAAAACATAATGATACAAATTTTTATCATAACTATACATGTTGTATCAAAAACATAATGATCTTTATAGAGATAACAATACCTTTTTTTTAATATATATCATAACTGTACATAAATCAAAAATATAATGATACAAATTTTGTAACCTCTTCAACTCTATATCATAATGATCCTTAAGAAAACCATCTTTTAAATATATTGTTTGGCTAACAAAGGTTATGGTATTTACAATATATTATTCCTTCTATTGTAATGCTTGTGATAATTTATTTGTGATACCCAATATATTTTTCATAAGATGTAAAATCAATATAAAGTTAAAAGTATGTATAGAATCCAGCAAGGCACATGCTTCAGCTCTTTGTTTTGATTTCTAGTAATCTTCAGCAAACCAAGTATCCATTAACGCAGGTACAAGTAACCACCAGGATACAAAAATGAGAAGCAAACACTTGAGATCATTTAGGCTACAGCACTTACCCCAAAAGACTGAAGACATGTTGTTGAACGCCATTTCTAGGTGCACCTTTTCTGCAAAAATAAGAATGTAACCATACAAGTAAAACAAGATTAATATTTTACATATCATTAATTTATAAAATTAAAAGATGATAAATTACCATAATGGTCTGGTTACGGATTGACCCCATGCAGCAAGTAACATCTCGATTAGACATCCTTGCTGATCCAACCTGTCCCTGAGTTCATCTACATTTTCTTTCAACTTATCATTCTCCAATCGAGATTCTTTTAATTGTTCTTCAAGTTGGTTTAACTTAAACTTTGATCTTAAGGCTTGTTATGGCTTCAGACCATGCCCAAGTCCCTTAATGTATCTAGATCTTACTCCCAATACTTTGTCACAAATTTCATCTACAGTTATAGAGTTTCCTTCAATTTCATACTTGACTAATAACCTTTGCATTTCATTCTAAGACAAAAGTCGTTATATGATTAAAATTTGAAAATTTGAAAATGTGTATAATGAATGAAACTAAACATGTTAACTTATATAACACTCCTCTGCATAAGAGTTTGCCCATTCACCTACTAAATTGCAGTAAGTGCGCTTGAACAAGGTAATTATGTCACACTCTTCCCCATTAAGCTCTTTTTGTGACTAATATTACACAAAAGTCAATAAATTTATTAAACACCTAAACTGTGTTTAATAATATAATAGTTATAAAATAGTCTCTTACAATTTCATGTCGCACTGCTACAAATGCCATAGATCCTGTTTTATGCATCATCTTTACCTTTGCTTGATTTGCAGCATTGATTGAACAAATTTTCTTGAGATAAAAAAAGTACAAACAACTTTCAAATGTTAGTAAATATATTCATTAGCATATGTACTAATAAAAACAAAAAATCAAATTTTGTTACTAGGTAGAAGATTATAAACTTTCACACGAGTATTAGACCAATAATCACATAGATCATCTCAATTCTGTTGAGATATATTGACAAGCTTTTTTCGCCTTGTTTCTGCATCAGAGCTAAATTTCAAATAATGCTTTTGTAATGTTGACCTCACATCCTTGCCATGTGCTTGCATCCTTTGAAGCACACATTTCACTACTTTCGGGTCCTCTCTCAAATCTTGAATCTTCAATTTGCTTTATAAATTATATAACACAAAAAAAGGCACCATCATTCTATGTGCATCCAGTAATCTTCAACTATAAAAAAAATATAATGTGTAAAAGAATTGGCTCCTACATGGGCAACCTAAAAATACTTCAATGTCCTCATGTTCATAATAAGATTCTATAACTTTATATGAAAATTCATAAAAAATGTCTTACCTCCAACCTATCAAATGCAGGATTTAAGTCATCTTCATTTAGATCCTTAAATCTTTTAGGCACATGCATACATTGACGAGAAACAAAACCCACTTCACTAGAGAATTTTACTGATTGCACTCGATCAACTTGTCTCCCTTGATCTACATCAATCACTACTATCAGATTATTACCTAGTATTTTTTTCATCTTACTCAAACCAATACTGCGTGTAGGACCACGACCCTTCCTCATTATTGTAGAACCTATAAACATTTGAAAATATAAATAAGAAATTTTTTTCTTTAAAAATCAAAGGACTTAATTAAAAAATAACTATATCACCTTGTGCAAAATTAGATGTATTAAGTGGCACACATGGCTCATTTGTAGCTATAGAACTGGACTGACTAGGTGGTACTATAAACTCAATGGGGGGTGAGTTAGAAGCATTCCGTTGAGACAAAAAAGTAGATGGCTCTACTATTAGGGTAGGTGCGGTGGAATGAACATTTTTGGAATTGGCCCTTATATGGCATTTCAATCCTGGAACTATTCTCAAGTATCACTATAAACAAATAGTTAAACAATTTAGTACAAATAATTAACACAAGCAAATATAAAAAAAATAATGATGAAAATAAAGATAGTGTATAATCATTTATTACATGAAAATGAAGATATTAACTATGTATCTTTTCAATGTCACTGTCATGATCATCATAAGTAGTTATGTCTGCATCATCACAATATTCTATCAATGTTTCATCTTCTAAATCATCATCTGTGAGAAACTCATTGACCTCTTCATGCACTCCATCTATTGTGTGTACTATATTAGCTTCAATAATATCTGGATCGACATCATGTCTAACCAAAGGTTCAACATCTAGATTTTCAACAATTGAATCACTTACATTCAGCTCATTATCTTGATATACTTATCATTCACATTCAGCTCATTCACATTTAGCTTTTTATCTTGATCCTCTAAAATATCAAATATATGTCGATGTTTGAATTTTTGCACAACTCATCAATTTTTTCCTAATTTGGTATCATTGAGATAGACGACATGTTTTGCTTGTGTAGCAAGTACAAAAGGATCATTATTAAACCATGCTTTGCTCACGTTAATACTAATAATCTTTCCATCTATTTGTTTGCTAGACCTCTTATTCCCAACATTAAGGCAAATGCATTTGAAAAAAACTACCCTTTTATCTCTTATATATTCTCACTATATGATCTCATTGATCATGCCATAGTAGTCAATGACATCATCTCCATTATTTTCTTCTACAGTCACCCCACTATTTTGTCTTCTACGGCAGTCATCACAATCTCTTATGTGAAACCTAATACCATTGATAATGCAACCGGCATATTTTCTAACACAAATGTGAGGTCCACATGAGGTCCACATGCTAATGAATATAATGCCACCATTGCTTCTGGTGCCTTTTGGTTGAACAAGCATGTCATCTACAAAAAAACATGATATATTTAGTTAATATATAGTTAATGTAGATATGCACTCAATCTTATGATAATTTACTTACATGCTTTTTAAACCACGATGGGAATTGCTCCCTTTGTCTTCTCTCTACATTAGTTGTGCATTCTCTCTTAAGATCCTCCAAATGTTTTCTATTAAGTAGCATTGTAATTAATTTACAAACATATAACCATTGATTTGTATATCTAAGATATATGCACTAATAAATACTTACTCAAGATAAGGCTCTAACTCCTCATAATTAGATAGCAAAACCAATGAGCCATCTCGAGTTCATTGGATGACATTTGAACATATTTTGCTGCTCCAAGTGATTTAAATCTATGAGCGAAAACAGATAACCCGCCATCTTCTGCTATGTCACAATTTCTTTCCTCTCTATTGAAATGAGTCTCAATTCCATGAAGATAAAATGAGCAAAAAGTTAAACATTCACTGACAACATAAGCTTTAGCTATTAAACCTTCAGGACAAGCTCTATTTTTCATATTTTTTTTAAGATTTCCCAAAAATCTAATGAAACAAATAAACAAATAATGTGTTAAAAATATATTCATTTCTTATCTCAATGACAACTAAAAAAAAATTATAGTTTAACTATTCACATTACCTTTCAATAGGAACATCCATCGAAATTGTACAGGACCCCCAAGTATTACCTCATTGGGTAGATGAATTGCCAGATGCACCATGACATCAAAGAAAGTAGGTGAAAAAATCATTTCAAGCTTGCAAAGGATCAATATAATTTATTTTTTCAATTTCTGTACTTCTTCCACATTAGGTGTCTTGGAACACAAGCTTTGAAAAAAATCTCCCAACTCTGCTAGTGCAATACACACATCACTTCACAAGCATCCACGAATGCCAACAGGAAGTATCCTTTGAAGAATAACATGGCAAACATGACTTTTGAAATCCATGACTTTTCCTTCATTCATATTCACACACCGAGAGATATTTGAAGCATATCCATCTGGGAACTTCATTGACTTAAAAAACTCACATAATATATGTTTCTCATTCTTTGTTAAAGTATAACAAGTAGGTGGAATAATGTATGAGCCATCACTTCTCTGTATTAAGTGTAATTCCTTCCTTATATTCATGTCTTTCAAGTCTTACCTTGCTTTCAAAGTATCTTTTGTTTTTCCATCAATGTTCAACAATGTACCTAGAATATTATCACAAATATTCTTCTCTATATGCATAACATCCAAGTTATGCCTCAATTTCAATTTTGTCCAATATGGCAACTCAAAAAGAATACTTCGTTTAGTCCAATTCAACCCAGCTAGAGAACATTTTCTCTTTCTATTGTTTGGATGCTTTCCTTGTTGCATATCTTTTAAGCTTGCCAATTGTCACAATATATCATCCCTAGATAACTCTTGTGGTGGCATTTGATGCTCAATCTTTCCATCAAACTTCTTACTTTTTTGCCAACTATGATCATGTGGCAAGTGTCGTCGATGCCCCATGTAATAAATTTTACTTAACTTATGAGAACATGTCTGGTAATTACAAATCGGGCATGCAATATATCCTTTTGTACTCCATCCAGATACATTTTCATATTTTGGAAAATCATTTATAGTCCACAACATTGTAGCATGCAATTGAAAATTTGATCTACTACAAGCATCATATGTTTGCACACCAATTTCTCATAAGTCTTTTAATTCATCTAACAAAGGTTGCATATATACATCGATATCTTTTCCATGTTCTAGGGGGTCTGGAATAAGCAATGACATCATATGTATTTTAAGTCTTGTATTTGTTTCAATCTAAGATACAAAGGCACACATAGAAAATTATTTTTATGTTAAACTAAGTTTTGAATTAAAAAAACTATCAAAATAAAATCTTACTACTAAAATGCTTATATGTACACCATGAAATATCTCTCTATTATGGCAAACATTTCTTGTTTCTTCTTAGGACTCCCAACCAAGCCTAATTTAAGAGAAAAAGTATCTGAAAGAAAGCTTTGAAAAAAACAGTGTTGATAATTCAAAATCCAAATAGATAGGATTTCTTAAAATATATGTTATATATTTTTTAATTTATTTTTTAATCATAAATGACTGAAAGAAACCCAAAAAAAGATAAAACTCCATGATCAGTAAGGTAGGTTTCATTCATTTAAAAGGTAACAAGCACCAATAGTGATTTCTGAAAAAGGTTGAGTAACAGCAATAAATTACCTACAATACCAAATATAGAGTAAGGCAATTTATTAAGGACTAAAATGTGTATTATATTCAAATTCATAAATAGTAAGCTATTGCAACAAGTTACAAGAAACAACAAGAAAAAGAACACGAAAAACCCAAATAGGTTGAGTGATAGAGATGGAAAAGGGGAGAAGGTTTATGCTGCAATGGCTTAAAGAAGTAGCAATCTATTCAATGTAGCTTCAATCAAATTCAGTCAAATAGAGATAAGAACCAGAAGCTAGATTTTGATATTGTTTCAAGCTAAGTACACAAAAGGACCATCAGCAGCCTTTCATCCACATATAGAACATCTACTAGCCAAGCCTTTTAGGGTGTTTTAAGCTATACAATCTAGTATAGCATACATCTTTAGACACTTAGATGACCTTCAAATAGTTATTGCTTGAAAAATAGGACTGCAAAATGAACACAATGAGAAGAATTTCTTAAAGCTAGCTAATCAGAGGAAGAAAACTTTTCCTTCCTCTACCATGTCAATTGAACATTAAATGATCCAAATAATAAATTAAGAAGCATTGAAATAATCCATCTAAACACTAATGCAACAGTGACAACTATTCTAGGGTGGTACTCCAACAACACAAAAATAAAATTTTGGAACAGTCAACAAACAAACTGGTAATCTAAAAATCAGCTCTTTAGAAACCATTTGTTCATACAATGTTGATGCAGTTAAGCTTTCATAGTAAGTTAGACATCCCATCCCATATTGTTTATCATGATACTTATTAACAAATAAATGCATATGTATATTGAATAGTTGATCCATGCAATGTTCCAAAGCTCTGGCAACAAATCCTATGAAAATTTTGAAAATAATATGTGTTAGGTTCTACAAGTTTCAATTCTTTGCACACGTTGGAATGGCACCCTCGTTGCTGCATTTCTGAGGGACTTAAGAGACATTAAGGATTTTACATAGATAGCCATGTTTATAATTTTTCATCTCAAATCTGTGCTAATATGTCACCCACTGTTTCCTTCTTATCTTCTATTATAGTTGATGATGTTGCATGCAGACTCGGATGCTTATATTGGAGTTAGACAACCAAACACCAAATACTCCTGTAGTGAACAAATCATAAAGCAGGCTAGTCTACCCATGTCAGTGAATTATTAAAAGTTGCACTGACATAAGTCTACCACCGCTCTGGAACTACAATCACAAAATTGCACAAGATGGCAGAAAACAGAAAGATGCATCTACAATGGCAGAAAAAAAATAAAATTTTACTTCGATAATGATATGCATCAAAAGGAAATATCAAAAAGAAATTTTTAAGCACATAAATTAGTTTATGTATGATAATAAAAATAAAAAATATATCTGATTCCAACAAAATCCTTTGGGTGATATGTTCTTACATTTGCAACACATTCTTTCTCAATGCCTAAAGCTTTCTTTAAGCTCTCTTCCTGTTGCCTTGCTTCAGCTAAAGCAGATAATTGTGCTAGTTACTTTCTCATGCTTATAAAAAGACTTAGTAGAGAGAAGGGCCAGTGTCTCCTCCGTGACACCCCACCATCCCTTCTCTCTGCTCTGTTCCCCTCTCTCTGTTCTCCGTTTCCATCTCTCTGTTTTGCCAAACTTCACTTTTTTTCTGTAGGACTCCCTGCCCCGCCCATTGCTGCTGCCCGTGGCACCCGAACCCTATAGATCTTCCACAAAACCCCTACCCTCGGAGATCTTCCGTGGCCCTACACCGTAGCACCCCTCCCGGCACCCCTACCCAGCTCGTAGCTCTTTAGCGGCATCTTCACTGCCCCTTCCCCACCTCCGCGGATCGTGATGACCCTCACCGCCCCCCCACGGATCGTGATGGCCCTCCTCACTGGCGCCCTCCCTCAGTCCCACACCGAGTCATGATCCGCCCACCATCTCTGTATCTCAGAACCCCTCCCACGCCTCCAATTTGTACCTCCTCTCCCTCGCCCGTTGCCTCATCACCGATGTCTCCCCCACCACCCTTGGATGCACCGCTCTGCCCTCCCCTTCAACGCCCCTCCTCCCCGATGGCTATCACAATCCAAAAAGAAAAAGAAAAATCACTCGAGACGACTCACCTGGATGATGACTGGAAGTGGAGGAAGCCACTGTCGCCACTCGCCACTGGTCATCACTGCTTCTTCACCAATTAGAGAGGAGGAACTGAGGAAGAGTCATCGAAGAGAGGAAGAGGAAGAGGGGAGTAGGGGGATACAATCGAGAGTCGCATGGAAAGGAAAAGGCCAGGCACGGGAGAGAAAAATCCAAATCACGCGCATGGTTTTTTTTTAAAAAAAAGTTAATTTTTTACAACCAAATTATATTTTGGTTGATAATGAATTTAAAAAATAAATTATTTTTTATAATCTATATATATTTGGTTGTTATTAATTTTAGCAACTAAAATTTTGGTTGATAAATAATTTTTTTTTTATGACAAAATTATAATTGGTCGTGAATACAAAAACAATGGTTGCCAATTTTTCAAGCAATATCTCATATAATACCAAAATTCTTTTGGTCATAAATAATTATAATTTAGTTGGTAAAAAGTTTAATTATTCTCAACCAAATTGTATTTTGGTCAGTAATACATTTTTTTTACAACAAAATTATATTTTGGTTGATAATGAATTTAAAAATTAATTTCTTTTATAATCTATATATATTTGATCATTATTAATTTTAGAAACTAAAATTTTGGTTAATAAATAATTTTTTTATGACAAAAATATAATTGGTTGTGAATACAAAAATAATGGTCGCTAATTTTTCATGCAGTATCTCAAATAATACCAAAATTTTTTTGGTTGTAAATAATTATAATTTGGTTGGTAAAGAGCTTAATTATTCTAAACCAAATTGTATTTTGGTCAGTAATACATTCTTTTGTTGTGGTGGAGGCATGATGAGGATGCAGGGGAGGAACATAAAATATGCAGCAAATTAAGTTCATATTTTATTATGATTAAATTCCCGAAACAGGTTAAGACTAGGTTAGGGTTTTTAAGTAACGGTTAGAATCCTATCCACATGCTAGAACTATTAAAGAGATAAAAAAACTAATGATCATAGGGTTAAGAAACACCTATAGGGCATGCTCTAACTTCAATAAAATAGAAAAAGTGAGAAGGGAAAGGGTTCTACATACCTAGCAGTGATGATCTTGAAGCTGTAGAAGGGTTCGCTCCGCTCGAATTGGTGCCTGGATGATCGAGTCGCTTTCTCGTAGATCCGTCGACTTTTTATTAGTTTGGTTCGAGAGCAAAGAAGACCTCATCCATAGGGCGTGGCACTGGAGGGATCTTGCAAATGTCAAATGTTAGGTAAGTAGATTAAGAAAAAAATAAAAAACTGGATGGAAAGAAGAATATTTGGTGGAAGAGATGCTGCAGGGTGCCGGTGGCTTAGGATGAAGCTTGGGGCTTCTGGATCTAGGGAGGGTGGCCTGGAGTGGAGATATGTGGAGGGCGACTAGGGTTTAGTCGATGAAAACTAGCTAATAATAACTAGGGCCTCACACCCTTCGATATTCCGAAGAACAAAGGCAAACGAGTCTCACACCCACTCCACTTGGAGGAAACAAAGCAATGTAGAAAAACTCTCAATTTCATTCATGAAAAATTATTCATACAAGAGGGGAGGGAGTGGGTATTTATAGACTCATCCAACCCTTTCCCTATCAAACTAGGAGTACACAGTATGAATAGGATTAGGAGAATAAAGTTGAGTAGAATAAGGAGTACATAGTTTGAATAGAATTGGTAGACTTAAATCCTTGTAGGACTGGACATCAACTCCTTCTTGAACTTGGAAACTTTGACTTTTCTCCATGGACTTGACTGGTATGAAATTCTTACTGGGCTTGGACTGGGCTTGGACTGGTTGACTCCTTGCTGGGCTGGGTTGACACTTCTTTGACTGGTCAAAGCCTTCGACGCCAATGCAGATGGACTGGGTCAAAGGCTTTGGGAGGGGTGCCAACATGAATGGGCTTTGGGCCTGGGGGTGCCAACTAAGGTGGACTGGGATGGGTGCCTACTTCAATGGGCTATAGGATGTGTGCCAACCTGGTGGACCTTGGGCTAGGGCTCCAATGCTTGGGACCTTTGGGGTGTCATGAAAGGGGCCCAGGCCAAGGACTGGGGTGTTGGAGTACGGGTCTGATGGATCTCTTGATATGATGACTCTCCCTCTTGGTCTTGACTTGAATGATAAATTACATGGACTTAGGGGACTTCAACTGACTCAGTGAACTCAATCAGCTCACCTTATTATAAGACTCAAAATTAGACTTCATTACAGGACTTAATTTATCCTGATGGACTCAACTTACAAATGACTGATTACCCAAAACATGAATTAGAAATTGGAACCTTGAAATCCTGGTCTGTTCCTGATGTTCCTACATCAGATAGGCTTGAATGTACTCTACCCACTTAGCATGCCTAGGGTTTAGTTTTTTCTGGGAGTTAAGGAATCGAAGTGCTTCATAATCATTGTATAAAACAAACTCCTGGGGTAGTAGGTAATGCTTCAATATCTCAGGGCTTGTACTACCACATAAAATTTCTTATCATTGTTTGAGTACCTAAGTTTAGCCTCATTTAATTTCTCATTAAAGGAGTCTACAAGATGACTTTCTTGACTAAGTACTCCTCCTATGCCAACTCCAAAAGCATCATAAGCAACCTCAAAAACATTAGAGAAATCAGGTAACCTCAAAATGGGTGCTTGGGTCATCTTTTCTTTAATGTCTAGGAAGGCTTTATCTGTAGCTTTGGTCCACTCAAAGGTTCCCTTCCTAATGCAGTCGGTAATGGGTGCAATGATGGAGCTAAATTCCGGAATAAATCATCTATAGAAGGCAGCTAGGCTATGGAAACTATACACATCATGAACACTAGTGGTACTGGACACCCAACTATGGACTTAACCTTTCTGGATCAGCTGATACTCCTTCAAGGGTCACTACAAATCCTAGGAAGATTACTCTATGGGTCAAGAACTTGCACTTCTTCAAATTGGCATAGAGGCTATCCTTCCTAAGGGCTTGACTTACTTATCTAATATGGTTTAGGTGGTCTTCCTTAGTCCTACTGTAGATCAAGATGTCATCAAAATAAAACACTACAAATTTTCTAATGAAAATGTCATCAAAGAAAACCACTACAAATTTTTCAATGAACACTCTTAGGACTTGGATCATGATCCTCATAAAAGTACTAAGGGCATTTGACAATCCAAAAGGTATCATTACCCACACATAAAGACCATCCTTAGTTTTGAAAGAGGTTTTCCACTCATCCCCAGGTCTGATCCTAACTTGGTGATAGTTGCTCTTAAGGTCAATCTTAGAGAAAATGGTTGTACCGGCCATCATGTCTAACATGTCATCCAAACGGGGAATGGGAAATCTATACTTAATTGTTATCTTATTTATGGTATAACTATCGACACACATTCTCCAAGTGCCATCTTTTTTAAGGGTTAATAGCACATGTACTGCACATGGACATAGACTCTCCCTAATAAATCCTTTTCTTAGGAGCTCTCCAACCTGTCTTTGCAACTCTAAATACTCAATAGGATTCATTCTATTGTGTGCAAGGTTTGGCTGGGTGGCTCCTGGGACTAAATTTATGACATGTTACAATCCCTTAAAGGTGGCAATTGGTTAGGTAGATCTTCAGGAAATACATCTTCAAACTCTTTCAGAAATTCCATAACTTCCTGAGGGTGCTCTCTCTAGGTTTGGTCATGAACTTCCTTTGTAGCTAATATCCATACTGTCAAACCCTCAGTAATCTCATGTTCTAACTCCTTAGTAGTGATCAAATTTACTCCTAATTTCTTCTCTTTCAAGTTACTAGATCCACTCTTGATGTTATCCTTAGGTGGGGTTGGGTTTATCACAATCTTCTTCCCATAAAAATTAAAAGAACATGAATTGAATCGGCCATACAAGGTAGCATCATGGTCATATAGCCAAGGTCTGCCTAAGATAATGCTACTAACTTCCATAGGAAGGACATCACACCACACCTTCTCTTGGTAGAATTGAAGTTGGATCATGACTTGGCATCTAAGCTTGATGGGGATGAAAGTTGAGTCTATCCAGGACACCTTATATGGATTGGGATGGGGAACTGGGGTCAAGCCTAGCATTTTGGCAGCACTAGTTGAGATGGCATTCACACAGCTCCCACTATCTATGATGATTTTGCATACCTTATCCCCTAACTTCACAAAGGTCTTTAGGATGTTGGTCCTACGCCAATCCTCTTGTGTCTTGGTTTTGGCTAGGATGCACCTAACAAATTCCAATAGGTCAGATGGCTCAACAACTTCTTCATCTCCTTCATATTCATCCACTAGGTTCACCTCAGCCTCATACACTTCCTCTTCAAACTCATCAGTGGGTTCGGGGTCCTCTTCCTCTAGTTCTCTTATGTGTAAGGATCAGGATGGGCATTGACTGACATAGTATCCCAACTTATGACATTTAAAACAAGCATTAGGACTGGGATTAGGGTTTCTCTGAACTTCAGGTGCCTTACCCTTGTCTTCCCTATGGGTCAATGGGGTGCTAGGACTGGGTCAGCTTGGGTGTATTTGGCTAGAACCTGGTTTTGGATTAGGGGCACTATTCCTAGTGGGTTCAGGTCGACAAAATATGGGTCCCCTCTGGAATCTCTCATAGTCTCTAGCTATCTGATAAGCCTGCTCGAGATCATGGACCTCTCTCAATAATAGTTCTCTCTGAATGTCCTTACGTAGTCTAGCCCTAAACCTAGATAGGGTTACAGCTTTAGACTCATCTATGCTACACCTCATGACAAACTTATCAAATTTAGCTATGTACTCAGACATAGTCCTATTTCCCTGACTTAGCCTCTGCCACTAATCTAGGAGTCTCTGATGATAGGATACAGGAAGGTACTTTTCCCTAAGATTCAGCTTCATGGCTCTCCAGGTGACTATGGGAAGGTCTCCTCATTGTCTAATTATGCACTCAACATTCCCCCAGTATAGCCTAGCTTGGCAGACTAACCTACGTTTCGCAAACTTGCACTTCCTCTCTTCAGTCATCTCATACCACTCAAAGTATTGGTCCATATCTCCTTCCCAATCTATGTAAACCTTAGGATCTAGACTGCTATCGAATGTAGGTGCTTCTAACCTGATGTTCCTAATGGCTCTCTCATCCTAGTCCACAAAATCATGATTGGGTCTCCTCTAATTAGGCTCCAAGATTGGGTCATGGCATGGGGCTCTCCTAGGGTTGGGAGGTGTGGGACATGGTGTCTCAAGTTTGGGCTTAGTGTGGGCCTCATGGGCTCTCTCTAGATTTCCAACACATTCCTCCATCTGGTTGAACATATTGTTCATTTGGGCACTCAATTGGGCAAACTGATCAGTCATGGTCCTTAGCAAGGTTTCAAAAGTGGACTCCATAGTCAAACTAGGTTGGGTTTGAGATTGATGGTATTGGGCTACTGATCTAGTGGTCATGCAACAAGCACACGATTTTGCTAGACCTAGCAGCTGAAGTAGAATGAGGCAGCTCAACTTACAACCAATTCAACAATTACCTTTTCCACTGGCCAAGTAAGAGGTGAGAGTGTGGGAGGCTCCCCCTGCTCTCACAGGGTCCTAACCAAGGCTCCACTTAGGGTGTTTGCCTTTGGACCTCTACCTAGACACCAGTTTCAAGAAATAACTGAAGGATTGGGTGCACTAGCTTTCTCACAAGACCATGAACTGGACTTGTTGCTGTCCCTAACTCAATTAGGTTGCTACTTGATTTTAATTAGGCTTGGATTCGATGTAGGGTGGTTATTTTGGGCCAAGAAAAGGTGATGAAATCCTTCCCTTATTTGAGATAGTAAAATTGCCCTTAAGTTGATTTAACTATGCATGCACACACATGATATGAAACATGAAACTAAATGCAGAAAATTGCAAAAAATAAAATATTTTTTTTTCTATTTTTTTTGTATGCAGATGGCAGATGTAATATAGGTTAATATCAGTAAATTATGTGTAATGAAAGCTAAGTTTTGAAGGTTTCAAAGTAAGTAAAATCTCAGCCCTAATCTAGGTATGCAGAAATTTTAGCAAGGCAATTATTTTTGTAGGGTTTTCTTATGCAGATCATTTTTTGTATTTTCATATCTGAAAAATAACAAAAAAATTATAGAATTAAAGAAGACTAATTATGTGTTTAATGGATGCAAAGATTGATGCAATTTAGATGGTTTTAATGGAAGTAATTCCTAGGTTTTTGGAACTAGTATGCAGATTTCGGCATGCAGAAATTTTTTTGTTATTTTTGTTTAAAGAAGTAAGCATGAACATGTCCTATCCTAAGATCTGATACAAAAATTGATGCGGGATGAATATTCTAAGGATGACCATAAAAAAATTTCAGATTATATGAGCAATGATTTTCTGATTTTTTTTAATGGCTCGTTCCTAAAAAATAAACTAAGAACAGGCAAGGGTTCTTATGTAAAGATTAAAAGACAACTACCCGCAGATTAAAACCTAACAAAGCAATAAAAGAAAGACAGGATCCTAAGGTTAAGAAACTACTATTAGGGCATTCTCAATTTTTAATAGATCAGAAATAGAGAGAATGGATAGGTTAGTTTACCTAGCAATGATTTCCTCTTGTTGTAGAAGGGATTACACTTCTCGGATCGACACCTAGATGACGAAGCTTCATTCCCGTGGATGCGCCAACTTTCTATCAGATGGTTCCAGGGGCAAGGAAGACTTCCTCCAAGGTTCGTAGCACTGGAGGGATCCTGCAAACACCGAGAGTTAGGGATTTGGAAGATAAGAAAATATGAAATTGAAAATTGGACGAGAAGAGAAGGCTTGGGGGGCGCAGGAGTATGTTGGTGGCCTGATTGGTGGAGGATGCCTGGACTCTTGGAGGGGTGGCCTAGAGATGTGATGGATGCCTGGTGGTTTGGAGCTGGCAGCTTGGAGGAGGAGGAAAGAAGGGGGCCACCAAGTTTGGAAGATGGAGTGGGCAACCTAGGGTTTTGTGGAAGATGAAGTTGGTTGCCTAAGTTGGAGGAATTAGGGGTGGCTAGGGTTTGGATGCTTGGACTTGGGTTTGTTGGTTGGGCCTCACACCCTCTCCCTCATGGAGTGTTAATGCTAACAAGCATGGAAATTGGACATGAAAATTTTTTTCATTCATTCAATGTTAAAGTTTATAAGAGGGAGGAGGGGGTATTTATAGATTCACCCAGCCCTCTCCCTGTCAAAGTTGGAGTACAAAGTTTGAGAAGGATAAGGAGACTTGAGTCCTTGTAGGACTTGGAGGTTAAACTCCCTGTTAGACTTGGAAACTTGACTCCTCTTGGGCTTGGACTACTTGACTCCATGTTGGACTGGGCAGCACGAACTCCTTGTGGGCGTGGGAGGGGGTGCCAACTACTGTGGGCCTGGGAGGGGGTGCCAGCTTCTTGTGGGCTTAGGCTGGGGTGCCACTTCTTATGAGCTTGGACTAGGGTGCCAACTCTTGTGGGCTTGGTGATGGGGACATCAGAGGCCCCAGACTTTGGCAGAGGCATTTCAACCCTCTATGGTTACCAAATTAGAGTTTAGGATGTGAGTCCAAGTTTTGTTCAATTTATAATTAGGATTTAGTCAATTTGAGTAAGTTCATTTGAGTTTTGTGAGTAAGTCCATTGGAGTCCTATCTACACTTGAGTTTTGTATTTAGAATGCCAAGTCAATTGAGTCAGGTCAAGTTTTGAGTCCTGTAAGTTTTGAAGTTTATTAGTCAAGTCAGCTCATGTTGAGCTAGTCATTTTTTGAGTCTTGTAAATTTTATAGTGAGTCCAATCAAATTTCGCAAGTAGAAGACTCAAGATAATTGAAGATCCAACTAGCTTAAAGTCATGGAGCCACACTTCAAGACCATGGAAGACCCGACAAGAGAATTTGAAGGCCTTGGAACCCTGGACTATAACTTGGAGCATGTTGGGCCACCCAAGGCCCATAAGGAGCATCAAGAGGGGCGCCAACCCTTATGGTCACCCCCCTTGGTCGGTCTCCCTTAGAGTCACCCCTCTTTGGCCAACCAAGAGAAGGAGAGGGAGAGAGAGAGGCTCAGTCAAAAGTGGAGAACCCTAGTCTATATCTTTGTATGGGTTTAGGACTAATGTAATTTTTCATGAATACCCTTACGTGAGCCCCAAGTTTGTAAGCCTATTTAAAGGCCTCCCCTCCTCATGTAATTTCAGAATATTGATGAATTAAATTTGGATTTTCTTTCTTTGCTGTGTGCCCTTGCTGTGTGCGTGTTGTGTGCGAGCTATGTGCGAGTTCTTCTTATTCCTTCACCCTGCCTCCATCTACAACATCAAAACCCTAGCCGCCCATTCCTTCCAACCCTTGGCCGCCATCATCCAAGAGCCTTTTTTTCCCTTCTTTTAATTATTCAGTCTTCATACTTTTAGTTTTCTAACCTCAGATGGTGATTTGTAGGTCTTTCAATTCCCATGAGTCCGAGGATGCCTTCTGATCAGCCATCGGATCACCAAGCAGAAAGTCGCGAATCCATAGGGTCAAAAGATTGTTCTTCCAAGCCACATCCGAAAGCATGAGCAATCTCTTCATGGAACGATCTTCAGTAGGTGCTTCTACCATTTCTACGTACACCCCCTGGATTCATCAGTAGTGGTATTGTAAGAAAGCTAGCTTGACCAGGGTTTCTCAACCTTGGCGATCCTGCTTATCTATTACTTTAGGATTTATTTTTGCATGCATGACATCCAAAATTTTCATAGAATTCTATACTTTGAATCTTGGCTTAAAATTTGGGATCTAAAACCTTAACTTCATGCTTAATCATAGAAAAATACTTTGCATGCATAAATCATCCTGCATCACTTCGATGGGGTGAAAACTATTGAGGGCTTGGGTGGCATGAATGGGGCCTAGGTGCATGGGTTGGGGTGGCTTGAGTAGGGGCCCAGGTGCATGTGCTGGGGTGGCTTGAGTAGGGGTTTGGTGACTCTTCTCTTGGACTTGACTTGAATGAAAGAAGTCAAAATTTTTAGGACTCGATTGAACTCACTTGACTTGACTGAAAACACTTTGACTCAACTCAATTGACTAAGTGGACTCAATTGATTACAGGACTCAATATTTATTACAGAACTCAATGTTTATTACAGGACTCAATGTACTCAAAAACTTAATTAGAAATCCATAATAGGCCTAGTAATCTCTTTCTGATCCTGGTGCCCACACCATTATCTTTCCCCTTTGCTTATTGGACCTTAACACTGATACAATATCTTCTTACATCAGCATCTCCTTTCCATACAGCAAAGTAGTGACAAGCGGATCCTATGAACTCGACAACGAGCATAGCAAGAGTAGGGACTTGTCTTCCTCCTCCATCTTCACCCCAAGGGTCAACAAATCATTGCAAACTTGGTCATTCCAATAAACATGAAGAACAACATCTCCACCTTCCTGTATTCGAAGGCTATACAATTGCTTCTTCAACATTAGCTTATTGCACATACTTTTTCCCATGTACATGGAGTGCAATTTAGACCATAGACCCTTCGGTGTCTTCTCCTCGAGGATGTTATACAATGTCGAATCAGCCAAACACCCTCTGATGGCTGCACATGCCCTCTTTTGCAATGACAACCACTCCTAATCTACCATCCCCACTGGCTTTTTCTTCAAAGCCACGTCCAGAAAATTCTGCACCAACAAATCCTCCACCCGAACCTTCCACAAAGAGAAGCTTCCCTTTCCATTAAATTTCTCAAACTCCACCTTGCTACCACCATTCATGGTTGATCAGGCCATGAAGTGCAACACAAAAAATGGATTTTAGAAATACCTTGAAGGGATCCTAGGGTAGAAATCGCAATGCGTGGACTGCACGCAGATAGGTGCAGCAGCAACCGATTACAAGCCGGTGACTTCTTCCTTCTTGGGAATGAACCAAGGTGCAGCATGATGGGGGACCCGAAACCTACCCGAATTTTCTTTTTCTTTTTTTTAGATTTTTTTATTTTTTTAGTTTAAAAATACTTATCCCAACTATTCCTCTTATTCCCGTTATCCTTACCTTATCCTGATGTTATTCCCAACTTATTCCAGATATATTCCTATCTTCTTCAACCTCCAGGAAATCACAGAGAGTTCATTTCTCCGATTTTTTTTGCACCACCGGTCCCCGATCCACCGTGCCGGATCTCCGACAGCCCCGCCGAACCGTCGCCGACGCTTACCGGCCCCCGCCCTCGCCAGAGAAGCCGCCACCACTGCCCATGCCTGTGGGAAGACGAACGGACGTGGGAGGTGTCCGTCCGCCCACCTGTGGCCATGCCGCCCTGCACCGCCATCAGCCTGTTGCCCATCGCCGGTCCCCTCCCGGCCGCTGGTGGGGTCTACCGCCGCCCATGCCCGTGGGAAGACGAACGGACGCGGGAGGCATCCATCAGCCCCGTGCATCCGTATGACGCCACCGCCGTGCCACCGAGCCACCCCGCCACCGCCGCCCGCCTGCCGGCGCGCTGCCATGCCGCCCCACCGCCGCCCGCTATGCCGGCAGCCAGAGATCCCCCCATGTGGCTCGGCCAAGAGAAGCTTTGTCACGCTTCTCAAAGCACCCCAAGGAAAGGCTATTCTGCATGATTTTTTTTGGAGCTGCATGATTTTCATAACAGCACGATTTTCAGGGCCACACAATTTTCAGAGCATAGCGAGATTTCAAAATTCAAATAACAGGGATTTATTTGATATTTTTTCATGATTGTAATGTGGGTATAAAATGGAAATTTGGGATTTGAGTTTTGAATTTGAATTCAAATCTAGGGAGGATTTCAGGGGATTTTATTTTTGAATTTCAAAAGGGATATGGGCATCTATAAATACCCATACTCTTCTTGTAATAAACTAGTTGAAAAAATGAAATTTTGAAAGTGTTTTTCACTTGTTCCGGTTCTGGGTTGAGGCCCGTTTTCCTTCGTCCTTCGGGACGTTGAGGGGTGTGAGGCCCCAGGTATCTCCGTTCTCCCTCCCACCTTCATGTCTTCCCACTTGTGGCCTTGAGATCCATCATAGCGCCTCCAAGTATCGAGGAGGGCATAATGCCTTAGAGGTGGATGGTCTCTTCGTTAGGGTAAGTCCCAAGGTCCATGAGTTCCAGTCCCCAGTCTCCCATCACCATCTTTCCTTCGCCACCTCCGCCAAGAAAATTTGAAAACCAAAAGAGTCCAGCCATTTTAGAATTTTCAGGGGTCGTTCTATCTTAGTCCCGGGAGGCTTCTTAGCCCTCCCACGATCCTTGGTTTGCTTTAGGTCTTTCCCTTTTCCAATAACCATGGGTTTTTCATTTCTGTCCCGCATCATTTTTTGGGTATTAGAGCCAGCAGCGGACTAGGATTTGCTTCATCCTTAAACTCGTCGGAGTCGAAGTCTTCGCACTGCAGGAGAATGATGGGGGACCCGAAACCCACCCGGGTTTTCTTTTCTTTTTTAGATTTTTTTATTTTTTAGTTTAAAAATACTTATCCCAACTATTCCTCTTATTCCTGTTATCCTTACCTTATCCCGATGTTATTCCCAACTTACTCCAGATCTATTCCTATCTTCTTCAACCTCCAGGAAATCACAGAGAGTTCATTTTTTCGATTTTTTTTGCCCCACCAGTCCCCGATCCACCGTGCCCGACCCCCGGCCGCCCCCGTCGGACCATCACCGAAGCTCGCCGGCCCCCGCCCTCCCCGGAGAAGCCGCCACTGCCGCCCACACCCGTGGCAAGACGAACAAACACGGGAGGCATCCGTCCGCCCACCTGCGGCCGTGCCGTCCTGCACCACCGCCGGCCTACTGCCCACCACCATTCCTACCACCCGCCGGCCCCCGCCCGACCGCTGGTGGGGTCCGCCGTCGCCCATGCCCGTTGGAAAATGAACGGACGTGGGAGGCGTCCGTCCGCCCCGTGCATCCGTGTGACGCCGCCGCCATGCCGCCGTGCCGCCGTGCCGCTCCATGCATCCGTGTGACATCACCGCCGTGCCACCGTGCCACCCCGCCACCGCCGCCTGCCCACCGATGCGATGCCGTGCCGCCCCATCGCCGCCCGCTAGGCCGACCACCGGAGATCCCCCCCTGTGGCTTGGCCGAGAGAAGCTTTGGCATGCTTCTCAAAGCACCCCAAGGAAAGGTTGTTTTGCATGATTTTTTTGGAGCTGCATGATTTTTAGAGCAGCATGATTTTCAGGGCAGCACAATTTTCAAAGTAGAGGGAGATTTCAAAATTCAAATAACAGGGAATTATTTGGTATTTTTTCATGATTGTAGTTTGGGTTTAAAATGAAAATTTAGGATTTGAGTTTTGAATTTGAATTCAAATCTAGGGAGGATTTCAGGGGATTTTATTTTTGAATTTCAAAAGGGATATGGGCATCTATAAATACCCATACTCCTCTTGTAATAAACTAGTTGAAAAAATGAATTTTTGAAAGTGTTTTTCACTTGTTCTGGTTATGGGCTAAGTCTCATTTGCCTTCGTCCTTCGGGATGTCGAGGGGTGTGAGGCCCTAACTTGCCTTTGTCCTTCGAGACGTCGAGGGGTGTGAGGCCCCGGGTATCTCCGTTCTCCCTCCCACCTTTGTGTCTTCCCCTCGTGGCCTTGAGATCCATCATAGCGCCTCCAAGTATCGAGGAGGGCGTAATTCCTTAGAGGTGGATGGTCTCTTCGTTAGGGTGAGTCCCAAGGTCCATGAGTTCCAGTCCCCAGTCTCCCATCCCCATCTTTCCTTCGCCACCTCCGCCAAGAAAATTTGAAAACCAAAAGAGTCCAGCCATTTTAGAATTTTCAAGGGTCATTCTATCCTTGTCCCGGGAGGCTTCTTAGCCCTCCCACGATCCCTGGTTTGCTTTAGGTCTTTCCCTTTTCCAATAACCATGGGTTTTTCATTTTCGTCCTGCATCACAGCATCTCCTTGCCTTGGGTCCTCTTCTCCCCCATGCTCGAACTCTGCTCTGATACCACTTATTAGAGCCAGCACCTTCACCACGAAAGCAAAGGGGGGAGTGTGCAAACGAGATGATGGCTGCAGGTTAAATGCAAGAGCATAGCAATCTAGCCGGCTGTAATGATTTGTTTGGATTCAATTTTAAGAGGGGATCGGAGAAGAGAGGAAAGAGAGGATCTGAGCAAGAGAGATAGGAGAAAAGAGAGATGTGTATTCCTTGGAGAAACCCTAGTTGCTCTCTCCCAGATGGTGGCTCTCCTAGCAGCAGATGAACCGTCGGTGCCCCCTTGATTCCCATCATGGGTGGGCGTTCATCCAGCTTGAATCAAACTGGTTGCTCCCCTTTCACACCTAGGGGGTAGCCGGCTATACCTGGGCCCAATCCCCTGAGCCCACACTCATAACCCACACTAGGTTATGACATAATCTTTCAAAAAACTCTCCTCTAAGCCATATGAAAAAATACTTAAACCCGAGCCCATGTACACCTATGTCTCACATGTTCTCTCAACCTTGGGTCAAGACCTGACTCAACATGACTCAGAGCCTTGGAAACTTATAAACCTCAAGCTCCCAAACATGTATGGCTTTCTTGGGCTTTAGATGTGCCACACATGAGCCTACATTGCCCTAACCTATGGGGTTCATCATAATCTTGATAAGACATTGCAGTATGATGAATCAAATACCTTTTATAAATAAATAATATCATACATAAGCTGGAAGATCATAATAATGCCTATATAAATATTGGCTTTTAGGGCACAATTCTTTCAATATGTAGATATGAAATCTTAGTTTCCTTTCACATAGGAAGTACTTAGATTAAGGTGAATTCGCCATAGCCATCCGGTCATAGGAGAGAAGTAGGGTTTAAAGGCCCTCTCTTCCAATTCAATGGGATCTCCTATGGCGTTTAAGGGTGCCGCTTGCATCATGATCTTATGAAGAAGAAAAGTGAAAGGTTTAGAAAATCAGAATAGCTTTAATCTTGTATGTTAGATCTTTAAATTGTTTAGATATGATCTAATACAATGATATGATCTAAATCCACTGAAAAGTTTAGTGAAAATCTTTGAGTTTTTTGTAAAATTGTTTCATATATTTGAAATTGTTTCAAATAACAAGTGATTAATTGAAAATGTTTCAATTAGAATTGATAAACTTAATTATGAATTAAGTTGTCTAATAACCTTTTTAAGATTTATGAATGTGATTCAAAATCTTAAGACATGATCATAACCTTGGGTTAACTGGGTTAGCTATGATTAAGTCCTTAATTAGGTTAGACCTAATTTTAGATGAAATGGATTAAATAGATAATAAGTCTAATCAAATATTGCATTAGGTCTGTTCTCTATGGATCACTCTAATTAGTTAGTTTGATCGGTCCATCATCTAAATGGACTTGATTTTTGGCTTCGTGGTGAGCTCGAGTCTTTAGGTTAGTCCAATTGAGTTTGGTAAACCAATTGATATCTAAGGTAAGTTTGGCATCATGATCAAGGTTCTTTGGGACTAACTCTTACCTAGCCAACTCAAGGTTGGTGTCAAAGGCAAAAGGCTTACTTGGCAAAACCCATCCCTTGATCTCACTTACCTAGCCAATGTGGTGAACCAGGATTGATTGGATAACTTGTTGATTCGAGTTAACCCATGTCAATTAAGGTTAATCAGTCATGACTAGTTATTGGTTTTTAGCATGCATTTTCAAACTTTTTGAATTAATATAAATAGCAGAAGCAAAAGATTAATCAAATTAATCTATGCATGAAAATGATCTAATCATTTAAACACCTACAATAGGATCTTGACATGATATAAAGTATATAAATCAAGCTAAAATGTAAACATACAAACCTTTGCATAGACTATAACTATGCGACTAACCTATGCAACTAACCTAAAATTGTAGTAGAGCATTTCTATAGCAAAATGAATACATAACTCATTACCTTCTTGCGAGTGATCAATGATCACCACTGTAGGAAGGTTCTAGAGAAACTCTATGAGCCACATAGTATGTCTGGCCTCTATAAGTGATCTACGTAGGAATACTTTCTGACCAGTTCCCTCGAAGTGCTAGCTCCTCTAGAATTTCTATGGCTAATCTTCTTTCTTTTTTGGATGCCTCATACTCCTGGAACCGAAGAAAACCTTCTAGAGGAAGGTGTTTGAGGTGAACTCACTTTCCATGCCTAGACTGTCTAGAACACTGCCCAAGAGAAATTCTTTCTTCTTCAATACAAACCCCCACACACCCCACTCTGTCTTAGGTAGAAGACTATCTTAACTAGCCTTTTCCTCTCCTTTGTTCTTAGCTCATCTAACCCACATTCACACCCAACAGTAGCTTGATAAGTAGGTACCCAAGTGGTTAGGAGGGAGAGATAAGAGGAGAGAAAGAGAGAGAGAATAGGGAAGAGATTGGGAGGAGATTAGGATAATAACATGAATTCAAAATTTAAGTTCAAATTTAAATTTAAATTCAAAATTCAAGTTTGAATTTGAATATAGAAATATGTTTGAATTTGAATTCCAATTTCAAATTAAATTCAATTTCAAAATATGGGCTAGGGTGCATGGGTTAGGTCCGATCCAATTGGACTCAACTTAAGTTCAAATCAAATTATATTTGGGTTGATCCAAATTTTACCACTCAATCAAATTGAGTTAACCAGTAATCAAATTACTAATTAGTCCTCCAATAATTCACCAACTTTTAATAAAAATCCATGTCATAACTTTTGTAATAATGATGAATCGATGCTTGAAAAAATCTCAAGTATTGACTTACTAAAGTATCGACACCTAGAAGTACTGACTCAAGGTTAACTATTAATCATATTTGTTACCACTAGATCACCGTGGCCTATAGCTCTAACATGGTCCAGGTAGGCCGGTCTCCCTGAAGGTGCCGGGTCCTCTACTTCCTCTTGACTTTGCAACTGGTAAATCCTACAAAAAAGAGGAGACCTAGGCCAGGAATTCCAGTAGGAACACTCCAACGGTCAAGTCGATGGGACGATCAAGAGGAACAGATCCTCTTTAGTGAAGGCTAGAGATGCCCCAGCATAGAGAAGTAGAAAATAAGAAGAAAAGGGAAGAACAGGAAGTTAGAGTGCAGGAAGGTTCTCTCTGTTTGGTCCCTTGCCCCTAGCTCTCTCTCTTACCGTCCCCTCTCACCGGAGGTTCCTCTTTCTATTATATAAGAAGTAATAAGGCCAGACCAAATCTAGGGCCTCGTTGGGACATCTCTTTTCCGGTGCCCCCTTTGGGAGGGGCTTTCACTTGCTAAAACCCCCTGCGAACTAGTCCCCTAGAGGAGGTCCTTCTATTAGGGGTGTTCATCGACGTGCTGCAGAGCCTATCCCCTTGGTAGAGCATTCTTTCATGAAGAGCGTGGGCACCCTGCCACGAATCCCTAAGCTATGGTCGAGCACTTCCATTTTTAGGGAGACCATTGGCCTACTATAGGGCCTGGGGCTTTGACAAGATACTTTTCTTGGAGAAGACACAAGTGACGTGCCATTGGAACTGGAATCCCAATGGGACATTCACCTAGTTAAGGGTGCGGGTGGTGTGCTACAAGGCCTGGAACCTGGTAGAGCACACATTGCATAGAGCGTGTGGGTGGCATGCCACAAGACATGCATCACCCATAAGAGCTACGAGTAGTCTGGGAGGGATGTCATGGAGCCTTCGTGCTGTGGTTCAAATTTCTTCCATCTCTATTCTCTAAGGGTTGCATCTTGCTTTCAGCCACTTTTTTGGTCATGGTTGGGGGTACAACTTCCTGTCCTTAAGGATCTTTTCTGGATGGGAGCTCGACCTCGAATAGGAGCTCAACCTCGGATGGGGGTTCGACCTCAGGCGAGAGCTCGACCCTTGCTTGGAGCTTTACTACGGTCAGGAGCTTGACCTCTGATGGGAGCTCAACTTTGGATGGAAGCTCGACCTTAGATGGGAGCTCAACCTCAGATGGGAGCTTGACCTTAAGTGGGAGCTCGACCTCAGATGGGAGCTTGACCTCGGATAGGAGCTCAGCCTCATATGGAAACTCAATCTTAGATGGGAGCTCAACCCTTGCTGGGAGCTTTGCTTCGATCGAGAGCTCGACCTTAGATGGGAGCTCGACCTCAAATGGAAGCTCAACCTCAGATGAGAGCTCGACCTCAAGGGGGAGCTCATCCTCAAACGGGTGCTCGACCTCAGACGGGAGTTCAACCTCAGATGGGAGCTTGACCTCAAATAGGAGCTTGATATCGAATAGGAGCTCGACCTCAAATAGGTGCTTGACCCTAGATGGGCCAGGTGGTGCTCCCTATTACCATGATAGCTAACTAGAGCCCATGCGGGTACCAAGTCAGCAGCTTGCCATGTCATATGCCTCCATGGATGCAACATCGATGGCTCACGACATCAAATGCCCCCCACTCTTGAGCCCAAGAATGCATGATGACTTCTTGGGGTTTCAAACAAAAGGAATAATGATCTACTGATGTGGAGGGCCGCCATGCTCAAGTCATTAAAAGCCCATATTTTTCAATGATTCATGGATCGCGCCCGGGCCAACTAGGAGATGCCATGCTAGTGAAAATGTCAATTCGAAGTGACGCCCATGCATTTCCCGATGTGGCACTCCAGAGGCTGAAGCATCTCGGCTAGCAGGAGATTGGCATGTGTCCAAACTGGTGCGGGCACTAGGATTCGAAGGAGACTCAACTCAATTTGGTTTGACTAATGCTTAGCGAATTTTCTTTAAATCCTATCAACTGGTCCATTACATTTTTTTTTTTAATTGAGTCCTATAAAGTTTGAGTCCTATAACCAATGAGCTAGCCTTGACCAAGTGAAGGAGCATTATATTGAAGAAGACCAAGATGTGCACCCAAATGATAAGTGGCGCCCAACACATGATGACACATGAATGCCCTCATGAAGAATTTAAACTGGGGACCACATGGAGACACTTGGCACCGATGCATGCAGATTTTCAGATTTTGTACCCCATTTTGAAATCCCATGCAAATTTTTAGATTTGGTGCCTTTTTTTTCATGGAGTTTGAATTCAAGAAGGTTCTAGAGATGGTACCCCTTTTCATGAAATTTGAAATTCAAATTTGTAACTACTTTTCCCCTTCTTTGCATGTAAAATTTGAATTTCAAATAGGGCTTAGAAGGCTATAAATAGGTCCCTAATCTCTCTGTAACAAAGATGCTATTTTTGAATGAAAGAGAAATTTCCTTTTGAGCTCCCATTATTGTGAGTTTTCATTTCCGGTGTGAGATGCATCATCCTCTGAAAGGGAGAGGGTGTGAGACCCGATCTACCATCTAGTTCTCATAGTTCATCCATCTCCCATCTACCATACCTTGGTGTTGACATTCCCCCCCTAACCCATGGAGTTGATGCTCCAATCATGGAGCAGCCAGTCTATTCTTCATCAAAATGCCAAGCATTCCTCAAGCCATCACTCTCCATCCTTCCTTATTTTCTTAAGTTGTTTGCTGCATTTCTTCATATTTGCTAAGTTCTCTTCTTGCTTGCAGGGTTCTTAAGAGTGTCAGTCTGAGGAGGAAGCTTATCTTGCCAAAGAACCCCTACAATGGAGTCTACTATTCGTGAAGTGTTGATTTCTTCATCCTAGGAGCTGAATCCGGAGGAGAGAGTACCTTCTTCTGGGAGCAGATTGAATCGCTACTTGGTATCACCCCTTGATGGGGACATCAAAACCCATCCGAGTTATTTATATTTTCTCCCGAATTTTATTTTATTTTATTTTATTTTTTTTATTCCAGCTATTCTATTTATCCCCTCTATTCCCATTTTATTCCCTCATTATCCCCGATTTATCCCTGATTTATCCCTGCTTGGCAAGAGAGTTAGTTACTATACACAGATGATTCAAAGATAACCTTGAAGCCTTTATCACATAATTGACTAATGCTCAATAAATTATGCTTCAATTTATCTACTAGCAGCACATCTTCAATAAAAGTATAGGGGATTATTTTGATCTTACCAATTCCGATTATTCTCTTCTTGCCATTATCTCCAAAAGTAACCAATCCTCCTTTCATTTGTAGGGTAATGAACTGATCCTTGTCACCCGTCATTTGCCTTGAATAGCCGCTGTTAAGATACCATCTTTTCTTTAATTTTTGGGCTGCAAGACAGTCCTGCAAAATAATTGAGTGATTTTAGGTACCCAAGCTAATTTGGTTCCTTTTAGGTTAGCAAAATTGGTTCCCTTTGGAACCCAAATAGTTCTATACTTCAATGTATCAATTTTGGTATTTTTCAATGAATTGCATTGATAGGCTTTATGCCCAACTTTGTGACATGCATAACAAAAAAGTTTATCATTTTTGAATGATGCATGTTTTGAAGCTTTAAAAGATGCAGAAATAGATATATTTGGTTTGAAAGATTTTTGAAGAGAATTCTTTGGAATATACTTTAAGCCATTTAAAATAGATTTTGATGGAAAAGCTTTTTGAAATTTAACATTTGAGGCTAAAGTCTTTGAAGATAGAAATTTTGTTGCTAAAATTTCTTTAGCATTTAAGGCATTAAATCCAATTCCAGCTTTACTTTTTGAATCTTTTTGTTCTTTCAAAATTATCTCAAGCTTGTTAGAACTTAAGAATAAGTTTTTCTGCTAAAGGCTTGAGTTTTTCAACCTCCTTTCTCAAATCATTGTTTTCGACAACTAAAACATTGTTTATCTCATTTAAAGTATTTTTCTCATTTTTCAAAGCAATAACATGATTAGAAAAGATATTCAATTCTTTTTGCAAAATGTTATTTTTTTTCAGAAATCTTATCCTTGTCTTTTAATAAAACATCATTTTGTTTCTTCAAGGATTTAATTTTAACCCCAGCTTTCTTGAATTAAATAAGTAAATCATGAAATGCAGAATTCAATTCATCATAAGTAAATTCAGTATGAAGCTCAAGGGATGATACCTCATTTTCAAGACCCATCAGACATAAATTTGTAGATTTCATGGTCTCTTCTTCTTCAGTAGATGAGGATGCTTCGTTGTCGCTCCATGTCGCTACCATAGCTTTCTTTTTCTTTTTATTAAATCCCTTTTCAAGTAATGGATAATCTGGTCGGATGTGCCCTGGTTTTTTGCATTCATAGCAAGTGGGCACTTCTTTTTATTTCTCCTTTTCCTTGTCCTTCTCCTTACTGAATTCTTTGTTCTTATGGAATTTTCTAAAGTTTCTTCCTTTTCATCTTCCAAAGAACTTTCTGAATTTCCTAACGATCATGGCAACATCTTCGTCTTCCATGTCGCTTTCAATAGAGGAGCTCTCTTCTTCCGATTCTTCATCCTTTCTAGAATCCATAATAGCTTTGAAGGCAATAGATTTCTTCTTCTTTTGGTCATCTTCAGTTCGGTGCTGCATGGTCAGTTCATGTGTGATGAGAGATCCTAGCAATTCATCTAGCAGTAAGGTATTCAAATCTTTTGCTTCCTGGATGGCAGTCACTTTCGGATCTCATTTGTCTGGAAGAGATCTTAGAATCTTCTATACAAGATCTGTATTAGAATACACCTTGCCAAGACTTTTTAAGCCATTAATAATATTAGTGAAACATGAAAACATGGCAGAGATTGTTTCATCAGGTTCCATCTTAAATAATTTGTAACTATGCACAAGAAGATTAATTTTAGAAGACTTCACTTGAGAAGTTCCTCATGGGTCACTTCGAGTTTATCCCAAATTTTCTTTGCAGAGGAGCAAATAGAAATTCGATTAAACTCATTACTATCTAAAGCACAATATAACAGATTCATTGTTTTGGCATTTAACTCACCCATCTTCATATCATGTTCGTCCCAATCCTCTTCAGGTTTTGGAATGTCCACTTCATCAATTTTAACCATGGAGATATAAGGACCTTTTAGAATGACCTTCCATAATAGAAAATCAATAGCTTGAATATAAATTTTCATTCTAGCTTTCCAGTATGCATAATTTGTACCATTGAAGAGTGGAGGTCTATTAGTTGATTGGCCTTCCACCAAGGATGTACTCATTGGATAAGCCATCAATCTTTACTCTTATGTATTCAGAGACACTGTTCTGATACCAGTTGTTGCCCAAGTGGCTACCCAAGAGGGGGGTGAATTGGGAATTTAAAAATTAAGACCAATAATGTGCAATTAAAAATCCCTTGCAATTGGTAGGTGCTATGACAGAGTAGAAAATTGTAGAAGCTAAGTAAGAATAAAGAAGCACAACACAAACACAAAATTTATAGTGATTCGGAGCGACCAAGCTCCTACGTCCACTACCTAAGAAACCACTTAGGATTTCCACTTTATTCTTATTCGAATATAGTAGGATTGTTTTACAGGATCACAATCCAAAATCTTTACACTTTGGATTTAACGGGATCACTAAAGAAAACCCAACACCCTTTGGTTTTAAACAGGCTCACCAAAGAAACCCAACTTGATTTTCCAAGGATCACCAAGAACCTAATTTGATTTTACCAGTATCACCAAGAACCCAACACTTGGTTTTTATCAAGGCTCACCAAGAACCTATTTGGTTTTTCAACCGGGCTCACCAATAATCCAACAATTCAAAAATGAATTGAATTAAATGCAACAAAAATAACAAACTTAATTTATCGGATAGTTGCCGGTGCAGCCTGATAGAAGTCCACTTGAATGCACTTGAATGAGCTTTAACTGCTTTAATGGCTTCCCCCAAAAATTGCTTCAAGCTTCTGATTAGAGTTGGTGAAGACTTAAAGGCTGACTTGAATGCTCTTGTGCTCTCTTCTTGTTGGTAGGTAGGATATTAAATGAACCTCCCTTTTCTTTGAAGAACTCTCTAAAAAATTGCTTCAAGGAAGTTCAAATCCTTCAAATATATGGTCTTCCATCACTTCAAGGCAATTCTAGCCATTGTAGATCATTGGAAAATAGTTTATGACCGTTGGAGCACTTTTTGGCATTCAAAAATAAATTATGGAACTAGCTATTGGATACCTGAAAGCGATGTTCGAGTCAGCTCAAATTCCTTCGAGTCGGCTCAGATCCTTCGAGTCGATGGGTCGAGTCACCAAATCCTCAGTGCAGTCGGCTCTCTATCTTAGGGTGCAAAACTTCACTCTGGACGAGTCGGCTCTTGATAGCTCAAGTTGGCTTGAACTTGTATCATTGAAAAACTTAAACTCGAGGAGTTGGCTCTTTTGATCTTTGGTCAGCTCTTCTTCTCAGGTTCTGAAATCATCACTCTGGAAGAGTTGGCTCATTGCAGTTTGGGTCGGCTCACTTTCTCAGGTCTTCAAAATTAGGTCTGGCAGAGTCGGCTCTTTCTGGTTCAGGTTGGCTCGCCTAGCTATTCTCAGAAATCTTTAAAAACTAGACTCTGGAGGAGTTGGCTCGGATAAATTCCAGTCGACCCGGATTCATTGAAGTCGGCTCGGATTGCTGCATACCAGAATCCTTGCTGCGTGCCATGAGATGGAGTCGGCTCTTCAACATGCTGGGTCGGCTCGAGTAATTTCTTTAGGATTTTTACAATTCAACTCAAAGAGAAACTCTCACCAACACTCTTACATTTTTCAAACATACCAACTCAAAATAATTCTAGGGCACACATACAGGAGTAACCCTTTTTATATGATTTTTGCTTAGCTTTTTTATTGGGTTCTTTTTTACAAAAACAACTTACAACACAACTCTAACAAGAAACAAAGGTGTAGGAGTTGAAATTTGAATATTTAAATCATCATACAAAAACTTGTAAAATACTTGAAGAGTTGTTAGAAATAAATGTACATGCTCTAATATTTGGTTATCATCAAAATCACCTAAAGGGTCAAGAATCTCTCCCTTTTTGATGATGACAAAACACTGGGCATGAAAAAGTAAGATAAAATTTTACATTTATAGATTTACTTATATACTTGTATTTGTAAGAGTGTATGAACAAATAAAAAGAATTGACTTCAATTAGTGTCAAACTATGGAAGGAGAATTAGGGCAAGTTAGTAATAAGGAATCATAGTAGTATGAAATAAATCTCCCCCTCAATAAAATACTCCATGTTTTGACACACTTTCCATGCAAGTTCATAGCCCAAAAGTTTCAAAGACAACTTTAAGTATCAGAGCTTAAAACATTATGTAATAGGGCTTAACACATTTAAAACATTGTATATCAGAGCTTATTGTATGTCAGAGCTTAAAATGATCTTTATACATTAAAGCATATTGTGTTTCATGTACCAGAGTATAATCAGATAGATTTTATCCTTTTTAAGCTTTATGTATCAGAGCAAAAATAAAAATGAGCAAAGATAAAAACATCTTATCCTTTTCATGCAATATCTTCATAAATTTCTTCCCCTTTTTGTCAATCACTCAAAAAGGTGAAGTTAGAATGAAGCTCAGATTTTAAAATAGAATGATAAAGTATTTAAAATTTGTTTGAGATAATTTTACTTTCTCACATTTATCTTGATATTCTAATTAAAAAATCAGACATTGTATGAGCAAAATATGAACTTTCATTTTAAAAGCACAAGAGTAATTCAAAATTCAAACTTCCATTTCATTTCAATATAATGTACAAAATGAAAGAAAGTACATGTAGTCACTCTTTGTCTATTCTAGGGTTTGTAGATCAACCAGGAATTTGGATTCCCTGAGGCATAGAAGCAATTGGATCAGGATCTAACACATCAGATGGTGGAGTAGTATAGAATCTCTAGGGCCTAAAATGAGGAGCTAGTTTTCTGGGATGAGCAAAGTGACCAGCAAAAGATGAGGGTTGAGGCCTAGGTCTAGAGGAAATAGGAGTAGGATCCAGTGATGCTGAAGGAGGTATACTCTGAGCAGCTTGAAGGTCTTCAACTTTAGTCATTAGCTTCCACAAAAAACTGTTAATTGATTTCAATTCAGCTTCAATTTTCTTTGAAATCTTGGAAGCAGTCAGTTTTTCCATTGAGACTCTTATTTCTGCAACTTCCTTCTGCATTGAAAGAATTTCAGAGACTTGTACATTTGCAAATGCTTCGACTGATCCTCTTAGCCTTCCTAGTTCACCTCTGAGAATTCCCAAATCTTTTATGTAGTTGTCCTCCCTTCTTAGTTTTTTCTCTATATCTCCCATACCCTTTTTCATTGAGTTCATTTCCTCTCTAAACTCATCAAGACTTTGATCCACTTTTGCTTTTAGATCATCAATGATGGATCCAAAAGAATTTAACAAACCTTCTACAAATTTATTAAGCTGCTCTGTGATATCAACATGATGGACAGTAGAGGGTTATGGAGTAGTAGTAGGAGCAAGTTCAGGTATTGGAGTATCAGAAGGAGTAGGAGGAGCAATGGGAGTAAAGTCTGGTATGAATGCATCAAAAGCTATCTAAACTGGTGAACCTTGCAGTAATTGAGGCACAGGGATTGGAATTGAGGTGCCTTCACTAGTTTCCATCTCAACCTGTTCTTCTTCTGGTTCTTCAGTGACTGGTGCTTCAGATTTCTTCTTCCAAGTTCCCTCAGATAGCAAGTAACCCATCCTCTATAAGGTTTTATCTATATAAGTGTTAGTGTGTAGGAGGGATTTACTATCTTCTCCTGATAGATTAATATTTGTAGCCTGGAAGAAAAGAGTAAGAATCATCCCATAAGGCAAACATGCCTTCACCTTTCTTACAGCTACCTTAATCTAACATATCATTATAGCAGGAAGATTGATTTTATCTCCAATTATCAATAGCTCCATAAAACATAAGTCGCGCTCACTCACCCAGTCAAATCGACCTATCCTGGGTAGAAATATCTGACTTATGAAGCTGTGGAGCAGCCTTATTTCAATGGATAAGGAGCTAGCTTTAAGGATTCCAATCTCATCAACATCATTCTGCTCTAGTACAGTCTGTAAAGCCCTTGTCCTATCCTTTAGGACTAAATACTCTGTACCTTCAAATGGCATTTCCAGGGTATTCCCAAGTAGTTCTTCTGAGATAATGATCCTTTTCCCTTTGATCAAAGACTCAATGTGGTCTTCTCCAAATCTCATGTTCTCATAAAATGTTCTAACCAGATTTGGATAAGTTCGAATGTCCAAAGAACACATATTCCGCCAGTCCTGATTTTTGATTAAATCCCCAACTATAAACCCTATTTCCTTAAGGATTTCAAATAAAATTCTTCTACCTGTTTTTACAGGCTGCATACCCTAAGAAATTTGTTGACTTGGAGAGACAGAGCTAGGTTCTTCAGCCGGTTGAGGAGGAACTCGAGAAGAGCTGTCTTCACGGTATTTGGTTCTTCTTTCCTGTGGACCTTCCTCAGTTTCCCATCGAGATTTCTTCCCCACTGCCCTTTTTGGAGCATCCCACAAGCACACTGAGTTCAGAAGGAGTTTTGGAAGGATGGAGTTTATGGAAAAGGGTTCCTTGGAGGGAAAGAGTGTAGAGAAAAAGATAGAAAAGTAAATGAAAAACCCTATGGCTCGAACTAAAAAGAGACAGCCTGACATCCGAGCTGGCTCGCTCAAGGTGAATTTTGCTCGAGTCGGCTTGAGCATAGGGAGCACAAAATATTAAGAATAAAAAAAATTCACAAGGAGAACAATTAAGAATTTAAATGGAGCAAGGAGGTTATTTAGATGATATTTCCTTATGTTTGATGGAAAATAGGTTGAGGTTTCTAAAGAGGGTTACACAAACCTAATTCACATCTAATCATTACAAATCTATCAAAATTTAAAGGTTTAGTAAAAATGTCAGCAAGTTGGTGTTCAGTTGGCACGAAATCTAGTTCAATGTCACCATTCAAAACATGATCTCTTATAAATGGTGTCTAATTTTAATGTGCTTAGTTCTTGAATTCTGAATAGGATTTTTAGTCAAATTAATGGCACTTGTGTTATCACATTTGATTGGAATTTTAGACTGTGCAACACCAAAATCTTCTAGCTGTTATTTAATCCAAAGTACTTGAGCACAACAACTGCTAGCAGCAACGTACTCTACCTCAGGAGTGGACAATGCTATAGAGTTTTGCTTCTTATAGTGCCATGAAATTAAATTCAGTCCTAGAAATTGATATGTTCCACTAGTACTCTTTCTATCAATTTTGTAACCAGCATAGTCAGCATTTGAAAAATTAATTAAATTTAAAGATGATTCTTTAAAATACCAAAGACCTAGATTACTTGTACCTTTTAGATACTTGATAATTCTTTTAATAGCAAGCATTTGTGTTTCTTTAAGATTATACTAAAATCTAGCACAAACACATACACTATACAAGATATCCGGTCTACTAGCAGTCAAATATAATAGGGATCCGATCATACCGCTATATAGCTTTTGATCAACATTGGATCCATTTTCATCTTTGCCTAGCCTGCAGGTAGGGCTCAAGGGTGTGCTAGCTTCTTTGCTTGTTTCCATGCCAAACTTCTTGATTATTTCTTTGATATACTTGGCTTGGCTTATAAAGATTCTTTCCTTCATTTGTTTGACTTGTAATTCAAGGAAGTAGTTGAATTCACCCATAAGGCTCATTTCAAACTCACCCTGCATCAACTCAGCAAATTCTCCACAAAGATTTTTATTAGTTACACCAAAAATAATATCATCAACATAAATTTGTACAACTAACTAATCATTCCCTTTGTTCTTAATGAAAAGAGTTTTGTCAACATTTCCTCTTTTGAAATCATTTTCAAGTAAAAATTTGCTTAGTCTATCATACTAGGCCCTAGGTGCTTGTTTCAAACCATATAAAGCTTTATTTAGTTTAAACACATGATTTGGAAAAGCACGATTTTCAAAACCTGGTGGCTGTTCTACAAAACCTTGTTCAGAAATAAATCCATTTAGAAAAGCACTTTTGACATCCATTTGGAATAGCTTAAAATTCATGTAGCAAGCAAATGCAAGAAGTAATCTAATGGCCTCAAGTCTTGCTACAGGAGCATATGTTTCATCAAAATCTATTCCTTCTTGGTTGTACCCTTTAGCTACCAACCTTGCTTTATTTCTCATAACCTTACCATTCTCATCTAGTTTGTTCCTATAGACCCATTTGGTTCCTATGATGGGATGGTCTAGAGGTCTATTAACTAAAGTCCAAACATTATTTCTTTAAAACTGATTTAATTCATCATGCGTGGCCATCATCCAATTTGGATCACATTCAGCTTCTTCTAAACTATGTGGTTCAATTTGTGAGACAAAGGCTAGGTAGTCATGTGCATCTCTATGTGTAGCCCTAGTTCTAACACCATAAGAAAGATCACCAATAATTAAATCTTTAGGATGTGAAGTTACGTACCTCCATTCCTTTGGTAAATCAGTATAATCCTTACTTACCACTTCATTTCCATCTTGTGTTGGCTTGTCTTGTATGCTTAGATCTTCCATTTTCCTTTGTTGTGTACCTGCATCATTGTCTATACACTCATCTTTTCTAGATGGTGAGGGGTTAGCTTCATCAAAGACAACATGAATTGACTCTTTTACAGTAAGAGTCCTTTTATTAAATACTCTATATGCTTTGCTATGTAGTGAATAACCAAGAAATATAGATTCATTAGATTTTGCATCAAATTTTTCTAGGTTATCTTTACCATTATTTAATACAAAGCATTTACATCCAGAAACATGAAAATAGTTAATATTTGGTTTTCTACCATTCCAAAGCTCATAGGGGGTTTTCTTTGAAATTGGGCATATTAAAACTCGGTTTAATATGTAACAGGCAGTGTTCACTGCTTATGCCCAAAAGTACCTTGGAAGATTACCTTTAGATGACATGGTTCAGTCCATTCTTTTCAAAGTCCTATTTTTTCTCTCTACAACACCATTTTGTTGTGGTGTTCTAGGAGTGGAGAAGTCGTGATCAATGCCATGCTCAGTACAATATTCATCAAAAAATTAATTTTGAAATTTAGTTACGTGATTACTTCTTATAGAAATAATAGAAATATTTTTCTCATTTGAAACCTTCTTATGAAATTTTTGAAATACATCAAAGGTTTCATCTTTATGTGCAATAAATAATATGGTGCGGGCACCAGACTCAGAAGAAGACTTCAGGGCTCCATCTGGATCTCTGATTGACCTTGCCTGAAGAATTAGGGTTTTCTAGTTTTGTAATAAGGGTTGACTTGGTCAACTCAATTTTAGTTTGAGTCTGTATTTCCCTGCAATTTAAATTTTGTTGAGTCATGTTGACTCAGTACAAGTCCTAGTAGTGGTCTAGTTCTTCTCCAGGGTGCCATATTTTCTCCCAGGACCAAGAAAGTGGGCGCCACACTCCCAGCCACACGCCAGAGTCCAAGGGGCGCCACATCTCCATCCAGTGTACTTTGGTCCCCACACCATAAGAAATCAGGTCCCTTCTTTCATGCGCCACTTAAGGAGAAATCAATTTAGGATCCTCAATCCAAGGAGGCGCCCAAACTATTTCCATAAGAGCCAAGCTATGAAAAGAAAGGAGCAAAGCTTGGGGAGCAAGACTAGGAGGCGCCCAAATATTTCCAAATAAAACCAAGTATGGAAGGAAGGAAATTTTTTCTTGAAGAGCAAGGCTAGGAGGCGCCCAAATACTTCCAAATAAAACCAAGCATGGAAGGAAAACTATTTTTTCTTGAAGAGCAAGGCTAGGAGGCGCCACCTACTTACCATTTGGAGCCACCAATCAACACTTATGGAAGCTCTTGGCCGGTCATATGAGAAGGATTTGATTCTACAAGCCTAATTTGAGGGTCCATCCTATTAGTCCCACATGGGAAGATGTAAAACCCTGACCTCTTGTAAAGACCTATAAAATAAACCCCTCTTGTAAGTTTTAAGACATTGATGAATGAATTCAAATTTTGTATGAGCAACTTTATGTTTCTCTCTTCCTCACTTGCATTTAGGTGTTGAGCTCCGTGAGGGAGTAAATCCGGGTTCCCTAGGAACCTTGAGGAGGTGTGAGATCTCCAACCCCAAAACCCTAGGTTAGCCACTTCAACTCCAAACCCTAGCCGCCCATCATCCTCTTCATTCCACCAAACCCTAGCCTACCCCATCTCTCACGGCCCCTCTCTCCAAGTAGAGGCCGACCACCAGCATCCAGGTCCAGTTCGGCCACTTCGAATACAGAGCAAATCCCAGAGGAAGTCAGATCAGCATCCAGGAGAATCAGAATTTCAGCAACATCAACTTCCAAGTTCTTCTATCTGGTAAATCCTTCCTTGAGTATCTAGTTCCATAACTTGTTCTTCTTCTTTCCCAGATCTTGAGTTCAGAAGAAGCCAACTCTGCCAAAGGACCAGTATTGGAGGATCCATTGCAAAGATATCCAAATCCGGGGATCCAACAATCTGCTCAAGAGAGTCCTTCCACTAAACTCTGTGAAGATCACTGCCTAGTCTGTAACCCTTCTCTTCTCTTTACTTCTATCATGTTGAAAGTTCAGAGAGAAACCCTAGGTCTCGGAGTTTCTTAACTCCCAGCGATCCCTTTACTTCTGAACTACTCTAATAATCTAGTTTCTTTGAATTGTGCTTTCAATTGTTATATAGTTTCTTTCAACTTAGTTTACTTTCATTTGAGTCAAAGCTGACTTCTGAAAATAAATAAATAAAAAAAAGAATTAGTCTTAATTTTACTTCCGCATCGCATCATCTCTCTTTCGTTCTGCATCATAATACCCATGTGAATCTAGAGAAGTCATCTACAATCACAAGGCCATATTTCATACCTCCTAGGCTTGTGATCCTAGTTGGTCCAAATAAGTCCTTATAAAGTAGCTCAAGGGGTTTAGTAGTTGAAATAACATTTTTTGATTTAAAACTCCTCCTAGTTTGTTTGCCTAATTTACAAGCATCACATACATAATCAAGATCAACTTTAAAATGTGGCAAACCTTTAACTAGATTCTTTAAAATTAATTTGGCAATGGTATGCATGTTAGCATGACCTAATTGTCTATGCCATAATAAACAAAACTCCTTGATCTTAGCATTTATTACTACTAGGTTGGAACTACTAGTCATGGCTAGATCATTTAGATCTACCACAGATGTTTGCAAGTCTATGACCAATGAATTTGTTGTGAGAGTTAAGAGAGTTAGTTACTATACACATAGATGATTCAAAAATAACCTTGAAGCCTTTATCACAAAGTTGACTAATACTTAATAAATTATGCTTCAATTTATCTACTAGTAGCACATCTTCAATAAAAATACAAGGGGTTATTTTGATGTTTCCGATTACGATTATTTTTCCCTTGCCATTATTATCGAAAGTAACCAATCTTTCTTCTTTCATTTGTAGGTTGATGAATTGATCTTTGTCACCCGTCATATGCCTTGAACAGCCACTGTCAAGATAACATCTTTTCTTTAATTTGTGGGCTGCAAGACAATCCTATAAAATAATCAAGGAGTGATTTTAGGTATCCAAGCTAACTTCGGTCCTTTCGGGTTAGCAAAATTAGTTCCTTTTGGAACCCAAACTTTTATATACTTCAATATATCAATTTTGGAATTTTTCAAGTAATTGCATTGATATACTTTATGCCCAAATCAATGACATACATAGCAAACAATTTTTTCATATTTGAATGATGCATGCTTTGAAGCTTTGACAAATGCAGAAATAGATATGTTTGGTTTGAAGGTCTTTTGAACAGAAATCTTAGGAATGTACTTTAAGCCATTTGAACCAGAATTTGATGGAAAAGCTTTTTGAAATTTTGTATTTGAAGCTAAAGCTTTTGAGGATACAATTTTTGTTGCTAAAACTCCTTTAGCATTTAAAGCATTAAATCCAATTCCAGCTTTGCTTTTTGAATTTCTATGTTCTTTTAGAATTAGCTCAAGCTTATTGGAACTCAAAGTAAGTTTTTTCTACTAAAGGCTTAAGCTTTTCTACCTCCTTTTTTAAATCAATATTTTCGGCAACTAAAACTTTGTTTGTCTCATTTAAAACATTCTTTTTATTTTTCAAAGCAATAACATTATCAGAAAAGATATTCAATTCTTTTTGCAAGATGTTATTCTTTCAGAAATTTCATCCTTGTCTTTTAGTAATAAATCATTTTATTTCTTCAAGGATTTAATTTTAACTCCAGCTTTCTTGAATTCAATAAGCAAATCATGAAATGCAAAATCAATTCATCATAAGTAAATTCAGTTTGAAGCTCAGGGGATAATACCTCATTCTCAAGACCCATTAGGCACAAGTTTGCTATTTTCATGGTCTCTTCTTCTTCAGTAGATATGGACACTTCGCTGTCACTCCACGTTGCTACCATAGCTCTCTTTTTCTTTTTCTTGAAACTTTTTTTTAGTAATGGACAATCCGGTCGAATATGCCCTGGTTTCTTGCATTCATAGAAGATGGGTAGTTCTTTTTCTTTTTATTTTTCCTTGCCCCCTTCTTTGCTGAATTCTTTATTCTTGTGGAATTTCTTATAGTTTCTTCCTTTTCGTCTTCCCAAGAACTTCTTGAATCTCCTAATGACCATGGAAACATCTTCATCTTCCATGTTGCTTTCAGTAGAGGAGCATTCTTCTTCCGATTCACCATCCTTTCTTGAATCCATAGCAACTTTGAAGGCAATAGACTTCTTCTTCTTTTGATCACCTCAATTCTGTGCTGTATGGTCAGTTCATGTGTAATGAGAGATCCTAATAGTTCATCCAGCAGTAAGGTATTCAAATCTTTACCTTCCTGGATGGTGGTCACTTTTGGATCCCATTTGTCTAGAAGAGATATTAAGATCTTCTGTATAATATCTACATTAGAATATACCCTGCCAAGACTTTTTAAGTCATTAATAATATCAGTGAAACATGGAAACATAGCAGAGATTATTTCATTAGGTTCCATTTTGAATAATTCGTAACTAAGCATAAGAAGATTAATTTTGAAGACTTCACTCGAGAAGTTCCTTCATGGGTCACCTCAAGTTTATCCCAAATTTTCTTTGCGAGAAGCAAATGAAAATTCAATTAAACTCATTACTATCCAAAGCACAATATAGCAAGTTCATTGCTTTGGCATTTAACTCATCCATTTTTATGTTGCGTTCGTCCCAATCCTCTTCAGGTTTTCGGAATGTCCACTTCATCAATTTTAATCATGGGGATACAAGGATCCTTTAGAATGACCTTCCATAAATGAAAATCAACTGCTTGAACATAAATTTTCATTCTAGCTTTCCAGTATACATAATTTGTGCCAGTGAAGAGTGGAGGTCTATTGGTTGATTGGCCTTCGGCCAAGGACATACTCATTGGATGAGCCATCAATCTTTACTCTTATGTAATCAGAGACACTACTCTGATACCAGTTGTTACCTAGGTGGCTACCCAAGAGGGGGGTGAATTGGGAATTTAAAAAATTTAAGCAGATAATGTGCACTTAAAAATCCTTTCTAAAGTGTTAGGTGCTGTGGCAAAATAATAACATGCAGAAGCTAAAGATGATCAAAGAATCATAACACAGACACACAAAAATTTATAGTGGTTCAGAGCAACCCAGCTCCTACGTCCACTACCCAAGATATCACTTGGGATTTCCACTATATTCACAGCCGAATATAGTAGGATTGTTTTACAGGATCACAATCCAAAATCTCTACACCTTGGTTTTAATAGGATCACCAAAGAAAACCCAACACCCTTTGGTTTTAAGCAGGATTACCAAAGAAACCCAACACCCTTTGGTTTTAAGCAGGATCACCAAAGAAACCCAACTTGGTTTTCACAGGATCCCAAGAACCTAACCCTTGGTTTTTATCTAAGGCTCACCAAGAACCTATTTGATTTTTCAAATGGGCTCACCAATAACCCAAATAATTCAAGAATGAATTAAAATAAATGCAACAATAATGACAAACTCTAGTTGTCGGATAGTTGCCGGTGCAGCTTAAGAGAAGTCCACTTGAATGTGCTTTAATGTGCTTTAATTGCTTTAATGGCTTGTTTTCAAAGTTCTTCAAGCTTCATATCAGAGTTGGTGAAGACTTGAAGACTAACTTGAATGCTCTTTGTGCTCTCTTGCTTGGTGGTTGGTTGGATATTCAATAAACTCTTAAAACTTTGAGGAACTTTTTTATTCTTCCTTTCTATGTCTTTAATAAAGTTCAAATCCCTCAAATATAAGGTCTTCTATCACTTCAAGGTAGTTTGAGATGTTGTAGACCATTGGGATGTGACATATGACTATTGGAGCACCTTTTGGTATTCAAAAAAAAATTCTGGAACTAGCCATTATGTACTTGGAAATGATATTTGAGTTGGCTCGGATTCTTCGAGTCAGCTTGAATCCTTCGACTTGATAGGTCGAGTCATCAATTCTTCAGTGCAGTTGGCTCTTTATCTCAGGATGCAAAAACTTCACTCTGGACGAGTCGACTCTTGATAGCTCGGGTTGGCTCGAACTTCTGTCGTTGAACACATTGAACTCGAGGGGTCAGCTCGCTTGAATTTAGGTCGACTCTTCTTCTCAAAATCAGAAATCTTTACTCCAGAGGAGTTGGCTCATTATAGCTTGGGTTGGCTCGCTTCACCAGGTCTTCAAAATTTGGTCTGGCAGAGTCGGCTCATTGTGATTCAGGTCGGCTCACCTGGCTTGTTCTCAGAACACTTCAAAACTAGACTCTAGAAGAGTCGGCTCAAACTTATTCCAATCGACTTGCATTTACTAAAGTCGGCTCGATTTCCTTCGAGTCGGCTCGAATTGCTACGTGCCAGAATCCTTGTTGCGTGCCATGAGGTAAAGTTGGCTCTTTTGAGGTTCGGTCGACTCGAGTGACTTCTTTAGGAATTTTATAGTTTAACTTCAAGCAGACTCACACCAACACTCTTATACATTTGACACAAACCAACTCAAAATAAATTGAAGGCATAGCGCACATAGAAGTAACCCTTTTTCATGATATTTCTTAACTTTTTCATTGGGTTCTTCTTTACAAAATCAGATTACAACACAACTCAAAATAAGAAGTAAAGATGTAGGAGTTAAAGTTTGAACAAATAAATCATCCTACAAAAACTTGTAAATCACTTGAAGAGTTGTTAGAAATAAATGTGCATGCTCCAATGTTTGGTTATCATCAAAATCACTTATCGGGTCAATAGATGGAGGGAGAGAATGGGAGAGATGATCAAGGCCATAGAAAATGGGTCCAACCCATTATGGTAAGTATGACTATCATACCAAATAACCTTGGAGCCAAAACTAGTTTGAATTCGAAATTCAATCTAGGTCAAAACTTGCCCAAAATCCTCTCAGAAAAGTCTTCCCAGAATTCTGCTCGTCATAGGAAGTGTCGACACCTGTAAAATTCCAAGTGTCGACACTTGGAACAAAGTCAATCATATTGACTTCCGGTGATGGCAAACGATTCTCAATCGTTGATTAGCCTTAAGATCATATAGAAATCCTCTATGATGTGTGACCCCATAGGTTCGAACACTAAGTCGGTAGTATTGGAATATTTCCAATACCAGTCAAAGTCCTCATCTAGCAATGATACCCGATATCCGGATAGGTCGAAGATACAGAGCACCTCACAAGAACCTCTGGCATATGGTTGCCGTAAATTCGTCCCTTTGACCTCATAATGCTCAGAATGACTTAGGGTTCGACTGCCAACCCTAATTTGGTTTATCCAAATCATGTCTCAACCTCACAGTTCTGTGACTCCTCACAAGAACTACCCCAGCCAAGGTTTTACTAAATTGAGACATAGTGAGTCATTCACTCCAAACTATTTGGAAAGGTCAATTCCATCTTGATCCACCACCACTCCATAAATACTTGACTACACCCAGAAACCTTCAATCATTGGATTAAAAATCCTAGTAGTCCAGCACCAAAGTATAGTGAGTTGCTTGCAAGCTGCCATGGTGACCTCAGGTATGAGGGACACATATACCCATATCCCTTCGCAAGCAACTCTTTGGCAGAAGGGAGCTTTGCAGATGGTCACGTTCAGTGAAATGTCATACATTTCACTTACATGTCACACTAGTGTCTCCACACTCCTTGGTTAAGAGGACAACCAACAAATATGACATACAACAACCTACACTTGATACATCGTCGTCCTATAATAATGTATCATTTGGTTGTGAACCAGTTTAAGAACTACTTGATATATCATCTCTATATCAAACAATATAGTTCTAAGGACTCCATCATACAAGAGTTCATTTCAGGAAAACGTAAATATGATGAACAACCAAAATAAATAACTTTTATTTATTAAAAGAATTAATATACAAGGTAGCACAACCATCAACAACCTAGACAATTGGCTTTGGGACACAATTCCCAACAACTCCCACTTGGACTAAAACCAATCGGTATAGAATCTCATTCCCATTTTTTTTTACTATCAAACTATTGAACTCTGATGGCTTTAGTGAAGGGGTCAACCAAGTTTTTCTTTCCATCGATCTTTAGAAGGTCAATGTCACCTCGTTCCATGATCTCTCATGCAAGGTGATAACGTCGTAGAATATGCTTTGTGTGATGATGAGACTTCGGCTCTTTGGCTTTAGTAATGGCTCCAATGTTGTCATAGTACTCCAGAACAGGACCATCCAGGGAAGGTGCCACTCCTAGCTCGCCAAGGAACTTCCACAACCACATAACTTCCTTTGCTGTATCTGATGCTGCAATGTATTCTGCTACGTAAACTGAGTCTGCCACAGTAGGCTGCTTGGAACTTTTCCATCAGATAGCTCCTCCATTTAGGATAAAGATAAATACTAACACACTCTTGCTATCATCCTTATCTGACTGAAAATTGGAGTCAGTATACCCCACAAGTTTCAAGTCAGATTCTCCATAAATTAGCCATTGGTCCTTAGTATTTCATAAATGCTTAAGGATGGTCTTTACCACTTTCCAATGAGCTTCACTTGGATTAGACTGGTATCTACTCGCTATGCCTAGTGAGTATGCCACATCTGGTCTAGTACATGTCATGGCGTACATGATAGAACCCACTACCGAAGTATATAGGATTCCACTCATCGCTCTCTCTCCTTAGGAGTTGTCGCATAATTCCTTTTGGAGAGATCAATTCCAGTGCCTATCGGGAGATAGCTATTTTTGGAATTTTCTATGTTGAACCTTTTAGCACAGTGTCGATGTACGTAGACTGGGACAATCCTAGTAGCCTCTTAGATCTATCTATATAGATCTTCATACCCAGTATGTAAGAGGCTTCATCCAAGTCCTTCATAGAGAACTGAGATGATAACCAGACATTTATTCCTTGTAGTGCTGGGATGTCATTCCCGATTAAAAGAATGTCATCCATATACAACACAAGGAATACAATTACAGAACAACTTTTATAAATGCAAGGTTCTTCTCCATTCCTAACAAAGCTATACAACTTGATACACTTATCAAATCACATGTTCCAACTCTTGATGCTTGCTTCAGTCCATAGATAGACTTTTGAAGCCTGCATACCTTTGACTCATCTGTGGATGTGAACCCTTCAGGTTGTATCATATACACCTCCTCTTCCAGCTCACCATTCAGGAAGCTGTTCGGACATCCATTTGTCAGATTTCATAATCAAAGTGTGCTGCTAAAGCAAGCATAATAAGAATGGATTTGAGCATTGCCACAGGAAAAAACATCTCATCATAGTCAATACCATAACGTTGACGATACCCCTTGGCAACCAGACGGGCTTTATAGGTCTCTACCCGCCCATTTGTGCCCCCTTTCCTTTTGAAAATCCATTTGCACCCAATGGATTTTATCCCTTCAGGTGCATCAACCAATGTCCATATATTATTGATCTCCATGGACTCCACTTCGGATTTCATGGCTCCTAGCCATTTCTCAGAGTCAGACCTCTGCAACACATCCATATAGGTGATCGGATCCTCATTATTCTCATCGAGTTCAATGGGATCACTATCCTAGACCAAGAAACCATAGTATTTATTTAGTAAGCTCGGTACTCTATTGGATCTCCTTAATGGTTCTTAAGTGGGCTCTGGGTTTGATCTAATCATAGCCGGTTCTATGTTGTCCTTTATGTGTGATAGTTTTTCTACTTGTTGAACTTCACTAAGTTCAATCTTAGTGGCTACAGTCCCTTCACCAAGAAACTCCTTTTCCAAAAAGATAGCCCTAAGATCGACGAACAACTTTTGTTCCTCAACTAAGTAGAAGTAATACCCCTTAGACTCCTTTGGATACCCAACAAATGGAACCGATCAGACTTAGGTCCAAGTTTGTCCATTTCCAAATGTTTACATAAGCCGGGCACCCCCAAACCCGAATGTGTGATAGTGTCAGCTTACGTCCAGTCCATATCTCATATGGTGTTTTATAAATGGACTTACTTGGAGCCCTATTCAGAAGGTAACAGGCTAATTCTAGAGCATATCCCCAAAAAGATACCAGTAGAGAAGCAAAGCCCATCATGGACCAAACCATGTCTAACAGGGTTCGATTCCTCTTTTCAGACACTCCATTTAATTGAGGTATCCCTGGAGGTGTCCACTAAAAGAGAATCCTATTTTCCTCGAGATATGTCAGAAACTTGCCAGAAAGGTATCACCGCCTCGATCGGATTGAAGGGTTTTGATATACTTTCCAGTTTGTTTTTCTACTTCACTACGATATCGTTTGAATATTTCAAACGACTCAGATTTATGTCTCATCAAGAAGACATAACCGTACCTTGAAAGGTCATCTATAAAAGTAATGAAATAACTGTACCCACCCCTGGCACTAACATTCATGGGTTACATCAATATGTATCAGACTTAGACTCTTTTTGGCTCGTTCACCTTTTCCAGTAAAAAGTGACTTAGTCATTTTTCAAAGAAGACATGACTCACAGGTTGGAAGTGAACTATCTTCACTAAAATTGAGGAGACCCTCAGTTTTCAACATGTTTATCCTGTTCCTGTTGATATGTCCTAGCCTACAATGCCATAGGTATGCTTCGCTAACATTATCTATCTTAGGGTGTTTGCTAGACGTGTACACTACACTAACAGGTCATGATAGTACATAGATGCCATCACGTATTTGTCCAGTCAAAATTGTAGAACCATTCCAAATGATTTTGCAAATGTCATTCTTTATTGATAGTTCATAACCATACATGGCCAATTGGCCTACAGAAATGACATTCAAAATGAATGATGGACAAAAGTGACATTCATTCAAAATGATAGTATAGGACTCGAAAACAAGTTTAAGGACTCTCAATGCCAGAACTGGAACTCGGCTTCCATTTCCTACATTCAAGAACCTCTCGCCATCCTCGAATCTTCTACTAACTTGAAATCCCTTCAAAGAATTGTAAATGTGAATTGGACTTCCTGTATCCAATACCCAATTAGTAGTATCGCAAACTGAGAAACTACAAGGTGTTATCATATAAATACCTTATCCAGGACCATCCTACAGCTTTCTCTTCTTGGACCAGTTCAGGTCAAGGGATGAAATATAAAGAGGATAGTTCCTCTTCCAATGACCCTGCTTGTTGTAGAAGAAGCACTCTACATGACTCTGATCAGCCTTCACTTTTTTGGCCTAACTAGGCCCAGAAGCACTTAGCACCTTTTTTCCTTTACTTTTCTTCTTCCCTTTCTTAAAGGGACGATGCCCTCGAGAAGATCCTCCCACTAGATTTACCATCCCTTTATTCAACTGATGGTCTTTCTCATAAGTCTGCAGCAACCCCAACAGACTATGGTAGTTAACTACAGGCTTATTCATTTTGTAATGATCTAGAAAGTCTAGATATGAGGAGGGGAGAATTCAAAATCACATCTTTTCCAAGCTGTTCATGCAAGGGATAGCCGAGCTTGCCCAGGTGCTCAATCATCTTGATCATGTATAATACATGATCAGTGACCGAGGCTCCATCACGTATCCGTGCATTGTTGATGGCATAAGACCCTGTGGTGGGGACACCAGAGGTACTAGAATAAGATAGAGATTTCTCAACCCTCTGTGGATTACTTAGTAGTATTTGAGCCCATTTATAATAAAGGCTTAGCCAACTTGAGTTGTCTTTTTATTATTTGAGTTCTGTACCAGTCAGCTCATTTTCAGCTGGTCTTCTTTCTAAGTCATGTACATGTTAGTCCAAGTCTGGTGAAGACTTATACAAGTGAAAACCAAGCCAATCCAAGTGAAGACCAACCCAACTAGAAGCTATGAAGACCATGGAAGGCATAGGAGAAGAAATCAGAAGCCCGAGAGACAAATCAGAAGCCTTGGAGCCCTGGATCGCAACCTGAAGCAAAATGGGTCAACCAAGGCCCAGGAGGGGAACCAAGGGGCGCCAAGCCTTATGCTCACCACCCCTTGGTCAGCCACTAGGGTCACCTCCCTTGGTTGACCAAGGCAAGTGAGAGGAGAAAAATATGAGGGACTTTTCTACCTAAACCTACCATGTATTCTAGCTAGGGTTTGGGTGGGATTAAAACTCTTAGGTAATGTCTATTGTAACCTTACTTGGGGGCCAAGTCTAAGAGTCTTTTTAAGAGACTCTACTCACTTGTATGAAAACAACTTTTTCATGAAATAATATTGAGTTCTTTCAATTGCTGTGTGCTACCTATTGTGTGATAGAAGGGATTCTGTATGAGCCCTTCCATCTTCTCAGTGTTCTGTGCCCAATCTTGAGCCACCATCAAGCTCTCCAAATCCTAGCCACCCTCTTCAAACACCTCCTTCCCCTTGCTATTTTTCCTTTACTACTTCATCCTTGCTTTGTTTTCTCACCCATGAAAGGTTGTTTGCAAGTCCCTCGACTCCTACTGTTGACTCTGGTCTTGATTTTGATGATTGACAAAATGTTTAAGTATATATGTGTACTAATTATGTTTTAAGTGGCACGCTTCAGAGGTCGACACCAGAGGTCAACACCTGATCAGAGGTCGACCACCAGAGGTCGACACCTTGTCAAAGGTCGACCACCAGAGGTCAACTCATGAAGAAAAGAAAAGTTCAGCAAGGCCGGCACGGCAAAATTTCAGTGGCACGCTCCAGAGGTCGACCACCAGAGGTCAACACCTGTCCAGAGGTCGACACCAGAGGTCGACTCATAGCCTGAGAATTCAAACTGGGCAGAACTATGGTTTTCTGGATTTTTGCCTAAGATAAACTGGAGGTCGACTCATGAGGTCGACACTTGATCCAGAGGTCGACTCATGAGGTCGACTCATGGCATAACGGCTAGTTTTTCTGAACTTTTGATTTGATTTCTAACGGCCATAAATGGCCATATTTTTGATTCTAACAGTCTTGTGGAGTTGTTTCAGCTTGAATGAAGTATTTAACCTCCACCAAACTTCAAAAAAGACATGGAGACAAGGTGAAAAGGATTATAGTGAAAGTAAAAAGCCTTCAATCAATTCCAAGCCAAAAAGAGTGAGAAATCCAAGAGATTCCTTAGCTAAAAGCTTTCCATCTTTGAGGAATCCAACTTTCAAGAGTTTGGCATTTAGTGAGGTCCAAGATTCCAAGAGAAAGGCTTGAAGAGTCTCCATCAAGAGCTACATCGAATTATCTTTTGCTCAAAAAGGAGTTTGTCTTGTTTTTATTCTTTGTATTCATATTCTATTTGTGGTAGGCTAGTTTCAAAGGAATTTGAAACTAGTGTGAGGTTTGTTGGAGAGCCAATTGATAAAACCAACTAGGGTTTCTTGTAAGCCCGAAGCCAAAACAAGTGAGTGAGGTTTGTTGGTGAGCCAATTGATAAAACCAACTAGGGTTGCTTGTAAGCCCGAAGCCAAAACAAGTGTGTAAGGTTTTGACTTGTGAGCCTGGTAAAACAAGTCGGCTGTAATCTAAAGATTATAGTGAAAATTCTCAAGTGGAGCTTGGGGAGTGGATGTAGGTGCTAGGTGCACCGAACCACTATACTTCTTGTGTGTTTGCATTGCTTTACTCTTTATCTTCTTTTGCTCTTTAATTGTTGTTTTATTTCATTGCTTCCGTTGCACAATTACTTGAGCACTATCACTCTTCACCTTAAAACTTGGTAGCACATATATTGCTTTAATTTTTTAAATACCCAATTCACCCCCCCTCTTGGGCACCATATCTGGGCAACAAGTGGTATCAGAGCTCGGTGCTCTGATTGAAAATCTAACGATTTTGAGCTAAAGTTCATGGTAACCCTTGTAGGTATTAGTGTTAGACCACCATTTTTCAATGGCATAAATTACATATTTTGGAAAACTCGCATGCGCATCCATATTCAATCTATTAGTTATCATCTTTGGAAAACCATTATTAGTGGTCCTCATATTCCTTCCATTTTGGTTAATGGCATTTCCATTCCAAAGCTTGAAGAGGATTGGAATGAATATGACATTAAACAAATTGAACTCAATGCTAAAACAATGAACTTGCTTTATTGTGCATTGGACTTAAATGAATTTAATAGAGTTTCTACATGCACATCAGTGAAGGAAATATGGGACATACTTGAAGTTACTCATGAGGGTACTCTTCAAGTGAAGAACACTAAAATTAATTTGCTTATACATTCTTTTGAAACTTTTGAAATGATGCATTATGAATCTATATCTGATATGTTTTCAAGATTTATGACTATTATTAATGAATTAAAAAGTCTTGGCAAAATCTATACTAATGCTGATTTGGTGAACAAAATTCTTAGATCCTTGCCAAAATCATGGGATCCAAAGGTGACGGCGATCCAAGAAGCTAAAGATGTAGAAACCTTACCTTTGGAGGAGCTTATCGGTTCACTCATGACCTATGAGTTGAACTTATGGCAAAGGATAGTGGAAGCTGATATAGAAAAGAAAATAATAGCTCTCAAGGCCAAAAGGAAATTCAAGGCAATGATGGCAACTTGGAGCGATAGCGAAGATTCAAGTACGGATGATGAAGTTGCCCATCTTTGTTTCATGGCAAATGAGAAAAAGATATGTGCTAAAAATAATTATGATTTTACCTTTAAAGAATCACATGATGCATCTAGTGATCTTGTGCATGAATACAGATTGCTAAAAATTGAGCACAAGAAATTAAATAGGCATGTAGATTCATTTTCTCTTGACAATACCAATCTTGCAAATAAAAATGATGATTTAAATGCCAAGATTGATATTTTGAAAAATTAAAAGAATAATTTTTCTAAAGAAAAAGAATTTTTAGAAAAAGAAAATGTTATTTCAAAAGATTTATGTGAAAAAGTTTTTAATGAGAAAAATATTTTGATTGAGGAAAAGAAGCAAAAACTCTTGAAGAACTTCAATATTCCTGCTTCTTTCAATTCTTCTTATAAATGAGGTTTCAATGCTTATCCTTCTAGATTAAGAAAAGTTTGGGTTCCAAAAGGAACCATAATTACTAATCATAAAGGACCCAAGAAAGTTTGGGTACCAAAAATGTCCACTTAATTTGTTTTGCAGGAATGTCTTGCAACCCAACATGAAGAAAGGAAGTTCTTGAAAAGAGGTTGTACAAGACAATTTAAAGAAGTGGACAAGCTATATTTTGGACTAAATGGTAAAAGGAAGGATTATATATATTGATAAATTCCAAACATCTCCTTCCATAATTAAAATTGTAGATTAATTTTTATTGCATCAATTACTTTGAAAAATTGTTTTAAATAGTTAATTAGAATCAAGTTTGGACTTATCATCATTGGCTATGATCATGAACTTTTTGGTGTTGATGAATTTCATGCTATCATGATTAAATTTATGATTGTAAGACCTTCACTTGATTTTAATTAATGTATTTCATGAAAAATACTTTTAAAGATGCATATTGATTTGAAAAATGTTTTAATTGATTGATTAGAATCAAGCTTAGACTAATAATCATTTGTTGTGATCATGACCATTTTGATGTTGATGGATTTCAAGCTCTCATGGTCAAACTTGTGATTATTAGATCTTCACTTGATTTTGATTAATATAGTTTCTAAATTATTTCAAGTGAAATGCTATGATTTATATGTTTTTATTTTTGGTATCTATGCATAATCTAGAAATGATTTGGATCAAGTATAGAACTAGTAGTTAAGGGTTACTTTTAAGAAGAAGGTATGCTTATTGACAAACCCTTGCTCTAATAGCTAGACTTGATATCATATTACTTCTAGCATTTGTATGGATATCAAATCATCTTAAAATGAATTTGAAATAATGCTAAACATTTTTATGCGATATAAATGCTTTGTATTTTGAAAATCATGAATATCTTGAAAAATTTCAAATCTTGATGCATAAGCTTTCATGTTTTATTCCTGAAATAAATGCATATTTTTAAAGGAGGAATAACATTCAGGGGGAGCATCCAAAGATTTGTTATCATATTTGATGCTTTGAATATCTTGTTGATATCATGCTTTGCTTATATTGCTCTGGTACTCCTTCTTGTTTTCAAATCTAATTCTTTGGAGGAGTTACATTCAAATGGTATCATATTCTATTGGCATCAAAAAAATTTTTTTACAAGAATTCCTAGTAACCGCTTCGGATTGGGTTAGTCACCATGGCCGTTCGGTCATAGGAGATAAGTAGGGCTTAAAGACCCTCTCTTCCCATTCAACGGGCTCTCTTATGACGTGTAGGGGTGCCGCTGTGACCTTATCCCATGAACAAGTAAGGCGAATGGATAATATACATCAAATCATTTCTTGCATGTGCTTACATTCTTTGGTATCTTGTTCAATTTATATCATATTCAATTGATATCATAAATATTTGATTTCATGCATTGATTTTGATGACCTACTTGCTATTCTTTCTAACTTCATTCCCACTTTGTATTGCCTTTCACCCTTTTTTATGATGTCAAAAAGGGGGAGAAAATTGTTAAGTATGAAAAGGGGAAGATTGGATAAACATGAAAAATCTTTTGAGAAATGAAAGAAAGTGCAAAAGGGGGAGAAGAATGTAAAATATTTTTATGTAAAATGTTTTTATCTAAAGGAAAGAATTAGTAAGAAGAAGAAATTTTGAAGATTTTTTGGATCATATTTTGAGGGGGAGCTTGGTGCTTATTGTTTTGAGCTTACATGTTTATCTTATTGTTAATCTTTTTAAGCTTACCCTATTCATATACTTAAAGGTTTTGTCATCATCAAAAAGGGGGAGATTGTTGACTCTGGTCTTGATTTTGATGATTGACAAAATGTTTAAGTATATATGTGTACTAATTATGTTTTAAGTGGCACGCTTCAGAGGTCGACACCAGAGGTCAACACTTGATCAGAGGTCGACCACCAGAGGTCGACACCTTGTCAAAGGTCGACCACCAGAGGTCGACTCATGAAGAAAAGAAAAGTTCAGCAAGGCCGGCACGGCAAAATTTCAGTGGCACGCTCCAGAGGTCGACCACCAGAGGTCAACACCTGTCCAGAGGTCGACACTAGAGGTCGACTCATAGCCTGAGAATTCAAACTGGGCAGAACTATGGTTTTCTGGATTTTTGCCTTAGATAAACTGGAGGTCGACTCATGAGGTCGACACTTGATCCAGAGGTCGACTCATGAGGTCGACTCATGGCATAACGGCTAGTTTTTCTGAACTTTTGATTTGATTTCTAACGGCCATAAACGGCCATATTTTTGATTCTAACGGTCTTGTGGAGTTGTTTCAGCTTGAATGAAGTATTTAACCTCCACCAAACTTCAAAAAAGACATCGAGACAAGGTGAAAAGGATTATAGTGAAAGTAAAAAGCCTTCAATCAATTCCAAGCCAAAAAGAGTGAGAAATTCAAGAGATTCCTTAGCCAAAAGCTTTCCATCTTTGAGGAATCCAACTTTCAAAAGTTTGGCATTTAGTGAGGTCCAAGATTCCAAGAGAAAGGCTTGAAGAGTCTCCATCAAGAACTACATCGAATTATCTTTTGCTCAAAAAGGAGTTTGTCTTGTTTTTATTCTTTGTATTCATATTCTATTTGTGGTAGGCTAGTTTCAAAGGAATTTGAAACTAGTGTGAGGTTTGTTGGTGAGCCAATTGATAAAACCAACTAGGATTGCTTGTAAGCCCGAAGCCAAAACAAGTGAGTGAGGTTTGTTGGTGAGCCAATTGATAAAACCAACTAGGGTTGCTTGTAAGCCCGAAGCCAAAACAAGTGTGTAAGGTTTTGACTTGTGAGCCTGGTAAAACAAGTCGGCTGTAATCTAAAGATTATAGTGGAAATTCCCAAGTGGAGCTTGGGGAGTGGATGTAGGTGCTAGGTGCACCGAACCACTATACTTCTTGTGTGTTTGCATTGCTTTACTCTTTATCTTCTTTTGCTCTTTAATTGTTGTTTTATTTCATTGCTTCCGTTGCACAATTACTTGAGCACTATCACTCTTCACCTTAAAACTTGGTAGCACATATATTGCTTTAACTTTTTAAATACCCAATTCACCCCCCCTCTTGGGCACCATATCTGGGCAACACCTACGAATCCAACGACTCCAGTCGGGCAGCAATCGGATCACTGAGTTGAAAGCCAGGAATCCGTGGGTCTTCGGCTTGATTTTCCAGGCCGCATCTGGGAGTGAGAGCGACCCCTTCACATACAATGTGCACTAGGCGCATCAACCGTTGTCAGGTACACCCCCTCTACCCACCTATCCCTTTATTGAAGATGAACTAGCCCAACCGAGACTTCTAAGCCTCGGCCATCCACTTTCTATTGCTTTTTAGGTCCTGATATGTATGCTTTTTGCTTCGTAATTTCATATAGAACTCTCTACTTAGTTTCTTGGTCTGATCTTCAGGATTCAAATATATAACTTAATATATAAAACACAAAAATAATTTGCATGCATATATAGTTCCGCATCACCTTGTACGTCTCAACATCGTTTGGAGTTCCGAAAGACTCCTTCAACCTTTGAAGGATTTCTTCCGGCTGGACTTCCTCGAACTTGTGACTGAACTCATCGTTCATCACAGCCAACATGATGCATCGATAGTGGTCCTATCAGAGAGCCACTTCTGATAAGTGTCTCTGACCGAATCCCGAGCATTGGCAGCAGGGATCTCAGGTGCCAGATTCGATATCATATATAGGATCCGTTCTGCTCCAGGACAATCATGAGCCTTCAATACCAGCTATCGAAGTTGGGTCCATTGAGTTTCTCATTGTCGAGAAGAGACCAGAGTGACAGGTTGGAAGACATTTGAAAGGAAAACCAAAACTAATTAGTATATATGAATTATTAACCTCGAGACATGGATTTTAGTCTAAAGGTCCCTCCCACTATTTTGCTCAGATTGGTAGCCTCTACCTCCAATCCAAGAAATTACTTTAATTTCCTAGTAGGTACCAGAGTCCAATAGATAACACATGAGCCCGACTTTGGCCGGCCCACCCATGCATGTCTAAAGGTAGGTTCTTTAACTGATTACTTATCCAAGTAACCTCTAGTATTTGGGTTTTGCCCCAAGAAGCACTTCAATTGGCCTTTGGGCCTCCTATTGAAGGTCCCAGTTAGGTCCAACCATTAACATGACAAAATTCAATGCTTCTAACTAGCGAATAGTCAGCCCAACTTTGGCCGACCCACCTGACCACCATTAAGAGAGTCGCACCGAGCCATCATATTACGAACAACAATTCCAATAGCCTGATGAATACCTGATCTTTGGATCTATCGATGAACATCCAACTATTGGACCCATTACTTTCCTACTTAAAGGGAGGCTAGGACTTGGTTATCCCTATAACTTTATCCTTTTAAGGGCCTAATAATTTAGAGGGTTTTTAAATAATATGACATATGAAGAGATGAGAAGACATGGATCAACGTCCCAATGATCAAATTAGTAATCTTGGAGGGTTACTCATAACAAATGATCCATGGGCACCTAAAATCAGTCAAGACTGATTAACCTTGGGTGACAAGGCTTAACACGAGTTAATGAGCTATCCAATCAATCTTGATCGACCATATTGGCTAGGTAAGTGAGGTCATGTGTTGGGTTCCTCCATTAACCATCTTACCTTAGACACCAACAGGGTTGGCCAGGTAAGAGGTATTCCCAAAGAACCATGATCAAAATGCCAAACTTACCTCGACACCAATTAATTCATCAGAGTCAATTAGACTAGCCTAAAGACTCGGGCTTTCCACTGAGCCATAAATTAGATCCATTTAGATTATGGACTAATCAATCTAACTATTAAATAGATCTAGAGAAGAAATCCTAACTCAATATTTGATTAGATTAGTTCTCTAATTTGTCCAATGAATCTAAACTTAGGTCTAACCCAATTAAGGAACAAATAGAAGCTAACCTATGACCCTTAAGGCTTATTGAAATGACTTAAAATCTTTGAATCACATTCCTAGAATTCTTAGTCATTCTTAATTCAAAATTAAGTTTAATAACCTTAAATTAAATTAAAACAATTTTAATTTACAAGTGTAAAATAATTTTATAACAAAATAAAATTTGAATTCACTATTTTTTGTGTTTTCTGCTGCCAAGTGTCAACACTTCCTGGTCAAGTGTTGACACTTAGCTTGAGACAGGAAAAATAGAATGCCAGATTTCTAGCACACACCCATGAGGCAACACCTATAAGTCCAAGTGTCAGCTCACGAAACCCAAGTGTCGACACTTCATGTTCAAGTGTCGACACTTCGCCTGAGACAGGAAAAAAAAATAGTGATTTCAAATCCAAAGTTTCTCCAAACTTTCAATCAAAATCGATCAATAAAAACTCTTAGATCTTATCTAAAGTTGTTTTATGATAATTTCATTAGATTAAAACATTTTTAATCTACATTTTTTTACTTCTTATTTTTCTTTTTAAGAGTCAATCGCATAGGTACCCCTACATGCCATAGGAGACCCCATTGAATGGGAAGAGAGGGTCTTGCACCTACTTCTCTCCTATGACCGGATGGCCATGGTGAAGCACTCAATCCAAGTACTTAAGAAATGATGTTATTAGCATGCTAGCATCATTATACTTTAGAAAGGAACCTATTGCTCTGATACCATTGAAGGTGAAAAACACCTACACCTGGCATACAATATACAGAAAAAGATGGCAGAAAAATGCATTTTAAAATAATTTTAAGGCATACATAGCGAAAGGCTCGGTAGATAGATCCAAATGATCTATCGATCTGCTCGCAATAGGATCTAGCATAATAATCTAGCATGCAATATAACATCAAAGCAAGACAAAACCACAAACATAAAAATACCATACCTTTATATCAAGAGAGAAGTAGTGGAGGGAGGAGGGCGCTCGAGCCACACATGTGTCTGGCCTCTGTAGGAAATCCACACTTGGGCTCGACTCTGATTACTCCCTCGGAGGGCTAGATCTTCGGGATCCTTGGGCCGATCTTCTTCTTCCAGCAAGACCAAAGAGGAGAGCTGGAACTTTTTTCCAAAGACTCTATTCCCAAGACCTAGCTAGAAGCTAGGTAGCACACACCCAATCCCAAGAGCTCTCACAACCCTTGATGGGGACATCAAAACCCATCCGGTTTTTCTTTTTATCCCAGATTTTATTTTTTTATTTTTGTATTTTTTTTATTCCAGCTATTCCCCCTATCCCCACTATTCTCACATTATCCCTCTTTTATTCCTGACTTATTTCTCCTTATCCCCCTCATCTTCAACCTCAAGACTACGTTACAGAACTCCCAATTTTTTTTGCCACCAGTCCTGGATCCACCATGCCCAACCACTGGTGACCCCCGACGACCGTCCACCTCCCCCCCGGTGTCGATCTCCTTGTGGGAACGTCGGTGAATCCCACCGAGCCGCCCACGACCGTCCGCCCCTTGCTGCTCCCCCGTGCCATGTTGCACCCCTCTTCCCATGCCATCAGCCGCCGACCTCCAGCGAGATGGGAAGAAGAGAGGCAGGGTTTCATATCCAGGGTGTTTGCCTTGGTCGCTTGCGCCATCTCTCTCTACATTTGGTGGATGCTGACTTCTACATAAGAGATGGGGGCGAGAGAAATGGCCATCGTTCTCTCACCAACCCTCGACCAACTCTGCTCCAAATCCCCCTCGCCACCAAACCCACCATCCATCACTAACGTTTGAAGTCGTATCGCTGAGAGCCGCCTGCTACAAGCCCCATAGCAAGCCTTGCAAGGTCACGAGCAAGTGCGGCTCTGTCACCGTCTTGAAGGGAATATGCCCTATAAGCCAATCAATTTGTATCTTCCATAACCATGTAAAGACATTTATTATGAATAAAGGCATCAATTTTATCATACGCTGTGTATTACTGTTCTTAATATATGATAAACCCCATAGATTAGGGTTAAGGTCTTAGGGCTATGATGAGATCATACCAGTGAGACCTAAAACCTTAGAAACCCTAATCTAAAGTATTCCTGGTCGATGGATCATTGAGTAGGGGATCAATGATTCCAGAAAGACCAGCACATTCTATGGAAAGGGTGACTGATCTCACAGTCACATGTGTTTGACACTAATACTAGAATGTGGGTGCTTATTAGAGAATAAGTTCACTGAATTGATCCGACTAGAGAATATCTAATGGAGTCTTATCTGCTTGTCAATAAGATATTCTCCTAGTGGAAGTAATACATGTAATCCTTTGACCTGAGATTACCATGGAACCTTGTATCCATGAAACCATGTTTTGGTTCATACTCATTCATGACTAAGTCATGTACGGGGTGTTCTGGATATGGTGAATTGAATATGGAGGTAATGAGTGGATCAATATGGAAGCAATCACTCCTAGTAAGAGGAGATTACATCCTACATGTTTCAATTAATTGATGAATCGGAAGACTTTGATCAAAGCAAAAATGAATATTGGAAATGGTTTCTAATATTTCATTAATTCATCATTATTAAATTGAAACAAAAATGAATATGATATTGAATTTGACATAATTCCATATTCAGATTCATATTCGGGATGTTCGATGATTGCAGGATTAAATTGTATAGATGCTTCCCACTGAAGGGTATTTTTGGTATTTCCACCAAATTTCATATTTTCTGGGAAGGCATGACACGTTGCTAGACGTCAATCATGTCTTGTAGGATTGATCAAATTAAATTGTTTAATTAGATCATTTATTAGAAAGAGTTCTAATAGTTAAATCGGGTTAGCTCGATTTGACCTAAATCGGCTAGAAAGAGTTCTAACCAAGTTAGGTCAACTTGCACTCGGTCCTACTGCTAGCTAAATATGAAACCCAATGGGTCACACATAAAAGAGAATTAATCAAGAATTTAATTTAGATTAAATTATGTTTGCAAGTGAGACATACTAGCATATGTTGCAAACCCTAGCTTTAAATCGAATTAGATTTGATTTTTGGTTCCTAATTGACCTTAATTTGATTCTAATTGAGCCTAATTAGAGTCTAATTATGTATATCAGGTTTTGGGCTAACCATAGGCTAACCCAAAACATTTTTGCTGCACCCAAATTCCCTTCCATTGCCGCCTCTTTTGTTTTTTGCGCCAAGGAAGAGAGAGAGTCCCAGGGCGCGGGGCTCTCCACTTATGCGCACGAAAATAATTTGAGAAAGATGAAAGGCGTGGACTCTCCTTCTCATGAGGCGCCTTTTGACGCCGCCACTTCTGGTTTAGCGCCGATTGGAGAGAGAGTCCCAGTGCGCTGGGACTCTGCTTTTTGCGCACGCAACAAATGAGAAATGTTTTGGAGCGGCTTCCAATATGATTTAGCGCCTTGTTTGGAGTCCATGGGATAGGCATCCAACGGCTAAGAGTGTTTTAAGAAGGAATGAAGTCGCAGATTGACTTCCCGGTTGCGCGAAATAACGTAACTTCGGAACTGCGCCTTCTCATTTCTTAAAAACACGCGACTTTTCTTCTCAGAAAAGCCGTGGATTTAAATCTGAAAAGCCGTGAGAAAGGTTGCAAACCTTGGATTGGCATCTCTGCATTTTCTATTTAAAGGCAAGGGAATTGGGTTGGAGTTTTTTACGTGATTTTCTTTCCTCTTCCCAAGACTGTTTATTTCCTTTCTTGTTTTTAACAGAGTCTCCTTCACAGAAGTTTTCTTCTGTCGAGACTTTTGTACGTAACAAGAATAAGAGATAAACTCTTAAAGGATAAAGGAAAAGAAAAGGGTTAAATCCTTCTCCAAATATTCTTCCACTAAAGGAGAGCATTAGTTCACTCTATTCAAGAAAAAGGGTGTTTCTTTTAGCCTAGTGTTCAAGGGAAGATAAAGCCATAAAAGGGAAGAAGGAAGTGCCAAGAAGAGGAACCATTTGTTGATGAAGCTAGTGTCTTGATTTCTACTCTTGTGGATCACCATTGGAGGGCGGACGTGTGGACGCCTAGTGGAGAATTCGTTTTCATATTCAAAAGTTTATCTTCATCAACTTGGAATTAGCAAATCAAGGTTGGTGAACTTAACCTAATATAATGTATGCATGATTTAGTTCTTAATAAGTAGATCTTGGGAAATTGATTTGGTATAGGTAGACATAAAATTTTGAATTCCATGTCTATACCATGGACACCGAATCACATCAGTGGTATCAGAGCTCTCTTATTAGGGCTAAAATCATGTTCTATATATGTTTCTTTATTAAAGGCTGAAATTGTATGTTAGCATGATTGGTCATTTTATTAACATACATAAGTTAGGGTTTAATATAATGCTGTGCATAATGCTTCGGATTGGATATGAAATAATATGTTTAGATTATTTTGTCACATTCCATTTTGATGATTGGCACTGGTTAGGGTTTTCACACAAACCCTAATCAATATAGAGATATGTTTAGCATCTTAGTTATCATTCTGAAATAAGGTTGCCCTGGCATAATGGTGGATCCATTATGTGGTAGATGGTTGTCCTAGAATGATAACACACCTAGCACATAAATGCTTAGTTGTAAAAAGCATGATATTCTGAATAAAATAAATGCTTAGATGTTAAAAGCATGATATTTGGTATGACTATAGAAAGTTTAAAGAATGTGCTCTTTTTATAGCCCTCCTTTTCAAAATTATATTAAGTTGTGGTATAATTAACCAATAGCAATTTTGGTCTAGATGAATAATAAATCATTCGGTGTCTAAGAAAGGTGGTTCATGATTGGTAAAGAGATAAGTGGTTTTTAATTGGTTCCGTTGTCTGACCTGGCCAATTTTTATTGGTGTCTAGGAAAGCAACGGGGGGACTCCCACCTCTCTCCCACCTGCCTGGCCGATTTGATTAATTTAAATCTTGACTAAGGTGCTTAGTGTTATAATCACTACATGTGGCCTTCCTTCATGCTAGGATACTATTATGTTATCATCAATATTAGGTTTGTTGTGTTACTGCAAGACCTAATATTATGATTGACATGATATTACCCTAGTGCATAAAGATGCTTACAGGATATTCAACATAATGCTTTGTTGTGTCACTGCAAGGGCATTTATGTTTGAATATTAACTGTGAAGAAATGAAGGGTCTTACTTAACTAAAACATTATGGTTTGTTGTGTCACCGCAAGACCAAAATGTTTTAGAGGCCAAGTTATTGTTGAGAATTGTATTAAGGTACAATTGGAAAGAATTTCCTACCTTTGAACCTATAAAAGATTTGTTGTGTCACTGCAAGATCTTTTATAAGCAATTAGGGTCTCAACTCCACTAATTCATGTCATGATGAGGGCCATGACTATTAGTGGGAGATAATTAAATTAAAGTCCAAATTTAATAATGTTTTTGTCAAATCATGGTTGATTGCTTATGTAATGTTATTTGTTAATGTAGATTAATGGCTTCATCACTTTCACTGCGAAGCATATTAGATACCAACAAACTAACTGGTCCAAATTATGTGGACTGGTTGAGGAACTTAAAGATAGTACTCAGTTCAGAGAAGCTGTCCTATATTCTTGACACCCCTAGTCTAAATCCACTAGGGGATGATGCAACAGAGGAAGATAGGGCCACATACAAGATGTGGCAGAATGATTCCATATCTGTCAAGTGTATCATACTCGCCTCCATGACTAATGAGTTACAGAGGCAGCATGAAAATATGGATACACACTCCATAATGCTCAACCTTAAGGAGCTCTATGGAGAACATAGCCGAACAGCTCGATATGAAATAACCAAGCAACTGTTCAGGGCTAGAATGACAGAAGGTACATCTGTACAAAACCATGTTCTTATGGTTATTGACTTGATCACCCGATTAGGTCAATTGGGTTTTGTGATGGATGGGGAGTTGAATCAAGATCTGATCTTACAATCACTCCCGGACTCATTCTCCCAGTTTGTTCTAAATTATCATATGAACAAACTTAACGCTTCCTTGCCTGAGCTGTTAAACATGTTGAAGACAGCCGAGAGCCATGTTAAAAATAAAAAGGCTCCACTTCTTCTTGTGAGTAATAAGAAGAAGATAGGCAAGAAGGGTTCTGGCAAGAAGAAGCTGAACCCTAAAGGTGGCATGTTCAAGAAGAAGGGAAAGAAGGCCTCAGACAAGATGACCTGCTTCTTTTGCGGCAAAGCAGGACACTGGAAAAGGAACTGCAAGGCTTACCTTGCAAGTTTGAAGCCCGGTGCATCAGATGCACCAAAAGGTATGCATGAGATACATACTATATTAACATTGAATTCTTCCATATCAAATACTTGGGTATTAGATACCGCCTGTGGTTACCATATCTGCAAATCATTGCAGGGGCTGCAGAGGCTTGAAGTATTGAGGGAAGGTGACTTCGAACTCTACGGTGCTGGAGGAGAAATTATCCAAGCTGAAGCTGTAGGGATCTACTATTTGAAGTTGCCTAATGGGAAGATCTTAGAGCTTAAGAAATGTTATTATATGCCTAAGATCATTAGAAATATTATATCTATACCCTTGTTAATAGAACAGGGTTATGTAATGAATGTAAAGAGCAGTGGTTGCTCTATAACATTTTCTAATGAAATTATATGTTCTGGCATATTTTCTAATGGTCTTTTGACTCTATCTCTCAATGATAATATATTTCATATAAATGAAAATGGTAAACGTAAGAGGGAAAATCTTAATAATACTTTACTTTGGCATTGTCGCCTTGGTCATATAAGTGAGACCAGGATTAGTAAGTTATGCAAGGAAAATATCCTTGATCCTTATGATTATGAATCATTAGGAACTTGCGAATCATGTCTCATGGGTAAAATGACCAAGTCTCCATTTAGTGGACATGGAGAGAGGACAACTGAGTTATTAGGACTTGTACATTCTGATGTATGTGGTCCTATGACAACTCAGGCCAAAGGAGGATACTCATACTTCATCACATTTACTGATGATTTATCAAGATTCGGATATGTGTATCTTATGAAACACAAATCCGAAGCTTTTGATAAGTTCAAAGAGTATCAGAGTATGGTCGAAAAACAAACCGAGAAAAGTATAAAAATCCTCAGATCTGATAGAGGAGGAGAATACTTATCCACGGAGTTTTTGGACCATCTTAAAGTTAATGGTATTCTCTCAGAATGGACACCTCCTTTTACACCACAGCTAAATGGTGTAAGTGAAAGGAGGAATCGTACCTTACTAGATATGATACGGTCCATGATGTGCTTCACTGATTTGCCCATTTCCTTCTGGGGTCATGCCTTAGAAACAGCTGCATATATCTTAAACAGAGTACCTTCAAAATCTATCTCTAGCACCCCATATGAGATATGGAGTGGAAAGAAGCCTTATCTTAAATATTTTAAGATATGGGGATGTCCGGCTTATGTTAAAAGGAATTTTGGACATAAGCTAGATGCTAGGTCAGATAAATGTCTATTTATAGGATATCCTAAGGAAACTAGAGGATATCTATTCTATAACCCTACTGAACAAAAGGAATTTGTCAGTAGGCATGCCACTTTTCTTGAAAAAGAATTTATTATACAAAAGAATAGTGGGAGAAATATTGAGCTTAATGAAGTTCAAGAAGAACAAATAGACAATTCTCAACCAGAAGAACACATAATTAGGTTAGAACCAAAACACACAACTCCACCCCGTAGGTCGGATAGAGTGCGACAAACACCTCAGAGGTATGGGTTCGTTATTGAAAATAATGAAGCCCACATCATTGAAAATGATGAACCACTGACCTATACGGAAGCTGTCATGAGTAGGGACTCAGACAGATGGCATCAAGCCATGGAATCCGAGATAGACTCAATGTATGTCAACCAAGTATGGACTTTGGTTGATCCTCCCCAGGGTGTAAACCCAATAGGGAGCAAATGGGTCTATAAGAAAAAGATCGGAGCAGATGGTAAAGTTGAAACTTATAAAGCCAGATTGGTGGCTAAGGGTTTTCGACAAAAACAGGGCATTGATTATGATGAAACATTTTCACCTGTTGCCATGCTCAAATCTATACGGATTATGCTTGCTATAGCAGCATACCATGATTATGAGATCTGGCAGATGGATGTGAAGACAGCATTCCTTAATGGTTTCCTTGAGGAAGAAGTCTACATGTCACAGCCAGAAGGTTTTGTCTTGGAAGATAAACCTAATCAGGTATGTAAGCTAAAGAAATCCATTTATGGATTAAAGCAAGCTTCACGGAGTTGGAACATCAGATTTGATGTAACCATAAAAGAGTTTGGTTTCATCAAAAATGAAGATGAACCTTGTGTGTACAAGAAGACTAGTGGGAGTGCTGTAGTCTTCTTGGTTCTGTATGTGGATGACATACTGCTCATTGGGAATGATGTCCCAATGTTACAATCAGTTAAAGTTTGGCTATCCAAACAGTTTTCAATGAAAGACTTGGGAGAAGCATCCTATGTACTGGGTATAAAGATCTATAGAGATAGATCTAAAAGGATGCTGGGCTTATCCCAGTCAAGGTACATTGACTTAGTGCTGAAGAGATTCAGCATGGATGGGAGTAAAAGAGGTTACCTTCCTATGAGTCAAGGTATACATCTCTCAAAAAGGATGTCTCCTAAGACTCCTGAAGAGAGAAATAGAATGAGTTCTATACCCTATGCCTCGGCAGTAGGGTCCATAATGTATGCCATGTTATGTACCAGGCCTGATGTAGCATATGCCTTAGGCATAAGCAGTAGGTTTCAGGCTGATCCAGGAGAGGATCATTGGAAAGCTGTGAAAAATATTCTTAAGTACTTAAGAAGGACTAAGGATATTTTTCTGGTATATGGTGGTTCTGATTTGAAACTAGAAGCTTATTCAGACTCTAGTTTTCAATCAGACCCAGATGATAGCAAATCCATATCAGGGTATGTCTTCACCCTAAATGGTGGTGCAGTAAGTTGGAAGAGTACCAAACAACAGACTGTAGCTGACTCAACTACCGAGGCAGAATACATAGCTGTTAGTGAAGCTGCAAAGGAAGCTGTCTGGATGAAGAAGTTCATCACAGAGTTGGGCGTTGTTCCTGAGATACAGAATCCAGTTCCACTTTACTGTGATAACACTGGAGCTGTGGCTCAAGCTAAGGAACCTAGAGCTCATCACAAATCAAAGCACATTCTAAGACGCTTCCATCTTGTCCGTGAAATCGTGGAAAGACAAGAAGTCTGCATTAAGAGAGTAGAAACAAAGAACAACATAGCAGACCCGTTCACTAAGGCTCTACCGCAGCGGGAGTTTGATCGCCACCTCGATAGTATGGGGTTAAAATTTAAAGGCGATTGGCTTTAGTGCAAGTGGGAGATTGAAGGGAATATGCCCTATAAGCCAATCAATTTGTATCTTCCATAACCATGTAAAGACATTTATTATGAATAAAGGCATCAATTTTATCATACGCTGTGTATTACTGTTCTTAATATATGATAAACCCCATAGATTAGGGTTAAGGTCTTAGGGCTATGATGAGATCATACCAGTGAGACCTAAAACCTTAGAAACCCTAATCTAAAGTATTCCTGGTCGATGGATCATTGAGTAGGGGATCAATGATTCCAGAAAGACCAGCACATTCTATGGAAAGGGTGACTGATCTCACAGTCACATGTGTTTGACACTAATACTAGAATGTGGGTGCTTATTAGAGAATAAGTTCACTGAATTGATCCGACTAGAGAATATCTAATGGAGTCTTATCTGCTTGTCAATAAGATATTCTCCTAGTGGAAGTAATACATGTAATCCTTTGACCTGAGATTACCATGGAACCTTGTATCCATGAAACCATGTTTTGGTTCATACTCATTCATGACTAAGTCATGTACGGGGTGTTCTGGATATGGTGAATTGAATATGGAGGTAATGAGTGGATCAATATGGAAGCAATCACTCCTAGTAAGAGGAGATTACATCCTACATGTTTCAATTAATTGATGAATCGGAAGACTTTGATCAAAGCAAAAATGAATATTGGAAATGGTTTCTAATATTTCATTAATTCATCATTATTAAATTGAAACAAAAATGAATATGATATTGAATTTGACATAATTCCATATTCAGATTCATATTCGGGATGTTCGATGATTGCAGGATTAAATTGTATAGATGCTTCCCACTGAAGGGTATTTTTGGTATTTCCACCAAATTTCATATTTTCTGGGAAGGCATGACACGTTGCTAGACGTCAATCATGTCTTGTAGGATTGATCAAATTAAATTGTTTAATTAGATCATTTATTAGAAAGAGTTCTAATAGTTAAATCGGGTTAGCTCGATTTGACCTAAATCGGCTAGAAAGAGTTCTAACCAAGTTAGGTCAACTTGCACTCGGTCCTACTGCTAGCTAAATATGAAACCCAATGGGTCACACATAAAAGAGAATTAATCAAGAATTTAATTTAGATTAAATTATGTTTGCAAGTGAGACATACTAGCATATGTTGCAAACCCTAGCTTTAAATCGAATTAGATTTGATTTTTGGTTCCTAATTGACCTTAATTTGATTCTAATTGAGCCTAATTAGAGTCTAATTATGTATATCAGGTTTTGGGCTAACCATAGGCTAACCCAAAACATTTTTGCTGCACCCAAATTCCCTTCCATTGCCGCCTCTTTTGTTTTTTGCGCCAAGGAAGAGAGAGAGTCCCAGGGCGCGGGGCTCTCCACTTATGCGCACGAAAATAATTTGAGAAAGATGAAAGGCGTGGACTCTCCTTCTCATGAGGCGCCTTTTGACGCCGCCACTTCTGGTTTAGCGCCGATTGGAGAGAGAGTCCCAGTGCGCTGGGACTCTGCTTTTTGCGCACGCAACAAATGAGAAATGTTTTGGAGCGGCTTCCAATATGATTTAGCGCCTTGTTTGGAGTCCATGGGATAGGCATCCAACGGCTAAGAGTGTTTTAAGAAGGAATGAAGTCGCAGATTGACTTCCCGGTTGCGCGAAATAACGTAACTTCGGAACTGCGCCTTCTCATTTCTTAAAAACACGCGACTTTTCTTCTCAGAAAAGCCGTGGATTTAAATCTGAAAAGCCGTGAGAAAGGTTGCAAACCTTGGATTGGCATCTCTGCATTTTCTATTTAAAGGCAAGGGAATTGGGTTGGAGTTTTTTACGTGATTTTCTTTCCTCTTCCCAAGACTGTTTATTTCCTTTCTTGTTTTTTAACAGAGTCTCCTTCACAGAAGTTTTCTTCTGTCGAGACTTTTGTACGTAACAAGAATAAGAGATAAACTCTTAAAGGATAAAGGAAAAGAAAAGGGTTAAATCCTTCTCCAAATATTCTTCCACTAAAGGAGAGCATTAGTTCACTCTATTCAAGAAAAAGGGTGTTTCTTTTAGCCTAGTGTTCAAGGGAAGATAAAGCCATAAAAGGGAAGAAGGAAGTGCCAAGAAGAGGAACCATTTGTTGATGAAGCTAGTGTCTTGATTTCTACTCTTGTGGATCACCATTGGAGGGCGGACGTGTGGACGCCTAGTGGAGAATTCGTTTTCATATTCAAAAGTTTATCTTCATCAACTTGGAATTAGCAAATCAAGGTTGGTGAACTTAACCTAATATAATGTATGCATGATTTAGTTCTTAATAAGTAGATCTTGGGAAATTGATTTGGTATAGGTAGACATAAAATTTTGAATTCCATGTCTATACCATGGACACCGAATCACATCACGTCTGCCCCTGCTGCTCTGCCCGGCCATGTCGTCGCCTTCCCCTAGCTGCAGGCCTTGCCACCGCCTTCCCCCAACCACCAGCCGTGCCTCCCCACAAGTCCCTCTTCCCTCGCCGTCCCCTCTATTCCACAGCCACAGGAAGAGAAGTTTATGCATGGATCTCAAAGCCCAAGAGTTTGCACATATCTCAAAGAAAAAAAAGTAATTTTATATAGATTTCAAAGCGATCTTAATCCTTCTGCATAGATTTCATGGCATGCTTGATCTTGGTGAATTCAGAGCATGCCTAATTTATTTATTTTAAATCTAGATGTATGGACCAGTTAGGAAGTTATTTAAATTAGTTTTAGATTAGGATTAGTTTGATTTTTTCACCATATGGGGAGGATTGTGTTTAGTTTTTTACCATGTTTTCGGGCTACAAACAAATTAGATTTGGGTTGTCACCTTTTTTTGGGCTGCATGCCTTATATTCTTTACTTGGACCCTAAGTTTTGTAAGCCTATATAAAGGTACCTCCTCTCTTGAATAAAATATGAAGAATATGAGTTTTTAAAAAGAGTGTTCTTGGTTCTCCCTCCGTTAGGAGTGGGCATGAGGCCCATCTTTCCTTCACCTATGGGTGTCGAGGGGTGTGAGACCCCACTACCTTCACTTTCGAGCATCGAGGGGCGTGAGGCCCTAGTTATGTTCTTAATTGCTGAGTCCCCTCTATGATCTTGGAGCTTTTCCTTCATGACCTCAGGTAGCAATTTGGGTGGGATGCCCTAGGCTCCACATATAGTGAGATTGGTGGGATGCCCTAGACTACATGTAGTAGGGTGGGTGGGATGCCCTAGAGGTGTGACGTCTCTCCGTGAAGGTAAGTCCTAAGTTCATATAGTATCCATCTTTCTTTCCCCTACATCTTTTTTTCCGCCTTCTTGAACCTAATCATAGGAGACTTCTCAGCTCTCCAACGATCCTCCTAGCCAACCCTTTGTCCTGCATCAATTTTGGTATCAGAGTAGGAGAGAATTAGGGTTGAAAAAAAAAGAAAACAAAAAAAACAAAAAACGAAGAGAAAAAAAAAATTTGCAACAAGCCTGACTCGAGTTTTCCCCATCCCAGGGGAATGATGGGGACATCAAAACCCATCCGATTTTTCTTTTTATCCCAGATTTTATTTTTTTATTTTTGTATTTTTCTTATTCTAGCTATTCCACCTATCCCCACTATTCCTACTTTATCCATCTTTTATTCTTGACTTGTTCTTCCTTATCCCCGTCATCTTCAACCTCAAGACTACGTTACAGAACTCCCAATTTTTTTCACCACCAGTCCTGGATCCGCCACGCTCGACCACTGGTGACCCCCGACGGCCGTCCACCTCCCCCCCGATGTCGATCTCCTTATGGGAACGCCGACGAATCCCACCGAGCTACCCACGGCCATCCACCCCTTGCTGCTCCCCCATGCCATGCCGCGCCCCTCTTCCCCATGCTATCGACCACCGACCTCCGACGAGGTGGGAAGAAGAGAGGCAGAGTTTCATATCCAGGGTCTTTGCCATGGTCACTTGTGCCATCTCTCTCTACATTTGGTGGATGCCAACTTCTACAGAAGAGATGGGGGCGAGAGAAATGGCCGTCATTCTCTCACCAACCCCCAACCAGCTATGCTCCAAATCCCCCTCAACACCTAACCTGCCATCCCCCGCTGCCATTCGAAGTCGTATCGTCAAGAGCCACCTACTACAAGCCCCACACCATGCCTTGCAAGGTCATGGGCAAGTGCGGCTCCCTCACTGTCCGCCCCTGCCGCTCCGCCTGGCCGTTCCACCACCTTCCCCCAGCTGTCGGCCATGCTGCCACCTTCCCCAAGCCACCGGCCGTGCCACCGCCTTCCCCTAGCCACCGGCCATGCCTCCCTATAAGTCCCTCTTCCCTCATCGCCCCCTTTATTCCACGACCATGAGAAGAGAAGTTTGTGCATGGATCTCAAAGCCCAAGAGTTTGCATAGATCTCAAAGAAAAAAAAGTAATTTTATATAGATTTCAAAGCGGTCTCAATCCTTCTGCACATATTTCAGGATAGAACTTATCTTGGTGAATTCAGAGCATGCCTAATTTATTTATTTTAAATCTGGATGTATGGACTAGTTAGTAAGTTATTTAAATTAGTTTTAGATTAGGATTAGTTTGATTTTTCCACCATATGGGGAGGATTGTGTTTAGTTTTCTACCATATTTTCGGGCTACAAACAAAGCAGGTTTGGGTTGTCACCTTTTTTTGGGCTGCATGCCTTATATTCTTTACTTGGAACCCAAGTTTTGTAAGCCTATATAAAGGCATCTCCTCTCTTGAATAAAATATGAAGAATATGAATTTTTGAAAAGAGTGTTCTTGGTTTTTCCTCCATTAGAAGTGGGCATGAGGCCCATTTTTCCTTCACCTGCAGGTGTCGAGGGGTGTGAGACCCCACTACCTTCACTTTCGAGTGTCGAGGGGTGTGAGGCCCTAGTTATGTTCTCCATTGCTTAGTCCCCTCTATGATCTTGGAGCTTTTCCTTCACGGCCCCAGGTAGCGATTTGGGTGGAACGCCCTAGGCTCCGCATGTATGAGATGGGTGGGACATCCTAGACTACATGTAGTGGGGTAGGTGGGATGCCCTAGAGGTGTGATGTCTCTCCATGAAGATAAGTCCCAAGTCTATAGAGTATTGATCTTTCTTTCCCCTGCATCTTTTTTTCTGCCTTTTTGACCCTAATCACAGGAGACTTCTTAGCTCTCCAACGATCCTCCTAGCCCCCCCTTTGTCCCACATCAACCCTTCTTAATCTTCTTCTCCCAAAAGTTTTTCTTAAAATCTATTGCAGCCTCTGAAATGACTCTCATTTGTAGGGGCAGCAAGGAGAGGGAGAAAGAGGAAGGAGGAGAATTGGAGGGAGAGAATGGTGGAGAGGATCAAGGCCATACCAAATGGATCCAACCCATTAAGGTAAGTATGACTATCATACAAAATAACTTTGGGGCCAAAATTGGTTTAAATTTGAAATTCAAACCATGTCAAAACTTGCCCTTAATCCTCCCAGAAAAGTCTTCCCAGCATTCTGCTCATCACAGGAAGTGTCAACATATGAAAATTGCCATGTGTCGACACTTCACCAAGTGTCGACACTTGCAAAATTTCAAGTGTCGACACTTGGAACAAAGTCAATCATATTGACTTCCGATGATGGAAAACGATTCTCAATCATTGATTAGCCTTAAGATCAGATAGAAATCCTCTATGGTGTATGACACCATAGGTTCGAATACTAAGCCGGTAGCATTGGAATATTTTCAGTACCAGTCAAAGTCCTCATCTAGCAATGATACCCGACGTCTAGATAGGTCAAAGATGCAGAGCACCTCACAAGAACCTCTGGCATATGGTTGCCATATAATTCATCCCTATGATCTCATAATGCTCAGGATGACCTAGGGTTCGACTGCCAACCCTAATTTTGTTTATCCAGATCATGTCTCAACATCACAAGTCTGTGACTCCTCACAAGAACTACCCTGGCCAAGGTTTTGCTAAATTAAGAGATAGTGAGTCATTCACTCCAAACTATTTAGAGAGGTCAATTCCATCTTGATCCACCATCGCTTCACAAATACTTGACTGCACCCAGAAACCTTCCATCACTAGATTAGAAATCCAAGTAGTCCGATACCAAAGTACAGTGAGTTACTTGCAAGCTGCCATGGTGACCTCAAGTATGAGGGACACATATACCTATATTCCTTCGCGAGCAACCCTTTGGCAAAACGGAGCTTCGCAGATGGTCACATTCAGTGAAATATCATACATTTCACTTGCGTGTCACACCAGTATCTCCACACTTCTTGGTTAAGAGGACAACCAACAAATGTGACATACAACAACCTATACTTGATACATCGTCATCCTATAACAATGTATCATTTGGTTGTGAACCAGTTTAAGAACTACTTGATATATCCTCTCTATATTAAATAATGTATTTCTAAGGACTCCATCATACAAGAGTTCATTTCAAGAAAATAAAAATATGATGAACAGCCAAAATAAATAACTTTTATTTATTAAAAAAATTTATATACAAAATACAAGGTAGCACAACCATCTACAACCTAGACGATTGGCTTTGGGATACAATTTTCAATAGTTTTAGTATAATTTTTTCATATCTTATAATTTTGGCATGTTTCCTGCATATTAGGTCATTATCTGCAAATTATTCTTCTATTTTAAAAAATACCAAAACAAAAGATTTTTTTACATATACTCATAAAATACCAAAAAACACTTAAAATCCAATTTGCAATTTCATCTGCCTGCCATCATTGCATAATTAACTTAAGGGCATCAATATCCAAGATAAGGGAAGGAGGTTATTACCTTTTCTTAGCCGAAAAACCACATCCCATGCATTCGGTCCCAAGCCTAATTTAAAATTAACTAGACTTAATTTGCCCTAGTGGGCTAGGGACACCAATCGATCGAGTTCGATCATTGTGGGATGACTAGTGCACCCAATTCATCTCCTATTACTGGATGCTGGTGTCTAGGCTAGAGGTATAGTGTCAAACAACCTAAGCGGATCGGTGGTTCCTTAATTGGGTCCCTGCGAGAGTAGGGGGGCCTCCAACCATCGCATCTCTTACCTGGCCAGTTAAAGAACTAGGAGTTGAGTTGTGTGTAAGTTGAGTCAACCCATTCTGATTGGGCTTTAGGTCTAGGTACCCGTAGTCGACTTAGTGTTGAGTCTCGCATGCGTACTAGATCAAGAGTCCCATTTCATCCACCATCTCCACCTTTGGCTGAACCCATGGATAACCTTGAAGCCTAGATTAGAAGCCCGTATGGCCCATACTAAACGTAGATCATCTAGGCCCAACTCCCTTGATCCAAGAGCCTATTATCATGATCTTGCCCCTGAGTCTAACCCTAGAAGCCAATACCCATACTTGGTGGATCTAGAGGAAAGACCTGCTAGACACACCCAACCCTACGCACCCACTCTTGATGGAATTCTAAATCCCGAGGTGTATATTGATTGGGAAGAAAGAATGGATCAGTATTTTGAGTGCACTCAGATGACGGAGTTAGGAAAAGTTAGATTGGCCACATATAAGTTAATTCGACATGCTAGGCGATACTGGGAAGACATTGAGGATGAATGTTATCAAAGAGGAGATGAAATTCATACCTGGAAAGCCATGAGAAGTAAATTGAGAGAGAAGTACCTAGGTAGATCTTATGAGTACCAACTTTTAGACCAATGGTACAAATTGAAACAAGGGAACATGACTGTGTCTGAGTATATTGACCAATTTAACCAGTTTAGTAGGAGATGTAACATAATCAAACCTGAGTCTAAGATCATGGCTAGATTTCGAGATGGCCTATGTAGGGATATCCAGTGGGAGCTATTTTATTGGAAAATTTAGGACCTAGAGGAAGCTTATCACCTAGCTAGGGAATTCGAGTTATATCAGAGGGAACTCATGATCAGTCAATCTAAGTTCAACAAGGCTAATTCCCTTGAATCTAAGTCCAAACCTAGCCAACTTCCTTTAGACCAGTCTACTACTCCTATCCCATTAGTTTGTAAGGAAAAGACCCAAGAACCCATTAATGAGCTTGAGGTAGAAGTGTATGAGGCTGATCCTAGTTTAGTAGACGAATACGAAGGAGAAGACTTTGAAGAGGATGAACCCCTTGAGAATTTAGAGAAAGAAACTCTTGAGCCCACTGAGAATTCTAAAGAGGCCACCTATGAGTTAATTCTAGTAGAGGAACCTGTAGTGGAAGAACAATTAGAGGAGGAGAACTTAGATACTACTACTAGAACCTTACCTGAGGAAACCATGGAGGAGAGCCAAATTATAGAGTCTAGTCCTAAAATACAAGAATCAGAAGAATTTATTAAGGACCTGATCTCTTTGAATCAGTACCCATAGGATGAGCCCCTTCCTATAGTTCCTATTAAGGACCTCTTCCTCGAGATTAGTAACCCATCCTTCCATTATGCAAATCCTGTAGATATACCTCAACCTCGTAAGGTTAGCCTAATTAGTCTAGGATTAGTCCCTAACATGCTTTCTTATATCCTACTTTATCTAACCAACCCTGAACCTCTTTTCCTACCCTACTAGACTAATCCTGAATCCACCTCTTATTTTCTACCCTTTCCAGAAACCTTTAGCATTTCTAGGATCATTAGATTGCATTTAGTTAAGATTAGCATACTGCATGCATTCATTATGCATGTTATGTTTGTATCTTACTTCTGGCATACTCTATGGAATTTGCTAGGAGTCCACTATAAATCTTCATGTGCATGTTAAACTAGGATCAAACTTAGAGAACTTATAATCTATTAGGTGATGGGGACCCGAGAGCCCAGCACCTTAGCAGCCACGTGGAGTCCCAGTCGCATTCTTGATTATGCCACCTAGGATTACATGGAGGATCACATGAAGACGGCCCGTGCATGACAACATGCCAGCACACCCCTTCTACCCTCCAAGCACATCAACTCCACATGCCATCAAGGAAGAAAGGAAGGTCAAGTGGATAAGCATGAATCCCCTGATTCATGCCAAGCAACTAAGAAAAGATGTGGTCCCCCCCAAGCCCAAAAGAGCAAGTGTTTGGCATCCCACATGGTCCTCCTCTTCTTTCCTTATTTTTCTTGAGTTTTTTTGGAAATTATATAAAACTTTCCATGTTGTCATTCAGCAAATCATGAAGCATTGTGGTGCATATATTTTCTTTACTTGCTTCCTATGTAATTAGTCCCTATATAAGGATCCCTCTCTTGTATTGAAAATAATGAAGATTATAAATTTTTGAAAGAAAAGTGTTCTTGGTTCTACCTCTGTTAGGAGTGGGTGAGAGGCCCTAGTTATCCCCCTTCCCATTCCATTTTCTTGATCCCCACATGACCTTTGAGATTCACCCTAATGCCTCCAAGTATCAAGGAGAATGGAATGCCCTAGAGGTGAGAGGTCTCTTCGTTAGTGTGAGTCCCAAAGTCCATGAGTTCCAGATCCTTGTCTTTCATCCCATTATTTCCTTCACCACTCCCTTACAAAAAAAATCCAAAAAAAATATGATACCCTAATCTAGGTGACTTCTAGCCTCACCAACGATCCTCCCCCCCCACCTGTCCCTCATCAACTAAAAAAAATGAAGATGAATTTTTGAAGAAAAAAAGTGTTATTGGTTCTGTCTCCATTAGGAGTGGGCATGAAGCCCGTCTTGCCTTCGCCTTCGGGCATCGAGGGATGTGAGGCCCTAGTTATCCCCTTTCCCATCGAGTCCCCCTCTAGGTCTTAGAGATTTTCCTTTATGGCCCCAGGTAGCAATTTGGGTGGGATGCCCTAGGCTCCGCATGTAGTGAGATGGGTGGGATGCCCTAGGCTACATGTAGTGGGATGGGTGAGATGCCCTGGAGGTGAGAGGTCTCTCCGTAAATGTAAGTCCCTAGTCCTAGAGTGTCCAATTTTCCTACCCTCCATCCCCATTGTTCCTTCACCACCCTATTACAAAACAAAAAAAAATCAAAAGAAAAAAAGGTACCCTAATCTAGGTGACTTCTAGGCTCACCAACAATCCTCCCCCCCACTTGTCCCATATCAACTTTGTACCAGAGCATGGTAGGTTAGAGTTAACTTCTTCAAGTACTTGGATCGGGTGCTTCACCAAGCCGTCCGGTCTTAGGAGAAAAGTATGGTTTCAAGACCCTCTCTTCCCATTCCATGGGGATCTCCTAAGGCATGTAGGGGTGCCATTGTGATTGACCCATGAAAAAGAAAACAAAGAGCATGTTAGGTCATATTTTCGAATTTCTGCCCTTAGGACTTTCAGTTTTTTGTTTGCTGTATTTTTGAGTAGGCTGATTGTAATTCGTATAAAAATATAAAATAAAGTAGTTAATTTTACATTAAAGTAATTTTTTTCCTAATCCATATTAAGTTAGCTATCAGCATGCAAAATCATATCCTCGAAAAAAAATCACAGAAAAAATAAAAATTCCTACACTCCATCACTATTGCTAAAATTCCTATATGTTATGTTCTATTCTTTTTAGCATTGTCTGAGTTCTAGGAATTGTCCAGCAAAGCACAGATTTTATTTTTTTATTTTCTTTCATCTAGTATACCCTTTACAAGTTAGGAGTGTTTTTTTATTTTTTTCAAAATTTTATAAGATTAATTCATAGCAGATACTCTGCCCCTGTTGGATAGCACTTCTCTACCCCACTTCAAAACTTCAACACACTAAATTTCTACACCTAAAATTAGGGTTCATATGCATGCTTGCATTCATCTCATGATAAATCATTTTAAGGGCATCATTATGACATGGGGGTAGGATTTCATCACCTATCCTTAGTCCAAAAAAAAAAAAATCACCACACTGCATATCGGACCCAACCTTTAATTAAAACTGAGTAGACACTTAATTTGCTCTAGTGAGCTAGGAACAACCACAAGGTCTAGTCGAACCACGTGTCAAGCCAATTTAGACAACTTGTTTGTGTGTACTTGTGTATCTGGTGTCTAGGCAAGTAGTTCAGGGACAAGAGCCCGAAGGAAGGTGGGTTGGTCTGCTTACCTGGACAATTTCAAATTGGTGTCTAAGGCAAGCAAAGAGGGACCTCCACCAACCTTACACTTACCTGGCCAGGTGCCATGTTACTACAACCAAGATTAACATCTTGACCTAATATTTGGTTTGGACTCTAGGTCTAGCAAACCTCTAGCATGAGTTTGAGTCTGTGTATGCATGGCAACTAGATCAAGAGCACCTTACCAGCAAACCCAAGCTTAATCAAGTGCAACCATGGACCAAAATTTTGAGACCTTGTTGAAGACTTTGAATGATCAAAATTGATGGGGGACTAACTAAATGCAAGATGAAATGAATGCAGGTGATTTGTTATTTTTGTGATTTTTAGGTTTTAATGACTTTCTTGAGGATTTCCAAAAAATAAGACAACAGCAGATCTAGGGATTCAATAAAGATAAGACTACAAGCACGTAGATTAACCCATAAACAAGGATAAAAAGAAGACCACGGGATTGAGAAACCCCGTAAGAATTAGCTCTTAGAACAATATCGACTTTGGAGTTTAGGGAGGCAAACCTCAAAGATCTAAAGCGCCCGATGTCGAGATCACTCACTCTAGCGGATGCGGCCTGGATGATCGAGCCTTCCATCTCGCAGATGTGCCGACTTGCAGTCCGAAGGTCTTGATGGCAAGGGCAACCGACTCCATGCTCGTGTCACCTGGAGGACCTGCGAGAATTCAAGGAGAGTTAAGATTTGATCAAAGGGAAAGCAAATAGAAGAAGGGGTGAAAGTTGAAGTGGTGATGGTGGAGTTCTTCTTGCTAAGCACCCAGTTGGTTGATCCCAATGGACCCTGCCTCGAAGTCGGAGGATGGAGTTGCAGGAGAGATGTTAACTTGAGGCCTCACACCTCTCGACGTCTGAAGGTGAAGGCACTCCCTCACAGAGATCGACATTCCTAGTGAACGAAAGCAACTAAAGAGAAAACTGGATCTTAAGAAACTTGTGGTTTTTTCATTCAATAGCAATTACCCTTACAAAGGAGGGGTAAGGTCCTTTTTATAGGAACCTTAGGACCCCATTTGAAATTCAAATGAAAATTACAAGTCCTCTTTGGAGAGGTGCCAAAAAATTTCAAAAAAATTAGATTTCTCTCCTTTGGCCGACCTTCACCTGGATTTGATTGTGCATGGCTTGATAATGGGATTGGAAGGAGGAATTTGTCTCCCTTGGACTTGGAATGTTGACCTTCAATTTTGGAAAGAAGGCATGATGCAAGGCTTGTGTCTCCCTCTTTCCTTGGTTGCTCACCCTTCTTTGGAGAGAAGCTTGAAATGAGGCTTGGATCAAGGCCTTTGTCTTCAACCTTTTCTTGGTTGCCCAAGACTCCTTTAGTAAGTGGCTTGATTGAGGGAGGGAAAGGAGGAAAGAATATCTGATGTGCCTCCATTTGGCAAGATAAGGTGACGCCACATGGGATGGTGAAGTGGTGCCACATGGGATCGTGAAGTGGTGCCCTAGGGTTGAAATGTTGACCTTCAAGGCTTGGCCCAATAGTAGTTGAGCTGAACTCAAAGACCACTCTGGCTTGGACCCAGACTCGGACTGGACTCAATACAGGATTGGACTCAATACAGGATACAACTTGACCATATTGGTCAATGTACAGGACTAAACAAAAATAATTGAGACTAAATTCATGACTAAAAATACAATGCTTAGGCTTGAAGCCTTATTACAGGACCTGAAAATTGAAACCCTAATTGGACATCCACAAAGGGTTGAGGTGCCTCTATCAGATTTTGGTGCCCACACCAGTTCTCCTGGGGTGGGAGGAACTTGACCCTATCGAGTAAGAGTTGAGATGGCTTAGGTACTCTTCCAGAAGGTTGGGATCGAGGCACTGCAAGTCCTCCCGGGTAATCCACGAGTCATCGGACTTAGGTCGGCCTTGCAATTGAACTAAGAAAGGTTGATAACCTTTGCCCCGGGTAGTGATAGCCTGGTCATCTAGGACACGCTCGATCCACTCTCCTCTCTCAGGTAAAATTGGAGGTGGACACTTAGGTTCGGGTTCACTCCCAAATGGCTCGTAGGTATGTTTGCTGGTTCCCTTTACTCAGCTAAGTCTGAGATATTGAAAGTCGAGCTAATGCCATAATTCGGGGGAAGCTCAAGAACATAAGAATTAGGGCCAACTCTCTTTATCATTTTAAAGGGGCCAGCTCCATGAGCATGAAGTTTCTTAACGGCTCCTGGAGGAAACCGTTCAGGCCTAAGCCTAACCATTATAGAATCCCTTTGATCAAACTCCTTGGCTCACTTTCGGGAATCAGTCAAATTATTTTAAAATTTATACTTAATGCATGATGCAAAATGCAGACTCAACAATGCATTCCTATAGAGCGGAATTTTATTGGACTCTCTAGGGCCTAAACCTAACAGATTACTGACTCTCTACGTTTGACCCTGGTCTAGTATGCACAAGAAAAATTATCATGGATCCCTAGCAAATGCCATAAGGTATACCAAAAGTAAATGGAAAAAGAGATGGGGTCCATGGAGTCATGCATTTTGGTAATCTCAACAAAAAGTAACCCCATGGCTCTAGAAATGTGAGAAGGCTCAAGGAAGGGTAGGAAATAAAAATCAGAGTCTTGGGGCAATCTATGGGAAGCATGAGACAGACCTTGGTTAGTCAAGATGATTTTAAGATTTGGACATTGTTCTATAGGTGCAAGTTCCAAGGCTAGATGGGAGTTCCTAGATGGTGGAAGGTCATTAGGAAGGTCTTTGGGAATGTTATCTTGAAAGTCCTCAAAACTAATGTCTACCTCCTGGGATGGTTCCATAGGGACTTGTTCCTGGACCTCCTTTAAGGGCAATACTTGTGAACCTTCACCTTCCTTTACAATGTTTGATCCTGGCTTAGTTACTCCTTCAAATTCTCTAGTGGGTTCAGGATCTTTTTCTTTTGGTTCCTTGATGATTTCTACCTGGGGCCCATCTTCACCATATTCCTCTACTAAACTTGATTCACAGATGTTTTCTTTGGATTGTTTAATGGGCTCAGGAGTTTCTTTCTCTAGAATTTCAATAGGTTCAACCTTTTTTCCCTGAAATTTGTCAGAAGGTTCTTCTCTCTAGGTTGGTTCATGAGTTTCTTTTATGGCAGGGGTTCCCTCAGTCATCTCTTTTTCTAACCCTTTGGACTTGATCAGGTTAACTTCCGACTTCTCTTTCTTAAGGCTACTCGATCCTCTTTTAACCTGGTCCTTAGGCTAAATTAGATTGTTTGTAAATCTCTTCTCATGGTGACTAAAGGTGTAGCTATTGGTCCGACCATAAAGGGTGTAAGATAGAGGTCTGTACTTCTCTCTAAGTCTAGCTTTCATGTCCCTCCACGTTGCTATAGGTTCTTGTTCTCTTTGCCCTATCAGCCTTTCAACATTATTCCAAAATAACCTAGCCTGGCGAACCAACCTAGTCTTGGCAAACTTAAACTTCATCCTTTCCGTCATTGTGTCCCAGTCAAAATATTGTTCCATGTCCTCCTCCCAATCTATGTACACCTTAGGATCTAGACTACCATCGAAGCTAGGGGCTTCTAGCTTGATATTTCTAATGGCCCTTTCTTCATGGTCTATGATCTCTAGATTGGGTCTCCTAGGGTAAAACTCTCGGGCTGGTTTAGGGGGTGGGATTCTTCTGGACTCAGCCTTTAAGGAGGGCTCATGTTGAAGGAATGCCCTAGGATGGGGAAGTGAATCAAACTCTGGTCTAGTGTGGGGCTTCCGGGTCCTCTCTTGATCACGCTTATATAACCTATTGTTTATCCTAATTAACTATTCCATGATGACCTTTAATGAATCTTCTTGGGTGTTTTCCATGGGTTCACTTGGTTGGGAAGGATGGGGGTGATAAGGGACTCCGGATATGGTTGACATGCACACACAATGGAAGATGCTAAGGGTTTGCTAGACTTAAAAAGATCCAACCAAATGTTAAGTCAAGAAGACTAACTCGGTAGTAGTAACTTGGCACTTGGCCAGGTAAGTGTAAGGTTGGTGGAGGTTCCTCTTTGCTTTCCTTAGATACCAATTTGAAATTGGCCAGGTAAGCAAACCAACCCACCTTCCTTCGGGCTCTAGTCCCCGAACCACTTGCCTAGACACCAGCTACACAAGCACACACAAACCAGCTGTCTAACTTGGCTTGACACTTGGTTCGACCCACCTTCATAGGTGTCCCTAGCTCACTAGAGCAATTAAGTGTCTATCTAATTTTAATTAGAGGTTGGGTCGATATGCTGGGTGGTGATTTTTGGGCTAGGGACAGGTAATGAAATCATGACCCTATGTCAAATTGCTGTCCTTAAAGTGATTTATGCAAATGATGGCAAACAAATGCTCTAATGAGATGGGTCTAAATTATATTTTTGGGTTTTTTTTTTGATGTATGATAACAGAGATAAGATGATGGAAATAAAATGATATGACCTTAAATGCAAGATTAAACTATATGACAAATGAAAACATAAGAAAATGCAATTGCTGAAATTCTCAGAATAGAACTTCTTCTCAGGTTGTATTCTGGCTTGTGGAAATTCTATAAGCTGCAATAAAACCTGAACAAATTACAAAAAATATTCTAAATTACGTGTGATCTAACAAAACAAAAATCAAGAAATTTGGAGATTCCTACAAGTTGAAAAAACTAAAACAACTGACTATATTCGGAAAGGAAAAAATGCAGAAATTTAAAGATGAGATCTAAGATGCAATTTTTTTTTTTAAAAAAAATCTATTCTTCTTGTATTCCCCTTCAAAGGCCTATCACAATGGAATCCCTACATGCCTTAGGAGATCCTCGTGGAATGGGAAGAGAGGGTCTTGAAATCCTACTTTTCTCCTAAGATCGGACGGCCTAGTGAAGCACCTAATCCAGGTACTTAAGAAGCGCTTAGTCCTAACCATGCTCTGATACCAGAAATAATGGGGGACTAAATAAAAGCAAGATGAAATGAATGCAGGTGATTTGTTATTTTTGTGATTTTTAGGTTTTAATGACTTTCTTGAGGATTCCCGAAAAACAAGACAATAGCAGATCTAGGGATTCAATAAAGATAAGACTACAAGCACGTCAATTAGCCCCTAAACAAGGATAAAAAGAGGACCCCGGGATTGAGAAACCCTATAGGACTTAGCTCTCATAACAATATCGACTTCAGAGTTTATGGAGGCAAACCTCAAAGATCTGAAGTACCCGATGCCAAGATCACTCACTCTAGCGGATGCGGCCTGGATGATCGAGCCTTCCATCTCGCAGATGCGTCGGCTTGCTGTCCGAAGGTCTCGATGGCAAGGGCAATCGACTCCATGCTCGTGTCACCTGGAGGGCCTGCGAGAATTCAAGGAGAGTTAAGATTTGATCAAAGAGAAAGCAAATAGAAGAAGGGGTGAAAGTTGAAGTGGTGATAGTGGAGTTCTTCTTGCTAGGCTCCCGGTTGGTTGATCCCAATGGACCTTGACTCAAAGTCAGAGGATGGAGTTGCGGGAGAGACGGTAACTTGAGGCCTCACACCTCTCGATGCCCGAAGGCGAAGGCACTCCCTCACAGAGATCGACGTTCATAGTGAACGAAGGCAACTAAAGAGAAAACTGGATCTCAAGAAACTTGTGGTTTTTTCATTCAATAGCAATTATCCTTACAAAGGAGGGGTAAGGTCCTTTTTATAGGAACCTTAGGACCCCATTTGAAATTCAAATGAAAATTACAAGTCCTCTTTGAAGAGGCACCAAAAAATTTCAAAAAAAATAAGATTTCTCTCCTTTGTCCGACCTTCACTTGGATTTGATTGTGCATGGCTTGATAATAGGATTGGAAGAAGGAATTTGTCTCCCTTGGACTTGGAAAGTTGACATTCAATTTTGGGAAGAAGGCATGATGCAAGGCTTGAGTCTCCCTCTTTCCTTGGCTGCTCACCCTTCTTTGGAGAGAAGCTTGAAATGAGGCTTGGATCAAGGCCTTTATCTTCAACCTTTCCTTGGTTGCCCAAGACTCCTTTAGTAAGTGGCTTGATAGAGAGAGGGAAAGGAGGAAAGAATATTTGATGTGCCTTCATTTGGTAAGATGAGGTGGCACCACATGGGATGGTGAAGTGGTGCCACATGGGATGATGAAGTGGCACCCTAGGGTTGAAATGTTGACCTTTAAGGCTTGGCCCAATAGTAGTTGAGCTGAACTCAAAGACCACTCCGACTTGGACCCAGACTCAGGCTGGACTCAATACAGGACTGGACTCAATACAGGACACAACTTGACCAAATTGGTCAATGTACAGGACTAAACAAAAATAATTGAGACTAAATTCATGACTAAAAATACAATGCTTAGGCTTGAAGCCTTGTTACAGGACCTGAAAAATTGGAACCCTAATTGGACATCCACAAAGGGTTGAGGAGCCTCTATCAAATTCTAGTGCCCACATCAAAAATGGCCCAAAGAAGATGAAGCACAGATCTCAGAGTAGCCAATAAAAAAATGAGAAAAAAAACTGGGATTTGTTAAAAAAAAAAAAATTGGTATCAAAGTGGGAAAGGATTAGGGTTAGAGAAAAAAAATTATTGGTATGGGTATCCGTTATTTCCTTTTTATCCCATTTTATTCTTGTTATTCTCTCTACTTATCCCCAACTTATCCTCAACTTATTCCCATCATCTCCTTCCATGATCCATCCGACCCCTCATCTCCCCATCGGATCTCCTCATCACTGCGATGCCTCGCCAACGCCCCATCTCCACCGGATCTTCCATCAGCTGACGAACCTTGGCATCGATTTTGCCGAGAGGTTCACTCCATCCAGAAGACCCATGATCAAAGCTCGATCCCCTTGCAGCCGCTTCATCGATGCCTCATCCTCCATCCAAGAAGCTTCCCACCAATCGAACACCCGTGAAGATTCCACGACACCAATCTCCGTCGGATCTGCCATTCTTCGGTTTGTTCGATCCGCCACTGCTCACCACCGATCGGATACACCCATCCTCCAAGTGCATCGACTCCCAATCATCAGACTTCGCCTCCTTCTCTGGCTACTGTCAACCCCACTATCATCATCCGTGCCATTCCTCCTCTCCTACCGGAACCTCCCCCGTCCGTCTGCCCTACTGCTCCGCCGTCCATCCATCCCGCTACTACACCGTTTGTCCGCCCTGCTGCTTCAATGTCCATCTGCCCTGCTGCGCAGCCATCCCCCCGCGTCGCTACTCCACCTGTCCATGTCGTGCTCCTCTCCCCCGTGCCGATGTCCGCCCTTGCTTCCCGTCGGACACCCATGCCCGCTGCCGGCCATCACGACCTTCGCATCTGCCATCGTTCAGCCTCCTTCGATCCATGGAGAAGGAACCCAGCGCTTGCATGAACATGAAAGTGCACGCTCCTTAAAGCACATGGATCGCAAAGCGGCCCAATGATTCGTGTAGGACAGATCTATAGCTGCATCAATTCTAGAACTGCACCATTCTCAGAGCAATAAAAAAAAAATCATCAAGCATTGCAAAGACTTCAAATAATGGGTTTCAGTTCCACCCAAGTCATCTTCAAACTCGACGAAGTCGAGTTCTCCCTACTCCAAGAGAATGATGGGGACCTGAGAGCCCACCAACCTCAGCAACCATGTGGAATCCCAGTCGCATCCTTAATTATGCCACCTAGGATTACATGAAGGATAACATGAAGACGGCCCGTGCATGACCACATGCTAGCACACCCCTTCCACCCTCCAAGCACATCAACTCCACACACCATCAAGTGAGAAAGGAAGGTCAAGTGGATAAGCATGAATCCCTTGATTCATGCCAAGCAACTAAAGAAAGATGTGGTCCCCCCCAAGCCCAAAAGAGTAAGTGTGGTGAGGACACCGGAGGCACCAGAATAAGACAGAGGCTTTTCAACCCTCTATGAATTGATCAATAATTTATGAGTCCATCTGTAATAAGGGCTTAGCCTATCTGAGTCCATTTTAGTTGTTATTTAAGTATTTTGAGTTTCAGTTTTGTACTAGTCAGGTCATGTTGAACTAGTTCAGTCCAGTGTTAGTCAGCTCATGTCGAGCTAATTTTATTTTTTTGAGTCCTATTCAACCATATTGAAGACTCAAGACCACATCATACAAGTGAAGACCAAGTCCAACCAGATTGAATACATGGAAGTATAGCCCAAGTCCAACCCAGCTTGAAGATTTGAAGACCCCAGGAGGAAAATTCAGAAAACCCTGATTTCTTGCAGATGCCCTCCAGATGCCCAGATTCCCTTCCAGATGCCAAAATATATTCATATACCAAGGCATCCATGATTTTAGAGGTCCATCTGCATCCTAGACTAAAGAAATCAAGCCCAGGCGCCAAGCCCAAGCCCCTAAGAAGCAAGATACCAGGGAATATTCCTGCTACCTGGCTACCAGGCCACCCCAGCTTCCAGAGGCCCAAACCCATGCGCCCGAGCACCTTTGGGCCGGCCTCTTGCTGCTCCTAGAACTCCAACACGCCCCCCTAGGCATCCTTGGAGTGTTGGCCAAGTCAAGAGAATTTTTAGGGATTTTTCTACCAAATGTTTCCTTATTTTCTAGCTAGGGTTTGAGAGGGAAAAGGATTCTTATGTAAAGACTAATGTACCCTTACTTGGAGCCGAAGGTTAAGGGTCTATTTAAGGGACCCTAGCCTCTTGTATGAAGTTAGAATTTTTGATGAATGAAAACCTTGAGTTCTTCTATTGAGTTGTGTGATACCCTGCTGTGTGCATAAAGGGGTTTGTGAGAGTTCTTTTTCCTGGTGTTTGCAATCAACTTCCTGCTACCAACAAACCCTCCAGATCCCTGGATGCCCACTCCAAAAAAAGCCTTCCCTTGCTATTTTTCCTTTGTTTTCTTGTTCCTTTATGAATTTTCTAACCCCTGACAGGTCGTTTGCAGGTCCCTGAGTTCCTACGAATCCAACGACTCCAGCCAAGCCTCAATCGGACCACCGAGCAGAAAGCCGGGTATCCGCGGGTCATTGGCTCGATTTTCTAGGCCGCATCCATCGAGGAACGAGAGACCCCTTCGTTGCGATCTTCACAAACATTGTCAGGTACACCCCTCTACCTCCAGTAGTTTTATTGTAGGAGAACTTGCCCTAACCGAGGCTTCTCAGCCCCGGCAGTCCTTCTTTGCTACTTTTCTAGGTCCTAATCTGCATGCTGATCTTCAAAAAATTCATACAAAATTCCTTACAAATAATTTTGATCTGAAATTCAGGAATTAATCACCTAACTCAACATGTAAAACATAAAAAAAGAATTGCATGCATATTAGTCCCTCATCATTTGGTATCAGAGCTTAGATTATGGCTTGTTTTCTGTAATTTTTCAGTCCGTATATGCTCTGTTTTTTAAATTATTTCTTCCTGTTAAAAACTCAAAAAATTTTGATATTTATTTTTTTGGATTAAATATAATTCACCGTAATTTCTGTAGTTTTTTTAGATTTTATTATGTCCTGTGAAGTTTTTGCAAGCCGAAATACAGCCTGTAAATTTTCAGCTCTATTTTTTTTCAATAAGACAAGTTTGGAAGTTTTAGGATTTTATTTAGCATTTTTTGCATATCTTTTAATTTTAGTATATTTCCTGCATATTAGGCCATAATTTTCAAGTTTTCTTCTATTTAATAAAATACCAAAAAAAAAATTACATATTCTCCAAAAATACCAAAAATATTTAAACCCTAATTTGCATCCTCATCTGCCTGCCATCATTGCATAATTTACTTTTAAGGGCACTCTTGCTATATCAGATGGGGGGAGGAGTTGATAACCTCTCCTTAGCCCAAAACCACATCTCTTACATTTGGTCCCAAGCCTTAACCTAAAATTAATTAGACTTAATTTGCCCTAGTGGGGTAGGGACACCAACTGGTCGGGTCTGGGCTAGTGTTAGATCACTGTGTCAAGTTAACCTGTGTGTGCCTTGTGCTCAGTGTCTAGAACGGTGGTTTAGGGATTCAATCCCGAAGGGCTTGTGTGCTGGTCCGCCTACCTGGCCAATCTCTGATTGGTGTCTAGGATTGGCAATCAGGGACCTAACACTCCCCTTACACCTGCCTGGCTGAGTACAGGGTTACTATAGGCTAGTTTGCCACCCTGATTGAGCATCTAGTTTGGACTCTAGGTCTAGTCAGCTATAGTCGGTCTGATCGAGTCTTGCATGAGCACAAGATCAGGAGTTTCATATCACCCACCTCCTTCATAAATGTCTGAACCCATGGAAAATTTACAAGCCCAAATAAAAGCCCTAGCTGATCAAATGGCCTAGATGGCTACCCAGATAACTACCTAGATGACTACCCAGATGACCCAGTTAACTCAGACTGGTATTCAAACCAATGATAGAATTGACAATCTTGCCAGCAGGTTTGATCAGTTAGAAGTCTGGGTAGGGACCCCAGGAAAAACCCATGGGTCACAGTCTGAGCCAGATCCTAATTCCCCTCAACCTAGGAGGACCGCAAACCCTAATCCATACCCTGAGGTCGAACCTAGGAGAGCCCCTCATCCTGACCCATACTATAACCCTCAGCCTAGGAGGACCCCAGACCCTGACCCATACCAAGAGGTCGAACCTAGGAGAGCCCCTCAACCTGACCCATACTACAATCCTAAACCTAGGAGGATCCCAAACCCTGATCCCTACCTTGATGTTGAACCTAGGAGAGCCCATCGTCATGACCCAATCCCTAAGGTTAGTCCTAGAAGACCCAATCAGGATTTTATAGACCAGGAAGATAGATCCTATTTACCCTCTCCCTACAAGCCTAGTATACCCACAACCTATAGATCTTATGACTCCAAATCCTATGAACCTAGAACCTATGAATCCATAACCTATGAACCTAGATCCTATGGCTCTAGATCCCATGATCATAGATCCTATGCACCTACACCCTATGAGCCTAGTAGACCCAACACCAAATATTCTGAACCATATAGGGAGTCCAACCCTAGGAGAACCCAATATTCTAACCCATATAGGGAGTCCAACCCTAGGAGAACCCAGTATTCTGACCCATATAGGGAGTCCAACCCTAGGAGGACCCAATATCCTGACCCATATAGAGAGCCTAACTTTAGGAGGACCCCATACCATGATCCATCTTTAGAACCTGACCATAGAGCTGACCCAAAATCCTATGACCCCAGATCCTATAATCCCATGACCCATAGATCTGCACCCTTGTCCTATGAGTCTAGAGAACCCATAACCCCTAAGTATCAATCTAGTACTAGACAGGCTTCCCCTAGTCAACTTGAACCCCATAGGATTAGTATCCCTAAATATAAACCTAGTAGTGAGCCACTACCCCTTATACAACCTGAACCTACTAAGAGTAGTACCCATAATCAGAGACCATAACCTAACCATTTTCCCGCTAGCCAACCTTCTCCAACCATTCCTGAGATTGACAAGGCTTACATTAACGTGGAAGTGTATGAAGCTGATGCGAGCCTAGTGGATGAGTATGAAGGAGAAGAGGAGACACCTTTAGTAGACCTAGAATTATCTGACCCAGTAGATACCCAGGTAGAAACCAACCCAAAGCTAGTTGACCTTGACCACATCCAACCTAAAGCTATAGTGGAAGAACAAATAGAGGAAGAGAACCTAGGTACTACTATTAGAGCCTTACCTGAGGAAACCATAAAGGAGAGCCAAATTATAGAGTCTAGTCCTAAAATACAAGAACCAGAAGAATTTATTAAGGACTTGATCTCTTTGAATCAGTACCTTCAAGATGAGTCCCCTCCTATAGTTCCCATTAAGGACCTCTTCCCCGAAATTGGAGACCCATCCTTCCATTATGCAAACCCTGTAGATATAGCTCAACCTCGTAAGGTTAACCTCATTAGTATAGGATTAGTTCCTTACACCCCGTCTTTTATCCTACTTTATCCAACTAACCATGAACCTTTTTCTCTACCTTACCAAACTAATTCTGAACCCACTTCCTATTTTCTGCCCTTTCCTGACACCTCCAGCATTTCTAGGATTATTAGATTGCATTTAATTGAGATTAGCATAATGCATGCATTCATCACGCATGTTAGGTTTGCATCTTACTTCTGGCACACTCTTTGGAATTTGCTAGGAGTTCACTGTAAATTTTCATGTGCATGTCAAGCTAGGATCAAACCTAGGGAACCTATAATCTGTTAGGTTTAGATCCAAAGAGTTCAATAAAATTTCTTTCTATAGGAATGCATAGTCAAGTATGTTAGGTGTAGGTTTGAGTCCTTTGAATCATTTGTTAGGAGTCTGCATGTGCCCAGCATGTTCACCACCTACACTAATTTTAAACAAACTGGCTAATTCCCGAAGAAGGATCAAAGAATTTGATGTTGTGGATTCTATCTTGGTTAGGCTTAGGCCTAAAAGAAGCTTCCTGCTCGCAGAGCCGGACCTTTTAAAGTGATAGAGAAGGTTGGATCAAATGCCTAGGTTTTAGACATGCCTTCGGATTTGGGCATTAGTTCTACCTTCAATATTATAGACCTGGTTGAGTACAGGAAACCGGCAGCGATACCTAGTGAGGCTTTTGAACCTATTCCTTTTCATTGTGAGTGACCCTAACCTAGAGTGTCCACTAATAAATTTGGCCTGAGAGAGGAGAACGGATCGAGCATATCCTGGACGATCAAGCCATTATGACTCGGGGCCACGGTTATCAACGCTTCCTGGTCCGATGGCAAGGCCGACCAGAGTCAAATGATTCGTGGATTTCTCGTGAGGACTTGCAGCACCTCAACCCAGACCTCCTCGAGAGATATGTGAGCCAGCTTGATCTTCACTCGACAGGGTCGAGTTCCTCCCACCCGGGAGAATTGGTGGGGACACCGGAGGTACCAGAATAAGACAGAGGCTTTTCAACCCTCTATGAATTGATCAATAATTTATGAGTCCATCTGTAATAAGGGCTTAGCCTATCTGAGTCTATTTTAGTTGTTATTTGAGTATTTTGAGTTTCAGTTTTGTACTAGTCAGCTCATGTTGAGCTAGTTCAGTCCAGTGTTAGTCAGCTCATATCGAGCTAATTTTATTTTTTTGAGTCCTATTCAACCATATTGAAGACTCAAGACCACATCATACAAGTGAAGACCAAGTCCAACCAGATTGAAGACATGGAAGTATAGCCCAAGTCCAACCCAGCTTGAAGATTTGAAGACCCCAGGAGGAAAATTCAGAAAACCTTGATTTCTTGCAGATGCCCTCCAGATGCCCAGATTCCCTTCCAGATGCCAAAATATATTCATATACCAAGGAATCCATGATTTTAGAGGTCCATATGCATCCTATCCAAAAGAAATCAAGCCCAGGAACCAAGCCCAAGCCCCTAAGAAGCAAGATACCAGGGAATATTCCTGCTACCTGGCTACCAGGCCACCCCAGCTTCCAGAGGCCCAAACCCATGTGCCCGAGCCCCTTTGGGCTGGCCTCTTGCTGCTCCTAGAAGCCCAACACACCCCCCTAGGCATCCTTGGAGTGTTGGCCAAGTCAAGAGAGTTTTTAGAGATTTTTCTACCTAATGTTTCCTTATTTTCTAGCTAGGGTTTGAGAGGGAAAAGGATTCTTATGTAAAGACTAATGTACCCTTACTTGGAGCCCAAGGTTAAGGGTCTATTTAAAGGACCCTAGCCTCTTGTATGAAGTTAGAATTTTTGATGAATGGAAACCTTGAGTTCTTTTATTGAGTTGTGTGATACCCTGCTGTGTGCATAAATGGGTTTGTGAGAGTTCTTCTTCCCGGCGTTTGCAATCATCTTCCTGCTGCCAACAAACCCTCCAGATCCCTGGACGCCCACTCCAAAAAAAGCCTTCCTTGCTATTTTTTCTTTTTTTTCTTGTTCCTTTGTGAATTTTCTAACCCCTGACAGGTCATTTGCAGGTCCCTGAGTTCCTACGAATCCAACGACTCCAGCCAAGCCTCAATCGGACCACCGAGCAGAAAGCCGGGTATCCGCGGGTCATTTGCTCAGTTTTCTAGGCCGCATCCATCGAGGAACGAGAGACCCCTTCGCTACGATCTTCACAGACATTGTCAGGTACACCCCTCTACCTCCTGTAGTTTTATTGTAAGAGAACTGGCCCTAACTGAGGCTTTTCAGCCCCGGCGGTCCTTCTTTGCTACTTTTCTAGGTCCTAATCTGCATGCTGATCTTCAAAAAATTCATACAAAATTCCTTACAAATAATTTTGATCTGAAATTCGGGAATTAGTTACCTAACTCAACATGTAAAACATACAAAAAGAATTGCATGCATATTAGTCCCCCATCAAAGTGTTTGGCGTCCCATATGGTCCCCCCTTGGTCCCCCTCTTCTTTCCTTATTTTTCTTGAGTTTTTTTGGAAATTGTATAAAACCTTCCATGTTGTCATTCAGCAAATAAGGAAAGATTGTGATGCACATATTTTCTTTACTTGCTTCCTAAGTAATTAGTCCTTATATAAGGACCCCTCTCTTGTATTGAAAATAATGAAGATTATGAATTTTTGAAAGAAAAGTGTTCTTGGTTCTACCTCCGTTAGGAGTGGATGAGAGGCCCTAGTTATCCCCCTTTCCATTTCATTTTGTTGATCCCCTCATGACCTTTGAGATTCACCCTAATGCCTTTAAGTATCAAGGAGGGTGGAATGCCCTAGAGGTGAGAGGTCTCTTCGTTAGTGTGAGTCCCAAAGTCCATGAGTTCCAGATCCCTATCTTTCATCCCAGTATTTCCTTCACCACTCCCTTACAAAAAAAATCCAAAAAAATATGATAATCTAGGCGACTTCTAGGCTCACCAACAATCCTCCCCCCCCACCTATCCCACATCATTAGGTTTAGGTCCAAAGAGTTCAATAAAATTTCCTTCAATAGAAATGCATAGTCGAGTCTGTTATGTGTTAGTTTGAATCCTCCACATCACCTGTTAGGAGTCTGCATATGTCCAGCATGTCCACACCTGCACTGAACACCGCACAGCATATGCATCAGGATTTTAGCCTTAAGAGTAATTTAAGTAATGAAACATCTAACAAACTAGCTAATTCTCAAATAAGAGCCAATGGATTCAATGTAGGGAATTCTATCTTGGTTAGGCTTAGGCCTAAAAAGAAGCTTCATGTTCGCAGAGCCGGACCTCTTAGAGTGATAGAGAAGGTTGGACCAAATTCCTATGTATTAGATTTGCCTCCGGATTTTGGCATTAGTTCTACCTTCAATATCGTAGACCTGGTTGAGTATAGGGAACCGGTAGTGATACCCAGTGAGGCCTTTGGACCTACTCCTTTCATTATGAGTGACCCTAGCCCAGAGTGTCCACCAATTAATTGGCCTGAGAGAGGAGAACGGATCGAGCTATCCTAGATGATCAAGCTATCATGACCTAGGGCCGCGACTATCAACGCTACCTGGTTCGATGGCAAGGCTGGCCAGAATCGAACATTTCATGGATTTCTCGAGAGGACTTGCAGCGCCTCGACCTAGACCTTCTCAAGAGATATGTAAGCCAGTGTGATCCTTACTCGACAAGGTTGTGTTCTTCCCACCCTATGAGAATTGGTGGGAACACCAGCGACCCCAAAATAAGACAGAGGCTTCTAAACCCTCTATGGATTACTTAATAGTGTTTGAGTCCAATTTATAATAAGGGCTTAGCCTATTTGAGTTGTCATTTTCATTATTTGAGTCCTGTACTAGTCAGCTCATGTTGAGCTAATCATATTCTGAGTCTTGTAATCATGTCTAGTTGTGTTGAGTCTGTATTGAGTCAAGCCCAGTTAAAGAAGACTCAAGCATGTGAAGGACACCACCCAGCATTCCACCTCAGTAGCCACATGGAGTCCCTGTCACACTCTAGATTTTGCCACCTAGGATTACTTGGAGGATCATGAAGTCAGCCCATGCATGAGGAGTTTATGACAACATGCCAGCACACCCCTTCCACACCCCAAGCAAACCAACTCCACATGCTAGCATAATAAGAAGGAAAGTCAAAATAGATAAACATGAATCCTATGATTCATGCCAGCTTGCTTAGGAAAGAAGTGGTCCACCCCAAGCCAAGAAAAGTAAGAAGTTGGCACCCCTTGGTCCCCCCCTTTGGCTGCCCACTACCTACCTTGTTCGGAGGGATTTTGTATGGCATGAGAGTGTTTTCTTCCATGTATTCAGCCCCACACTTTAGGAAGAAAGTGGGCATCCCATATTTTTTTTGTTTTCTTTTGCTTGGGCCCTAAGTCTCATGACTCTATATAAGGGACCCCTTGTATGAAAATTTGATAACTTTTGAATGAATATTATTGAGTTTTCTCTTCTGCTGTGTGCTTTTACTATGTGCTAAGGGGATTCTGTGTGAGCCCCTCCTTCCTCCTTGTCTCCTGTGCCCAGTCTCCTGCCGCCATCAAACCCCAGAAGCATCTTCTCCAAAGCCTGGCCACCCAACATCAATCATCCCTTTCCCTTGCTATTTTTCAATTATTCCTTCATCCTTTCATTAAATTCTAACCCTTGATAAGCTATTTGCAGGTCCCTCGAAGTCTACAAATCCAACGACTCCAGTCGGGCAACGATCGGATCACCGGGTTGAAAGCTGAGAATTCACGAGTCTTCGGCTTGATCATCCATGCTGCATCCGGGAGTGAGAGCGATCCCTTCATATATGATCTTCATAAGGCACTTCAACTATTGTCAGGTACACTGTCTCTGCTTGCTAGTAGCATTCTTGAAGGGGAACTAGCCCAACCGAGACTTCTTAGCCTCGGTGGTCCTCTTTTTTATTACTTTTTAGGTTCTATTTTGCATGTTATTTTTTCTTATTTTGCATAGAACTCTCTACTTATATTCATGGCCTGTTCTTCGGGAATTACATACATCACTTAATCTATAAAAATTACAAAACTAATTATGCATGCATTTTTGTTCCGCATCATTGTCGCTCCAATAACTGACTGCATTAGGAAGGGAACTTTCAATTGGACCAAATCTGCTAACAAAGCCTTCCAAGAAATTAAGGAGAAAATGACCCAAGAACCGATCTTAAGATTACCTAATTTTTCCAAAGTTTTTGAGGTTGCGTGTAATGCCTCAGGAGTAGGTGTTGGAGGAGTACTTAGCCAAGAGAACCATCCCGTAGCTTTCTTTAGTGAGAAACTTAATGAGGCTAAGCTAAAGTACTCAACCTATGATAAGGAGTTATATGCGGTTGTACAGGCCTTGAGGTATTGGAGACACTACCTATTATTGCAAGAATTTGTTCTATACTCCAACCATGAGGCCTTGCATTTCTTAGTTTTCAAAAAAAGCTGAACCCTAGGCATGGGAAATGGTAGAATTCATCCATGCCTACACTTTTGTCCTAAAACACTATGCGGGAATTGAGAACAAAGTAGTTGATGCTTTGAGTCGAAGATCTATGCTTCTGAACACTATCTATACTGAGATCATAGGTTTTGACAAGTTGAAAGAAAACTATGAGGATTGTCCTGACTTCAATAAAATCTACCAGTCTATTCTACAAGGACCATCTAGTGTCTATAGTGAGTATACCTTACAGGATGGTTACCTCTTTAAGGAAAATAGGTTGTGTATCCCTAGAACTTTCCTTAGAGAATTTTTGATCTGGGAGACCCATGCGGGAGGATTAGCTAGTCACTTTGGTAGAAATAAGACCATCCTAGTTGTTGAAGACTGTTCTTTTGGCCAAGTCTTAAAAGAGATGTAGCTCAAATCGTGGCTAGATGTAAAACCTATGCTGTTGCTAAGCAACGAAAACAAAACACTAGCCTTTATACTCCTTTGCCTGTACCTGACTGTCCATGGCAGGACTTGAGTATGGACTTTGTACTAGGGCTACCGAAAACCCTGAGGAAACATAATTCAATCTATGTTGTGGTTGATCGATTCTCTAAAATAGCTCACTTCATGCCCTGCTCCCAAACTTTTGATGCTTCTAGAGTGGCGAAACTTTTCTTGAATGAAGTAGTTAGGTTAAATGGCCTACCCAAGACTATTGTGTCTGATAGGAGTGTCCGATTTATAAGCTACTTCTAGAAAACTCTTTGGCACATGTTGGTGACTAAGCTAAAGTTCTCCACTACCTACCACCCTTAGATCAATGGTCAAACAAAAGTTATCAATAGAAGCCTTGGAAACTTGTTGAGATGTCTTGTAGATGAACACACTATGAATTGGGATCTTTTTCTACCTAGAGCCGAGTTTGCCTACAACAGTTTTGTCAATAGGTCTATTGGAAAGAGTCCTTTTGAAATTGTCCATGGTTACAAAACCTAGGAGACCTTTGGACCTCATCCCATTACCTGTGAATACACGAGTCTCTGAACCTGCTGAGTCATATGCTCAGCATGTTAAGGAATTGCATCATGAAATCAATAAAAAACTTAATGAATAATGAATCATATAAAAATATGGCTAATTCCCGTAAAAGGTTTAAAGAATTTTTTGAAGGAGACTATGTGATGATCAAGCTTAGACCTGAATGGTTTCCACCCGGGATCGTGAAGAAACTGCATGCCCATGGTGCTAGTCCTTTTAAAGTGTTAAAGAAAGTTGGACCTAATGACTATAGGCTTGAGTTACCCCCAAAGTTAGGCATCAATTCCACCTTCAACATTATAGATATTGTAGAGTATAGGGCACCAACAGTGATACCTAGTGATCCTTTCGAGCTTGAACCAATTCTTGAGAGTGAGCCCATCCCTGTGTGTCCACCAACCAACTTACTGGAGAGGAGAGAACAGATCGAGCGGATCCTGGATAATCAAATTATCATGACTCAGCATAAAGACTACCAACATTACCTAGTTCGATGGTAAGGTAGACCAGAATCCAAAGATTCATGGATCACTCACGAGGACCTGTAGCAGATTGATCCAGACCTGCTTGAGCATTACTAGAGTCAGAAATATCCTTACTCGACAGGGTCGAGTTCCTTCCATCTTGGGAGAATTGGTGCGGGCACCAGGATTCGAAGGAGACTTAATTCAATTTGGTTTGACTAATGCTTAGCCAATTTTCTTTGAATCCTATCAACTAGTCCATTACATTTTATTTTTTTGTTAATTGAGTTCTGTAAAGTTTGAGTCCTATAACCAATGAACTAGCCTTGACCAAGTGAAGGAGCATTATATTGAAGAAGACCAAGATGTACACCCAAATGCCAAGTGGCGCCCAACACATGATGACACATGAATGCCCTCATGAAGAATTTAAACTGGGGACCACATGGAGACACTTGGTGCCCATGCATGTAGATTTTCAGATTTGGCATCCCTTTTTTCATGGAGTTTGAATTCAAGAAGTATCTAAAGATGGTGCCCCCTTTTCATGAAATTTGAAATTCAAATTTGTAACTACCTTTTTCCCTCTTCTCATATAAAATTTGAATTTTAAATGGGGCTTAGAAGGCTATAAATAGGCCCTTAATCTCTTTGTAAAAAAGATGCTATTTTTGAATGAAAGATAAATTTTATTTTGAGCTTCCATTATTATGAGTTTTCATTTCCGATGTGAGATGCATCGTCCTCAAAGAGGGAGAGGGTGTGAGACCCAATCTACCATCTAGTTTCCATAGTTCATCTATCTCCCATCTACCATACCTTGGTGTTGACGTTCCCCCATAAACCCATGGAGTTGATGCCCCTATTCATGGAGCAGCTGGTCTAGTCTTCATCAAGGCGCCAAGCATTCTTCAAGACATCACTCTCCATCCTTCCTTATTTTCTTAAGTTGTTTGCTACATTTCTTTATCTTTGATAAGTTCTTTTCTTGCTTGCAGGGTTCTCAAGAGTGCCGATCCGAGGAGGAAGCTTACTTGCCAAAGAACCCCTACAATGGTGTCTACTATCCAGGAAGTGTTGATTTCTTCATCGTAGGTGCCGGATCTGGAGGAAAGATTACCTTCTTCTGGGAGCAGATCGAATTGCTGCTTGGTATCACCCCCCCTTTCTCTTGCTCTATCTGTTGAAGGTAGCCTTAGCCCTATTCTTGAAGAATTTCTTAATCCTTCTAGGTCCTTGGTTCTTTACACTTAGAAGACTAGTTATGAGCATGTCTTTATTTCTCTCTTTCTAGTTTTCTTTAGATAGCTTCTTTTCATCTTTTACAAAAAAATAAAAAAAATATAAAAATCTGATTCATTACTGTAATCATTAAAACCTTCGTTAGGCCTTTCATCCCACTACACAAACCCTACTAGCTAGCATAATGGAGGGATGCATCAATTAGCTTGTTGGATTTTTGAATAGGGGTTTTGCCATCTCAACCAAATAGATAGCCTGTCCCTTCAATTTTGTCTTAGAGGCCTAAGAGCGGAGAGGGAAGAACAAAGGAGCAAAAGAAAGGGGAAAACTCTATACCCATTAAGTCCTCTATAGGTCAGTCTTCTCCATCCATTCCTTTTCTTTTAGGTTTGTGCTGAGGGGGTCCCCTTTGTCCTTAGGTCTCCTTCATTCTTCTGTTCCCTCCTCCTTTTCCATGAGTTCTTCAAGGAGTGGTCACCATCCCCAAAGGTATGATCTAGCCCACCATGACATGGTAGAGACGTCATGGGCGGGGCCTCCTTCCTCAGGTAGTAAGGAAGAAGATGTCCCATTTAGAGTCCGGTGGGGTCCCCAGCGGATAGTGGAACCCCACACCTGGTACTTGCCTTCCCTTCCTTTATCTTTGAATCAAGACATTAATGGTCCATCTAGCATTGCCTCGACGATGATGAAGATGGAATCCCTCCGGCTCCAGGGCATCTACCAGATCTCATGTTCCATCTGGATCTTGACCCCAAACTCGGGAGAGTGAGTCATGTTAGGTGGGCCAAGCCAGGTTGCCCTGTACGAGTTCTTCTCGACAGGGTTCCAGCTTCTCCTTCACCCTTTCATCCTCTCCTTTCTGGACCATTACAAACTAGTCCCGGTCCAATTAACCCCAAGTTCTTTTATGGTCATCACTTCTTTCATAGAGCTATGCCATTTTCATGGCATTATCACTAGATTCTCCTTGTTCAAGGCCCTATTCACCTTGAAGCATCACCCCACAAAGAGAGGGTGGTGGTTGGTTGCTCCTCGGCCTAGGACCCTTAAGTTTGACCTATCCACTTCCATCAAGGGATGGAAGAGCAAGTACATCTTCACCTTCATTAAGGTGGTGAACTGAGTATGGAGTGGCCCCGATTGCCCGCCCAACCAGGATGCCACAATAGAACTCATTGACCGGGAGGTGTACAACCAACTCGTCATCTCGAAGGTTCTACATGGGAGGGACCACCTCTCCGAGCAGAACTTGTTTGACACTGGTGTCAGCCCAATTCAATCCTTAGATAAGGTTTTGAATTTTGGCCTTTCTTGTGATTTATGAAGGCTGACTGGGTCTCTTTTTCTTGTGCAGATATGAAGTTCTCAGTGGACTAGGTCAAATAGATGACCTGCAAGTTGGTGGGGACACTAGAGGCACCAAAATAAGACAAAGGCTTCTCAATGCTCTGTGGATCACTTAGTTACATTTGAGTCCATTTTTAATAAATCTTAGTTCATTTAAGTTATTTTTTTTTTTTTACTTGAGTCCTGTACTAGTCAGCTCATGTTGAGCTAGTCATTTTTTGGAGTCCAATACATGTCCAGTAATGACTCATACAAGTGAGGACCAAGCCAGCCAAGTGAAGACCAACCCAACTAAAGCTAGGAGGATCATGGAAGGCATAGGAGGAGAAATCACAAGCCTCAGAGAAGAAATCAGAAGCCCAGGAGACAAGCCCGAGACCCTGAAGCCTTGAAACACAGCCTAAAGCAAGCTGGGCCAGCCCAGGCCTAGGAGAAGAGATAAGTGGCACCAAGAATTAAGCTTACCACCCTTGGTCGGCCACTAGGGTCACCTCCCTTGGCCGACCAAGGCAAGAGGAGAAGGGAGAGTTTTTAGGGATTTCTTCTACCTAAGTTTCCTTATTTTCTAGCTAAAGTTAGGAGGGGATTCAAATTGCTATGTAATGTCATTTTTAACCTTACTTGGGGGCCAAGTTCTTAGAGTCTATATAAAGGGCCCTAGTATCTTGTATGAAAAATTAATTTTGATATATGGAATACTCTTGATTTTCCAATTGCTGTGTGCTACCCTGCTGTGTGCTTAAGGGGTTATGTGTGAACTTTTCATCTTCTCGGTGTCTTGCAACTGCCTCCTACCGCCAGCCTGCTCTCCAAAGCCATGGCTGCCTACTCCAAACACCATCTTCCCTTTGCTGTTTACCATTTATTTCTTCTTTCCCTCTGAGTTTTCTAACCCCTAACAGGTCTTTTGCAGCTCCCTTGACTCCAATGAATCTGACGACTCCAGCTAGGCCACAATCAGACCACCGAGCAGAAAGTCGGGTATCTGTGAGTCTCTAACTTGGTTTTCCAGGCTGCATCTAGAGTGAGAGCGACCTCTTCATGTACAATCTGCACCGGGCGCTTCTCCCATTGCCAGGTACACCCTCTTTGCCACTAGTCCATTTATTGAAGATGAACGAGACCAACCGAGACTTCTCAGCCTCGATGATCCTCTTTCCTTTGCTTGTTAGGTCCTGTTATGCATGCTATATCCTCTTATTTTCATATAGAACTCTTTACATTGTTCCTTAGACTGTTCTTCATGATTAATCATATAATTTAACATTAAAAATATAAAAAAAATACTTGTATGCATATATAGGTCCCGCATCACAAGTGGTTATCATCATCACAACCTCGTGAGGAGCCATTGAAGAGGCCATGCAAAGGGTCGGAGGAGGGGTCCCATGAGGAGCCTCCGGCTCGCCCCAAAGAAGACAGGGCCCAAGATATCCTGATGCCAGTCACAAGGTCAGCTGGGCCTACATCCTTGGGGCCCTGCAAGAGTGCTGAGCCACAGGAGGGGATGTCTCGAGCCAAACCCTCGGAGGGCCCAAAGATTGTGGAGATACCGCCATATCCCGAGGTTGAAGCTGCACCTGGCTAGGAGGAGGTCTCGATGCCCTCCATGCCCACTGCAGTGCCAGAGCATTGTCTGACTGGTCTGGAGGTGGCCGGGCCATCATCGTCCATGATGGCCCCACCTTCGGGGGTGGCCAGGGGGCTTCCTCCACTACCGCCCGACACGTCAATGACCCATGATGCCAGGCTAGCAGAGAAGCTATTGGGATTTGTCTTGTAGCCCCGAGATTAGCTGGAGAGGGTCGGCCACACCTTAGGTGATACCATCGATGGGGTCTTCCCCCAACTGCTTATGCTAGGTGTCTCTGATGCGGAACATACCTCCGATACCAAAAACATGATGTGGAATGATGCGATATGGTGTAAGATGATCTAATTTTAGTCTAAGATGTTTTAAAGAGCAATGATCATAGCAGTAAAGCAACTAAACATAACAGACTAAAGAGATTAAAAAATGTAACTAACTATTTACCCGTAATTTGATCCACAAGCTATAAAGAATAATTACCCGATGGCTAGGAAACCATCTAAGATTAGGCTATTCCATGCTTCAACTACCAAATCTAATGAGAAAGGATTGGTTGCTTACCCCAACAGAGATTCTCTTTAACTCGGGATAGATCGGCTGCTTGGTCGCTCAGATTTCGTAGCAGGATGAAGATCGGGACTCCAGATTTTAGATCTACCATCAGATCTCTGTTCGGAAGCAAAGGATCCATCCTTTAAAGTCCTTGAACACCTATGATCTGCAGAGAAGGTAGCAAACAAGACTTTAAGAATGAAGTAAATCAAATTCAAAATGAAAAAAGGAAGGGTTGGATGCGTAGAGCTTGAAGAAGATCAGTAGCAGCTTGTCGAATCCGGCAGAACCTCCACTCAAGGATCTCACCGCCTTGAGCTCTCAAGGACCTCCCCATCCTTAGAGAAAAACACTAAAGCCTAACCCAGCTTTGTGGAAGAAAGAATGCATCTTTATTTCATGAATGAATAATAACAAGGGGGGTATGGGGTCCTATTTATAGTGTTCTTCACACATGAAGATATTATAGGACTCCTTTGAATTCAAATTACATTTAAATTTAAATTATAATTCAAACACTCCTTGGCTTCTTGGCATCTTCCTTGAATTTTAAATTTAAATTGGCTCTTCTTGGCTTGGGCGGTGAATGAGGTGTTCCATGGTTTAAGAAGAAATGTGCAACAAAAAAAATGAGATGGAGCCTTAATTCCTTCTTAATTAGCGCTAATCCATCCTTGGCATGAACTCCTTCCTGGTTTGAAATTTGAATGGTAGGCAAGATAATAAAACTCCTCTTTAAATGTTGAATGGATTCCATGAAAACTTGAACTCCTTTGAAATTTAGATGAACCTTAACTAATCCTTGGACTCTTCTTTGAATGAATCACGGGTAAGCATCATCTGGAGTGGGCGACAATAAGAGGGGGGGTTCCAGATGAAGAGCAAAGTCCTTCTGCTTTACTCCTCTTAAATGGGCGCCTCCTTGAAACTGAAATGGGCAATGAAAAATAAATGGGATGGGGGGCCTCTCTTGGATAAGGATGACTTTGTCTTGATGCCCAAATGTCCAGATGTCCCAATATCTAGATGTCCCAATGTTCGAATGTCCCAATGTCTGGATGTCCGGATGTCTTGATGTCTGGATGTCCGGATGCCTGGAGAAAAATTTGGACAACTCTTTTTTGACCTATAATTGATCCACCAAGGTGATGATGACTTGGGTCTTGGGTACTTATGACACCCCTTAACTTATTCATGCACTAATTATAGGACTCAAATTAGACAATTCACCAAACAAAGCAAATTAATGATATTTACAAGACTCTTAAACCAATTGATGGACTCAATGGACTCAATTGGTAACTCAATAATCCTAACTAACCAAATTACACTCAATTTGATCAAGTTATAACTCAATTTGACTTAATTTCAAACTCAAAACAACTGGGACTCGAGTGTTCTTTGTGAAGAACACATGAACTTACTCATTGGTGATTCAAATTAAATTGGAAAAGGTTTGATTCCTCTTCCTGGCTCTTGTGTCCTCACCAATTCTCCCAGGGTGAGAGGAACTTGACCCCATCGAGTATGGGTCAATTCAGCTCTGGTAATGTTCTAGCAAGTTAGGGTTCAACTTTTGAAGATCCTCTCTGGTGATCCAAGAATTCTCAGACTCAGGTCTCCCTTGCCAACGAACCAGATATCTTTGTTCTTATTTCTAGTAGTTATGATCTTATCATCCATGATCTGCTCAATCTTTTCTCTCCTCTATGGTAATTTGGCTGGTGGACATTTTGTGATAGGGTCACTCTCAAAGGTGGGATCAGGCTCAAATGGCTCACTGGGTATCTATTGAGAATTGTGTCCCAAAGTCAATCGTTTTAGGCTATAGACGGTTGTGCTATTTTATTTTTATATATGAATTTTTAATAATAAATAAAAGTTATTTATTTTTGGTTGTCTATCATTTTACATTTTCCTATAATGAACTCTTGTATGATGGAGTCCTTAGAACTATATTGTTTGATATAGAGAGGATATATCAAGTAGTTCTTAAAATGGTTCACAACCAAATGATACATTGTTTGATATAGGGAGGATATATCAAGTAGTTCTTAAACTCTTGTATGTCACATTTGTTGGTTATCCTCTTAACCAAGAAGTGTGGAGACACTGGTATGACATACAAGTGAAGTGTATAACATTTCATTGAATGTGACCATCTGCGGAGCTCCCTTCTGCCAAAAGGTTGCTCGCGAAGGGATATGGGTATATGTGTCCCTCAGACCTGAGATCACCATGGTAGCTTGCAAGCAACTCACTGTACTTTGGTGCTTGACTACCTAGATTTCTAATCCAGTGATGGAAGGTTTCTAGGTGCAAGTTAAGTACTTATGGAGCGGTGGTGGATCAAGATGGAATAGACCTCTTCAAATAGTTTGGAGTGAATGACTCACTATGTCTCAATTCAGCAAAACCTTGGCTAGGGTAGTTCTTATGAGGAGTCACAAAACTTGTGAGGTTGAGACATGATCTGGATAAACCATATTAGGGTTGGCAGTCTAACCCTAGGTCATCCTGAGCAATGTAAGGTCAAAGGGTTGAATTATGCAGCAAACATATGCCAAAGGTTCTTGTGAGGTGCTCTGCATCTTCGATCTATTCGGATGTCAGGTATCATTGCTAGATGAGGATTGTGACTGGTACTGGAAATGTTCCAGTGCTACCAGTTTAGTGTTTGAACCTATGGGGTCACACACCATAGATGATTTCTATCTGATCTTTTGGGCTAATCAACGATTGAGAATCATTTACCATCACCTGAAGTCAATATGGTTGACTTTGCTCCAAGTGTCGATACTTGGATTTTTGCAGGTGTTGACACTTGGTGAAGTGTCGACACTTGGAGTGTCGACACTTGGCAATTTTCGAGTGTCGACACTTCCTATGATGAGCAGTTTTCTGGGAGGATTTCGTGGAGGATTTTTTTGGGCATGTTTTGACCTGGTTTGAATTTCGAATTCAAACCAGATTTGGCTCCAAGGTTATTTGGTATGAAAGTCATACTTACCTTAATGGGCTGACCCATTTGGAATGGCCTTGATCTTCTCCCCCATTCTCTCCCTCCATCTCTCCTCCTTCCTTCTTCTCCCTCTCATGGCAGCTCCTATAAATAGAGGTCTTTGTAGTGGCTGCTGGGGTACACATACATGAACAGCAAGAGAGAAAAGAAAAGAGAGGAAGAAGAAGGGTTTTATGAGAGGTTTAGGGATTGGGTGTGAGCCACCTAGCAATCAAGCTAGGTCTTGGGAAAGAGGTTTTGGGAAGGGTTTCCTGCTCTTTTTCTTGTCTTCCTGGAAGAAAAAGTTTAGCCCATGGATCCCGAAGAGCTAGCACTTAGAGGGAGTTGATCAGAGTCGAGCCCAAGTGTAGACATCCTGTAGAGGCCAGACGCGTGTGTGGCTCGAGCACCCTCCTCCTTCTCACAGCACTTCCTTGGATTCTCTCTTGTGGAAAAGGTATGGTACTTTTATGTTTTCTCTTGCTTTGATGTTTATATGCATGCTAGGTTATTATACTAGATCCTATTGCGAGCAGATCGGTAGATGGTTTGGATCTATCTACCGAGCCTTCTGCTATGCATGTCTTAAAATTATTTTAAAATGCATATTCTCTACCATATTTCTTGCATAATGTATGTTAGGTGTAGGTGTTTTTCACTTTCAGTATCATCATTGGTTCCTTAAACTCGACTAGATCAGATATATTGAAGGTCGGACTAATACCTAACTCAGATGGTAATTCTAGCATATAAGCATTAGGTCCAATCTTCTTTATAATCCTCTACGGTCCAGTACTACGGGCATATAGTTCTTTTACGGTTCTGACTAGAAACCATTCGGGTCGTAACCTGATCATGATGAAGTCCCCTTCGTTAAACTCTTTAAATCTCTTATGTAAGTTAGCCTCGTGCTCATATGATTCATTCCTCTTTTTAATTTTATTACTGATTTCTTTATGCAATGCTTTGACATGCTATGCAAATGACTCTATGGACTCTGGGACTCAGACTGACACTTACCAAAAATAGACTCAACTATGTAATCCTATTGAGAGGAATTTTATTGGACTCTTAAGATCTAAACCTAACAGACGATTGATTCTCTAGGTTTGACCCTAGTCTGGTATACACATAAAAAGTTACAATGGATCCCTAGCAAATGCCATAAGGTCTTCCAAAAGTAGGTAGCAGAAGGGATAGGCTTTAAGGGCTCATGCAACCTGGTAATCTCTTCAAAATAAAACCTAATGGCTCTATAAGCATGATAAGGGAAGGGTAGGAAATAGGAATTGAAGTCTTAGGATAACTTAGGGGAAGCATGAAATAGACCTTGGTTACTCAAGATGACCTTAAGATTTGAATATTGATCTATTGGTGTAAGATCTATGGCAGGCGGGATGCTTCTAGGTGGCGAAAGGTCATTTGGAAGGTCTTCAGGAAGTTCATCTTGAAAATTTTCTGAAATAATGTTGACCTCCTGGGGTTGTTCCTCAGGGACTTGAATGAGGTCTTGTGTCGAGGCTAAAGGATTGGGTTCTTCCTAAGGACATTGAGTTATGAGAACCAAGTCCTCACTAATTTCCTGTTGTTCTGATGTTTTAGGACTAGGTTCAACAATCTTTTCTTTTCCAAGGGTTTCCTCATGTAAGGTACTAGAGTTGTCCTCTCGAAGTCTTCTCCTTCGTATTCATCCATCAGGTTTTCTCCAGCTTCATATATTTCAACTATGATTTTAGCTTGAGTAACCTTCTGGTCAATTTACTCTGAGTCTGCAATAGATATTTTCTCTTCAGGGTCATTCTTAGGAACAAACGGGGTCACAGGAGTGGGTCAGCTCAGATTAGGGTTTAGTTGGCTTTGATAAAAATTTGGTTGACTCTGTGTAGAATGGGTCGACTCAGGTGGACTAGGCTAGTTCCTGATTTTTGATAAGGGGCACTAATCTAAATGGGTTCTGGCCAATGAATTCTGGGTCCAAAGAAAGTCAGTTTTGGTGAACCAGGGTTAGTCCGAGCCCTATGGGTTCTTTCTAGGTTGTCAAGTTGCTTATCTAGTTGGTCACATTGTTCATTAAAGGTCCCCAGTAAAATTTCTATAGTGGACTCCATGATCAGACTGGGTTGGGTTTGGCCTGCTTTAGTGGTCATGCAATGCAAATATTACAAAATAACCTAAGTCTGGGCTCCTAGACCTAAGGGCCAATATAGTGCTTAGTCAAGGTAATAACCAAGACTGTAGTAACTTCTCGATTGGCCAAGTAAGAGGTGGGGTGGTGGGAGGCTCCCCTTACTTTCGTGATGTCCTAATTAAAGAACCACCAGTCCACTTAGGGTGTTTGCCTCTGGATCTCTAGCCTTAGACACCAAATCTCAGAAGCACACACAGAAGTGACTACTATAATGAGTTAACATGTATATAAAACCCAACCTGTTGCTGTCCCTAGCTTTAAGTGCTACTCGATTTTAATTAAGGCTTAGGACTATACAAATGGGGTTGGTTATTTTGGACAAAGGAAAGGGTCTCAATCCTTCCCTTATGTTATATTGCTTGCCCTTAAGTGTTTTCAAGTAAAATGAATGCACAATCAAGATAAGATAATATAACACCAGCAATTCAAAATTTAAATTTCAAATATTAAGTTTAGATTTCAGACTTGGATTTTAAATTTTAAATTTTTAAGTTTTAAATTTTAAATTGCAGAAATTAAATTTTTATGAAACTTAAACTATATGCTAAAATTCTGAAATAGAAATGTTCTCAGGCAGTAATCAGGCTTGCAGAAATTCTACAGACTGAATTAAATCCTAAGAAAATATCAAAAAATAAAACCAAATGTAACGAATCCAACAAAATAAAAATTAGAATTTTTTGATCTTTTTGCATATAAAAATAATTAAAATAAAAAACTATCTACTAGAATGGATGGGATGCAAAAAATTAATCCTAAAGATGTATTTCTCTTCGTTTTCTTCTTCAGGGGTCAATTCATAGCGGCACCCCTACATGCCATAGGAAATCCCCTTTGAATGGGATGTGAGGGTTTTGCAGCACTACTTTTACCTATGACCAGATGGCCATGGTGAAGCACTCGATCTGAGTACTTATAGAGAATTCAACAAGCATGAAACCCTAATCTAACCTAATGCTCTGATACAAATAAGATGATGCGGAACATAGCTCTGATACCAATAAGATGATGCAGAACATAGCTCTGATACCAATAAGATGATGCGGAACGATGCAATATGGTGTAAGATGATCTAATTTTAGTCTAAGATGTTTTAAAGAGCAATGATCATAGTAGTAAAGCAACTAAACATAACAGACTAAAGAGATTAAAGAAAGTAACTAACTACTTACCTGCAATCTGATCCACAAGCTATAAAGAATAAGGACCCGACGACTAGGAAACCATCTAAGATTAGGCTATTCCATACTTCAACTACCAAATCTAATAAGAAAGGATGCTTCTATAGGTGCACTCATCCAAACCTCATGATTTGCTCTAGGAGGGTCTACAAGTGCAAGTTCTAGGGTAGGCTGGGTGCTCCTAGAAGGTAGAAGGTTATCAGGAAGGTCTTTGGAATGTTTATCTAAAAAGTCCTCTAAGCTACTGTCTTTTTCTTGTTCTTGGACCTTCTCAATGGGCAATTCTTGTGAACCCCTTCCTTCTCCACACTTCTCTACCAGATTTGACTCAGGGGTGTCTTCTTTGGATTCCTCAATGAGTTCAGGGGTATTCTCACTTAAACTTTCATTTGGTGTAATTTCCTCTTCCTGAACTTCCTCAAAAGGGTCTTCTCTTAGGGTTAGCTCCTGAATTCCTTGAGTGGCAGGGGTCCCCTCAATAACCCCATTAGGTAGGAGTTGGTTAATTGAATTATCGAGAGAGATATCCTCAAATTCTTCTTCTTCATATTCATCTATCAAACTTATGTCAGGCTCATATATTTCTTCCTCAATCTCACTGAAATGTTCTAATCTATTCTCCTTTGATTCCTCTTTAAGTACGGCTCTGGTCAGGTCAACTAATTTTGGGATGGCCATGCCTAACTCCTTCTCAGTGTTATCCTTCTGGTCAAGAGGTGACACAAGTGGGAATTGACAAACAAAAGTCTGGTTCACTACGGGTGTCGGATCAATCGGAACTTGACTCAAGTTGGTAGAGGTTGGCTTTAAGTCCAAAGCACTTGATTGGTTATATCTTAAAGACCACTTATAGTCTTGGGCTTCTTAGTAGGCTCAGTCTAACTTATTGGTTATTTCAAGGCATAGCTTCCTATAAATGTCTGGGTGTAACCCAACCCTAAACCTCGATGTGATCTGAGCTTCGGTCTCAATGGTATTGCATTTCATGTCGTACCACTGGAAGTCCTCGATATATTTAGACACAGGCCTATTACCTTGTCGCAATTGGTACCATTGGTCTAAAAGTCTTTTCTCATCGGATCTACCTAGGTACCTATCTCTCAACTTTCTTCTCATATCTCTCCAAGTATATATTTCCTCTTTTCTTTGATAACACTCATGCTCAATAGCATACCAATGCGACCTAGCATGTTTGGTGAACTTGGTTTTGGCCAACCTAATTTGTCCTAATTTCGATATGTTAGTGCACTCAAAATACCGATCCATTTGTTCTTCCCACTTAATATATGTCTCTTGTCTTCCATCAAAAGTGGGTGCATAAGGTTCGGTGTTCCTAACAGGTCCCTTTTCTGAGTCAACCAAGTATGGATATAGGCTCCTAGGGTTATGCTCGGGATCACGGTATAAGGTCCTCCTAGGCTCCTGGCATGGGTGAGGTTGGGGCCTATTAAATTTTGGATCAGGGGTGCAATTTTGATGTCTACGTTTCTCAAGTCCCTGGGCTCGGTCTCTAAACTAGGCAAAACCCTCATTCATATCCTGACTCAATTAGGTCATACTTTCGGTAAGAGTTCTAATCATGGCCTCTAAATCAGGTTGGGTTTGACCAGGTTGGTAGGGTACTTCGTTCCGGGTGGACATGATGATGCAAGCAAGCACACCAAATGAGACTCGACTGAAACGACTACGGGCTAACTAGACCTAGAGCCCAAACTAGATGCCAAATCAGAGTGGCAAGCTAGCCTGTAGTAACTCGGGACTCAGCCAGGCAGGTGTAAGGGGAGTGTTAGGTCCCTAATTGCCAATCCTAGACACCAATCAGAGATTGGCCAGGTAGGTGGACCAGCACACAAGCCCTTCGGGATAGAATCCCTGAACCACCATTCTAGACACTGAGTATAAAGCACACACAGAGTAACTAGACAAACTGACTCAACATTAGCCTAGACCCGACTTGTTGGTGTCCCTAGCCCACTAGGGCAAATTAAGTCTAATAAATTTTAAAATTAGGCTTAGGATCGAATGAATGGGTGGTGGTTTTGGGCTAAGGAGAGGTTATCAACTCCTCCCCTTATCTTAGATGCTCAATTGCCCTTAAGATGAATTAGGAGATGATCACTCAAAAAAATTGAATTGCAGAAATACAGAAACAGAATTGCTGTAATTTAACTCTCAGAAATTTCACAGAAACGAATAAATTACAGTAAAATTATGTAAAATATTTTCAATTATACTGGTTCTAGAAAAATAAAAATCATATAATTTGGAGTTAACTACAATGAGAAACAATTCCTACAACAGGGCCGTTACAGACTGAAAACAGAATGCTTTCCCCGTTTACAATTCCTGCTACGAAGTTGTAACCCAGCGGATCCCCTACACGCCCTAGGAACACCCCATGGAATGGGAAGAGGAGGTTTGCACCTCGCTTCGTTCCTAGGACCGGACATCCTGGGGAGTCTACTTCGAGCAGACAAAGTAAAAAGAGAGAGACTCAAACAAGCAATCAAAACAGAAACCCTAAACAGGGCTCTGATACCAAAAATGATGCAGGACGAAAGCTCTGATATCAAAAATGATGCAGAACAAAGAACAAAGAAGTGTATGCGGAAGTAAAATTAAGATTAATTTTTTTTTTATATATATTTCAGAAATTGGCTTCGACTCAAAGTAAAGTTAAACTAAGTTGATGGAAACTAGGTAAGGATTGAAAGCACAATTTAGAAGAAGCTAAGTTATCAGAGTAGTTCAGAAGTAACGGATCGCTGGGGGTTGAGAAACTCCTAGACCTAGGGTTTCGCTCTGAACTTTTAACAGAACAGAAATAGAGAGGAGAGATGGTTTACCAACCAGACAGTGATCTTCTCAGAATTTGGGCGGAAGAACTCTCTCAAGCAGATTGTTGGATCCTCGGATTCGGCTATCTTCGCAATGGATCCTCCAATACTGGTCTTGTGGTTTGGTCGGCTTCTCCTGGACTCAAGATCTGGGAAGAAAAAAAACAAGTGAGGGATTTAGAGACTCAGGGAAGGATTTACCAGTTCGAAGAACTTGAAGGTTGATGTCGCAGAGATCCGGATTCTCTTGAAGGCTGATTCGACTCCCTCTGGAAAGAACTTTGGATCTGAAGTATCCGGACTGTAGCTGGATGCTGGTGATCGGCCTGGACTTGGAGAGAGAGGCCGTGGGAGGTGGCATATGCTAGGGTTTGGTGGAAAGAGAAGGGTGATGGCGGCTAGGGTTTGGGAGTGGAGTGGCTAACCTAGGGTTTGGGTTTTGGAGATCTCACACCTCCTCAAGGTTCCTGGGGAACCCGGATTTACTCCCTCATGGAGCTCAACACCTGGATGCAAGTGCGGAAGAGAGAAAACACAAAGTTTGCTCACAAAAAAATTTGGTTTCATTCATCTTTTCTTCAAGAGTTACATAGAGTTGAATATATAGACATAAAAAAAAAAAAAAATTCATACACTTCCCATGTGGGACTAATAGGACTAACCCACACTTTAGGCATCAAATTTTCTTCCCAAGACTCCTTCCATGAGTGGGCAACCCAAAAACTCCAAGAAAACTTGAAAATCAGCTCCAAATGGCAGGTTATGGGGGTGTCTCCTAGTATCTCTCCATGAATCAAGGATTTTCCCTTCATGGTTTGGCTCTTTTGGACACCTCCTAGTCTTGCTCCACAAGTTTAGGCTTCTTCCTTTCATGGCTTTGGCACTTTAGGAAACTTTTGGGTGCCTCCTTGATTTTCTCCCCAAGACATGCTCTCTTCCCTTTTATAACTTGGGTTTTTATGGAACATTGTGGGGCACCTCCTTGATCCTCTCTTCAAGAAAAATTCTTGCCATCTTGGCTTGGGTTTATCTGGAAAGAAGTTGGATCCTCCTTGGATTGAGGTATCTTGATGGATTTCTCCCCCAAGTGGCCCATGAAAGAAGGGACCTGCTTTCTTGTGGTGTGGGGACCAAGGCACACTGGATGGAGATGTGGCACCTCCTGGACTCTGGCGTGTGGCTGGGAGTGTGGCGCCCACTTGCTTGGTCCTGGGAGAAAATGTTGCACCTTGGAGAAGACCTAGACCACTACTAGGACTTGTATTGAGTCAACATGACTCAACAAAATTTAAATTGCAGGGAAATACAGACTCAAACTAAAATTGAGTTGACCAAGTCAACCCTTATTACAAAACCAGAAAACCCTAATTCTTCGGGCAATGTCAATCAGAGATCCAGATGGAGCCCTGAAGTCTTCTTCTGAGTCTGGTGCCCGCACCAGCGCCTCTCTTGGATAAGGATGACTTTGTCTTGATGCCCAAATGTCCGGATGTCCCAATATCCAGATGTCTGGATGTCTTGATGTCTAGATATCCGGATGTCTGAAGAAAAATTTGGACAACTCTTTTTTGACCTATAATTGATCCACCAAGGTGATGATGACTTGGGTCTTGGGTACATATAACACCCCTTGACTTATTCAAGCACTAATTACAGGACTTAAATTGGACAATTCACCAAACAAAGCAAATTAATGCTATTTACAAGACTCTTGAACCAATTGATGGACTCAATGGACTCAATTGGTAACTCAACAACCCTAATTGACCAAATTACACTTAATTTGATCAAATTACAACTCAATTTGACTTAATTACAAACTCAAAATAGCTGGGACTCGAGTGTTCTTTGTGAAGAACACATGGACTTACTCATTGATGATCCAAATTGAATTGGAAAAGGTTTGCTTCCTCTTCTTGGCTCTTGTGTCCTCACCAGTCTCTCCTTTTTCCTTTTCCTTTCTCTCTTTCTTTTCTTCTTCTTTTTTAAAATTCCCACTATGCTACAAGTTGCTCAGGATGCATACCTGATCAAAGATGCATGCCGAGCACTGCTCCGATGGGATGCTGCATCCTGCAACAGGGCCGATGCCACCGAGGGCCGCATCCGAGTTCTGGAGGACTAGGTGCAGGATGTCGAGGCATAAGTCAAAGGCTTATAGGCTAATCTCCCAAAGTCCCAAGATACCGTGGGGGACATGGAGATGCACATAGAAGGGCATGAGCCACGCTGGTGGAGAAGGAGTATGCCACCGACTTGGAGGGGCAGCTTACTAGGGCCACCTCCGAGGCACTCTACCTGGAGGGATGGGTTCATGCCCTTTAGGTGCAATTAGACACCATGGAGGGTCAGGCCACAATGGTAGAGAAGAAGGTTGCTACTGCTATGGCAGTAATGGAGGCCATAAAGAAGGAGGCGGCTGACTTCATGTAGCACTATAAAGCTTCGGCAGTGTTTGAAGATGAGGTCTAGGAAGCAATCTACAACACCTTTATCAAAGGTTTCAAAGAGTGCAAGAGAAAGATGGCACAGCTCTTCCACCTCCCCAACCTCCAAGACATCATCTCGATCGAGCTCGAGGAAGACTCAGGCGATGCGGAGCAGCTAGCTAAAGCCGTCCCTATCGAGCTTCCAGGTCTAGAGCAGGTGGAGACCGTTGTCGCCACCCTACCCACCCTGCCTTCGGTACCCCAAGCAGTCACGCCCAACCCATCACTAGTTTGGTGGAGCTTCATGAGGGAGGCCATGGAGCGGACTATGACAAAGACCGAGGAGCTGATAGAGGCTATCATGAAGGCCATAGAGTCGGGTGGTGCTTCATCCTCGCACCAGCCGTAGGGTCTCCACCTCTCCCTTTTCTTTTTTTCTTTGTGTAAGAAAGTTTTGTCGAACCCTCGACCTATCGAGGAGTTCATATGTAAATGAACTTTAGTGAAATGAAATATATATCACCTTTTCAAATCTGAGTCCCTTCTTGTATGGAATTAAAATCTTTTATCCCATGGTATGCTTGTCTTCTTCTTCTTCGCTAGACTTGGAATCAGGTAGATGAGTGCAAGGCTTCAAATGTTTCCTGGCTTTCTTCACCGGACTTGGAATCTTGTAGATGAGTGCGGGGCTTTGAAAGTTTCTTAGCTTTCTTTGCCAGACTTGGAGTTAGGTAGATGAGTGTGGGGCTTTATAAGTGATATGGCAGGATCGCTAACATGGAACCCATGTCAGATTCCATTATGCAACATGGCGGACGAAGCTACCATGTAGGATGCCTCTGCTCGAACTCCTTCGCCCAGCCATGCTCCCTCCGGGTTGAGACACCATGGCCAAAGTCGAGCTCCGCCCTCCTTCACCTGGCTACGCTCCCTTCAGGTCAAGACGTTGTGGTCGAAGTCAAGCTCCACCCTCCTTCTCCCGGCCGCGCTCCCTTCGGGTCGAGATGCCGTGGCCGAAGTCGAGCTTTGCCATCTTTCACCGTGCCGCACTCCATTCAAGTCGAGATGCCATGGCCAAAGTCGAGCTCTACCCTCTTTCACCTGGCCGCGCTCTCTTCGGGTCGAGATGCCATGGCCAAAGTCGAGCTCCGCCCTCCTTCGCCCGGCCACGCTCCCTTCGGGTCGAGACATCGTGGCCGAAGTCGAGCTCCACCCTCCTTCGCCCGGCTGCGCTCCCCCAGGTAGAGATGCCGAGGTCAAAGTCGAGCTCCGCCTCTCCAAATCAGCTCTATCTCAAACAAAGAGATCTATCACTAAAAGAAGTCGCCACTATCCTAGGACGGTGGCTCGATGCCCGAGGACTGCAAAAAGATGCTTGCCAGTCCGCGATGATGGTTTCGACCGTGACTTGCACCAAAATGGGAAGAGTCCCCAGATCGAGGCCTTGCGCTCCCCACCAACTGTCTGAGCCTCCTAAAAGAGGAAGTCAACCAATAGATCTAGATCCAGGGGATGGCGGCCCACCGATTGAGGTCCTGCCATGTTTCCAAAAGTAAAGTGACCGAAGGAAATGTCAGCGCACGCGGTACCGTCCCCTTTCACAAATGGGAAAAGGCATCCCGCACACGGCACCAGGCGATGCCGCACGCACCAGCAAACAGCGTGAGGATCCCAAGGCAAGTACCTGGCAGTCCCCCAGTGGCTTAAAATAACTCTCCATGGTTCCAGGAAAGAAAGGTAAGCAAAAAAATACAGTTGAGCAGAGGGAAAAAGGGGCCAGGCACACAGGAGAGCACCAAACCAGCCTAAGAATTCTAGGCTACCGTAGACCTGTGGGAAAGGTCTTGACGGATATAGTCATCTCAACTCCGACTCTCCTCAGCCAACATTTCCCTCACTCCCTGCTCAACTCCTCTACACCCTCCAGTGCTTTATATTCTCCTCCTGGCATGGAGTCCACCTATGAAGCTCGACCAGGAGGATTTGTTCCCCTGGGTCATCACTAACTTGAGCATCGGAGTGCCCCCATTAGGATCACCGCCTGGGTCTCTAAATTTGTTTTGCAGGTTTGGGAACCTGAGCAAGATCCGAGGTGATAGGGGCACAGTCTGAGGCTGTCTGCAGCTATAGGCCATGGCAATCTTGACGGTAATAGATTGGCACGCCAGGTAGGGGGCAGGATGCATCTTGATCCAACCCAGTTTCCTTGTAAGTAGCTCACCGAGAGGATGGTGACGATGCGAGCAAGAGACGTCTCCACCAGCCATGCGGGGATCCCCCTTCCCGTGGGGACCCGCATAGCCCAGAAGGGGAGTTCACCGCTCCAGCTCAACCTCCCTCGATGGACAACCAGCTAGCCACACTCGCCCAGCAGATGTAGATTCTCACTGTGGCAGTGCACCAACTCCAGCACCAACACCGGTCCTTGGCAACCCACCAGTAGCCAGGGACTCCCGTGGTCCATGCCACCAACCGCTGGGGAAGCCACCAGACACCGACAAAGAGATAATGGACCGAATCTAATGATGAGAGAGCCGGTCCCCAACCCTTGAACGGGTAACAGCCAAGCTTCACTGGGGTCGAAGAAGCAAGATTCCCCATCGTGACACCCCTCATATGTCACCTTCTCTACTCCAGTCAGCCTCCGCAGAGGCTTCAACCGATGAGGCCATCAGGTGCATGGCAGAGAAGCACCTGGAAGAGTAGGAGCACAAGCTGGCGAAGCTCTCCCACCAGTTTGCAAATCTGCAGGGCTCCACTAGCGAGCCGGTGGGCTATGATACCCGTCCCCCATTCTCCCGAGAAGTCCAAGAGGAGCCAGTTCCAAGCTGGTTCCATATGTCGTAGGTGGATCCCGATGATGGGACCACCGACCCCCTAGATCATCTTGAGAGCTACAAGGCCCTCATGAGAGTCCAGGGCACAACCGACGCTCTCCTTTGTGTCACCTTTCCTACTACTCTTTGGAAAGCTGCTTGGGTGTGGTTCACTCGCCTAGAGCCAGAGAGCATCAATTGTTTCGCTCAGCTAGAGCGAAAGTTCATGGCCCACTTCGATGCCTGTTGGAAGGTGTCATGAGAGGTAGACAACCTCTTCTCCATCAGGCAACAAGACCATGATCTCCTACGGGACTACGTGGCCCACTTCAAGGTTTCCGCGCTGGAGATCTACAATCTTGATGAGCCAGTCGCTATGCTGGCACTGAAAAGGGGGCTCAGGACTTCCCGCCTAACCTACTCTCTTGACAAAAATCCCCCTAAGGTGTACTCCGAGCTCCTCCTCTGAGTCCAAAAGTACATCCATGTCGAGGAGGCAGATCACACGAGGAGGGAGCTGGACTGAAGGTCTCTGAAAAAGCTAGCTCCTGGGGAGACCTCAGGGATGTGGAAGCCTGGATCTGCCGCATTGAACTTTCGCCAGAGGCTGAAGCTGAGAAGAGACCCCATCCCGAAAGAGAGCTTCACTCTTCGTCTCTCTTTGAGAGCAAAAATATTTATGGAGATCAAGGGTGAGCGCTACCTGAAGCACCCACCCCTGCTGAAGCCATCCAAAGGTCACGACAGGATGAAGTATTGCCAATTCCATCATGACCACGACGACACTGAGGAATGCCGGCACCTCAATAAGGAGATTGAAGAACTCATAAAGAGGGGCTACCTTAGAAGGTTCGTTGGGGGCATACCCTAGGCGGAACCTCTAGCACTCGCCACTTTCCCTCTAGTCCCTATGGTCGACAACCGCCCTACAGAGAAGCTAGTGGGGATGATATGCTGTGGAGTCGAGCGCACTTCCAAGAAGACCCATGGGGGAGAGGACCTTGGGAATGTACTTCCCTTTGCAAGGGAGGGGGGTTTGAAAATAAAAATGTAAACAATGATGCCATGGTCATCAAGATGACGATCGCGAAGCATCCTATAAAACGCATCATGGTTGATAGTGGGAGCTCCATGGATGTGCTTTTTTATGATGCTTTCTCCATGATGAATCTATCTTCTGCTCGGCTCAGGCCTATGCACACACCCCTTGTCAGTTTTACTGGTGACTCTGTAGGGGTCGTGGGGGAGATCACTCTCCCCATTACTGCAGGGACACCACCTCGGCAGAATACAATCATGATGACCTTCACGGTTGTTAGGCTTCCCTCAGTCTACAACATGATCCTTGGCTGACCCGGGCTCAACCTGTTTGATGCGGTCATTTCCACAAAGTGGCTGTTGGTGCAGTTTCCAACTCCCTACGGTGTCGAGGAGATGAGGGGGGCACCTCAGCCAGTTTAACATTGCCTCCAAACCATCCCTGAGACCAAGGTTGCTGAGGACAATCCCAGAGCAAATGACCTTGACCAAAGGGTGCAGGACCCCAGAGGTGGCCCGGTCGAGCACCTGCTATCACATCTGATGCAGAACGAAAGCTCTGATACCAAAAATGATGCAGAACAAAGAACAAAGAAGCATATGCAGAAGTAAATTTAAGATTAATTCTTTTTTTTTTGTTTTTTTAATATTTTCAAAAGTCGGCCTCGACTCAAAGTAAAGTAAACTAAGTTGATGGAAACTAGGTAAGGATTGAAAGCACAATTTAGAAGAAGCTAAGTTATCAGAGTAGTTCAGAAGTAACGGATCGCTGGGGGTTGAGAAACTCCCAGACCTAGGGTTTCGCTCTGAACTTTCAACAGGACAGAAATAAAGAGAAGAGATGGTTTACCAACCAGACAGTGATCTTCACAGAATTTGGGTGGAAGAACTCTCTCGAGCAGATTGTTGGATCCTCGGATTCGGCTATCTTCGCAATGGATCCTCCAATACTGGCCTCGTGGTTTGGTCGGCTTCTCCTGGACTCAAGATCTGGGAAGAAGAAAAACAAGAGATGGATTCAGAGACTCAGGGAAGGATTTACCAGTTCGAAGAACTTGAAGGTTGATGTCGCTGAGATCCGGATTCTCTTGAAGGCTGATTCGACTCCCTCTGGAAAGAGCTTTGGATCTGAAGTATCCGGACTATAGCTGGATGCTGGTGGTCGGCCTGGACTTGGAGAGAGAGGCCGTGGGAGGTGGAATAGGCTAGGGTTTGGTGGATTGAAGTGGATGGTGGGCGGATAGGGTTTTGGAGTAGAAGTGGCTAACCTAGGGTTTGGGTTTTGGAGATCTCACACCTCCTCAAGGTTCCTGGGGAACCCAGATTTACTCCCTCACGGAGCTCAACACCTGGATGCAAGTGCGGAAGAGAGAAAACACAGAGTTTGCTCACTAAAAAAAATTTGGTTTCATTCATCTGATTTTTTCAAGAGTTACATAGAGTTGAATATATAGACATAACAAAGAAATAAAATTTCATACACTTCCCATGTGGGACTAATAGGACTAACCCACACTTTAGGCATCAAATTCTCTTCCTAAGACTCCTTCCATGAGTGGGCAGCCCAAAAACTCCAAGAAAACTTGAAAATCAGCTCCAAATGGCAGGTTATGGGGGTGTCTCCTAGTATCTCTCCATGAATCAAGGATTTTCCCTTCATGGTTTGGCTCTTTTGGACACCTCCTAGTCTTGCTCCATAAGTTTAGGCTTCTTCCTTTCATGGATTTGGCACTTTAGGAAACTTTTGGGTGCCTCCTTGATTTTCTCCCCAAGTCATGCTCTCTTCCCTTTTATAACTTGGTTTTTTATGGAACATTGTGGGGCACCTCCTTGATCCTCTCTTCAAGAAAAATTCTTGCCATCCTGGCTTGGGTTTATCTGGAAAGAAGTTGGCTCCTCCTTGGATTGAGGTATCTTGATGGATTTCTCTCCCAAGTGGCGCATGAAAGAAGGGACCTGCTTTCTTGTGGTGTGGGGACCAAGGCACACTGGATGGAGATGTGGCGCCTCCTGGACTCTGGCGTGTGGTTGGGAGTGTGGCGCCCACTTGCTTGGTCCTGGGAGAAAATGTGGCACCTTGGAGAAGACCTAGACCACTACTAGGACTTGTATTGAGTCAACATGACTCAACAAAATTTAAATTATAGGGAAATACAGACTCAAACTAAAATTGAGTTGACCAAGTCAACCCTTATTACAAAACCAGAAAACCCTAATTCTTCGGGCAATGTCAATCAGAGATCCAGATGGAGCCCTGAAGTCTTCTTCTGAGTCTGGTGCCCGCACCAATTCTCCCGGGGTGGGAGGAACTCGACCCTATCGAGTATGGATCAAGCTGGCTCTGGTATCTCTCCAAGAGGTCTGGGTCCAATTCTTGTAATTCTTCTCGGGAGATCCAAGAGTTATCAGAATCTGGCCTTCCTTGCCAGCAGACCAGGTATCTTTGGTATCCTCGATTACGAGTAGAGATAACCTGATCATCCAGGATCTTTTCAATCTGCTCTTTCCTCACATGCCAGTTTGTTGGTGGACACACAGGGTTGGGTTCACTCTCAAGAGCAAGATTAGGCTCAAAAAGGCTCACTGGGAATCACAGCTGGCTCTCTATACTCTACTAGGTCTGTAATGTTGAAAGTGGAGCTAATGCCTAGTTCTGAAGGCAACTCGAGCACATAGGCATTGGACCCTACTCTCTTCACCACTCTAAATGGTCCAGCTCCTCTAGCATGTAACTTTCTAACAGTTCCAGGAGGAAACCGTTCAGGCCTTAACCTAATCATTACATAGTCTCCCTCAACAAAAGTTTTGACTCGCCTTTGAGAATCAGCCAACTTCTTATAAGTTTCATTACTTAAATTTATTTTGGCATGAATTTCTTTATGCAAGTCCTTTACATGCTATGCAAGTGCATCAAGAGACTTGTGTGTGTTGACTAATAGTGAAATCAGATCAAGTGGTGTGTGAGGCTTGTATCCATGAACAATTTCAAAGGGACTCTAGCCTATAGACCTATTGATCGAAACATTATATGCAAATTTAGTCCTGGACAAAATACAAATCCCAATTCCTGGTGCTCTCAATCAAACCAAAATCAGAGCCAAAGCCTAGTAAAGGGTCAAGAAAAACTAAACTAGACTGACGACGCATTCCTAAAGAATAGACTTTATTTCAAAGGAACCCTAGGTCTAAACCTAACAAACTAAGGCTCTCTAGGTTTGACCTTGGGTCGGGGGAGGGCATGCAGAGCATGAAAACTTATTATGGATGCCTAGTAGGTGCCATAAGGTCTTCCAGAAGTAGGTGGCAAACCTAATAGGTTCTAAGGAGTCTTGCAACCTAGAGATCTCAGTAAAGTGCAATCCCATAGCTCTAGAAACATGAGAAGATTCAGGGAAGGGTAGGAAATAAGAATCAGAGTTTTGAGGTGGCTTATCAGAAACAAGAAACAAACCTTGGTTATTCAGGATGACCTTAAAATGAGGACATTGTTCTATAGGTGCACTCATCCAAACCTCATGATTTGCTCTAGGAGGGTCTACAAGTGCAAGTTCTAAGGTAGGCTGGGTGCTCCTAGAAGGTGGAAGGTTATCAGGAAGGTCTTTGGAATGTTTATCTAAAAAGTCCTCTAAGCTACTGTCTTTTTCTTGTTCTTGGACCTTCTCAATGGGCAATTCTTGTGAACCCCTTCCTTCTTCACACTTCTCTACCAGATTTGACTCAGGGGTGTCTTCTTTGGATTCCTCAATGAGTTCAGGGGTATTCTCACTTAAACTTTCATTGGGTATAATTTCTTTTTCCTGAACTTCCTCAAAAGGGTCTTCTCTTAGGGTTAGCTCCTGAATTCCTTGAGTGGCAGGGGTCCCCTCAATAACCCCATTAGGTAGGAGTTGGTTAATTGAATTATCGGGAGAGATATCCTCAAATTCTTCTTCTTCATATTCATCTATCAAACTTATGTCAGGCTCATATATTTCTTCCTCAATCTCACTGAAAGGTTCTAATCTATTCTCCTTTGATTCCTCTTTAAGTACGGCTCTGGTTGGGTCAACTAATTTTGGGATGACCATGCCTAACTCCTTCTCAGTGTTATCCTTCTGGTCAAGAGGTGACACAAGTGGGAATTGACAAACAAGAGTCTGGTTCACTACGGGTGTCGGATCAATCGAAACTTGACTCAAGTTGGTAGAGGTTGGCTTTAAGTCCAAAGTACTTGATTGGTTATATCTTAAAGACCACTCATAGTCTTGGGCTTCTTGGTAGGCTCGGTCTAACTTATTGGTCTTTTCAAGGCATAGCTTCCTATAAATGTCTGGGTGTAACCCAACCCTAAACCTCGTTGTGATCTGAGCTTCGATCTCAATGGTATTGCATTTCATGTCATACCACTGAAAGTCCTCAATATATTTAGACACAGGCCTATTACCTTGTTGCAATTGGTACCATTGGTCTAAAAGTCTTTTCTCATAGGATCTACCTAGGTACCTATCTCTCAACTTACTTCTCATATCTCTCCAAGTATATATTTCCTCTTTTCTTTGATAACACTCATGCTCAATAGCATACCAATGCGACCTAGCATGTTTGGTGAACTTGGTTTTGGCCAACCTAACTTGTCCTAATTCCGATATGTTAGTGCACTCAAAATATTGATCCATTTGTTCTTCCCACTTAATATATGTCTCTTGTCTTCCATCAAAAGTGGGTGCATAAGGTTCGGTGTTCCTAACAGGTCCCTTTTCTGAGTCAACGAAGTATGGATATAGGCTCCTAGGGTTATGCTCGGGATCACGGTATAAGGTCCTCCTAGGCTCCTGGCATGGGTGAGGTTGGGGCCTATTAAATTTTGGATCAGGAGTCCAATTTTGATGTCTATGTTTCTCAAGTCCCTGGGCTCCGTCTCTAAACTGGGCAAAACCCTCATTCATATCCTGACTCAATTTGGTCATACTTTTGGTAAGAGTTATAATCATGGCCTCTAAATCAGGTTGGGTTTGACCAGGTTTGTAGGGTACTTCGTTCCGGGTGGACATGATGATGCAAGCAAGCACACCAAATGAGACTCGACTGAAACGACTACGGGCTAACTAGACCTAGAGCCCAAACTAGATGCCCAATCAGAGTGGCAAGCTAGCCTGTAGTAACTCGGGACTCAGCCAGGCAGGTGTAAGGGGAGTGTTAGGTCCCTAATTGCCAATCCTAGACACCAATCAGAGATTGGCCAGGTAGGCGGACCAGCACACAAGCCCTTCGGGATGGAATCCCTGAACCATCATTCTAGACACTGAGTACAAAGCACACACAGAGTAACTAGACAAACTGACTCAACACTAGCCTTGACCCGACTTGTTGATGTCCCTAGCCCACTAGGGCAAATTAAGTCTAATAAATTTTAAAATTAGGCTTAGGATCGAATGAATGGGTGGTGGTTTTGGGCTAAGGAGAGGTTATCAACTCCTCCCCTTATCTTAGATGCTCAATTGCCCTTAAGATGAATTAGGAGATGATCACTCAAAAAAATTGAATTGTAGAAACACAGAAACAGAATTGCTGTAATTTAACTCTCATAAATTTCACAGAAACCAATAAATTATAGTAAAATTATGTAAAATATTTTCAATTACACTGGTTCCATCAAAATAAAAATCATATAATTTGGAGTTACCTACAATAATAAAAAATTCTTACAACAGGGCAGTTATAGACTGAAAACAGAATGCTTTCCCTGTTTACAATTCCTGCTACGAAGTTGTAACCCAGCGGATCCCCTACACGCCCTAGGAACACCCCATGGAATGGAAAGAGGAGGCTTGCACCTCACTTAGTTCCTAGGACCGGACATCCTGGGGAGTCTACTTCGAGCAGACAAAGTAAAAAAGAGAGACACTCAAAACATGCAAGCAAGTTAGAAACCCTAGACAGGGCTCTGATACCAAAATTGATGCAGAACGAAAGCTCTGATACCAAAAATGATGCAGAACAAAGAACAAAGAAGCGTATGCAGAAGTAAATTTAAGATTAATTCTTTTTTTTTTTGTTTTTTTAATATTTTCAAAAGTCGGCCTCGACTCAAAGTAAAGTAAACTAAGTTGATGGAAACTAGGTAAGGATTGAAAGCACAATTTAGAAGAAGCTAAGTTATCAGAGTAGTTCAGAAGTAACGGATCGCTGGGGGTTGAGAAACTCCCAGACCTAGGGTTTCGCTCTGAACTTTCAACAGGACAGAAATAAAGAGAAGAGATGGTTTACCAACCAGACAGTGATCTTCACAGAATTTGGGTGGAAGAACTCTCTCGAGCAGATTGTTGGATCCTCCGATTCGGCTATCTTCGCAATGGATCCTCCAATACTGGCCTCGTGGTTTGGTCGGCTTCTCCTGGACTCAAGATCTGGGAAGAAGAAAAACAAGAGATGGATTCAAAGACTCAGGGAAGGATTTACCAGTTCGAAGAACTTGAAGGCTGATGTCGCTGAGATCCGGATTCTCTTGAAGGCTGATTCGACTCCCTCTGGAAAGAGCTTTGGATCTGAAGTATCCGGACTATAGCTGGATGCTGGTGGTCGGCCTGGACTTGGAGAGAGAGGCCGTGGGAGGTGGAATAGGCTAGGGTTTGGTGGATTGAAGTGGATGGTGGGCGGATAGGGTTTTGGAGTAGAAGTGGCTAACCTAGGGTTTGGGTTTTGGAGATCTCACACCTCCTCAAGGTTCCTGGGGAACCTGGATTTACTCCCTCACGGAGCTCAACACCTGGATGCAAGTGCGGAAGAGAGAAAACACAGAGTTTGCTCACTAAAAAAAATTTGGTTTCATTCATCTGATTTTTTCAAGAGTTACATAGAGTTGAATATATAGACATAACAAAGAAATAAAATTTCATACACTTCCCATGTGGGACTAATAGGATTAACCCACACTTTAGGCATCAAATTCTCTTCCCAAGACTCCTTCCATGAGTGGGCAGCCCAAAAACTCCAAGAAAACTTGAAAATCAGCTCCAAATGGCAGGTTATGGGGGTGTCTCCTAGTATCTCTCCATGAATCAAGGATTTTCCCTTCATGGTTTGGCTCTTTTGGACACCTCCTAGTCTTGCTCCATAAGTTTAGGCTTCTTCCTTTCATGGATTTGGCACTTTAGGAAACTTTTGGGTGCCTCCTTGATTTTCTCCCCAAGTCATGCTCTCTTCTCTTTTATAACTTGGTTTTTTATGGAACATTGTGGGGCACCTCCTTGATCCTCTCTTCAAGAAAAATTCTTGCCATCCTGGCTTGGGTTTATCTGGAAAGAAGTTGGCTCCTCCTTGGATTGAGGTATCTTGATGGATTTCTCTCCCAAGTGGCGCATGAAAGAAGGGACCTGCTTTCTTGTGGTGTGGGGACCAAGGCACACTGGATGGAGATGTGGCGCCTCCTGGACTCTGGCGTGTGGTTGGGAGTGTGGCGCCCACTTGCTTGGTCCTGGGAGAAAATGTGGCACCTTGGAGAAGACCTAGACCACTACTAGGACTTGTATTGAGTCAACATGACTCAACAAAATTTAAATTATAGGGAAATACAGACTCAAACTAAAATTGAGTTGACCAAGTCAACCCTTATTACAAAACCAGAAAACCCTAATTCTTCGGGCAATGTCAATCAGAGATCCAGATGGAGCCCTGAAGTCTTCTTCTGAGTCTGGTGCCCGCACCAATTCTCCCGGGGTGGGAGGAACTCGACCCTATCGAGTATGGATCAAGCTGGCTCTGGTATCTCTCCAAGAGGTCTGGGTCCAATTCTTGTAATTCTTCTCGGGAGATCCAAGAGTTATCAGAATCTGGCCTTCCTTGCCAGCAGACCAGGTATCTTTGGTATCCTCGATTACGAGTAGAGATAACCTGATCATCCAGGATCTTTTCAATCTGCTCTTTCCTCACATGCCAGTTTGTTGGTGGACACACAGGGTTGGGTTCACTCTCAAGAGCAAGATTAGGCTCAAAAAGGCTCACTGGGAATCACAGCTGGCTCTCTATACTCTACTAGGTCTGTAATGTTGAAAGTGGAGCTAATGCCTAGTTCTGAAGGCAACTCGAGCACATAGGCATTGGACCCTACTCTCTTCACCACTCTAAATGGTCCAGCTCCTCTAGCATGTAACTTTCTAACAGTTCCAGGAGGAAACCGTTCAGGCCTTAACCTAATCATTACATAGTCTCCCTCAACAAAAGTTTTGACTCGCCTTTGAGAATCAGCCAACTTCTTATAAGTTTCATTACTTAAATTTATTTTGGCATGAATTTCTTTATGCAAGTCCTTTACATGCTATGCAAGTGCATCAAGAGACTTGTGTGTGTTGACTAATAGTGAAATCAGATCAAGTGGTGTGTGAGGCTTGTATCCATGAACAATTTCAAAGGGACTCTAGCCTATAGACCTATTGATCGAAACATTATATGCAAATTTAGTCCTGGACAAAATACAAATCCCAATTCCTGGTGCTCTCAATCAATAGGTCACTGCTTGCTCTCCTTTATGGATGCATTCTCTAGATACAATCAGATCTGAATGCACCCGAAGGATGAGGAGCACACTACCTTCATCACCGACCGAGGAATGTATAGATATCAGATGATGCCATTTGGTTTGAAAAATGCTGGCACCACATACCAGCGCCTGGTCAATTGAGTCTTCAAGGACCAGATCGGCAGGAACATGCAAGTCTATATGGACGACATGCTTATTATGAGCAAGCCGAGGTCTGACCATGTCACCAATCTTGTCGAAGCCTTCCAAAACATTCGAGAGCACGAGATGAAACTGAACCCGACAAAATGCACTTTCGGAGTAGCAACAGGAAAATCCCTTAGCTTCATGGTGACCCAAAGAGGAATCGAGGCGAACCCAAAGAAGGTCCAGGCAATAATCAACATGGAGCATTCGACCTCAAAAAAGCAGGTGCAATGCCTAACGGGTCGGATCGCCACGCTGAGCCGGTTCATCTCGAGGTCGGCAGATCAATGCCTTCCTTTCTTCAAGGTGCTGCGTAAGATGAATGACTTCACTTGGACAGAGGAGTGCAAGGTGGCCTTTGAGGAGCTTAAAAGCTTCCTAGCATCACCACCATTGCTCTCCAGACCGGAGACATGAGAGGAGCTCCTGTTGTACCTAGCAATCACCCCCGGAGCCATCAGTTCGGTACTCGTCTGCACGGATCAGGATTGATCCCAAAAGTTGGTGTACTATGCCAACAAGATCCTCCAAGATGTCGAGATCAGGTACACCCAATCTGAAAAGCTCAGTTTTGCTCTTATCATGTATGTCAGCATCTCAGGCCATACTTCCAAGCACATCTAATCGTGGTCCTGATAGAGCAGCCCCTGAGAGCTGTGCTTAGCCAGCTCGATACATCCGAATGTTTGGCCAAGTGGGTACTAAAGCCCAGTGAGATCGACATCGCATACCGACCAAGGTCATCCCAGAAGGCCCAGGTGATGGTCGACTTCTTGGTCAAGTGCACGGGGCTTGCCAAAGAGCCAGAGCATACTACCTCGGAGCACCAAGTGGAGCCCGAGGCTGAGGAGGAGTCCTGGATCCTCCACGTCAATGGCGCATCCAACACAGGTGAAAGCGGAGCAGGTCTCATCCTCGCTAACAGTGATGGAGTTGTAGCTGAAGGTGCACTCCGCTTCAAGTTCGCCGCAACAAATATCAAGCAGAGTACGAGGCACTCCTCGTGGGCCTCAGGATCTCCCGCGAGCTGGGTGTGCGAAACATGAAAGTCTTCACCGACTCCCAATTGGTGGCTGGACAAGTTTCTGAAGAATATGAAGCCAGGGATCCCCAGATGGTGAAGTACTTGGAGAGGGTCTGCTCAAGCATGACGGGCTTCCGGTGCTTCAACATCTCTCACATTTCTCGAGGTGAGAATGCTCATGCCGACACACTATCAAGACTTGTGACCTTGCCAGACTCGTCACTTGGGCGTGCCTATATCGAATACTGATGGGGACATCAAAACCCATCTAGGTTTTCTTTTTCTTTCCTAGATTTTTCTTATTTTACTTCATTTTTTTTATTTTAGTTATTCCAGCCATTCCATTTATTCCCTTTATTCCCATTTTATTCCATGTTTATCCCCATTTTATCCCCCTGCTATTCCTGTCTTCTTCTTCCTCAAAACCATCTCCCAGAATGTTCATTTTTTTTCGTTGGTCTTGGATCCGCCATGCCCGACCACCGGCGACCCCGACGGCTATCCACCTCCCCCCGGCATCGATCTCCTCATGGGAACGCTGGTGAATCCCACGAAATCGCCCATGGCCATGCCACAGGTTTCCGAGCCGTCTGAACAACCCAAGGATGCCATCCGCTCCATGGCTGCCTCCCACCTTGCCGCTGCGCTCCCGTCCTCCTCCGCCCCTCGCCGACGTCGCCGATGCCCTCCTCCACAAGCAAGACCGCTGCACCCAGTTCACCTTCACTATACACCATATGGTGTCTTCACATGACCAACAACTCCAACAACAACCATCGGGGGAGTTTCTATGGCAGTCAGCTTCACAAGTCACCTTCTTGTGGAGCTTTGATCCTGGTTTGTGGACCTCTCGGACAATGTGAATCATTCTAGCCTTGTAACCGAGGAAGGCCGTCAGCTTGCAAGGTTTTGTTGGGTCATCCCTTGGAAAAGACTTTACCTTCCCATGGTGGCGTGAAGCTCGCTTCCTTGGGAGACACCCAAGAGGCCCATGCCAAGGGTGCTCAAACCTCTGGTGAGACATCTCACTTACCTCCTTTCACCCCTAAGGTCACAGCCACACCCTCTCAAAGTGGCGATGGCTCTAGGCCGTCCGTAACCCATCGGATCCTCCCATGACCCCTGAGCCGCCGGCCCATCCGCTCTCTGCCTTGCCACCACTATGCACCACATGAGAAAAGCGAAGACTATGTGGGTGCTTCCCGTAAAGACCACGTCCGCCGGTAACACGTAAAACCTTCACTCCCTCGTCTATCTCTTTCCCTCCTGTCGGATCTCCACAATGCTTCCCATCGACCACCTGTTCCTCCACCATCGTCTCCCCACCAGCAAGATGCAGATCTTCATGAAGACGCTGACGGTTTCAAATCCCACGATCACTAGTGGGTGGAGATGCAGCAAGGCTGTGATTACGGCACCGCGTATTATGCTCATCAATTCCCTTCCTCCAATCCGATCCAGTCGATGCACGCGCCCCATCCCCTCCGCCTGGGTCACCGAGTCTCATGCCATGGAGTCTGTCCATGCCGAGCACCGTGCCTTTGTCATTGCAGCATAATCTTTCATCTTCGACCACGGTTAAATAGCTTTACACAACTCTTAAAGCTGCATGAATTTAGAATTAAAAAATAATAATAAATAAATAAATAAATAGGAAAATTTCCATGTATGAGTCCTAAAGCCTATAAAAAGGCATCCCTTTTGTATTTGGAGTAATGAAATTGAATTTTTTAGGGTTTGTAACCTTGTTGTGGTTTTGGGCTGAGGCCCATTTGCCTTCGTCCTTCGGGACGTTGAGGGGTGTGAGGCCCCATCTTGCCTTCGTCCTTAGGGACGTCAAGGGGTGTGAGGCCCCGTCTTGCCTTCATCCTTCGGGACGTCGAGGGGTGTGAGGCCCCAGCTATCTCCATTCTCTCTCCCACCTTCATGTCTCTCTCCATTTCCCCTCGTGACCTTGAGATTCATCCTAGTGCCTCCAAGTATCGAGGAGGGTATAATGCCTTAGAGGTGAGAGGTCTCTTCGTTAGGATGAGTCCCAAGGTCCATGAGTTCCAGTTCTCAGTCTCCCATCCCCATCCTTCCTTCGCCACCTCCACCAAGAAAATTTGAAAACAAAAGAGGTCAGCAATTTTAGGAATTAGTTTCTGAGTCGTCCTAGTCCCGGGAGGCTTCTTAACCCTCCCACGGTCCTTGATTTGCTTTAGGTCTTTCCCCTTTTTCGGAATAACCCTGGGTTTATTCGCGTGTCCACCCCACATCAAATACCTCAAAAATCCAAGCAACGAAACTCCTGCAAAGGTGCAGCAAGTCACCCCAGAGCCGTGCTAGATGGATAGGTACATCAGAAACATCACCGTTGGCTCCCTAACGGAAGACCGAGCAGAGGCTGGCCTTATTAAGAAGAAGGCCTCGCAGTTCGTCCTCGTGGAAGGACAGCTCTACCATCGATCTTATTCCTATCCACTCCTGAGATGCCTGAGACCCACAGAGGCAACCTTTGTACTCCAAGAGGTACATGAAGGCCTTTGCGGAAATCACATCGGGGGAGGACTCTCACGTACAAGGCCCTCCGACAAGGATACTACTGAGAGACCATGAGGGAGGACGCCGCTGACTTCGTGAAGAGGTGTGACCGGTGCCAGCGCCACGCCCACATACAGCGTCAGCCAGTGACGTCACTCTCCCAACTTTCCACCCCATGGCCATTCACCCAGTGGGGAATGGACATTCTAGGTCCATTTCTCCCTGCATCCGGTCAACGGAAGTTTCTGATAGTAGCCATTGACTTCTTCACCAAGTGGGTAGAAGTAAACCCACTAGCGCGGATCACAAAAGCCAAAGTCCACCAGTTCTTCTGGAAGTTGATCATCTATCGCTTTAGGCTCCCCCAAAGCATCATCACCGATAATGGGCGACAGTTCGACAACCAAGAGTTCGAAGAGTTTTGTGCCGAACTCGGTATTCAGCACCGCTTCACCTCAATGGCCCACCCTCAGACAAACGAGGGGTCGAGGTGACCAACCGGACCATCTTCTAGGGACTCGAAACTAGGCTAGCCCGAGCCAAGGGCTGGTGGACAGAAGAACTGCCCAGCATTCTTTGGGCCTACCACACAATGCCCAGAATGGCAATGGATGAAACACCTTTCAACCTCACATTCGACACAGAGGCATCGTCCTAGTTGAACTCGGCGTGCCCACACTGCGGACACAGCAGTACAATGAAGCAGAGAATCCAGCATGCCTTTTTCTCAACTTGGACCTCCTCAAGGAAACCAGGAACAAGGCCCGACTCTGGATGGCAGCTTACTGGAAGCATGTAGTCTAGTATTACAATACGCGAGTAAAGCAGAAAGTCTTTCACCCTGGCGACCTGGTGCTGCGCCGAGCTGAAGTGTCTCAACCTTGAGAGTGCGACAAGCTCTCACCAAACTGGAAAAGCCCCTATAGGGTTGTTGAGGCTCTTCCTCATCGATCCTATTATCTAGCAGACCTGGATGGTGCCAGATTCCTGCACACGTGGAATGCCTACAACCCAAGAATATATTACCAGTAATGTAGAGCTTTCAATCCGACAATGATGATAATGATTTTCTTTGAGCAAACCACACTTGCCTTGCAGGAACACTTCTGTCTGGAGCCCAGCTCTCCAGCACCGAGGCCTAGAGCTCAGCTCTCTGGCGCCAAAGCCCAGCATACCTTATAGACAACTGGCGGGATCAACACATTCTGCCTTCGAGCTCAGCTTTGCCGTGCAGGCTCGAGGCTAGTCGCAGCCGAGGTCTAATAGGCCTCTTCAAGTAAAGGCCCAGGGTCCTGTGACTACTTTGGCCATGAAGTGGGAGTAGCTCAGTAAGCCAAGAAATCCCTCTTAGGATCGTCTGATAAGTCTGGAGCACTGAATGAAGTTCTTCCGCCCATAGTCTGTTGGCTTCATTCAGTCGGGTCTTCAATCCATACAGGATCATCCTATTGGTGATTTTGGCTTCTCCGTTAGATTGAGGATGATCGACTGATGTTAACCTATGGGAGATGTGATACTGCTGGAAGAAGTCCCGAAACTTAAGATTGTCGAACTATCTTCCATTATCAGTAATGATTGTTTGTGGAATGCCAAATCAGAAAATGATATAGTTCTGAACAAAGTTCTCTACCTTAGCCTCTGTGATTTATGCCAGTGGCTCAGCCTCCACCCATTTGATGAAGTAATCAATGGCCATAATCAGAAACTTTCGTTGGCTGGATGCTGGGGGCAATGGTCCTAGGATGTCCATCCCCCAATGTGCAAATGGCCAAGGTGCGATGAGTGGAATTAGCTGATTGGCCAGCCTTATTTGAATGTTGGAGTATCTCTGACATGCATCGCACTTTCTGACGAAGTCTAACGCATCCTTCTAGATGGTCGACCAGTAATATCCCTGTCGGATGATCTTGTAAGCCAGAAATTTTCCTCCCAGGTGGTCGCCATAGATGCCTTTGTGCACTTCTCTGAGTGCGTAGTCAGCGTCAGTCGGCCCTAAGCACTTTAGCAATGGCTATGAGAATGACTGCTTATAAAGAATGCCATCGAGGATGACAGACTTTGAAGCCATCCAGCATACACGCTTGGCTTCGGTCGTGTCTTCCGATAGAGTCCCTTTGACCAGGAATGTAAGGATTGGGTTCATCCAATAGGCTTCTTGTTCCACTTGGTGGACTTCTGTTGGCTCCTCAGCAAAACTTGGGCATTGCAGATACTCCATGAAGGTCCAGTCGGAGGTGTTGGTAATGGCCATAGCCAACCACGATAAAGCATTCGCCCGGACGTTCTGCAATTGAGGTATATGGAGAATTTCAAAAAATTTAAGCCAAGACATGAGGCTTTGTACCATGCTCAAGTACTTGGCCAGGGTCGGATCTCTCACCTCGAATTCACCCTTCACTTGATTTACTATCAGCTAAGAGTCAGAGAAGGCCCTGATTCAGTTGATGCCCAACTCATTGGCTATTCTCAATCCTGCAAGAAGGACTTCATATTTTGCTTGGTAATTTGACACCTGAAATGAAAAGTGTAAAACATACTCCAAGCTCTATCCATCGGGGTCGGCTAGGATCAGGCCCGCCCCGTAGCCTGCAAGGTTGGATGCTCCGACCACATGAAGGGTCCAAGCAGGCTCTGCCTCCTTAATGGTGTCATCTTCAGGTGTGCCGGTCACTCATGAGGGTACTTCTTATTTCCAGGTACACTCTGCAACGAAGTCAGCAATTACCTAAACCTTCATGGCCAACCGGGGTTCAAAGGAGACATCAAATTCACCAAGTTTGATGGCCCACTTGGCAAGCCAACCGGATGTGTCCGGACTCCTAAGGATTCCCTTAAGGTGTTGGTCGGACAGGATGACAATCGAATGCACCTGGAAGTAGGGTCAGAGTCGCTTGGCTACTATGACCAAGGAATAGACAAGCTTCTGCATCTTTGGATACCTTGTTTTGGCATCATGGAGAACTTTATTGATGTAATAAACAGGTCTTTGCTGATTGCCTTCTCACAATCGAACAAGGATGGAGCTTACCACCTCGTCCGACACTGACAAGTATAAGTATTGTTGGGATATGTCGGTCCAAGTACAAGCCAACCATCGACTCGACTGGCCGAAGATATTTTCTCGAACCATGCATTTTAAACCAAAGTGTTCAGAAGAAACTGGGCAACTAATAGGCAAGTCAAAATTGAAGCGCTTAACTCCATTCGAAAAGCAAGTCTACGTCCCCTACCGAAGATAGGGCCCCCGGCCCACGCCGAAGTGTGATCTTCGCTGTCGACCAAAGACACGGTATTTGGATTACGACGAAGACATCGGCTTCGGCCTATGTCCAAGACAAAGTCTTTGATCTTTATCGATGATGTAATCCCCGATCTATCTCGAAAGAGTCCGAAGATGAAGATAATTCTCCAATTCAACTACAGGTATTTCCCAAAGAAGGAAACCTGAAAACAGATGTCTGATCTATCTCAGGTCTCTACGAACATAATGAATAACGGTTACCATTGACTATCTCCAAGAGCACAGTCATGGTGCATGACTCTAGCAGCAACGCTGATGTGGTGATGGCAGACACGAAGAAGAACCCATGTTTATTGTGCAAGGGGAGAACATAAAACAACAAAGGACCGTAGGAGGGCTAAGAAGCCTCATGGGATTAGGATAGAAATGATACTAAAAGAAAAATCCTAAAATGGCTAGACTCTTTTGATTTTCGCTTTTCTTGGTGGATGTGGTGAAGGAATGATGTGGTGGGGGCACCAGGCTCAGAAAGAAGAAGCTTCAACTAATACCAAGTTCTTTATGGATTAAGACTAGGAACTCAAGTCTCGTATGAGTCCTGTATGTTTATTGAGTCCTGTTTTATTTTCTTTTGGGGTTTTAAAGTTTAATTAGAATTCAATCAAAAGTTCAATTAGAGTCAATCAGGTTTTGTATTGAGTCAAGTTCAAGAGCTACTTGAAATTGGGCCAGACCAGCTTTACTTGGAATGCCACATCATCATGGACCATCGGTGCCAACTCATCACCAGAGGATGTCACATCACCTTTGCCATGTCATCTCCAAGGGGTGCCATGGAGAAGGATGCGCCATGTCACCATGCCACCTTGCCACGCCACATCATTGCCACCTCACCTGCCACGTGGCATCATTCAAATTTTAAATTACATGAAAGCTACAAGTGGTCGACCAAGGAGTGTTTTCAAATTCAAAGAAGGTCGGCCAACTCCATCCACAAATCATGCAACCAGCTCCACCAAATCCTTCACCAAATCCTCCACATTTCATGTAACCCCCCCTAATATTTCTCCATGATATGGGAAATTTCAAATTGATTGAAAGGCCATTAAAAGCCTCTTGTACGCCCATGGTAAAAAGAAGGAGCTTTTTGGATGAAATGAAATTTAAGTGAAGTAGTAGTTGAAGAAGGTATTTTTTTTGGTAGTATCCTCTTGTTTTCATTGGGTGTGTTTGGTTTTCTCTTCTCAAGCTTTCAAGTGTCCAACACCAACATCCACCTCTAGGGATCCATGCCTCCATCGAAGTTCCCTTGCCTGTTTGGTTTCTTGTTTGATATCTTTCAAATTGGTCCCAGTCTAACCCGTTTATTGTACAGGATCCTTCTACGATTCGAAGTTCAAGAAAGGGTTCTCTTGCCAAAGATCAATGTTGAATGAAACTAGTTTCTTTGGAATGCCAATCTTCCACTTCAGGGCTAGTTCGTCTAAGAGCTTCAATGGATCTACCAGGGAGTGATCATCTTGGGTAAATAACACCTCCTAATCTTTTAAGTCTGAGTTATTGAAGATCGTTGCTAAGGTTTAAATTCAATATTCATTAGCCCTAATCTTCTCTAGGATTTAAATAACTACATCGTGGTGTAAGTTCCAAATTTCAGTGCTCCTTCCATAGCTTTACCTTAGTATTTTTGATCTGAAATTTAGTACCTATTAATTGGTTTCATTACTCTCATTTCTCAATCCATCATTTAGATTGCATTCTCATCATCGTGCCGCATCAGGATGGAAATGGGAGACTGGGGACTGGAACTCATGGACCTTGTGACTCACACTAACGAAGAGACCTCTCATCTCTAAGGCATTACGCCCTTCTCGATACTTGGAGGGGCTAGGATGAATCTCAAGGTCATGAGGGGAAACAGGGAGAGACATGAAGGTGGGAGAAAGAATGGAGATACCTGGGTCCTCACACCCCTCGATGTCCCGAAGGACGAAGGCATGATGGGGCCTCACACCCCTCGACGTCCCGCAAGACGAAGGCAAGACGAGGCCTCACACACCTCGACGCTCTCACTAGAGTGAAGGCTATAGCAAGACGGGGCCTCACACCCCTCAACGTCCCGCAGGACGAAGGCAAGACAGGGCCTCACACCCCTTGACACTCTCACTATAGCGAAGGCATTGGGGCCACAACCCCTCGACGCTCGCAGGCGAAGGAAAACGGGCCTCAGCCTAGAACAACAAACAAGTTGCAAACCCTCAAAAATTTATTTTTTTTCCAACTGATTTATCACAAGAAGAGTATGGGTATTTATAGATTTCCATATCCCTTTTAAAATTCAAAATAAAATCCCCTGAAATCCTCCCTAGATTTAAATTCAAATTCAAAATAATTTGAATTCAAATTCAAAACCAAAATCCCAAATTTCCATTTTAAACCCAAATTACAAACATGAAGATTACCAAATAAATCCCTTTTATTTGAATTTTGAAATCCCCCTCCGCTATGAAATTCATGCCACTCCAAAAATCGTGCAGAACAGGTCTTCTTCCACCTAATTTGAGAAGAGAGCAGAAGCTTCTTTGGGCTGCTTTGAGAAGCATGCAGAAAACTTCTTCATGGCCGAGCAACAGGGGGGATCTCCAGCGGCTGGCGGGGGCCAACGGGTGGTGAGCAACAGGCGAGCGGCGATGGCAGGGCGGCACGGTGGCACGGACGGGCGTTACGGGCGCCCGTTCATCTTCCATGGTCGTGGACGGTGGCTGGGCACCGACGAAGCCTCCGACCGGCTGGGCGGGGACCAGCGGGCGGCAGGCGGGCATGGTCGGGGGGATGGGCACGGCGGATCCGGGATGAACGGGAAGAAGAAAATAAGAAAAATGGAGGTTCTGGCAATTCTGGGAAGGTTGAAGATGATAGGAATAGTAGCAGAATAACTTGGGGATAAACTTGGAATAAAATAGGAATAAAAGGGATAAGTGGAATAGCTGGAATAATTAAAATAAAAAAATCTAAAAAAAATAAAAGAAAAATCTGGATGGGTTTCGGGTCCCCCATCATTCTCCTGCAGTGCGAAGAACTCGACTCCATCGAGTTTGAGGACGAAGCAAATCCTAATCCGCTGTTGGCTCTGATACCAAGTTGATGTGGTGATGGCGGACACCAAGAAGAACCCATGGTTATTATGCAAGGGGAAAACATAAAACAACTAAGGATCGTGGGAGGGCTAAGAAGCCTCACGGGATTAGGATAGAAATGATACTAAAACAAAAATCCTAAAATGGCTGGACTCTTTTGATTTTCACTTTTCTTGGTGGATGTGGTGAAGGAAGGATGGGGATGGGAGACTGGGGACTAGAACTCATGGACCTTGGGACTCACCCTAACGAAGAGACCTCTCACCTCTAAGACATTACACCCTCCTCGATTCTTGGAGGCGCTAGGATGAATCTCAAGGTCACGAGGGAAAACAAGGAGAGACATGAAGGTGGGAGAAAGAATGGAGATACCTGGGGCCTCACACCCCTTGACGTCCTAAAGGACGAAGGCAAGATGGGGCCTCACACCCCTTGACGTCCCGCAGGACGAAGGCAAGACGGGGCCTCACACCCCTCGATGCTCTCACTGGAGCGAAGGCAATGGCAAGACGGGGCCTCACACCCCTCGACATCCCGCAGGACGAAGGCAAGATAGGGCCTCACACCCCTTGACGCTCTCACTAGAGCCAGCACGCGAAGGAAAACGAGCCTCAGCCCAGAACTACAAACAGGTTACAAATCCTCAAAAAAAATTTTTTTTTTCAACTGATTTATTACAAGAAGAGTATGGGTATTTATAGATTCCCATATCCCTTTTGAAATTCGAAATAAAATCCCATGAAATCCTCCCTAGATTTGAATTCAAATTCAAAACCAAAATCCTAAATTTCCATTTTAAACCCAAATTACAATCATGAAAATTACAAAATAAATCCCTTTTATTTGAATTTTGAAATCCCCCTCCACTCTGAAATTCATGCCACTCCAAAAATCGTGCAGAACAGGTCTTCTTCCAACTGCTTTAAGAAGCATGCAGAAGCTTCTTTGGGCTGCTTTGAGAAGTGTGCAGAAAACTTCTTCACGGTCGAGCAATAGGGGGGATCTCCGGTGACCGGCGGGGGCCAGCGGGCAGTGGGCAACGAGCAACGACGGTGGGGCGGCATGGCGGGTGGGCGGTGGATGGCGGTGGCACGGTGGCACGAAGGGGCATCACAAGTGCCCGTTCGTCTTCCGCGGCCGTGGACGGTGACTAGGCATCGGCGAAGCCTCTAGCTGGCCGGTCGGGGGCGAGTGGACGATGGGCAGCAGGCGAGTGACGGCCGGGGGGATGGGCATGGTGGATCCGAGGTGAACGGGAAGAAGAAAATAAGAAAAATGGAGGTTCTGGGGATTCTGGGAAGGTTGAAGATGATAGGAATAGCAGCGAAATAACTTAGGGATAAACTTGGAATAAAATGGGAATAAAAGGGATAAGTGAAATAGCTGGAATAATTAAAATAAAAAAAGCTAAAAATAATAAAAGAAAAACCTGGATGGGTTTCGGGTCCTCCATCAAACGCCCCCAGTCTATCTAGAACCATTTGGTAACCATCCACGATTGCGAATTGAGGGAAAGGAATTAACTCCCCCATCGTAACCGCTAGAGGAAGGATGGAACCGCAGGCTGAGCAACTCACTATAAATAATGATAAGAGCGGATGATCCCGGTTAGGCACAAGATACTCTTGAAAACCTTAGAGTCTTTTCCTTCTCTATTTGATCCTTTTCAGAATATTCTCCATTCTATGGCTGGAGCCCACCTCTGACTTAGGCATCGGAGTGTCCCTAACCGGAACAACTTCAGCCAGGGATTTATTTTGCAGGTGAACCAGGGAGCAGGCCTATGATCCAGTAGCTCCGTCTGGTCAAAAAAGGAACTCTACGTCAACAGATTGGCATGCTAGGAAGGGGGTAGACAGTGGTTTAAAAATCCGTTGTTAAGTTCCCCACCTTGAAAAAAGGGAAGTAAGAAATTTACGATGGCAAGAGGGAAGACTCAGATTGCCTCAACAAGTCAAAGTCATGCTCCATCACAGGGGGGTGCACCCCCGGTAGAGAACAAAATTCCACCTCCCATAATTGTCATGGGACAGCAGTAGTTCAAAGCTCTCTTGAACTAGGTCGCTAACCTCATGGCTATGGTTCAGGACTTCCAGGACAGAGCTTTCCAAGTGGGGCATCAGCCAGCCACCTCCGAACACAGCGCTCGATCCCGGAGGAAGAGTGCCTCTCGAGAGGGGTCCACACATCTCTCCCTCCATCCTTGGTCCTCCCCTGAAGGTTGAAGTTCAGGAATGCCCAGGCTCGCTGATTCCCTACAGAAAGGGAAAAGGCCGAGGCAAACCTCCTCTCCTTCTTCTGAAAACTCTACTCCCGTAGAGAAAGCACCGAAGCAGGTTCTCCCCGATTATGATGGAAAGTTTAAAGCCATCGAATCAGAAATGGCAAGAATCCGGGAGCAAAAGGATCACAACGATCTAGCAATGTGTGATCTGCGCCCCCTTACACCGATCGTATCTTGGCCGAAGTTGTTCCTCGATACTTCAGGATTCCCTAAATGGAACCCTACGATGGCACCTCCGATCCTTTTGATCATTTGGGCAGCTTTAAAGCCCATATGATGATTCAAGGAGCTTCAGACATGATGTACTGCCTCGCATTCCCGGCCACCTTAAGGAAAGCTACTTGGATGTGGTACTCAAGCATACGCCCAGGTACATCGATTCCTTCTCCGAGTTAGAAAAATTATTTGTCTTGCATTTCAGGACCTATCACAAGACCCCCTGAAATACGGATACGCTGTTCCTCCTTCACCAGAATGAAGGAGAAAGTCTATGAGATTACATCTCTAGATTTAATGTTGCCATGCTTGAGATCCCCAATCTCAACGAGTATGTGGCCATGTCTGCATTAAAGAAGGGGCTTCGTATGTCCTGGCTCACCTTTTCCTTGGACAAGAAGTTCTCCAAAAGCTATGCTGAGCTTTTGTCGAGAGCTCAGAAATATGCCAATGTCGAAGAGCAAGTAGCAAACCGACGACTAGCCAAAGGGAAGCCCCCTTCGAAGAAGAAAAATAGCAAGGGATAAGGCCCCCTACTTCCAACAACAACAACAACAAGTATGCTGACCGCCAAAGGAGTCCTCCCAGCCCAGAGCATCAGACAAGAGATTCGACTCCTATACCCCCCTCAACCTCCCTCGAGAAAAGATCCTCTTGAAGATAGAGAAAGAAAACTATCTCCAACGGCCACGTCCCATGAAGGCATCCTCCTCCGCGAAGAATAGGAACAAATACTGCTGACTCCACCGGGACCATGGCTATAATACTGAAGAATGCATCCAATTGAGAGATGTTATAGAGGATCTTATCAAGAGAGGATACCTAGGGCAGTACGTTGGTCGCCAAGGACCTCGGTCAGAAGCTACTGTTCCCTAACCAGCTTCTGAAGAAGCTGAACTGCCAAACCAGAGGCCCACTAATGGAGGTGTGGGGATGATACATCGACCTACCAACTAGAGAAGAGACGAAGATGATGCCCCTAAGTGGCTCAAGGACAATAATGCCATCCTCTTCTTCGACGATGATCTCGCGGGATTTCGGCTTCCACACAACGATCCTATTGTAATTTCGGTCATTGTGGCCAATTACGATGTAAAACGAATTTTGGATGATAATGAAAGTTCGATCGATGTCTTGATCTATGATGCATTCTCTTGGATGTGTTTACCTAGAAGTGAACTACGAAGATCTCCTATACCACTTACTGGCTTCGGAGGCAACCAGGTCGATGCCGAGGGAGAAATAGTATTGCATGTAACCCTCGGCACCGAACCTCGATAGAAGACACTACCGATCAATTTCATGATGGTCCGAACCCCTTCGACCTACAATAGTATCCTGGGATGGCCTGCTCTGAACAAATTTCAGACCGTAGTGTCATCTTACTACCTCCTGGTATGCTTTCCCACTAGGAATGGCATCGGAGAAGCTAAAGGAGATCAGAGAATGGTGCAACAATGCCTGATGATCCAGGACAAGCACTCTAATGATCCTACAATAGTTAGATCCAAGAGAACCAACAGTAGATTTTGGTGAACCCATGGAGAGAACTATTTCGGTGCCCTTGACTGAAGAACACCCCACCAGGGTCGGGCAGATCGGAAGTATGCTTGATGAGAAAACCAGAATGGAACTGATCTATTTTCTCAGAGATAATGCTGATGTCTTCACCTGGTCGGCTTCAGACATGCCAGGGATTCCAGGCGAGGTGATCACTCATCGGCTAGAAGTTGCTCCTAAATATAAGCCAGTCCGGCAAAAGAAGAGGAGCTTTGCCCCCAAAAGACAGAAGGCAATAGATGAAGTGAGCAAGCTCCTCAAGGCAGGGTTCATCCTGGAAGCCCATTACCCCGAGTGGTTGGCCAATATGGTAATGGTAAAGAAAGCTAATGGCAAGTGGAGGATCTGCATCGACTACACAAATCTCAATAAGGCTTACCCAAAAGATAGCTTTCCTCTTTCAAAGATCGACCAACTGGTCAATGCCACTACTGGCCATCAACTGTTAGGCTTCATGGATGCTTTCTCTGGATACAACCAGATCCGAATGGATCCCTAGGATGAGGAGAAAATAGCCTTCATCATCGACAAAGATATGTATTGCTACAAAATGATGTCATTTGGGCTCAAGGACGCTAGGACGACATTTTAGAGATTAATCAACAAGGTTTTTAAGGAGCTGTTGGGCAGAAATATGGAGGCCTATGTTAACGACATGATCGTCAAGAGCCTCCTTAAAAGAGATCACATCAAGGACCTAGAGGAATCATTTAGCGCTCTATGGCATCATCGCGTGAAGCTAAATCCGACGAAGTGCACCTTTGGAGTTACTTTGAGAAAGTTTTTGGATTTCCTTGTTACCAAGCAAGGGATTGAGGAAAACCTTGAGAAAATCTAGGCCCTCAAAAACATGAGGCATCCATCCTGCAAGAAGGAAGTTCAACAACTAACAAGGATGATTGCTTCCTTAAGCAGGTTCATATCCCGGTCAACCAAGAAATGCCTTCCCTTTTTCATGGTACTTCGGTAGTTCGAGGTTTCGAGTGGACCGAAGACTGCCATGCTGCTTTTGAAGAATTGAAGAAGTACTTAGAGACCCCACCTCTACTTTCTAAACCTCGAGAAGGGAAGGTGCTTTACTTATACCTTTTCGCTTCGGACGAAGTAGTCAGCTCGGTCCTCATCCAAAGAGAAGGAGATGGCTCCCACAAGCCGATCTACTACATCAGTAAAGTCTTGCATGATGCTAAAATGAGGTATTCGAATATGAAGAAGCTGATATACTCTTTAATAATTATGGCAAAGCGACTACGGCCTTACTTCCATGCCCACACCATCATGGTCCTGACTGATCAGCCTCTTAAGGCCGTCCTCCGATACCTCGATACTTCAGGAAGAATAGCCAAGTGGGCTGTGAAACTAAGCGAGTTTGACATTAGTTTCCAACCTTGGTTGGCTATGAAGGCCCAGGTGCTCTTAGATTTCTTGGCTGAGTGCACTTGGAAGTTCGAAGACGAAGCATCTCTAGCAGAAGAGGAAATCTCGAAGGATATGGAGTCTGTTTGGGTACTCCATGTGGACAGAACCTCCAACTCCGTTTGGTGTGGAGCCAATCTCATACTAGCTAAACCGGATGGCTACACGATGGAATACGCTCTCCGATTCTCTTTCTGTGCTTCGAATAACCAGGCCAAATATGAAGCCCTGCTTGCAAGACTTTGGATCGCTAAGAGTTTGGGAGTTCAGAGACTCCAGTCTTTCTCAGACTCCCATTTGGTGGTAAATCTGGTTAAAGGAGAATATGAAGCCAGAGGTCCCACCATGGTGCAGTACTTGGAAAAAGTATAAATCTTGTCTTCTCAACTGGAGTTCTTCGAAATCATTCATGTTCCTCGATCAGAGAACTCCTGGGTAGATGCATTGTCTCGACTTGCTACCACAACCCCAAAATCCCTCAGTCGCACCTTTGTTGAACACCTTGAAGCCCCAAGCATAGCCGAAGAAGCTATGGAGGTACACCAGATTGAGATCGAACCAAGCTGGATGGATCCCATCATTATGTTTTTAAACGAGGGCATGTTGCCGCAAGATAAAGTAGAGGCCAAAAAGATCTGCTAGATGGCATCCCAATATATCATCCTAGACGGAACTCTCTATAAGAGGTCATTTTCTCAGCCTCTATTGAAATGCTTGGGACTGTCAGATTCTGACTACACCTTGAGGGAGGTTTATGAAAGGATATGCGGAGATCACTTGGGGGGCAGGTCCTTGGCATATAAAATTATACGCCAGGGATACTATTGGCCCTCCATGTAAAAGGATTCAGCCCACTTCTTGCGGAAATGTGATCAATGCCAAAGGTATGCCAATATACAGAGACAACCAGCAAGTCATTTGACCCAACAGACAGCACCTTGGCCCTTCGCCCAATGGGGAATGGACATTCTTGGCCCATTCCCACCGGCATCCGGGCAGAGGAAGTTCCTCCTCGTGGCAATTGACTATATCACCAAATGGGTCGAAGCTGAGTCATTGGCTCACATCATGAAGGGCAAGGTTGAGAGCTTTGTCAGGAATTCCATCATATTCTGGTTTGGAATTCCGCATACAATTATCACTGACAATGGGAGACAATTCGACAATCCGAAGTTCAAAGACTTCTGCGCTCGGTACCATGTGCAACATAGGCTGACTTCCATCGCCCACTCACAATCCAATGGAGAAGCCGAAGTAACTAATCGAACTATCCTCCATGGCCTGAAGACAAGGTTGAACGCTACCAAGGGACTTTGGGCCGAAGAGCTGACCTTCATTCTCTGGACATACAGGACGACCCCGAGAACAACTATTGGTGAATCGCCATTCAACCTGGTATACGGTACCGAAGTTATTCTCCCTATCGAAGTCTCCCTCCAATCTCTAAGGATCAATAGATATGAAGAGCCTGAGAACTCTGATCACAGAAGAGTTGACCTGGATCTACTACCGAGTACCAGACTCTAGGCCCAAATGAAAATGGTGATATGCCAACAAAAGGTCACCAAATATTACAACTCTAGAGTAAAGGAATAGATTTTCTGCACGAGGGACATGGAGCTACGAAGAGCTGAAATATCCAGGCCGACTGAGCAAGGAAAACTTTCTCCCAACTAGGAAGGGCCATTCCAAGTCGAAGAAGTCATATGTCTGGGAACGTATCGACTCAAGACCTTGGATGGTAAAATTCTATCCCAATCATGGAATGTACAAAACCTTCACAAGTATTATCAATAAACATACCCCAAAATCTTTTGTGCAAATCTATTCAACTTTGAATGGCCTGTTACACCAACTGGATGACAACGGTATGAATGGCCCGATCTAAGGAATCGGCCAACGGTGCAAATGAGAGTCTGATCCACTCATCTTATCGGTATGCCCGACGAGTGCAACTGATAGCCCAATCAGGCTACCAAAATGATTAAAGACACAGGGATGGTTTTTATAACCTACCCTATGGTAAATCTGAAAACGTGCCGAGATGGGCCTAATCAGCCTACCTTACACCAAGGAAGGCACAGGGATGGTTTTTATAGCCTACCCTACGGTATATCTGAAGATGCACTGAGGCAGACCTGAACAGCCTACCTTAATCATAATGGGAAAGCATAGGGATGGCCTAGATGCCCTACTCTACAGTAAATCTAAAAATGTGCTGAAGTGAATATATATCACTCATCCTGTCAACAGTAAGCACTTGATGAGACGGTCCAACCGATCTCACCCCTTCTGCAAATCCCAAATGTTTTGAGAAATTTATACCTTCGACATGTCATAAGGTTTGCATTCAACAGTATGACAAGTCATAGAATAAGTATGGAAGAAGTCGAAATATTTCATTTCATTTTGAATTTTTACATAAAGAAAAAAGAAAGAAAGGAAGAGGAAAAGAAAGAAAGGAGCATTACAGATAAAGGGAAAGTTGATTTAATGACCACCAGCCGGCCCTTTCCCATGCCGATGGGAGGCATCAAAGCCCTTGAAGGAGGATGGAGAGGCCCCGGCGTCCCCCTTAGAGTCGGACTCCGATCCTTCTTCAGAGTCAGAATCAAACTCGTGACCAGGAAAGGGGACGGAAGGCCTAATATTTTCCAAGCCCTTCAGATTGAAGAACTTGAAAGCCTTGTCCTGATACTCCCGGAACTCCTGGTGGTACGAATCCAATACCGCCTCTGCAACTTCATCCTTGTAGGTGGGAGAAGCCATGAAGTCTGAGATGGCCTCCAGCAATTTCTTCCTAGTCTCCTCTACCTCTACAGCGACAACTTTGAATCATGCCTTCGCCTCCACCAGGAGGGCCTCCAAGACCCGAATTTTCCTCTCTAAGCGAGCAATGGCCCCTTGTGGGTCATCATTGTCGCCTCTCCGAGTGGCCTTAGAACTAGGCTCGCCCTCAGGTAGCACCTCAGAGGCCCTCTATGGTGGGGACACCAGAGGCACCAGAATAAGGCAGAGGATTCTCAACCATCTGTGGATCACTTAGTTAATATTTGAGTCCCCTATAATAAAGCTTAGTCCAGCTACATTTGAGTCCTGTAATTAGTCCAGCTCTTGTTGAGCTAGTTCAGTTCGTTCAATACTAGTCAGCTCATGTTGAGCTAATTTCAATTTTTGAGTCCTGTCCAATCAAATTGAAGACTCAAGACCACATCATACAAGTGAAGACCAAGTTCAACCTAATTAAAGATATAAAAGTTTAGACCAAGTCCAACCCAGCTTGAAGATTTGAAGACCCCAGGAGGAAAAATTCAGAAAACCCTAATTCCTTGCAGATGCCCTCCAGATGCCCAGATTTCCTTCCAGATGCCAAAATATATTCATAGACCAAGGCATCCAAGATTATAGAGGTCCATCTACATCCTAGCCCAAAGAAATCAAGCCCAGGCGCCAAGCCCAAGCCCCTAAGAAGCAAGATACCAGGGAATATTCTTGCTACCTAGCTACCAGGCCACCCTAGCTTCCAGAGGCCCAAACCCATGCACCCGGGCCCCTTTGGGCCGGCTCCTTGCTGCTCTTAGAAGCCCAACACGCCCCCTAGGTGTCCTTGGAGTGTTGGCCAAGTCAAGAGAAATTTTAGGGATTTTTTCTACCTAATGTTTCCTTATTTTCTAGCTAGGGTTTGAGAGGGAAAAGGATTCTCATGTAAAGACTAATGTGCCCTTACTTGGAGCCCAAGGTTAAGGGTCTATTTAAGGGACCCTAGCCTCTTGTATGAAGGGAGAGTTTTGATGAATGAAACCCTTGAGTTTTTCTATTGAGTTGTGTGATACCCTGCTGTGTGCATAAAGGGGTTTGCGAGAGTTTTTCTTCCTAGTGCTACAATCATCTTCCTGCTGCCAACAAGCATCTCAGATCCCTGGACGCCCACTCCAAAAGAAGCCTTCCCTTGCTATTTTTCTTTTATTTTCTTGTTCCTTTGTGAGTTTTTTAACCCCTGACAGGTCGTTTATAGGTCCCCAAGTTCCTACGAATCCAACGACTCCAGCCAAACCTCAATCGGATCACCGAGCTGAAAGCCGGGAATCCGCGGGTCTTTGGCTTAGTTTTCTAGGCCGCATCCATCGAGGAACGGGAGACCCTTTTGCTGAGATCTTCATAGACATTGTCAGGTACACCCCCTCTACCTCCAGTAGTTTTATTGTAGGAGAACTTGCCCTAACCGAGGCTTCTCAGCCCCGGCGATCCTTCTTTTCTGCTTTTCTAGGTCCTAATCTGCATGCTGATCTTCTAAAATTCATATAAAATTCCCTACAACTTATTTTAATCTGAAATTTGGGAATTAATCACTCAACCCCACATATAAAACATAAAAAAAAAATTGCATGCATATCAGTTCCCATCATTTGGTATCAAAGCTTAGATCAGGGCTTGTTTTCTACAATTTTTCAGTCCATATATACTCTGTTATTTTAATTATTTCTCCCTGATAAAAACTCCAAAAATTTTGAAATTTATTTTTCTGGATTCACAATAATTCATAGTAATTTTAAGAATTTTTGAAAATTTAATTACGAAATGTGAATTTTCTGCAAGCCGAAATACAGCCTGCAAATTTTTGGCTCTGTTTTTTCAGCAAGGCAAGTTTGGAAGTTTTAGGGTTTTATTTAGCATTTTTACATATCTTTTAATTTTAGTATATTTCCAGCATATTAGACCATGATTTGAAAGTTTTCTTCTATTTAAGAAAATACCAAAAAAAAAAAATTACATATTCTCCAAAGATACCAAAAACATCTAAACCCTAATTTGCATCCTCATCTACCTGCCATCATTGCATAATTTACTTTTAAGGGCACTCTTGCTATATCAGATAAGGGGAGGAGTTGATAACCTCTCCTTAGGCCAAAACCACATCCCTTGCATTCGGTCCCAAGCCTTAACCTAAAATTAATTAGACTTAATTTGCCCTAGTGGGCTAGGGACACCAACTAGTCGGGTCCGGGCTAGTGTTAGATCACTGTGTCAAGTTAACCTGTGTGTGCCTTATGCTCAGTGTCTAGAATAGTGGTTTAGGGATTCAATCCCGAAGGGCTTGTGTGCTGGTCCGCCTACCTGGCCAATCTCTGATTGGTGTCTAGGATTGGCAATCAGGGACCTAACACTCCCCTTACACTTGCCTGGCTGAGTACAGGGTTACTATAGGCTAGTTTGCCACCCTGATTGAGCATCTAGTTTGGACTCTAGGTCTAGTCAGCTATAGTCGGTCTGATCGAGTCTTGCATGAGCACTAGATCAGGAGTTTCATATCACCCACCTCCTTCACAAATGTCTTAACCCATGGAAAACTTACAAGCCCAAATAAAAACCCAAGCTGATCAAATGGCCCAGATGGCTACCCAGATAACTACCCAATTGACTACCCAGTTAACTCAGTCTAGTACCCAAACCAACAATAGAATTGACCATCTTGCTGATAGGTTTGGCCAGTTAGAAGGCCATGTAGGGACCATAGAAAGAACCCATGGGTCACAGTCTGATCCAGATCCTGAGTCCCCTCATCCTGACCCGTACTGCAATCCTCAACCTAGGAGGACCCCAAACCCTGATCCATACCTTGAGGCTGAACCTAGGAGAGCCCATCGTCATGACCCAATCTCTAAGGTTAGTCCTAAAAGACCCAATCAGGATTTTGTAGCCCAAGAAGATAGATCCTATTTACCCTCTCCCTATAAGCCTAGTATACCCACAACCTATAGATCTTATGACTCCAAATCCTATGAACCTAGAACCTATGAATCCATAACCTATGAACCTAGATCCTATGACTCTAGATCCCATGATCATAGATCCTATGCACCCACACCCTATGAGCCTAGTAAACCCAACACCCAATATTCTGACCCATATAGGAAGTCCAACCCTAGGAGAACCCAGTATTCTGACCCATATAGGGAGTCCAACCCTAGGAGGACCCAATATCCTGACCCATATAGAGAGCCCAACCTTAGGAGGACCCCATACCATAATCAATCCTTACAACCTAACCATAGAGCTGACCCAAAATCCTATGACCCCAGATCCTATAATCACTTGACCCATAGATCTGCACCCTTGTCCTATGAGCCTAGGGAGCCCATAACCCTTAGGTATCAATCTAGTACTAGTCATGCTTCCCCTAGTCAACTTGAACCCCATAGGATTAGTACCCCTAAATATGAGCCCAGTAGTGAGCCACTACCCCTTAGGCAACCTGAACCTACTAGGATTAGTGTCCATAATCAGAAACCAGGCCCTAGCCAATTTTTTCCTAGCCGACCTTCTCCAACCATTCCTGAGATTGATAAGGCTTACATTAATGCGGAAGTGTATGAAGCTGATGCGAGCCTAGTGGATGAGTATGAGGGAGAAGATGAGACACCTATAGATGACCTAGAAATAGTTGGCCTAGTAAATACCCAGGTATAAGCCAACCTAGAGGTAGTTGACCCTAACCACATCCAACGAAAAGCTATAGTGGAAGAACAAATAGAGGAAGAGAACCTAGGTACTACTGTTAGAGCCTTACCTGAGGAAACCATAGAGGAGAGCCAAATTATAGAGTCTAGTCCTAAAATACAAGAACCTGAAGAATTTATTAAGGACCTGATCTCTTTGAATCAGTACCCTCAGGATGAGCCTCCTCCTATAGTTCCCATTAAGGACATCTTCCCTGAGATTAATAACCCATCCTTCCATTATACAAACCTATTTTCTGCCCTTTCCTGACACCTCCAGCATTTATAGGATTATTAGATTGCATTTAATTGAGATTAGCATACTGCATGCATTCATCATGCATGTTAGGTTTGCATCTTACTTCTGGCACACTCTTTGGAATTTGCTAGGAGTTCACTGTAAATTTTCATGTGCATGTCAAGCTAGGATCAAACCTAGGGAACCTATAATCTATTAGGTTTAGATCCAAAGAGTTCAATAAGATTTCCTTCTATAGGAATGCATAGTCAAGTCTGTTAGGTGTAGGTTTGAGTCCTTTGCATCATCTTGTTAGGAGTCTGCATGTGCCTAGCGTGTTCACCACCCATACTGATGTTAAAACAACTGGCTAATTCCCGAAGATGGATCAAAAAATTTAATGTAGTGGATTCTATCTTGGTTAGGCATAGGCCTAAAAGAAGCTTCATGCTCGTAGAGCCGGACCTTTTAAAGTGTTAAAGAAGGTTGGATCAAATGCCTATGTGTTAGAATTGCCTTCGGATTTGGGCATTAGTTCTACCTTCAATATTACAGACCTGGTTGAGTATAGGGAACCGACAGCGATACCTAGTGAGGCCTTTGGACCTATTCCTTTCCATTGTAAGTGACCCTAACCTAGAGTGTCCACAAACAAATTTGGCCTGAGAGAGGAGAATGGATCGAGCGTATCCTGGACGATCAAGCCATCACGACCCAGGGCCATGACTATCAACGTTTCCTGGTCCGATGGCAAGGCCGGCCAGAGTCGGACGTTCGTGGATTTCTTGAGAGGACTTGCAATGCCTCAACCCAGACCTTCTCGAGAGATATGTGAGCCAGTCTGAACTTCACTCGACAGGGTCGAGTTCCTCCCACCCTGGGAGAATTGGTGGGGACACCAGAGGCACCAGAATAAGGCAGAGGCTTCTCAACCCTCTGTGGATCACTTAGTTAATATTTGAGTCCCCTGTAATAAAGCTTAGTCCAGCTACATTTGAGTCCTGTAATTAGTCCAGCTCTTGTTGAGCTAGTTCAGTTCGTTCAGTACTAGTCAGCTCATGTTAAGCTAATTTCAATTTTTGAGTCCTGTCCAATCAAATTGAAGACTCAAGACCACATCATACAAGTGAAGACCAAGTTCAACCTAATTGAAGACATAAAAGTTTAGCCCAAGTCCAACCCAACTTGAAGATTTGAAGACCCCGGGAGGAAAAATTCAGAAAACCCTAATTCCTTGCAGATGCCCTCCAGATGCCCAGATTTCCTTCCAGATGCCAAAATATATTCATAGACCAAGGCATCCATGATTACAGAGGTCCATCTACATCCTAGCCCAAAGAAATCAAGCCCAGGCGCCAAGCCCAAGCCCCTAAGAAGCAAGATACCAGGGAATATTCTTGCTACCTAGCTACCAGGCCACCCCAGCTTCTAGTGGCCCAAACCCATGCACCCGGGCCCCTTTGGGCCGGTTCCTTGCTGCTCTTAGAAGCCCAACATGCCCCCTAGGTGTCCTTGGAGTGTTGGCCAAGTCAAGAGAAATCTTAGAGATTTTTTCTACCTAATGTTTCCTTATTTTCTAGCTAGGATTTGAGAGGGAAAAGGATTCTCATGTAAAGACTAATGTGCCCTTACTTGGAGCCCAAGGTTAAGGGTCTATTTAAGGGACCCTAGCCTCTTGTATGAAGGGAGAATTTTGATGAATGAAACCCTTGAGTTCTTCTATTGAGTTGTGTGATACCCTGCTGTGTGCATAAAGGGGTTTGCGAGAGTTTTTCTTCCCAGTGCTACAATCATCTTCCTGCTACCAACAAGCATCTCAGATCCCTGGACGCCCACTCCAAAAGAAGCCTTCCCTTGCTATTTTTCTTTTGTTTTCTTGTTCCTTTGTGAGTTTTCTGACCCCTGACAGGTCGTTTATAGGTCCCCGAGTTCCTACGAATCCAACGACTCCAGCCAAGCCTCAATCGGATCACCGAGCAGAAAGCCGGGTATCCGTGGGTCTTTGGCTCGATTTTCCAGGCAGTATCCGTCGAGGAATGAGAGACCCTTTTGCTGCGATCTTCATAGACATTTTTAGGTACACCCCCTCTACCTCCAGTAGTTTTATTGTAGGAGAACTTGCCCTAACCGAGGCTTCTCAGCCCCGGCGATCCTTCTTTTCTACTTTTCTAGGTCCTAATCTGCATGCTGATCTTCTAAAATTCATATAAAATTCCCTACAACTTATTTTAATCTGAAATTCAGGAATTAATCACTCAACCCCACATATAAAACATACAAAAAAAATTGCATGCATATTAGTTCCCCATCACTCTTCATCGCCGCCTTCTTAAGTTCGGGGATGCTAAACTTCATTCTAATGGTTTGCTGGAGAAGGAAGGGCAATTTCCAAAGTGGGATTCTAAAATTTTGATGGCTTATGAAAGGGAAAGACAGGGTCCTATTTAAAAGTATCCTGCAACCATGAATGGCCAGAGGGAAACGTGTTCTGCACCTTTTCCCAGGCTCACCAAAGGATGCCACGTGTCGAGATGATGCCTCGAAACCCAGGTGACTGCCTGGGAACGGTATGATCGCCAACAACTACTCTCGGGGATGGCAACCATCGGTGCTTCGGATCCAGAATGGTCTTCATCGTACGGTGATGACATTAATGGCCTCCTCTCAGAAAGGAAGGATATGGCGGCACCCAGGATGCACGAGGATGTGACCATTCGAATGTTTATACACTCGACGCGGGCAACGAGAATCATGCTCAATGTTCCTTAGTCAATGGTTAACTGAAAAGTGACACCTGTCTGTCACGTCCAATCCTAGATAAAAGGAGTAATTACAGTGAGTAATGGACATCAGCCCGACTTTGTCACGGTCGATCACCGATAGTGGCATTCCAAATTTACTTTGAAATTCATCCTCGACACTGACCTCAAATCAAATAGCCTTCAGCCCACCCATCGACCAGAAAGGATCAAACTGAAAGGAACCAATTTTAAAAAAAAACCAAAGTTTCTTATTTCAAGGATGAAAAACTACATCCAAAAGGAGGATATTATAAATAGCTGAAAAAAAATTACAACAAAATTATGTCTTGTCAGCTTCTCTGGCAGTCGAAACAAGAGTAAGGGTCAACGCTTTCCCAAGCTGGGCCCTCGAGGCCACATGTTCATTCTCCAGAATGATGAGTGATGTGGGCATCAGGGTTTGACTTGAGCCCTTCAACCTTCGAGGGATCTCTAATTAGGGTTCTACCCATTGAGTCCTGTAATAAGGCTTCAAGCCTTTAATTTTGTAATTATCTTTGCTTCGAGCCTAGTCTAAATCTTGTACCTTGACCAATTGGGTCAAGATTAGGTCAACTCGAGTCCAGCAATTTATTTTAATCCAAGTCTGGGTTTGCTTGAACTTCGGGTCCCAACCCAATGAGAGAAAACTTGTCCTTTGGGTCAAGCCCATTTTAGTGGACCAAGCTTTGACTTGACACTGCCACTTCATCAGCTGCATGGTGCCACATCAATGCCACCTGTGCACCTAAGAATGGAAGCAAGGAGGCTCCCCATAAGCATTCCACATGCCTCCATTATCCCCTCCCCATATCATGCCATGAGCCATCATATTTGGGTTGTTGAAGATTCAAGCCACAAAGCAAGCCCTCCAATCAAGTCCTCTTCCTAAAATATTCATGCAAGAAAGGAAGACCAAGGAGCACACTCCCCATGCCAAGCCATCAAATGTGCAACGCCCAATCTTCTTCTCCCTTGGTCGGCCAAGGATCAAGCCTAGAAGAAATTTAGGAGGACACATTCCATCAAGCTTGCCTCCATCCAAGCTTCTTTCCAAAACTATGCACACAAGGAAGGAAGGCCAAGCATCAAGCCCCCTCTTCAAGCCAAGCATCAAGCCATACCCAATCTTCTTCTCCCTTGGTCGGCCATGAATCACTCCATCTAGGTATAGAAGAAGACTCCAAAGGGGACACATCGCTCCAAGCTTGCCCTACTTCAAGTTTTCTACCAAACTGAGCAAGCAAATAAGGAAGTCAAAAGGACAAACTCCCCTCCCCAAGCCTTGTATCTTGCCATGCCATTATTCTCCCCTCTTGGTCAGCCTTGAAGAACTCCCTCCAAAGCTTTGGGCGCCACTTTTATTTGGATTGTATTTTGGGTTCAAAATTTGAATGGTTTCTTTTTCATTTGAAATTTGAATGTACTTTAGGGTGTCTATAAAAGGGGACCCAATCTCTCCTTGTAGGGATGATTATTGATGATTAATGAAAGAAAGCTTGTGTGTTCCATCCTCTTCTTCAATCCTTGTCCCTAGGCTAGGTTGAGTGAGAGCTTCCTTCATCCCCAGGGATGTCGAGTGGTGTGAGGCCACATTCCTTCGCCTGAGGGCGTCGCGTGGTGAGAGGCCACATTCCTTCGCCTAAGGGCGTCGCGTGGTGAGAGACCACATTCCTTCATCCTCCAGGACGTCGCGGGGTGCGAGGCCCCAAGTTATCAACTTTGATTTCGGACTCCAGTCGGATACTGGGCTCGAAGCCCTTTTCTCTATCCTAACCCTATTTCAACTTCAACACTTCTCATCTCTTCGCTAACCGTTCTTTCTCTTACTGCCTACAGGTCTTCCTCGGTGCTACGGACATCGGAGATGGGTCATCTTGCCATCACGGCCACATGATCGGGAACCGGCGCATCCACGGGCGCGATTGCTCGGACATCCAGGCCGCATCCATCGAGTGGAGCGATCTCTGCACCAGGCGCTTCAGAATTTGAAAGGTTTGCATCCCCATCTCCTAGGTAGGTATTGCGTGTATCGAGCTAGTCCTAATCCCGGGGTTCCTTAATCTCGGGGTCCTGGTCTATCATTTCTTGGGGATTGATATGCTAGCATAGACCTCTTTTCTTTCAGTTTTCCTAGGTTCTCTTTGCTTGCAATCGGGAACCAAAGATAAAACCCTAAAAAGAAAACAAGATATAACCACCTTTGCATCATCCATGCTAGCATCATCATCATCATCCTCATCCTTTTTTTTTGCATCATTCTTGGTATCAGAGCCTAGGCTAGGACTAGTGCTCTTGGATTTAGATTTCTGCATTCTGTCCAGCCCGTATATAGTCTGCTATTTTAATTTTCTCTCTTTTTAGGAATCTATTTTATTTGATTTTTCTTTTGCTGGATCTGTTGCATTTAGAGGATTTTTCTACTCTTTTCTAAGATTTTATTTCAGCCTGTAGAAATTCTACAAGCCGAAATACCACCTGAGAAAATCTCAGGCCTGCAATTTTAGCAAGCATCTCTTTCTTGTCTCATTTAGTTAGTTCATGTATTTAGTTCATGTTTAGATTTTTATATTTTGCTTAGCATCCATACATATGAAAGACACAAAAATATAAAAACAAAAAAAAAAAGAAAAAAAAAATTAATCATTTTCTTAGACATTTGTGTGCATACATTGTTCATAATACACCTAAGGGCGACAAGTTAACATAGGGTCAGGAGTTCATAACCTGTCCCTAGCCCAAAAACCACCCCCCGGTATTTCGGACCCTAGCCATTAACTAAAATCAATTAGACATTATTCTGCTCTAGTGAGCTAGGGACACCCACGCAGTCAGGTCAACCCAAGTGTTGGGCCATGCTAGATTGCATGGAAGTGTGTGCTTGTGTAGCTAGTGTCTAGGCAAGCGGTTCAGGGACTAGATCCCGAAGGGAAGTGGGTTGGTTCTCTTACCTGGCCAATTACAAGATTGGTGTCTAGGCAAGCAAAGAGGAACCTCCACTAACCTTACGCTTACCTGGCCAGGTGCCAAGTTACTACTACCAGGTTCGTCTTCTTGACTTTTCATTTGGTGAGATCTCCTAGGTCTAGCACACCGTAGTACCGTTTTGTGTGTTTGCATGTTCACTAGATCAGGAGCCCTTTTTCACCCACCGTCTCCAACCCCTATCGAAGACATGGACCAACTTCGTGTTGAGCTTGCAGCCATGAACGAATCCCAGACTCGAGCCATAACTCAGTTAAGCACCCGGTTAGATGATAGATGTGATCAAGTAGAGGCCAGACTAGGTCCCATAGAGGAAGCCGCTAGGCTCGGTGAGCGTTTCCAGAGAGCTCCCGCCTATAGAAGACCTGAGCCTTTTAGAAACCAAAGCCACATCCCCTGATCCACCCAAGGTTATAGCTAGGCTTACCCAAGTCGACCAAGCCCGAACAGATCTGACCCCAGTCGACCAAGCCTAGCCCAACCCAGTCCTAGTCGTCCCAGTCTAAATCGATACCAATACAGTAGAGAGGACAAGGGTAAGGCTATTGAAGTCCAGAGGAGACCCGATCCCCAAGGTAACAACTATAGGTGTCATAAACCTGAGCATCTTGCCAGTCAGTGCACCGCCCCTGCCCTACTTATAGATGAACCGATTGAAACTGAACCCAAACCCATTGAGGAATCAAAGAAAAAAAGATTAGAACCCTTCTGTGAGTTTGAGGAAGTCATATATGAGCCTGACATAAGCTTGATTAATGAATATGAAGAAGAAGAAGAAGAATGTGAGGAGGTATCACCTGATAATTTAATTGATCAGCTCCCACCTGATGGAATCATTAAGGACACCCCAGAACTTAGCAAGGACCCAAATGATAATGATCCTGAATCCACTATAGACCTTGAAGCAGAACTGACCAAGCTAGGATCAAACGAAGTAGATGAAGGTATAGATTCTCAAGATAAATGTTCCGAAGACCTTCCCGAAAGCCCTCCACTATCTAGGAGCATCCCGCCTACTCGAGGACTTGCACCTATCGATCCTCCTAGTACTGACCATGAGGATAAGGTGAGCACACCTTTAGACCTTCATTCATACATTATGGTCAGTAGCCTAAACCTTGAACCAGTCCTTGAGTCTCTTCCTTATTTTCTACCCTTCCCTGAGCCTTCTCACATTTCTAGAGCCATGGGGTTACTTTTTATTGAAATCACCAAAATGCATGACTCCGTGGAGCCCACCCCTTTTGCCATCTACTTCTGGCACACCTTATGGCATTTGTTAGGGATCCACTGTGAATTTTCTTGTATCTTTCAGGCTAGGGTCAAGCCTAGAGAACCAATGGTCTAGTAGGTTTAGGCCGTAGGACACCAATAAATTCCTCTTACTAGGAATACCTAGTTTAGATTACTTTTGTGTCTAGTTAAGTCTCAGAATATGCATGATCACTTGCATTGCATACTAGGGACACGAAAATTAATTTAAATAGTTAAAGTTTGGTCGTTCCCGAAAGCAAGCTAAGTAGAGAATTGGGGATTCTGAAATAATAAAGAAGTTTTTATGCTCGCTGAATTGGTCCCTTAGAGTGATAGGAGAGTGACCCTAATACCCTGATTTGGGACATTAGCTCGACTCTCAATATCTTGCACCTAGTTGAGTATAGGGAACCAGCAAACCACCTAGCGAGTGATTTGAGCCTAATCCTTTTTGGAGAGAAAACCAGACCCGAGTGTCCACTTCCAATTTGACCTGAGTAAGGAGTACGGATCGAGCATGTCCTGGATGGTCGAGCTACAGCAGCCCAGGACGACGGCTTTTAGATTTCTTGGTCCATTAGCAAGGCCAACCCAAATCTTATGATTCGTGGATCACCCAGGAGGACCGGCCATGCATCAACCCACTAAAGAAGTACCAAAGCTAAATCAACCTCCACTCGACAGGGTCGAGTTTCTCCCACCCCGGGAGAATTGATGTGGGCATCAGGGTTTGACTTGAGCCCTTCAACCTTCGGGGGATCTCTAATTAGGGTTCTACCCATTGAGTCCTGTAATAAGGCTTCAAGCCTTTAATTTTGTAATTATCTTTGCTTCGAGCCTAGTCTAAATCTTGTACCTTGACCAATTGGGTCAAGATTAGGTCAACTCGAGTCCAGCAATTTATTTTAATCCAAGTCTGGGTTTGCTTGAACTTCGGGTCCCAACCCAATGAGAGAAAACTTGTCCTTTGGGTCAAGCCCATTTTAGTGGACCAAGCTTTGACTTGACACTGCCACTTCATCAGCTGCATGGTGCCACATCAATGCCACCTGTGCACCTAAGAATGGAAGCAAGGAGGCTCCCCATAAGCATTCCACATGCCTCCATTATCCCCTCCCCATATCATGCCATGAGCCATCATATTTGGGTTGTTGAAGATTCAAGCCACAAAGCAAGCCCTCCAATCAAGTCCTCTTCCTAAAATATTCATGCAAGAAAGGAAGACCAAGGAGCACACTCCCCATGCCAAGCCATCAAATGTGCAACGCCCAATCTTCTTCTCCCTTGGTCGGCCAAGGATCAAGCCTAGAAGAAATTTTGGAGGACACATTCCACCAAGCTTGCCTCCATCCAAGCTTCTTTCCAAAACTATGCACACAAGGAAGGAAGGCCAAGCATCAAGCCCCCTCTTCAAGCCAAGCATCAAGCCATACCCAATCTTCTTCTCCCTTGGTCGGCCATGAATCACTCCATCTAGGTATGGAAGAAGACTCCAAAGGGGACACATCCCTCCAAGCTTGCCCTACTTCAAGTTTTCTACCAAACTGAGCAAGCAAATAAGGAAGTCAAAAGGACAAACTCCACTCCCCAAGCCTTGTATCTTGCCATGCTATTATTCTCCCCTCTTGGTCGGCCTTGAAGAACTCCCTCCAAAGCTTTGGGCGCCACTTTTATTTGGATTGTATTTTGGGTTCAAAATTTGAATGGTTTTTTTTTATTTGAAATTTGAATGTACTCTAGGGTGTCTATAAAAGGGGACCCAATCTCTCCTTGTAGGGATGATTATTGATGATTAATGAAAGAAAGCTTGTGTGTTCCATCCTCTTCTTCAATCCTTGTCCCTAGGATTGGTTGAGTGAGAGCTTCCTTCATCCCTAGGGATGTCGAGTGGTATGAGGCCACATTCCTTCGCCTGAGGGCGTCGCATGGTGAGAGGCCACATTCCTTCGCCTGAGGGCATCGCGTGGTGAGAGGCCACATTCCTTCGTCCTCCGGGATGTCGCGGGGTGCGAGGCCCCAAGTTATCAACTTCAATTTTGGACTCCAGTCGGATACCGGGCTCGAAGCCCTGTTTCTCTATCCTAACCCTATTTCAACTTCAACACTTCTCATCTCTTCGCTAACCGTTCTTTCTCT